>JAWNLD010000657.1:0-1200000 GCA_035041545.1 Drosophila colorata | reverse complement strand
ATTTAAAGCTCTTTGTATTCATACACACATTCAGAAAGTCACACATACACACACACAAACGCACGAACTAATCTGCGCACTTTACACATCGGCTGCGCTTGGCCCCACTATGGAATATGAATTCTTGAATAACTTCTAAACTAAGAGTAAGAACTTTGCAGTGTTTAATAAGAGCATCCAAATCTATGTACAAACCAAAGCGGAAGTCTGTAGTATTTGATTTGCGTTTTTTTGATATGGGGGCGAATGGGGAAGGTATCCAAAATCTGAAAAATTCATAATCGGCGTATCCTTTACGAGCAAATATTAAACTAAATTTGGTGGCTCTAGTTTATGTAGTTTCAGAGATATGCTCAAAAGCCGATTTAAAAAATCGATAAATACTAATAATAAGAAAACGGGCCAAGTTATTGTCCATTTAAAATAAACTTGATCTGCTTATGGTATACACGAACTTTAGGAGTCCAAGTTCAGCACTTTAGCTCTGGTAGTCTCTAAAATCGACGCGTTCATACAGACAGATGGACGAACGGACAGACGGACGTGGCTGGATCGACTCGGCTATTGCTCCTGACCAAGAATATATATACTTTAGGGGTCGGAAATGCCTCCTTCTGCCTGTTACTTATATTTGCACAAAACCATTATACCCTTTTTAACCATTTTCAATGGGTTCTCGGTATAAAAACGGTGTAATAAATTAGTGCATCAAAAATGTTGAATGAATTATTATATAACCGGTTAATGGAGAAAGAAATCACCGCCATACGAATTGTTTTATTCCAACGACAGAGTAATTGGTCGATTAATTCTCAAATCACCCTTTGCAAGAAGCATTGTGACATCTATGGAAAGGAAATTAGAATATACTTCGATTGATCTGCCCAGTCTCGACCCATCCTGCACTTTTCTTAGCCCTGCGCTGTATCATGCTGCAAATTAAGTACTAAATCTGCTGACGATGACAAGCTGAGAACGCCCTTTACACGAATTCTTTTGAATGAAAACAAGTTTTTGTGAACTTAATTTTTTTTGTCTACATTGCGGCCACATTTGGTGTGGACGCTAACGCGCGTAGCCCATTTGCATTTGCATTACTAAAATGGCGAACGGTGCTCCCATTTAACCCACTGAGCTAGTTTGGAGCTGTTAAAAACAAAACCCCTGCATGCAAGTAGACCTACAACCACTCGCATACGACCTGAAGGATGGGGAAAGGGACCGGGGTAGGTAGTACATGGGATGTCCTGGTCCTGTGTAAATTTGTGGATGTGTAGAAGGTAGCGTAGCAAACACTCACTTTTGAATGCCTAAAAGAATACAAGTTGCGGCATTTGCATAGTTTGCAACTGGCATTTTCCACCTGGTGGCTACGAGAATGGCGACCCGAATGATGGTTCTCCTGTTTCCAAACCCGCTACTATGTAATTCTAATCCTGCTGGTCCTATTTGTTGACCCAACAAAACAAAATATTTGCTTGCGGAAATAAACAGCATCATCACATCCGTGAAGTAAACATCCGCCAATAGCACGTGTAACACAATTCAAGTAACACACATTTTCGCACTACCCAACCGGCACATGGTCCTGACGCATCCTAGATGTGCACACATTTCAGTGCTATCTTTATAACCTATATATCAAGCTAAGCTCTATAACCTAGCTATCAACAGAAGAATTTCCTAGACGGACACTCTCTTTCTGAATACTCTTACCATAGTCCTTAGTCCATTATCCCATAAAGGCGGGAGTGGGCGTGAACAAAATTTTCAGAGGATCTTCAAAGGAGCTTATCCGAACACAATCTTAGGAATTTGATGATTCTAGCTTTAAAATTGTGTCAGATATGGATTTTTGCAGTTTAGTCAAGTGGTCGAGCTAAATAATTTTGTTCTTGAATTGTGGAGGTCATCAGGAAACTGAGGTACGTCCCCAGTGGGCGTAGCCGAAAAATCTTAACACTTTATCTGACGCGGGTATACTCGAGTATATATTCAAAGAGTCAAGTCTCTAGCTTCAATAGCGGCGAAAAAGTTGCATTCATACGGATAGACGTATAGACGGACATTGCAGAAACCTTATATACTCTTTTCATTTCGTGAATGAGTATAAAAAGCTATAAAAAAAACAATTAAGATGGCTCTAGTCGGGTGTCCCCGACTAGGAGATAACCTGAACCCAGCGGCGAGCTGTTGTTACATACATTTAAAGCTCTGCATTCATACATACATTCGCAAAGTCACACATACACACACACACACAAACGCACGCAGCAAACTGAGCACTCTACACTCTGGAACATGAATTCTTCAATAACTTTTAAACCAAGAGTATGATGTCGTTAGTGCTTAATAAAAGCATCCAAATCTATGTACAAGCCAAAGCGCAAGTCTGTAGTACTTGATTTGATATGGGGGGAGATTTGGGGTAGGTATCCAAAATTCGAAATATTTGTAATCTCCGTATTAACGAGCACAAATTAAACCAAATTCGGTGGCCCTAGCTCTTATAGATATGCTCAAAACACCGAATCAAAAAAACCGATAAATACCGATAATGAGAAAACGGCGGCGTGTTATCGATAATTTTAAATAGCCTTAATCTGTCTATGGTATACACAAGCTTAAAAAACTAAACTTTAATCCGTAGCTCTTATTGCAGCACTTCCTGTCAACTGGATTGTCAAATAGGTCAAATTTTACCACACATTTTCTTTAAAACTTGATGTGTTTCTTAACCGATTTTGATGAATCTTAATGCAATAGAATCTTCTATTGCTACAGTATATATAAATATTCATTCGAACCGAATGAAATTTGGTGTCTCTAGGTCTCATAATCTACGAAATAAGCTTAACAAATTAGAGGTTGTTGTAGATTTTTATCGATTTTGAGAAAACGAGTCTATAGCCGAAAAGTTGAAAAATCTGTAGCTCTTATAGTTTCCGAGATCAACGCGTTCATACAGACGGACGGACGGACGGACAAACAGACGGACATGAGTAGATCGACTCGGATGTTGACCCTGATCAAGAATATATATACTTCATGGGGTCGGAGATGCCTCCTTCTGCCTGTTACATACCTTTTTACCCATTTTCAATGGGTTCAGGGTATAATAAAGTACAATTTTTTTTGCCTTTTGTGATTGAGACCGACACCTCGTTACAGATCGACAGACAGATGGACGGACGTATGATATCCGTAAAGGATCAAACCCACACCAACAAATCATAGTTGCAAAGTTACAGTCTAAAAGTAAAAGTTTTTTTTGGCTTATCTCCTATCAATAGTCCGATATAACTGAAATCCAACATACAGAGCGATGTTTTAATACAGCAATTCAATTTTCGGCTGATTGCTCGTATTGACAGTTTTTGAAATGGTATATAAAATAAAAATAAAAATAAATTAATAAACAATTTCAAACAATAATTTCTACGAAAAATAGCTTAAGAACTGGGAAACAAGTTTGCAGGCAGACACACAAACTAAAAGGTTGAACTATCGTTTACTTAATCTGCCAAAATATATTCTCTATATAGTCGAAGATGTCTTTATGCGTCAGACATTTCATGCCATAATTATAACGTTCCCCGCAACGCTTTAATAACTCAAAAAACGATTACAATAGAATTCGTCCCGTTTTCCAAGAACAAATTTTCGTACTTAAAATAAGCGTTCGTCATTCCTAAGTCAGGTTCAACGTTTTCCAGATTGGTTCAATTTGAAATGCGAATTTTGTTCTCAAGTCGCTTTTTGACAGAAAATATATTTCGACATATATTGAAAATTCATTAGATGACAATTGCAATCTTGTTAGCTCTAGTACCACACTAAGGGCCCTCGAAAAAATGTGTTACACTTCTACTATCTGCTAATAAGCTTGCCGCTGTAATCAGCGGTCATAGGTCAAAGGCACGCAACAAGCCATGAATCAAAGATGTCGCAACAGAGTACTACAACTGGTAAAGAGGAAACGGGGCAGATACTATTAGTCGAAAACTAACGAGAAACGAGAAGCGAACGCAAATTGCCAATTATGGCAAGAGAGTGCATGCATTTGCTTATTTATGGCACGAACGAATGTTTGACACATATATTTATTTACCTCTCTCTCGCTGTTTGCTATTTGTAGTTGTGGCCAAGGAGCAAAAGTAGCAAAAGGATGAGAACTTCCAATCGCTCTACGTGCCGTTACTGAATTTAATGTGACTTGGCATGACAACAATTTATACTCCTCCGAAGCAGGCCAAGCCAACCGGCAGTTTGCCAGTATATGCCTGCTATAATATATGTACACAATGCGCATAGCCAGACAAAATACGGGCTGGAGTCAGGAAATCGGTGCTAGGTTTAATGGGGAATCATATTTTTTTGTTGGCTCCAATGCCAGTTTATAAGCATTTAAGCGGCTTAACTCGCCGCCTGACTTATCGCATTGTCATCAATTTGGTTAAGTCAATTTCAAATAGTCGCAACGTTGGAATATTTGTTCCTTCGCTAAGCCCGTTGATTGAAATTGCGCACACTCCATTGAGCTCGTCAATAGACATATAATTATTGCATTGATTCAAATGGTATCTGAGCACGAGTGAAAAGGGGTGTCGAGACGGAACACTCTGCGTCCTGAATAAAAACTGTTGCAAAAACTTGTAGTTATAGGCAATCTGTGCTTACCTAATCAATCACATTTATCAGGATAATTGTATGTCAGACTTTGTTTCCAATGCATAAATTGAGTTTGTTGGGTTTGGGCTAATCGCCTAATCGTTCAGAAGGGCGCCTACTAGCAACGTTCCAAAAACTAAAATTATAAGTTCGAAAAGTTTATGACAGCGGGTTAAAGTGCAGCATATATCAAGTTAGTATGCGACAGCTTTCGTATTATTATTTTATAGCTTTATGCATCACACCATTTGTATAATGGTTTTGTGCAAATGTGTGTAACAGGCAGAAGGATATATATATTCTTGATCAGCATCACTAGCCGAGTCGATCAAGCCCTGTCCGTCTGTCTGTATGAACGCGTCGATTTCAGAGACTAGAAGGGCTAGAGGGCTGAACTTTGGGAACATTTAGCGACAAATTTCACAACTACAGCATATTAAAATTTGTCTGCAAGTATTTAAAGCTAGCGCGAGGCTGTGTCCTCGATCTCGCCATGTCCATTTGTCTGTCCTTCCGTCCGTCCGTATATATAAACGCGTCGATCTCGGAAACTATAAGAGCTAGAAACTTCAACTTATCTTGTCCATGGCACGCACAGATCAAGTTTATTTCAAATGACCGATCACCCACACCATTTTCCTAAAATTTATAAAAATCTACAACAACCTCTAATTATACCCTGAATCCATTGAAAATGGGTAAATAGGGTATAATGGTTTTGTGCAAATGTATGTAACAGGCAGAAGGAAGCATCTCTGATCCCATAAAGTATATATATTATTGATCAGGACGACGAGCTGAGTCGGAAACTATAAAAGCTAGAATACTAAACTTTTCGACTTTAGATTCTCCGAAACCATACGCAATACAAGTTTATCTTTCTTTTCGGTATCTTGCTCCGTTTCATTATTATCGATAAAAATCGATTTTAAGACTTGGTTTTCTTGGCATATCTCGGAGACTATAAAAGCTAGAGCTATCAAATTTTAAATATTCCGCCCCCCATATCAAAAAAACGCAAATCAAGTACTACAGACTTGCGCTTTGGGTTGTACATAGATTTGGATGCTTTTATTAAGCACTGAAAATTTCATACTCTTAGTTTAGAAGTTATTCAAGAATTCATATTCCATAGTGGGGGCAAATGCAGCCGATTTGTAAAATGCGCAGCTTGCTGCGTTCGTTTGTGTGTGTGTGTGTGCATATTTAATTATACTATAGCATATACATATATATACTATAGCACTTGAAGAACCTAAGATTCATCAAAATCGGTTAAGAAACACTGCTGCTTCAGAAGCCCATCGTACTGTCGGCGTCTTAATCTTTTTTTGTAGGCACTTCTTTTGACTGGGGTGTGGGCAAAATGAAGCCCCTCACACCGATACTATGACGGCTTGGCAGATGGGGCCAGTGACTAGCCTCACTGTGAAATTTGCGCATTGGAAATTGTACAATGTGGAGAAAACCATTCTAATAGTGGAAAATGTATTTATTTTAAGTCGCACAAAGTATCTTATTTAAGATACATAAATGGGCAGCCGAAACAAATTTGTGAAAACTTAATATGTATGTATGTGTGTACATATGTATACGGCATACGAAAGTATTCATAATAAATGTGGTGCTTCGGGCTCTTTGAAATGAACACTTTCATAGAGACAGGCCGGTATAACACCCATTTGACGCAGTTCAGCCACCTTCCAATTTACGCACATTCACACAAATAAACAGGTCATTGTGTATTTTGCTGAGCACAGAAAAAGCTTTCGGCAAAGGCCATAAGGATTCTGATTAGGAATTGGAAGTATCGTCAGATTTGCTTATTTGCGCTCGTTTGTTGAATTGAAATTGCTTAATTTAGCAGATTATGTGGCAACAAATTGTTTGTGGCACAAAATACAAATTGACATAGAAATAAACGTAATTAGCTCATATTTGTTTT
Organism: Drosophila colorata; assembly: GCA_035041545.1. NCBI lineage: Eukaryota > Metazoa > Arthropoda > Insecta > Diptera > Drosophilidae > Drosophila > Drosophila colorata. The sequence continues at coordinate 1,193,384 of JAWNLD010000657.1, read as the reverse complement.
TTGTTCAGAGTTTGCTTTTGTTGGTGCCTCCCTCTGATGTTCGCTCCATGTTTGTAAATTTGGTTCATCAGGCTACCCGCAATTACCCTTACTATTTAAATTACCAGCAACTATTCAACATATGTAGCCCACCATATCTTCAGTTCATACGTTCACTTAAATTCCAGAAGCGACTTCCCTTTCATCACAGGCAAATTTCCGTTGTCCAGCCATAAACACAAACACAGCCCCAAAATTATTTCCTGAAATGAATTTTTCTTTTGGACTCATCAGTTGTTACAGTCGCCGTGGTTCTGTTATACCTCCGTCCTATCACTATATCCTATCCTATAACCGGAAACTACAAAAGATAGAGACCTAAACTTTTCGACTATAGATTCTCCTAAGCCATACGCAGAAGTTTATTTTTTTCCGCTCCATTATTATCGATAAAAATCGATTTTGAGACTTTGTTTAGTTGGCATATCTCGGAGACTATAAGAGCTAGCGTAGCTAGAATACGCAGATTCTGAATATTTCGGATTTTGGATACCTCATCCCATTCGCCCCCATATCATACAAAGCAAATCAAGTACTACAAAGTTGCGCTTAGGTCTGTACATTTGGATGCTCTTATTAAGCATTAAACATTTCATAACGATCATAATCTCAGTTTAGAAATTATTCAAGAAATCATTTGCCTAGGCAGCCGATGTGTAAAGTGTGTGTGTGACTTTGTGAATCTGTGTATGAATGCAATGACGTTTAAATGTAGGTAACAGCTCGCCGCTGGGTTCAGGGTATCACCTAGACGGGCACACCCAACTCTTACTTGTTTAACATGTAAAGTACATAATATTTGCTGATCATTTCTTCAATTTATTAAGCTTAAACTTACTCAACAAAGGCTACAGATTTTTACAGGGAGAGAGGTGTGAAACTACTTCTTGTCAAATTTAACCACACGCATGTCATCAGCAACAGTCTCTAAGTCCTCCTGGTCGCGTCGGAACCGATAGGTACCAATATCCTGGTAAGCGGTTTCCGGTAGCTTCACCTTTATGCCCTTGTATTCGAACTGCCCTTCTCGCTTCTCGGGCACTACAAGTAAGTTTTCCGCTTTGTATTCATTGTCATTTCCAATTTCAACATGTTGCGAAGAACTCTGCACGGTTGGACCCTCATCGTCATCGTCACAGGAGTCTTTCCAACCGTCGATTTCTATGGGCACAATTGGCATCCCATCCCTGTCCAGCACTGTAGTACCACCACCGTCGACTTCGATGCCACTGGAGTCCGGGCCCTCCGGTACGACATCGACTTCTGGTTCAACCGTCGGATTGCGTGAGGTAGTTGCGCAAGAAAAAGCATTGTGCTCGAGTGAGGGCAGCGATGTGAGAAAATTGCGCGTAAACTCTAGGTCACCTTTGGCCAGGTCGTATATATTAATGTCAGTGACCGAAATTCCGTTACTTGGCAATTCCGTTACTGTGGACCGAAGCTTGGAACTAGTGACCACATTCGCTCTTAACGTGCAACTCGAATAAACAATTCTCGACAAAAGGATATTTTTACGCAGCATACATAAATTCCGAAACATTTTGAATGTTACTGTATCAAGTCACTCACACGGATATACGAGAGATTATTAGATTCTAATTTTATTTCAAAAGAAGCCCGAGTTCATGTTATGCCGAAAGTAATGACTGATCTGAGAATATTCCATAGAACAAGCAGCTGACAGACAAACTGATGTCAATTTCATCGTCTACTTAAGTTTAGAAACGATAAATATATTTATCAAACAAGTAAAAACGTTGCAGTCGGGCGTAACCGACCGCGCTATATTCCTTCACCTCATAATAATAGCTTTAAACAGACAACAGCGGTTCTAATTATTATTATTATTTTATAAGGTATTGAATTTTTGTAATTTGTGGGGGCGAAAGTGAGCATATTTGTTTGGCTCTTTGTTTAGAGGAGGTCTTCCTAAAACGGCTTACCAAATTTTGTGAGTCTAGCTCTGCCCTTGTTGGAGATATAAATTTAAGGATTTTATAGATTTGCCACGCCCCAGTGGCCGAATCCCAAACATTTTATGTGCAATTTTTAAAAGAGATCATTAGAAATCTGTCTAAAGAAAATGTATGTCTCTGGTTTTAAAACTGAGAGTCCAATTTTTTTATATTTTTTTTTCTTATATTTACATTTTTTAACGATTTGCGATTTGAGGTGTATCGACATGATATCGATTTGCCTGCCTCCTAGCGGCACTTTATCTGAAGTAGATATCTACAAGTTTACAGTTCAAGCCTCTAGCTTTAATAGCGGCGAAAATGTTGCGTTTATCCGATGCATGACGGCAATGTCCGTCAAACTCAATATACTCTTTCCACTTCTTGAATGAGTATAAAAAGTGTTAGGTGTGCGATGCCAAAGTAAAACTTTATGAATACAAACAAGTAAGATGTCTCTAGTCGGGAGTGCCCGATAAGAGATACCCTGAGCCCAGTGGCGCGCTGCCTATATATACATTTATTTAAACCAAATAAATAATAACACAAATAAATAAAAAATAAATAAAAATTAAAATAAAATAAAATATTAAATAAACAGTACAAAAACTCCACCACATGGTTTGCCAATGTACAGAAGTTATTAAAGAAAATGTACATACATTAATGACATTTTTTTTGATCCATTCTTATTGTACTACATTTATACATATATATATATTGACAAGCAGTCTATTAAACCAAATTTGGTGGCTCTGGCTCTTACAGTTTCTGAGATATACTCAAAAAATTTAATCAAAAAACCAATAAATATCGATCATAAGAAAACGGGGCTTATCGATAATTTGAATTTTGATCTGCCTATGGTATACACGAATTTAAAAACCCAAACTTTAATCCCTAACACTTATTGCAGCACATGCTGCCAATTGGATTATCAAATTTTTAAAAATTCTTTAATAACTTCTGTGTTTCTTAATCGATTTTTAACCAAATTTTGTGTGTTCTAGGTCTTATATTCTACGAAATAAACTTACAAAATTTGAGGTTTATATCCGAAAAGTTGAAGTCTCTAGATCTTATAGTTTCCGCGATCGCCGCGTTCATACAGACGGACGGACGGACGGAGAGACGGTCAGACGGAATGACAGACGGACATGGCTAGATCGACTCGGCTGTTGATCCTTAACAAGAAAATGTATACTTTATGGGTTCGGAGATGCCTCCTTCTGTCTGTTACATACATTTGCACAAAACCATTACACCCTTTTTACCCATTTTCAATGGGTTCAGGGTATAAAAAGTTCAGACGATAAAATATCCTCTATCCAATCGGACTTTATAAGGTCGCAGAAGTCTCCTACGTTACACATTTCGTGACGCAATCATAATACCCTCGGCAAGGGTATAAAAACTTATGCTGCAAATTTATATTTATCGACTACAAAATCTGGTGATTACCATTAGAATCTCTGAGATGGATAATTTAGACTGCTTACCAGTATCTTAAAATATATACAGTGAAATTCCCTATTACGGACAGTCCTCATAACCGGACAGCTCCAATAGCCGAACAAATTTCGTGGACACAGCTATTTCATTAATTTTTGTATAGAAATATCATTCCAATAACCGGACGCGGGCACTATATTTCAGACCATTATTATAAAAAAAAATCCCTCATAAACGGACAAAAAAATTTTTTTTTTTAAATCCCATTAAAAATCCCATTTATATGTGTTGTTAAAAATGAAATTGGTGAAATTTGCACAGCAAATTTCAATGCGTATGCAAGGCGACTCAAAAACGACTAACTTCAACGTTCTTCTATTTCCTTTCACATATCACCGAACTTGTATTTGTACTTAATCTATATGAAAATGTAATGTAATGTAAATGTAAATTCGTACAATATATTAAATAACAGACAATTTCTGAACACTTGGATGGTTCTCTCTCTTACAAAATATCCACTTCTAGAAAAAGTTGCACTGGCTCGGAGTCCAACTCACGTCTTAAAGAATGTGTGCCGATGTTTCCACTACGACACCACAGCCGCACTTAGCAAAATTCGGCAAATTTTTAATATGCATGTATGCTCACATAAAAATAATAAATGTTCGCGCTCGCTTTTAATATTTTCAAACAAGTTTTAGTATGCTATAGTTGTAAAATTTCTCGGAAAATTTTCACAAAATAGGAAACTATGATATCTTGGTTGCACTTTATTTGCGACAGATTTTTGAGAGTGTGCATGCCAACTACCAATTTTTCCCCATTTTGTTGCTCCAGTGAATTTTAAATCGCCGATGTCCCAGCATTGAGTTGAACTTGGACCTATAAGCGTTAAGTTGTAAAAATTTTTAAAAAGAAAAAAAACAAAAAAACCCCTTTATCACAGCGACGATCCGAACCCGCCTCTGCTAGACCGCCAGCCATCACCTCTATGCACAAAACGCGTGGGTTTGACGCTTGCCACCACGTGGTTTAGCCAATATTCAAATACATTTTCTTTAATAACTTCTGTATTTCTTAACCGATCTTGAAAAAAATGTTGTAATGCATTCTTACTGAACTACAGTACAATTACAGTAGCTCACAGATTTTTCGTGCAGATGTAATAAAAAAATGTACTAAGTATACAGTTGCTAAACTATTAAAGTTATAAACAAGTAAGATGGCTCTAGACTAGGAGATACCCTGAACCCAGCGGCGACCTGTTGCATTCATACACACATTCGCAAAGTCACACATACACACACACCCAAACGCACGCAGCAAGCTGAGCACTTTACACATCGGCTACGTTTGGCCCCACTATGGAAAATGAATTCTTGAATTATTTCTAAACTAAGAGTATGATCGTTATGAAATTTTCAGTGCTTAATAAGAGCATCCATCTATGAACAAACCAAAGCGCAAGTCTGTAGCATTTGATTTCCTTTTTTTTTGTTATGGGGTATTCAAATTCCGAAATATTTATAACCTGTGTATGCTTTACGTGAACATATTGAACCAATTTTGATGGCTCTAGCTCGTATAGTTTCTGAGATATGCTTAAAAAACCAATAAAAAATGATTTTAAGAAAACGGGGCAAGTTATCGATCATTTGAAATAAACTTGACCTGCGTATGGTATATAAGAACTTAAAAACGTCTAGCTCTTGTAATCGCTGAAATCGACGTGTTCATACAGACGGACAGATGGACGGACATGGCTAAATCAACTCGGCGAGTGATGCTGATCAAGAATGTATATACTTTATGGTGTCATTTGCACAAAACCATTACACCCTTTTTACCCAGTTTCAATGGGTTCTGGGTATAAAAATACTTATTGCAATTCACAAAAAAGCTTACATTGTAGATTAACAAAATATTCCTGCCGTCACCACCCGCAATTGGACTGCTGATTTATGAGCCAATACTGATCGCCTGAGAAATCTTTGGTGAGTTGGTGTACGCGTTGCCTTAGGTATCAAATCGCTTAAAGAATTATACATAATGCACTTTAATGGGTGGGGCAAACAATTTCAACAACGATAGTGTACATAAACTCAGTTTACACGCGTAATCATATCTGATGGCCAACGTTATTGGTCAACGTCTGCGTTTGGCAACGACTCTATTGACTTCTGGGCTAGCTTTCCGCTTCCCAGTGCTGTTCGACTTCGATGGTTTGTGATCATTTTCTTCCTTTTGTTTACCCGTGCGCACTTCGCGATTCACTTTGTAGGCGGCGCTCATGCGTTTTATGTTTTCCTTGTGGACGACATCGTGATTGACAATTCGTGCCGGATAGTCGACGCCAAGCACGCATCCGTAATCGCGCTGAGCACCAACGGTTGCCTTCCATGGTTCATAGATGCAGGCCGCAGGGTATTTAGCAAGTTCCGGAACGTATTTCTTAATGTAGGCGCCAGAAGGATCGGTTTTCTTTCCAAACGCTACGGGACTGTATACACGAAAATATTGATGAAAAACGCAGACAAGTTTACAGTTCAAGCCTCTAGCTTTAATAGCGGCGAAAATGTTGCGTTTATCCGATGCATGACGGCAATGTCCGTCAAACTCAATATACTCTTTCCACTTCTTGAATGAGTATAAAAAGTGTTAGGTGTGCGATGCCAAAGTAAAACTTTATGAATACAAACAAGTAAGATGTCTCTAGTCGGGAGTGCCCGATAAGAGATACCCTGAGCCCAGTGGCGCGCTGCCTATATATACATTTATTTAAACCAAATAAATAATAACACAAATAAATAAAAAATAAATAAAAATTAAAATAAAATAAAATATTAAATAAACAGTACAAAAACTCCACCACATGGTTTGCCAATGTACAGAAGTTATTAAAGAAAATGTACATACATTAATGACATTTTTTTTGATCCATTCTTATTGTACTACATTTATACATATATATATATTGACAAGCAGTCTATTAAACCAAATTTGGTGGCTCTGGCTCTTACAGTTTCTGAGATATACTCAAAAAATTTAATCAAAAAACCAATAAATATCGATCATAAGAAAACGGGGCTTATCGATAATTTGAATTTTGATCTGCCTATGGTATACACGAATTTAAAAACCCAAACTTTAATCCCTAACACTTATTGCAGCACATGCTGCCAATTGGATTATCAAATTTTTAAAAATTCTTTAATAACTTCTGTGTTTCTTAATCGATTTTTAACCAAATTTTGTGTGTTCTAGGTCTTATATTCTACGAAATAAACTTACAAAATTTGAGGTCTATATCCGAAAAGTTGAAGTTACACATTTCGTGACGCAATCATAATACCCTCGGCAAGGGTATAAAAACTTATGCTGCAAATTTATATTTATCGACTACAAAATCTGGTGATTACCATTAGAATCTCTGAGATGGATAATTTAGACTGCTTACCAGTATCTTAAAATATATACAGTGAAATTCCCTATTACGGACAGTCCTCATAACCGGACAGCTCCAATAGCCGGACAAATTTCGTGGACACAGCTATTTCATTAATTTTTGTATAGAAATATCATTCCAATAACCGGACGCGGGCACTATATTTCAAACCATTATTATAAAAAAAAATCCCTCATAAACGGACAAAAAAATTTTTTTTTTTAAATCCCATTAAAAATCCCATTTATATGTGTTGTTAAAAATGAAATTGGTGAAATTTGCACAGCAAATTTCAATGCGTATGCAAGGCGACTCAAAAACGACTAACTTCAACGTTCTTCTATTTCCTTTCACATATCACCGAACTTGTATTTGTACTTAATCTATATGAAAATGTAATGTAATGTAAATGTAAATTCGTACAATATATTAAATAACAGACAATTTCTGAACACTTGGATGGTTCTCTCTCTTACAAAATATCCACTTCTAGAAAAAGTTGCACTGGCTCGGAGTCCAACTCACGTCTTAAAGAATGTGTGCCGATGTTTCCACTACGACACCACAGCCGCACTTAGCAAAATTCGGCAAATTTTTAATATGCATGTATGCTCACATAAAAATAATAAATGTTCGCGCTCGCTTTTAATATTTTCAAACAAGTTTTAGTATGCTATAGTTGTAAAATTTCTCGGAAAATTTTCACAAAATAGGAAACTATGATATCTTGGTTGCACTTTATTTGCGACAGATTTTTGAGAGTGTGCATGCCAACTACCAATTTTTCCCCATTTTGTTGCTCCAGTGAATTTTAAATCGCCGATGTCCCAGCATTGAGTTGAACTTGGACCTATAAGCGTTAAGTTGTAAAAATTTTTAAAAAGAAAAAAAACAAAAAAACCCCTTTATCACAGCGACGATCCGAACCCGCCTCTGCTAGACCGCCAGCCATCACCTCTATGCACAAAACGCGTGGGTTTGACGCTTGCCACCACGTGGTTTAGCCAATATTCAAATACATTTTCTTTAATAACTTCTGTATTTCTTAACCGATCTTGAAAAAAATGTTGTAATGCATTCTTACTGAACTACAGTACAATTACAGTAGCTCACAGATTTTTCGTGCAGATGTAATAAAAAAATGTACTAAGTATACAGTTGCTAAACTATTAAAGTTATAAACAAGTAAGATGGCTCTAGACTAGGAGATACCCTGAACCCAGCGGCGACCTGTTGCATTCATACACACATTCGCAAAGTCACACATACACACACACCCAAACGCACGCAGCAAGCTGAGCACTTTACACATCGGCTACGTTTGGCCCCACTATGGAAAATGAATTCTTGAATTATTTCTAAACTAAGAGTATGATCGTTATGAAATTTTCAGTGCTTAATAAGAGCATCCATCTATGAACAAACCAAAGCGCAAGTCTGTAGCATTTGATTTCCTTTTTTTTTGTTATGGGGTATTCAAATTCCGAAATATTTATAACCTGTGTATGCTTTACGTGAACATATTGAACCAATTTTGATGGCTCTAGCTCGTATAGTTTCTGAGATATGCTTAAAAAACCAATAAAAAATGATTTTAAGAAAACGGGGCAAGTTATCGATCATTTGAAATAAACTTGACCTGCGTATGGTATATAAGAACTTAAAAACGTCTAGCTCTTGTAATCGCTGAAATCGACGTGTTCATACAGACGGACAGATGGACGGACATGGCTAAATCAACTCGGCGAGTGATGCTGATCAAGAATGTATATACTTTATGGTGTCATTTGCACAAAACCATTACACCCTTTTTACCCAGTTTCAATGGGTTCTGGGTATAAAAATACTTATTGCAATTCACAAAAAAGCTTACATTGTAGATTAACAAAATATTCCTGCCGTCACCACCCGCAATTGGACTGCTGATTTATGAGCCAATACTGATCGCCTGAGAAATCTTTGGTGAGTTGGTGTACGCGTTGCCTTAGGTATCAAATCGCTTAAAGAATTATACATAATGCACTTTAATGGGTGGGGCAAACAATTTCAACAACGATAGTGTACATAAACTCAGTTTACACGCGTAATCATATCTGATGGCCAACGTTATTGGTCAACGTCTGCGTTTGGCAACGACTCTATTGACTTCTGGGCTAGCTTTCCGCTTCCCAGTGCTGTTCGACTTCGATGGTTTGTGATCATTTTCTTCCTTTTGTTTACCCGTGCGCACTTCGCGATTCACTTTGTAGGCGGCGCTCATGCGTTTTATGTTTTCCTTGTGGACGACATCGTGATTGACAATTCGTGCCGGATAGTCGACGCCAAGCACGCATCCGTAATCGCGCTGAGCACCAACGGTTGCCTTCCATGGTTCATAGATGCAGGCCGCAGGGTATTTAGCAAGTTCCGGAACGTATTTCTTAATGTAGGCGCCAGAAGGATCGGTTTTCTTTCCAAACGCTACGGGACTGTATACACGAAAATATTGATGAAAAAACGCAGACGCTGAAAGCCACATCCAGTTTCCTGCATTTAATGCCCAGTCTTGGTCCAAGAGCAGTTGTTCAAAGACACGCTGACCCTCCTCCCAGCTGATCCACAAATCGCCGCGTGTCAAAAAACAAGCAACCGCGTGACGCGCCAAGTGATGTATCCAGCCCTCTTGGCGAAGCTGCCGCATAATGGCGTCGATAAACGGATACCCTGTACGTCCGTGAGCCCAAGCGTCTAAATGCTCCGGGTGCTCTTGCCAGGGTATTTGCAGGCTGTAAACATTGCCTAGCATGCGATCAAAATTTGGATCAGCTGCAGCTACCGTATAATAAAATTCACGCCACAGCAATTGACCGACAAGTGAAACGGGCGGCTTTGTGTGCTTTGGGTGCCGTGCCTGAATCTCTCGAAGCCGATGGTACAACAGCCGCGCGCTTAAGCAGCCGAACTTTAAATATGGACTGAGTACCGTCGTGCTAGGCTCCAGCGAGTTTGGTGCCGTGTTAGGCTTCTCAAAACTCGCTACCCAGTGCTCGTCACTGAGCGATGCTTCCATGCGACGCAGTGCCTCTGTTTCACCTGTTAGCAAGAACTATTTATACACATTGCCATTAAAGCCCACAAATTCTCCATGCCTTACCTCCCGGAAACTTGTTGATGCCCAGTTCCTCGGGCCGATTGACTAACTGTTTTAATGTTGGACAGTCGTAAACGTGTGAATCGAGTGTCTCGAATTCATCTGATATGGGTTTCATGCCATCGGGAAGTGTCTCTGGCTTATTCAACACATTGGGCAACTTCAGCTTCTCCACAACGGCCAAGAATTTCTGGTAGGTAATGGGGGCTTTGCCCAGATTCCTGGCTATAACCAGTTCTGGATTGTAAATAGTGTGCGAACAATAGCCATCCACCTTCACTCCATGCACCGCTGCCATTTGTTGCACCGCCGCATCACGCCGCACAGCGTACGGCTCAATGTCCGTTTCGTATGTGAGCAGCTGTACGTCCCAGCGCTCGAAGAGCGCCGGAAAGACGTCAACAGGTTTGCCGCGAACAACGTACAGGCGCGAGTTTAGTTGTCTGAGCTGTACGTCCAAGTCAGAGAGGGTTTGTTGCAGGAAGCGCCATCGGTTAGCGCCAATTTGCATCCAATCCAAAATGCCAGGATCTAATATAAATATGGGTCGAATATGGAACTTTTCAGGCGACGCTCGTGCTGCATCAAAAATGTGTGACAGTGCGGGATTGTCGTGAACACGAAGTCCTTTACGAAACCAGTGGACAAGTGTACGACGCTGTGTAGCCATCCGAATTCCTGCAATTGCTATTTTGTGCTTTACCAACTGTTATTAAAAAAAAAAAACAAAAACAAAATACATCAACCGCCTTTTTCGGTGAGCTGCCAACTAGACTGCAGGTTAGAAAAAATACCAAATGGTATTCAGTATTCAGAACTGAGTATTCTGGTATTCTGGTGCATAAGCACCGGCAATAATCTTTTTTTATACAATACAAAAATATATATAAATAATCCTAATGTTGGCTTTAAATAAATAAATTAGCAACTAGTAATAGACAACATAGTGTGTGTTAAGTACAATAAACTATACTAACAGATCTGCCTTTACACGCAATCAGCGACAGTCCGCAGTCGGCAGCGCTAAAATGGATTTGCTTGATTCAATTCTAAACTCGATGGACGCTCCGCCAACCACAAACGAACAACAAAAGACGCTCATTAAGAAGCAGCGGGAGATGGTGGAGCGCATGCAGAACAAGCAAAAGGAGGAGCTGTTGCGATTTCGAAAGTACGTTGAGGAGAGGATGGGGCGCTTTGCCAAGGACGATCGAACCAGCATTGAGTTCCAGCCACTAGACAAGGTGCATCGCTCGGTGATACACGAAATAGCCGAGAATGGCGGCTTTATCGCTATGAGCTTTGGCCGCGAGGACGAGGACCGTCATTCGGTTGTCTACAAAAAGGAGCATCCACCTAGCGAGGACGAGGTAGCGGCCCGCCGTAACGGCGAGGGCTGGAACAAGGACATAGCCAAAGAGTACACTGAGCGACGAAAAGAACGCCTGGCCCAGGAGCAGAGCCAGAACGACAGGCAATCCACTTCCGAAGTGGGTTCGAGCACTGCTCCCAGCACCAGCGGAGACTCCGCAAACGTCGAAGCGAAACCGACCACCAATTATAAGGCCAAATATGCTCACCTCATCGGCGAATCGGCGGCTCTGCAAGCGGCGCGCAAAACGGAAACAAACCAGAGCTACGGCTTTGTGCCCAGCAAGAACAAAAAAGACATGCGTTCCATTGAGCAGACGTTGGCAGACATCCAGGCCAAGAAGCGCTTGAAGCTGCAACAGCAACAGCAGGAGCAGCAGGAACAGGAGCATGATCCCACAGCCTCGCAGGCGGAGAACCATCTCGCAGAACAGCAATAAAATTAGTTTGTGCGTCGAGAATAGTAGTAAGAATACGTATGTTTGTACTATATTTTGTTAGATTCAAAGTCAATCAATCAAATGTGAAGTGGTTACTTTAAATGTGGACCATGCACGAAGTGTGTTCACAAATGTGTATCTGAAAGCAATTTAAATTGTTGGCCAGTTGAAAGCATTAACTGCGAATGTTTAGATAAAGTTATGTCAGCTGCAGTGTCCAATTAGCAATTTATATTTATATAATAAAAGCAAAAATGTTAGTCAATAGCAACAAAACTAAAAGTGCTGTTTATTATAAGTCCAATTTTGCAGCTAAAAATTACCAAAGTAGTACTGGAAAACGATTCAAAGTCAAGTATTTTAAGATTCACTAAATATTACCAATTTTAGAAATGAAAACGCCCCCACGTGTATTTCCGCTCACAACGAGGTTGGAATTCACATGAAGATGTTGCTGGAGTGGAACTGCTTTGGAATAATTCATTTAGCAAGGAAACAAAGAGTCTCCTGACAATTGTAAGTACAGCCTTATGTCATTAAATTAAATTAAATTATAAATACAAAACGCTTGGAAGCTGTTCTTTAACAAAAAGTACTAAATTGACAAGTTTCCAAAACTTTTACAATTATTTAAAGTGAAAAAAGTGGCCTGTTTTGATTTTTAAAATTAAAGTAAATAATATATTGTTCATTTAAAAAATGTGTTACCTGTATATGGTAGTAAATTAATTAGGGTATATAGGAAAAATGTTTCAGAAAAATATACGATTAAAATAGCTCCGCCATATAGCAGCAAAGTCAAACACGCTTACTGGGCCAAAACTTACATATGTATGTGCGTCTCTGTATGTATATATTAAACAATTGTTTGCTGCTTATAAATCAGAATATGTGTACATACATACTCCACATTACTTATCAGTTTGCTCCATTTTTTCAGATGATCAGTGATATTCCCATTCGAAAGGAATGACGCAATGGCCACGTGGTGTATATGTAAGTTCAGCTCCTTCATCCAAAACCGTACGAATTTTAATGATGATAACTTTGATAGGGACATCTGATGTCTATGATTGATTTATCATTTTTTATAAAACTGAAATAACATAAAATTAATATTAGAATGTGCTGACTATTTCTGCAATGCCTTAAACGCAACTTATTATATTTCTTTTAGAAATGCGCGCCGAATGGAGCATCCACAATGCCTTTCCGCAAATTAATACAGAGTTGCTTTGGGAAGACGCCACTTTCTAAAAATGAACGGCCCTAAGATCTTTGTAAGCATATTTGATAAAGACAAGAATAACCCTACAATAATGATGATAACTTTGATAGGGACATCTGAAGCCCATGAATGATTTATCAAATTTATGACTGATTATATGATCAAAATTAACTTAATTAGTAAATTTTCGTTTTACTCAGCAGTATATATTTTCTTTTTGCAGATCCGTTTAAAATTAAAAGGAACCACCTCTGGAATATTTACTTGGTATATGTGGAGAGAATAATATGAGTAAATGTATTGTCTCAAAATCGGTATTTTAAAATTAAATGTAGTAGTTAAAATAATAAAAATTATTTTTTTTTAATTTTGTTAACTATATCCTTCATATTATATACATATGTACATGTATATGGCGTTGGGTTTCTTTGAAACATGCTAACTTGGCAGACCTGCATCGTGAACTACTCGTTTTGGCAAAGTTCTTGGCAGTTGTAAAAAGCATATATACATTATTTTACCAAATATAATATAAATGCTGAAATAAGTAACGCCGAACAAAGAAATGCTACAAGGCAGCTTGATTTTCGCAAAATTGAGAACCAAAACGAAATGGCACAATTTATTTCAATTGCCTTTGCTTTTACCAACTGAATGCGCATCGTTTTTTTATGTCCATGGCAACGAAATTTACAATTTGTGCTCAACAGTGCAACGCTCGACGATAAGTTTACAGCGCACTTTTGCTGAGTTAAAAGTGCACTTTCAAAAAGTAGCCAGACTTTTTAATAGCAATATCGAGTTAGAAACCTAAAACTAAGAACAGCTGCATATTTTCCCTTGATGCAAAATGACTAGCGAAATATTTAATAAACTGTTAATAATTGTTTTTTTTTTATACAAAATTTGTTAATTACACATTTAACGATCCCAAAAGTAGGCAAGTTAGGAAAAATTAAGTGAGCGTTGAATTAGATTTAATGAAAATTCAACGCTTGCTAAAAGAAAACAGACCTTACATGTAAATATCCAATACATTTTAATGAAATTGTGCGTCTTTTTGGCGCTATTATTTAAAAAACAAAAAGCACATGGCTGTCAGCTGTTCATGTGCAACTTGGTGATATCAGCTGTTTTCCAAGTTTTATTTCGATTAGTAATCACAGTTTCAACGGTAATATATCAACCTCTTATTCATATCGAGTAGTGCGTTGACCAAGTCGGTTGTACAGTTCATTACTTGATCGTATGAACTAGATATGTTGCCCACTAAATCGGATTCCCGACGTCGTCTTAATGCCACAGGGACTCCGACTGGTGCCGCCTCCAAGGATGGCGGAAATGTCACCGAGCCGGATGGCTTTGTGAATGAGCAGTGGATAGCTCCGAATGTGGATGAGTCAACGCCGTGGAAGACAATCGCAATCATACTCGCATTGTTTGTCGGTGGTACTGTATGTATGCTCAATGCTCAATGCCAGTACAACCAGGATCATCAACAAGACTGTTCGATCTGTATTTAGATATGCATTTGTTTTGCGACGTTAGATTGGTTAGCGGACGTGAATCAGGATCGCTCGGATCGCGTCTGGGCGCTTACAATAATTGGGGCCTTGACGATTATTCCAGGCGGATACTACTTCTACATCCTTTCGTGCATTTTAATGCGTCGCAGGGGTTACTCAATGGATGATATACGTCGTTTGGGCTAATGGATATTTTAGTGTGAATAAATATTAAAAAGTACATTTAATTGCATTTCCACACTAATATTCGCGACTTGAACTGCTGACAAATGTACTATTTACAACAACAAACACTTTGGAACTCTGCATTTATTTATTTCTTGTATAAAAATATTGTAAATACATAAATACGTGTTATCAAATTTATTTATTGTTGAGACTCTCAACTTGAGAGTTTTATAAGCGAAACATTTTCTACCTATTTTTTTCTCTTTCATGTCTGAAGCTTTATACGTATGAATATATAATGCATACAATTTACACGTATTATGGCATTTTTAGCTATGAAGCGCAGTGCGTAGTTTGAGCTTAAATATATACACGTATACATATGTATTTATAAATACATGTATGTAATGCTTCTTAAGTTATAAACAATTGCTTTTCATGATACAACAAAGTTAAGTTGTAGATCTATACATTCATATATAAATAAATATATATATATATATATATATATATATATATTATATGATTACACAGATCAACAGCACTAGCACATTTCGCATAAAAATACAGGCGGTACACATACAGTACTCGGTATACGTAGTACAGAAACAAATACGAATACAGAAACAACAAAATTAAACTACAAATGTTAACAATGTACTCAATTACGGCTCTACAACAGTCACCTCGATAGGTGGTATAAATTTCCATATATGCGGCTGCTGCTCGTCAAGGCTAGAAGCTGACAGTGTGTTTATATTGCCTGACGGAGATGACAATGGTTCTAATTGACTTAAATTGGTAGCTTCTGGACAGGAACGGGTCAAAATACTGCTACTCTGTTGTGCTTTGGTGGCGCATTCAATGCTGGTCTTAAAGCGGCCAGGCGTAAAAAATATCACAGAACAATTGTGCTGCGATTGCTCGTACTTCTCCAAAACAGGAATTGTTATTCTGCGGAATATATAAATATTATTCAAATAATTTTTTGGCCAGCTATCCTGCCTAAACGACCGCACCTGTTGGGTCCAGAAATTGCCACACGTGTCTCTAGATTGTAGTTTTCCATGCCATTTAAGTAGTCTTGATAAAATTTGATCGTCAATACCAAATTCTTGAGCGGCTGCAATGATTGATTGGTAAGATTGATGCAAAGTCGTGCGCGCTGCCCAACAGTGCATATCATCTCGCTGTGTGGCTGCACAGCCGTATCCTGGAAGCTTATAGCTTTTGAAAAAAAAATTTTTTTTTAAAAACACTGAACAAAATTTTAAAAAAAAAATCTATAAATACTTACTCCATTGAAGTGGAGAGACTGTGGTCAAGTCCACCATATTATGCGACAGAACAATTCCACGTAGTGACGCAACGCCCTTAATATCAGTGCCCGTCAACAGCCAATTAATCTTCACTCGCTCCGCTATATGCGTTGAGCATAGTTTGCTGACTGCATCGCTGAAGGAAAGGAGTTGCGTGCGAAAACAAAGCTCTGTATATGCGAGAGAAAGGTTATTTAGTCAGACACAATTAGATAGAGATGTTAGCTATACCGCGCTCTAGATTCTCTGCAACTTCCGCTGCACGTGCCACACAAACTTGCTCCAACGAGCAGCGGTCCACGGGGATTGGTACGCGACAACTTTCTTTGGCCTCGATGAGTATATTCTTGTTATCAGTATAGTTGAGCGACATTTCTTGAGCGGTTAGGTTAGATATGTCTAAGACTAAGTAGAATTGTGAAGCGCTGCAAGGATGTTTAAAATAAGTACTTAATTTGTTATTTCCAATTCAGTTTACTTATGTACATCTCAGCGGGCAGCACATCCCAGCTAGTAATTTGGGCACTAGGAAGAAGCTCTAAGTTAAGAGATACGGCACACTGACGACAATAGCCTGCGACCAAAGCCTCTCCGCCGGAGTATTTAAGGCGCAGTTGCGCCTCTATATGTTGGCTACACTGTGCAGGACGAATGTTCGACCCACCTACTCCACCCGACTGCAGGCTTAAAGGGACCAGCGAATTTTGAGTGCCGGATAAGGTCGAACGAATACCCACATTCTGCGGTTCCTGGCGACGATGCTGCGGCGAACTGATACGTAATGGCAGACTAGCATGACCAGATATGTTGGAGTACTGTGATAGCGAAGAGGGCCCGTATTCAGTAGTGCCAGCAGTGCTAGAGTCAACTGGGAGGGGGCAAACAAAATCAGCGTCCGCATAAATATGTAACACAAATTCAATGGTGGCTAACGGAGGTATTGGCAGCTGAGCCTGGAACGTAAGTGCTATTATCGGAGCCCATTGTTAAATTGCATTAGCTTACCTGCAGTGCCTTATCGTCAATTCGAAACATTGTTTTTTGCAGTTCCTGCTCCACATTTGAATTAATGCTCACTTCGAGATGTTCCAGCGGCAATGTATTGCTCTCATTTTTTATGGTTACGATGCAACTAGAAGATTCTCCGTTGTATAATGTCAGGCTTGCAGATGTAACCACAATGTCCGCACTGTTCATGTTGCTAAACGTGGCCGACTGCGGAAGCGATGTTTTGATAGTGATACTTGGAAGGGCAGGAATCACGTCCACCAGATAATTAGGCGGAAAGTTGCGTCCGCGCATGTGCTTCAGGCGACAGTTGGACTTGACGCCTAAAGTATGAGTACTATAGCCCTGCAGATCAAGCTGACCAGTTTCAATGGGCGTTCCATGCAGAGAGACATGGGTGGGCACATGCGGCTGCAAAACTATGGTCTGGGGCAGCGATTCAAAGACAACGCCATTTGTAAGAAGACGCATGTCGGTGACGGCCAGCTCAAAGGGTAACGGATTGCGAAAGCTCACACATACCTCGCACAGATCGTTTTGTACCCATAGAAAGTCTATTGGAATAAGCAAACAAATAATTCGTCTTTTCTAGATCAGGTCCTTTATTTTACATACCTATTTTGTTTTTGTCCTTCCTCTTGTCACGGCGATCTACAGAGTTAAAGTGTATGGGAGTAAATAGAAATGGTCCGCTATCGGCTTTGGCAATCTTGATACGTTGCGGGCGTAGATGGGCAGGTAAATCTCTCGCTACCACCTGCGTGCAATAGGGCAGATCAGTAAGATTGGCGGGTGGTATCACAGTCCCATTTTCCAGCACCAGAGGTACAGGTGATCCTTCACACTGTGCGCTCAGATTCTACATGAAAGACAAAACGTATAAAAACAGGGTGTTAATCTATCAATAGGATCAGACGCAGCCCATGTTAACTGTTTCTGAACATGAATTTTCGTCTGACTGTAGTTAAAGGCACAGAAGTTCCAAAAAGCAATTTCAATAATTACAAATAATTTTTCAGTAAAATGTTAATTGAACGAAATGTAGAGCACTGGATTTCATTAGGACAAAGCTTATAAAGTGTATTTATGTAGATTCTCTTTTAAACGCCACACCTGTAACTGCACAGCCATTTCGCTTTGCTCCGTGGCAGACATGTTGTCCCATTGTGTTTGGAGCAGAAACGTCATGTGGCGAGTAGCTAGTGCAGAGTGTCCCAGACGTCTTGCCGCAGATATAAGGCTCTGCACAAGATCTATTTGCAGTGCCGGCCAACCAGCGGAGTTCTCCAGCACTTCCAGAGGATCCAGCGATAGCAGATAGCCAGTAAAGCTGCCTACCATTAGACGATAACTCTGGGTCCAGTCTGGTGCTTGAGTGCCTTGTTGAACATGCTTAAGCGCGGCCAGCCGCTGGAAAAATGCAGCCTTGCGCTGGTATCCGATCTGCTGATATAGCTCTGTGATAATTTCAAACCGCTTCACGCGCTCCGGCTCGCTTATGCTGAGATTTATGTAAAGAATGTTTTGAAGAAACATGGCCACATCCAACGGACGATTCTGCTCAATACAAATGCGTGTAGCCTTCAAGGCTGCCTCGGTCTCAATGGTGGCCGCATGTCGGTACTTGCTATAGTTAATTATCGCCTTCCGATAATAGGTGGTTATCTCCTCCGGCTTGAGTATATTGCCAGGGAGCTCACCATTGCGCTGGCCAAAAGGCGCTACCGATATTGTCGACGTTGAGGAAGAGGATGTTGATGTTGTGGGCGTGCCCGACGCCGAGGAATTGTTCGTCAATAGGGATGACACCGATGAGCAGGAAGATGAATGTGAGGTGAGAACGTCCGCGCAGTTTGTCGATGCCGCGGTCGTGGTTCCTGTGATCACAGCGGGCGTATTTATCTTCTTAGTTGCATCGCTGGCACGCCACTTTTCCGGAGTGTGACGGAGTGGCGAAGTACCTAAAGAATTCGGTAGGAAGATACAATAAACAAAACAAAACATAAATGCGGTAAAACAAAAAAACCTTGCCTGTTTCTTGAAGAGATGCGTTCCTATGCAGCGTTTCGACCTCTCGCATTTGTGGATACAGCATTACAGCCGAGGCTGCGCACAGACCCTCCTCGCTGGCGCCCACCCAGAGTGAGTCGCCAACTGAACGCAGTGTCTCGTTGGCGTTGTGATACAAGCTCAGTGCATCGTCCAAGAGGCCAGCTTGCAGCGACAGATCCGCCAAATTCTTCATCACACGGCCCACGCAGCGTTTGCGATTGTTGCGCGACTCCATGTCCAAGCCCACAAAGTCGCGTTTCTCAAAGGGAGCCAGCAGTAGACTGACCTTGTCGGCTTTCTCGCGCGAACGTTCCAGACGCCGTGACTCCAGCACCCAAAACAAAGCGCTCAGAAAGTCGCCAACAAGCGCCTCCAAATCCGCACAGGTATCCTGCTCCCGATAAAAGAACGCCTGCGACTTGAAATTGGACGGCGTGGTGTACTCATCCTGAAGTCGCCCGGAAAACTGCGTCTGTTCTTCCTTGCAGTGCTCGCCAATCGTGTGCAGCGCCACCTGCGCATTGTCCACATCGCTTACACTGGCTTTGATGGTATTTTTGGCAGATTCGCAGTCGGCATCGGGTCCAAAGAATATGGCACGCGACTCGTAAAGCGTGCTGCCATAGCGCACCTTGAGAGATTCGTGGTGCCGGCACAGCTCGTTCAGCTCCGTTTGGTTCTCGAATTTGCCAATCGTTATTAGGCCGAGCAGGCGGCGGTGCGTTTGGAAGTCACCCCAGTCGTTGTGCTCCACGGGATGCTCGTGTATGAAGCGAAAATAAACGGTGCGCACGAGGCCGCTGGAATCTGCGCGAGAGTTGAATTGATTTAATCACCGAATGTCGCACATTCATTAATATGTAATTTTAGCGAAAAGTTACCCGTTACTTTGATATTATTGACACGTCGCACCTTCTCGAAGGCCCGCTGCAAAATGCGGGCGCGCGAGGGTCCCACGCCGCGCAGCAGAACCAGCAGGCAGCTGTGATGGAGTGCGGTCTGTTCATAGTCAAGGCGCGACATCACCGGATCCACGCCACCATGAGGCTGCCCAAGTCCAACTGCGGCACGCATTTGCAACTCTCACTGTTCCGCCTGTTCCAGTACTACTCGGCTCTCACAATTGCAATCGCTTTTCATATTTCCACTCACACTTCGAGCTTGTCGTGGACTTGTGGTGCTGTGTTTGTATTTGACGTGCCTCAATTTATTTCCATTGTTTCGTATTTAGCTGTTAAGAAAACTTAACGTAGGAACCGATAACATCGGCTCGCCTCCCCTTTTATGAAGTTGTTATTTTCACTCTGCACCCGCAATACTTCTCGTAGTCTTTAGCAGGCACTTGAATCTGGACGTGTACGCTTTAACATGTGTATGCACCAGAAAAAGCTAAAATCAATTATGTAAATACCACGAAATTAACAGAAACACAGCGTAAGTTAACTTTAATAAGCAAAAAAAAAATCAGTTTTCAGCTGTGTGCTCATCGCAGTGAATGGCAAAATCAAAACTTTCAAATACATGCGAATGGTAACGACCGTTTACACATTAATAGAGACTCCTCCTGTTACTTTTTAAACACACGCCGTAAGGGTATTCTCAACTTTGATGTGGACTAAAGTAAAAAATATTTTTAGTAACTACGCATATGCGGTTGTTTTAATAAATTATCTCGTAAATAATTACACAAAAAGTGGACGAACGACAGTAAATTGACTCAACTCTAGTATGTTTTTCAATTATTACGTACAACTGTTAAGCTCCTTAATACTTTTCAAACAGTATATAGATATCTGTATTTTCTGTAATTTTAAAACTGTGGGGTGTCAATATTAGCGGCTTTAAGATGTTCCCTCTAAACTAACGGTTTTTCCAAAAAGGGGGATAGGGAATAAGTCCACAAAGTTTCAGAAACTTATATCAACGCTTTCATATGCTCCACAAACATACAAGATTTTCATCGAATTTTTATAATATTTTAATAACTTTATAACGAATTGGAATGAATGAGGTACCATTCTACGTGTATTTGAGGCACATATTATTTTCTGCATGAATGAATTCCTGAAAGGCCCGAATGGCCTCCAATACTTGCAATTTTTTCCTATATACATATTGTAAGAATCAGATGACTTTCAAAGATCTTAGTATGTACATCTTCTATTCAAAACAATTTAAATTGCTTTAGTCGGGACTACCCGACTAAGAGATACCCTGAACCTGGCAGCGAGTACACATACATATAAACCCCTTTACAGTCAAGCATACACACACAAAATCACATATACACACATAAACACTGCACACTGCTTGTTGCTCATTGTACTCTCAGCAGCTGCGCTTGGAACTCACTTTAAAAATGAAATCTTTAGTAACTTCTAAACTAAAAGTATGATCGTTATGAAATTTTCAGGACTTAACAAAAGCATTTAAATCTATGTTCACATCAAAACCTGTCTGTAGTGTCATGTAAAGTACTTGCATTTTTTTTAATGTGTGGCGAATTGGGGGACGTTTTAAATATCCGAAATATTCCTTATCTGCGTATCCTTTACGAGAACATATAATACCAAATTATATGGTCTAGCTCTTATAGTTTCTGGGATATGTTTGAAAAACCGGGCCAAAAACCCGATAAATATAATAATAATAATAAGAAAACAGCGAAAATTATCGATAATTTGAAATAAACTTGATCTTGAACTTCGTCGCTGAGATTGACTTGGCTAGTAATGCTAACCAAGAATATATATGGGGTCGGAGATGTCTCCTTCTGCCTGTTCATTTTCACAAAACCATAACACCCTTTTTATCAATTTTCAATGGGCTTAGGGTATTAAAATACATTTCGTTCGTTGTATAATTCGATCGATCGTATTCCTGTATATATTGCAAGTCGCCTTTTACACACTTGAAGCTTCACTACCGTAGACTGTCGTGCACTGTGATAGGATAGCTTATTTGCTGCGCGATCTGTCAGAAAAAATGTATGTCCCTAGCTTTAAAGCTGAGGGAGATACATATATCGGTTTTATCGATTTGCCACGCCCCAAGTGGACGTATCCAAAATAGTTTTTGTGCGATCTTTAGAAGAGGTCATTAGTAATCTGTTTGAAAAGAGTGATGTCAATGGTTTTAAGTCTGAGGGATATAAAGCGGTTTTATCGAAATGCCAAAATTGGGGTCTCTAGCTCTTAAACTGTGGGCAATATAGATTTTCGCAATTTGTGGGGGCGGGGTGGCTGGGATGCGTTCTAGTGAGCGTGGAGGTCACCGTAATCTACATAGCAAATTTGTGACTCTAGATTTAAAATTGTGGGAAATATACACGTCTTACCGATCTGTGATTTCAGGTATATCGATCTTTCCGATTACGGGGGCGGGATGGTGTGTGGGCGTGTTGGTTGGGGAAGCTTTCCAGTATATATTCCAAATATGGTGACTCTAGCTCAGAAACTGTGGGGGATATAGCCCTTTCAATTTTTTATCGCTCTTAATCTCAGATATTCATTTCGCTCAGATAACAAGAGAGTAAGCGTACCCACGATTGAGAGATTTAAAGGCTATGCACACGGTTGAGGGAGTCCATGTTATGGAAAGACTTCTGAGCTCTTAAAATAGTGACATCACTATATTGGAAATTTGTGTGCGCGCGGCGCGCTTGTATGAAAATATCGACAATATAACGACTAAAGTAGGCTAGCTATCTTAATGAAACTTGGCATATATCCGTATTATTAGTGCGCACAAAAAATATATCAAATTTGTCCCGAACGGACCAATATATCATATAGCTGCCATACGAATAATCACATAACAACTCAACTTTTTTGTTTTTAAAGTTGTTTTGATATAATTACCAATTTCGGGTTTAGTTAAGACCGTAGTGTTGTCCAAAAACTTAAAATCATCGGACTTTAGCTTTATATGGACTCTATACGAGTTTCAAATTCAACGCGTGCCAATGGCAACGCAATGTAAACAAAACTCAAACCGATATTGTGACGTCACAATCTCTTCAATCGCGTTCGTTTGTTTCAGCGCCGAATAACGGAACTGTTCCCAATCTGTCAATCTGTCCCCGGTTCGCTCACAGCTGACCATTTCGACTGCCACTATCGATGGATAGGCCTGGTCTGCGCCCACGGCGGGCCTGGTAAACACCCAGGACTCACTTTCGAGCGCATAGAATCAGCGAATAAAAGAGGTCTTTTGGTGCCTTAAATATGTATATATATATTCTTACACTATATGTATAAATATTCATATAACTTGGATATATTAGAGATTAGCAATATATAGAGCATG
Source organism: Drosophila colorata (assembly GCA_035041545.1). NCBI lineage: Eukaryota > Metazoa > Arthropoda > Insecta > Diptera > Drosophilidae > Drosophila > Drosophila colorata. Next base: position 1,169,940 of record JAWNLD010000657.1, on the reverse strand, counting down.
TTAGCTTTTAAGCAAATTCGCCAATTAAATGATTGAGCTGGAATTTTAAATGCGCGCTCAAAGGCTCGTAAATGGGGGAAAGAGGAGCATGGCTATTGTTAGGATTGGTGCCATTAAAATCTAGTGTCATATGGTGTAGCTAAAAACAATGTTTAGCTACACAGGTTGGACGGGAACGCTTTGGCAAAACATCTAAGCCACCGTTCCAATGCTAATGATCGTAATAATTTTGGTGTTGGTCTTGTTTATGTTGTTTCCGTTCAGTTTTGTTTATGTTGAGTCAGCTGCTTAGTGATGTGCAGACTTTGTAGTTTTGTGCGATTGTTCGTGACAGCGGGCATGGGTGTATCCACTCCTATATGAGAGTACTGGCTTGTCGGCACTGCCCCTCGGGAGACAAACCGGCACGTAACATGCATATATTTAATAAACCACTCAACAAAGTCAAGCTCCACCGCCGGAAGCGAATCCTTGTAAAACAAATAAATAAACTCAACCCAAACCCCAATTTATTTGGACGCTTTTCATTTACGGTGACTAAAACGAAGAATTACCCAAAGTATTTATAGGGTTTCGCGCGAAATCATAAATATATTTATTTATTATAGTTGGACATCGATAATTAATAAAGAATAATAAGATAGTTATCGATATTGCACAAATTGTGTTATACGTGTGGGCAGTGAGATATCGGAAACTTTGAAGTTTATATTCTACATTTTTATGCAAGAATATAATTTTCCACCACCAAAAATAGATTCCTCGTGGTAAAATAAATAAATGATATGTGTATAATAATTAAAGCGAGGAATTAACGTATATATTTTTTATTGCAATTACAAAAACAACCGATAAAATTAAAAATTATCCCTGCGCTCATACGTCCAATTATGTGGCAATATTTAGCATATTTTTTAATAACATTGCAGTGGCTTCCCCTGCGCGATTAAAAACAAATCTTGTCACGGGCTGCAATTTGTTTCCTAGGAGTTAACAATGAATTTGTTGCCAAGAACGCGTGAGGAGTTTGCCCAAGCAGACTATTGGAATGAGTTCTTCAAAAAACGCGGTGAAAAAGCATTCGAGTGGTAATTACACACACAGTGTTCACATGTCCCGCCTGCCGGTCATTGCACGTTTAGCAAACAGAGAAATCCGAACATTTTATATTGAATTGATAAACCAATTTTTTTAACTTTTCCTTATTTTTATTTTATATTGCATTATGATCAATTGGTTTCAATATATTCTTTTCGTCAACATATTTTTATTGCAATATTTATTTATTCGTAAAGGTATGGTGAATATTTGGAACTTTGCGATCAAATCCACAAGTATATAAAGCCTGGCGATAAAATTTTGATGCTCGGCTGCGGCAATTCGAAGCTCAGCATGGACATGTACGACTCGGGATTTCGGGATATAACTAACATTGATATTTCACCAGTTGCTGTAAAAAAAATGATTGAGATCAATGCTAAAACCCGACCGGACATGAAGTTCATTCAGATGGACGCAACAGACATGTCCTTTTCCGAAGAGAGTTTCTCAGTGGCCTTGGACAAGGGTACACTGGATGCCATATTTGTCAATGATTCCGAGGGTACAAAAGAGATTGTAGATCGATATTTCAGAGAAATATTACGCACAATGCGGTAAGTTTCGTTGAGTTTCATGCGGCCACCCTGTTCAGTAAGAGTATATAAATCGGTTTAATTTGCAGCAACGGCGGCCGATATGTTGGCATCTCCATGTTGCAGGAGCATATCATGAACTATCTACTGGAATTCCTGCCCCGCAACAACTGCATGTTGCGTATTGTGCACTGTCTAGATGTGGAACGCGCCAACAAAGAACGAAACGATGACGAATCTCTAACGTTGCCTGTTTTCGTTATAATTGCCACCAAATTCAAGAACTTGCCCATGCCGGTTATTTACTGCATTAGTTTGCACATGCTTTTTACTCATTCTAAACCCATTTCTAGATCCTTGAGTTTGGAATAGGCAGCGACAAAATGCAACGTTTCAGCTGTGCGACAGACCTTGCCAGTGCTGTGGCGTCTGTGCAAAAAGCAGCGCTGGTCTGCAATGGATTGGCGCGCTGTAGCATTGTTGATCACAATGAGATCACCATGGACTTGCATCGAGCTGCAGAGCAAACACCGCGGTACACGGTGCATATCATGGACCAACCGCCCTCGCGTGGTCTTGGCAAATATGCCGCATTTATTGTGCCTCAAGGGCGGGAAACTGAGTGGCTTTTTGCAACGCCAGCAGGTCGGAGGAAACTGCAGGCATCGGCCAAATTTCAACGACTGGCTGTGGTAACATTGCATCGCGACCAGGTTTATAGCACACTTGAGGAGGTGAAAAGTGAACTGGCATATAGCATTACGAATCTTGCGCCGTCCGGTCTCAAGGAACAGATACCCTATTTATCTTTAGGCACTGAAGTAGGAAAGCGAGAGACACTGATTTCTGGATTTTCTAAAATATCTGGCGAGTTTCGTATTGAAGAGGTGGATGTCGATGATAAAACGCTTCGCCGCCTGATATTTCTCAAGAATCAGTTTGTAGTGCAGTCCGAAGCTTTGGTTAAAACTGGTAAGAACCCCGATTTGCGATTTTCTTTATACGCGTGTACTTATAAACTTTTCCAGTTAAAATAAAAGGGAAAAAGGATCGTAAAAAAATTGACTTTGGCTACTTGGCATGCCATCATCATCTCTTCATGTCTGTAGGCGTGCAGCTGGCCGCCGCTACGCAGGCTGTGAAAAAGATGTACAGAACGACGTTCTAGTCATTGGGCTAGGTGGCGGTGGCCTGTGCAGTTTCCTGCATGCTGCATTTCCGTAAGCATTTTTCTCTATTGTATGCTTTCACCCAATCTCATCAATTTTCGTTGCAGTCAAACACGCATTACGGCTGTAGAAATAGATCCAATAATGTTGGAAGTAGCTGAGCAATACTTTGAACTCAAGCAAGGCAACCGCTTACATGTGGTTATAGACGATGGCCTTGCCTTTGTAGAGCGCTGTTGCATTGAAGGTAATTTGCAATTGTTTATAATTTGAAACTAATTTAAACTGCTTTTCGTTTTGCAGATATACATTTTGGAGCTGTGCTTTTCGATGTTGATAGTAAAGATCTTTCTCTGGGCATGAGCTGTCCGCCAAAAAGTTTTCTTGCTCATGAGATACTTCTGCATATAAAGGAAATCATTGGACCCAATGGCCTGTTTATGCTTAATCTGGTGTGTCGAGATGAAAATCTGCGTGTGGAGACGATAACCAATCTGCAGCGTGAGTTTTCATCTGTTTGTAGCTATAAACTGGACGAGGATATAAATGAGGTTGTTTACTGTGCCAACGATGATAAGTACAAAACTGTCGAACAGTGGAAGAAGCACATGGGCACTGCGGGACGTTGCCTCAACAGTGCTATCAGAGATCAGAAATTGTCCAACAAAGATGCGCTGGATGTTGCGGAGTTTTTAAGCGAATTGAAAATTTAAAAGACAATTTGGGCTGCTTTTAAATAAATGTTATCTGCTTTTACTTTAAACGTTAAATTAAAAAATAATTCAATATGTTATGGCTGTAATTATGCTAATAACAAACTAATACGGCAAAGATTTGCAATATTCTTTATAGCTTATAAACTAAATATTTTAAAAAGCGCTGGGCAAGAGCAAATAAGGTTGGAATATTTTGTTTAGTTGCTTGCCTTTCGCGAAAGCAATTACTTTCATTTGATTTGTGTTGTTGTATATACAATCTGCGAGCATATAATTACAACTATAAACCATATGAAGGCATAATTTATTTGTTTGCATTTTATTGCAACACTAAGGAACTCTTGAGAGAAACGAGATTGAATCTTTTTGACCGGTATTTTACAAAATTTATGTGTTTCATACACACAAAATGAATTTTTAATTATCTATGAAGATAACTTCAGTCCAATTGATGCCAGATAGGTAGCATTAATGAACACAATTTAGGGAACAAGTTAATAAGTTAAAATATTAAATAGTCGGGAAACAGGTACATCAAAAGACTTTTCGAAAAATATTATTGAAAGCACGCTGTTTTTTCTTCGTTGTGGATGATGTGGTACTAGCCCCACTACTGCTGCTGCTACCGGCGGCAACCGTGCTGCTCTTGCCACTGATTCTACTCTCGCCAGACGAGCGTATGGCCTCGCCAAGTATGCGAAAGGAGTTTTGCGTTGAATTAAAAGGAAAGTTGATTTCCGACAGAGATGAACTGTCCAGGCTCGCGTTGGGCGAGATAGATACACTTGGCACTGTCACCTGCTTTGACTGCTTCTCGCTGCGCTTTAAGCGATACCACTCCCAGGAAGTCGCTTCGTGCGCTGACTGGCTACCTTTGATGCCACCAATGCCATTGAGACTTCCACCTTTGTTTTTGTTTTTGCTAAATGGCGATTTGAAAAACGCGGGTGATGAAACGCGTCGAGATTTTTTAGCTGTCTGTCCCTTGTCAGACTTTCCATCAACTGCGTCTATAATCTGAAAACCTGATGGGCCGTCGGGCATAAATTCATTATAAGCCAAGTCACTGTTGGGAATAAAATTGCACAGATCATCATCGTCCAGTATAAGACTTTCATCAAAGTCGCTCTGCGTAGGCTCCTCCGTTAGACAGCTTTGTGTATAGTTGCCGGGAGCCGATTCCTGTCGCTTCAGCTCCTGTTGAAAAAGCTGCAGCGATTTTTTTTGACGACTTCGGCTGAATTTTATTGCTTTTCAGTGTGTCTGCAACGATTCAATATTGCATAAGTTGCCATAAGTTGTTGCTGTTATTAACATTTGACTTACCCACATCGAAGAACTTGTCCACATGTTCACCGCACGGAACTTGCGCAGAATCCAAGCTGGTGTGCCAGGAATGTTTTGCGCCTTTTCGCCTTTGCAGTGAAGCTCTCGTACCAAACACCTGGGTGGCGATGTTGTTGTTGCTGCCATAGCAGACTGATATCTTCCGCTGCCTGCTGCCATTGCCAACATCAGTCTGCTCTGCCCGGGACGTGTCTCCGCAGCCATTTAGTATAAGCATGGCTTCCTCGCTGGGTCGTCGCTGCTTGGCGGGCGACTGCTCGATCATTTGCTCATAAGATTTGCGACGACTGAGCTTTTTCTTGGCTAGAACCGTATTTCCATGTGGCTGCAGCTGCTGTGTCTGGCGCCGCAACTTATGATAGTAGACAGTTCCCACCACCAACATGAGGAAGATGCACGTACCCACGATGATTATGACGAGGATGCAGGCTTGTACTTGATACGTGAGCGCACGCACTTCGCCGGCCAGCTCGGCACTTTGTTGCTGGTAGAGCTGCTCCTGCTCTATATAACGCCGGCTCTGGTCTTCCAAACTGCGCACTGTTAATGTCTGTTGTGTAAGGGTCTGCTGCAACTCCTCCACCTGTTTTTTATAGCGACGCGACAGCTCCTCGAGATACTGCCCCGACAACGACATATTGCGTTCGAGGGCCTGTGGAAGACAGAATACGAGAACATTAAACAACGACTGGCTGCTTAGCGACTACTGTAATGTAGCCCATAACATTGCGGTGAGAAGGCTACCTTTGCGAAACAGAAAAAAAAAATGTTACAAGAATTACGTAGGAGAGGTGTGGCCAAAACAGCAATACGAGCTAAACGTTATACGTCTACAACATGCAAGGCTGCCACAAGCACGCCACATGAGCGGACGAGGACTAGACGAAGTTTGTATATCCTTACTTACACATCCAGCTGGAGTAGATGTACAAGGTTTATTTAAAAACATAATAAGAAAATACAGTTAATTACTTATACATTTGACGTACACATGTGTATATGTGTTCAAATGTATACAAATTTGCAATTACATTAAATTACACTGGAACATGTGGTATCCCATCTTCTGTGTTTGATTTGGCTGGAAATGTTTAGGTGCGTTTGAATAAAAAACTGCTGAGCTGTTATGCGGACCAAAGACAAAGTGAAATGAGGGGTTCTCAAAACAGCCTAGTCGTCCCTAGTTCCAACAGCATGGGTCTTAAATTCGCTATTTATGCGGGGACTATTTTAAGCATTCAAAGTAGGACTACTTCAGAAGGAAGGTTCCCATCGGGTGGTTTGTAGTTAAACTTCGAGGAACTCTGGAAAAGCCGAAGTTAGCATCGCAACTATCAAAAGTTTGAAAATCAAATTTATAAGCAGTCGAATAATTATTTTATACATTTTCTATATATCTCTAGTTCTATTTGTTGACTCATAAAAGTTAAAATTGAATTTATTTTAAACTTTTTTTAAATATTAAATATTAAATATTTTTTAAAGTTAAATATAAGTTTTATGTCATACATTTAATTATTTTAAAAGAGGGTGTCCAAGACTGTAACTTCGGCTTTAAATATATGTGTTTACTAAGGGACTAGACCTTTCTTGTACTCACCTTAATGCGATTCGAAAGCCTTATGAAAACGCTCTCCGACTGCGGTCCGTGTGTTAACTTTGGCTGTAGATTTAAACCGCCTGCGGCACCGGCAGCACTTGCACTGGCCGTGCCTCCCATGTTTGCATTGCCATTGACGACAGCCGCTGCAGCTGCAGCTGCGCCACCACCTGCCGTTATTGAAGCCACCGTTGTAGTGAGCAGGCTGTCAATGCTCTCCCAGTTGGCAAGATTGCCGTCATCCAATCCGCTGCCGCTCCCCACCAAATCTCCGCTGTCTGACTCGCCTGAGGTTGATGCTTGATGGTTGGTCGTCGTGCTTGGAGGCATTTTGGCAGCCTCCATTTCATTGTAGTCAACTGGTGGCGCTGGCGCGGACGCTGGACTGTCGGGCACAAAGGGCACCGATCCTGCTGCCGGGTCTTTCTGAGTGTCAATTGGTACATTGAATATATTCACATCTGACGGTGTTGCCGCTATCGTGGAGCTATCTGTTGGCTGTGTATCTTGTCGGGTATCAGCTGCTGGCAATTCGGTCGTTGACGGCATTTCGACAGGGACTATTTCCAGGCTGGGCGTGACGGCGGCCAGAGAATCAACCTGCACAGTAGCTTTAGTCTCGGACTCCGATTCCTTTGACTGAGCAACTATGGTCTCATTTTCATTCAATTGCTCTGCCACATCAAGATTCTGCTGGAGCGCCTCAGCCTCAGGCAGTTGCACTGGATACTGTGCGGTGCTACTAGACTTAGCCTGCAGAAGCTTGCAAATGGCGCCCACATGCTCGGCTGGTAGCATGCTCAGATATAAACTCTGGCGCTTGTCCATTCCGCTTGTCGAGGGCTCTTCCTCCCTGGCTACACCCAAACTGATGTTATATTCTGCCTGGCATACACGAGTCTGCAGCAAATGGTTGCGCAGATGCGGCAGCGAGAGCAGTAGCTGAATCTGCTGAGACTGACAGGACAGAAGGTTGTTAACGCGATCTACGAAGGAGCTGTTGCAGCCTTGACAGCTGTACATGCCAACAGTGGGGGTATAACAGAGCTGTGACTCGGTAGACCAGCGCGGAGCTTTCGTTGGCTTCACCAGCACCTGTGCAGCCTTTTTCACCATTTGGATGACTGCATCAGAAGCGCTTTGAAAAATGTTACCACCCCCGGAGTTCCCGGGAAATGTCTTGTGCGGCTGTTCCTGTCCGCCGAAGTCATCGTCAAAGTCGTCTAATTCATCGCTGTGACGGATCTCTGTTTCGAAAGCCTCGAACTCGGACGTGCCAAACACGCGAAACAGCGAAATAGGGCAGAAGTGCTCCTTGGAGTAGTGCGAATGGATGTCTACGCGCACAAATTTACCAAATAAATGCGGATGAAGCTCGAATGTCTGTACCGTTCGTTTGTCCTCTGCCGCAAAACGGCCCACATTGCTCCAATCGCGGGTGGGAAAGCGTTTCGACACGGCCACTGTAAAATTCTTGGGCGAAGAGCTAAAGAGTTCAAAGTTGGCTAGCTCAACTTTTTGTGCCTGTACGGCCTCGCACAACTCCACCACGAACCAGATGCGACTTCCGCATGTGCTTAGCATGTACTCATCACTTGAGTGGCTCAGGACCGCGCCCGTGTTGGTGGCATCTGCATTCGAGGCAATTATCTTTGCACCGCAGTCCGGTGAGGCATAATTCTTGGCGCGCAGCTTTAACGATGGCAGTTTGCCGCTGCCTGAGCCAGTGGCATTTCTACGCTGCGCTGAATTGTTAACAACCTGCTGCTCCAGCTCCATGGCCTGCTCGCGACTCGCCTCTGCCTCAATTTGCTTCTGCGCCCACTCCGAGAAGACGGGCATAGGTACTTCCTCGGCAGTATTATTGCTGCCTGCTTGTGCCGCAGAATTTGCGATCTGGCCTTCATCACCAGTCACATTTGCATCTAATATAGCATTTGATTCGGTGCTGCCGATCAAATTCAACTCTAGTCCTCCGCCCGGATCGTTAATATTCAGCTCAGCTAATAGGTTCAGTTGATTAAGAACGTTAGCTACATATAGTTGATTAGGTTCACTATCTACTTACCTTTCTGAGCTTCTTTCTCGGCAATCTTAAAAGCCTCAGTTTGCTGTTGGCTCTCGGATTTGTTGCTCGAGCTGTGTGGCGCCTCGTGCGCCAGGATCGAGTCCAAGCGATCTTTCACATGCTCAACATCTACCGGCAGCTCTGTCACTGTTACGGCAGGAAGCTGCTCAGTAATAATATCGGGCAAGCTGTAAAGAGACGCACAGAAAAAAATTTAGTTGCAATTTTTGTATTTGTGTTTATACCTTAGTAAATATGACGATGAAAATTTATTAAAATTATTTATAGCCAATTGTCTCACCTCATGAACACTGTCGATATGGCAATGATTTGTGAAAACCATAATATCCAAAAAAACATTAAAAACATGGTTATGTTCGTTCTCAGCTTCTTCAACTCGTAACATATGAATTTTACAATGGATTGTAACAGCATTTTCCTAGTATTTGTAGCACTTCTACATACATTTTTAAAATTTATTAAATGCTTTAAGAAGTCATATTTTTGCATTGATCTAAAAACAGCAACAGCAGCTGTGACCGCGTCAAACTACACCTAAAAAATTAAATGACATGCGTCAATTAAATCTCGATCAAACCCAATCCGAACACTCGAACGTCGCAAAGGGAAAAAATAAAACTATGTATTTAAATGTTGAAAAATAAACACAGCACAAGGAACATAAAAGCCAGCCTCAAATACAAAAGAGCAACTGTTTTTAATTCTATAAAGACAATCTTATAATAAACTAAAAATTCACATGAAAACGAATGTTTTTATACTCATGCGTAAATTAAAAAAAATTTGTAGATTCTTACGAGGGTGCCCCTACGAAATACCCTGTATCCTGCATCCTACAGTCACAATTACTTATATGTTTCACACTTAGCGTTCTTTAACGGCTTAGCTTCTATTTATCCTTTTCCTTTTTTTCCACACAATTAAAATTTTGAGTTTATTTTTTTTTTTAGTTGTGTTTAGTGAGGGGATTTCGGTTCGGTATTAACGCATTTACCTACAACGCTTTAAACATATACCTAAAGTTCGTTTGTACCGTCAGTAAAAGTGATACAATTTGTGGCCATGCCCTTTCGGGGGCAAACCATGACAATTTATAAAAACACAAAATTTGGAAGGCTGATTAATAAGATCGATCCAAAAATATTGTGACTACGCGCCACACCCTCGAGAAATCTGAAAAGCTCGACTCGAAAGACACATTGTAATAGCCACTGCCTTGCAGTTATAGTCAGTCCACTAGCGTTAGTAGCCCAAAATTTACTTGTTTTTAAACCCTGAAACCATTGAAAATGGATAAAAAGGGTATAATAGTCAAATGTATGTAACAGGTAGAAGGAGGCATCTGCGACCCCATAAATATATATATTCTTGGTCAGGATCAATAGCCGAGCAATAGATCTAGCCATGACCGTCTGTCTGTATGAACACGTCGATTTCAGAGACTACAAGAGTTAACGAGCTGAACTTGAACTAATAAGCGATCAAGTTTATTTCAAATGATCGATAACTCGCCTCGTTTTCTTATGATTAGTATTTACCGATTTTTTGAACATTGAGCATATCTCAAAAACTATAAGAGCCAGAGCCACCAAATTTAGTTTAATATGTGCTCGTAAAGCATTCGCAGATTATGAATATTTCGGGTTTTTTATACCTCCTCCCATCCGCCTCATACATAAAAAACGCAATTCAAGTATTACATACTTGCACTTTGACTTGTACATAGTTTTGAATGCTCTTGTTAAGTCCTTTTATAACGAACAAACTCTTAGTTTAGAAGTTATTCATTCATTAATTTTCCATAGTGGGGCCAAGCGCAGTTGCTGAGAGTGAAATGCGCTGCAAGCGGCGTGTGTTTGTGTGTGCATGTGTGATTTTGTTTATGTGTGTATGTGAATGCAAAGGTGTTTAAATGTATGTAACGACAGATCGCCGCTGGGTTCAGGGTATCTCCTAGTCGGGCCCTCCCGACTAGAGCCATCTCACTTTTTAAAATTGTATTATAGAATTTTAAATTTTTTCATGAGGTACAGTACAGGGTATAAGAAACAATTTAAGTTAGGTTTTTTAAATTTTACTTATGAAGATAAAGTGAACTTGTAGCTGACACCTGTAGCTACGCTAATTTTAACGCCCTATGGCTGATTGCCAAGACGTATCCGCGATCACAATGGAAAGTATATCAAATGGATTTCCCGACTAAGTCAAACGTGTTAAATGTGTCCAATTCGTGCAGGCCAAAGCTATTATTTCCATGTTACTTTGTGTATTTTTAAGAGCGCCCAAAAATCCTGTTTAAATTGAAAATTCTTTTTATAAATTTGGGATACAGCCACACCAATCAACGACGCCCACTTTGATATCTGGCATGTGAGAAAATTTAAGTTTTCTGCTTGGCATATTTATGACTCGTTACCATGCATCAAAATCTCAGTCAAAATCTGTCTGGTCAGCTGGCATTATAGTATTACTTATAACTATGAACTACAAGTTTGGCAGGAATTTCAGGCTTTTAAATTTGAGTAGATTTATCACATGAGAAATTAGTATGGTTTTTATTGTAACACTGTTAAAACTGCAAACATAAGTGCTAAGGCGTCACTTATGAAAAGTTTCTTTATAGGTTTCCTTAGAATTCTTTCGAACGTGATCACCCGGAGCCAATAAGATGCTTAGTAAGATGTATAGCTGGAAAAATATGCGACTGCACTTTCACTTCTGCTTGTTCAAATAGGAAACCCAAAAGAAAAAAAAAATGGCGTTATTTCGGTTCACGGCTCGAACAAATTTGTGAAGCCAGTGATCTAACTAATAATACGTTAGGCGCGTGCTACACACATGCTTATGTATGTACATATATATATAAAAAAAATGTACAAAAAGTAAAAATCTAAAAAAAATTCGAATTAAAAAAAATTTTGAACTAAACCATTTATAAATAAATGACGGTTCGGTTCGGGTTCAGGTTTGGTTGTCTTTTTGAAACTGGTTCGGTTTAGGGTTCGGTTCAAAATTTAAAAATAATGGAGGTTCCGGATTCGAACCGGTTTGCAGCCTTAGTTTAAATATAAAGACATTCCCATTTTATTTGACGCTTTAGATTCAATTAAGGCTGCCGAAAATATGGCAAAATATATGGGATACATCCATTTTGGTATATTACCGTTCAGCTTTACAGCACAATACAGTTTAAAAGGTCAAGTCTCCAAATTTGCCACGTAAATTGCTAATGCTCTATCCTTTAAGGGTATACTTTAAGATCCACACTGGCTTCTTTTACTTGGCAACCTTTCGGTTGCATTCGACGGGACAATTTTTTTTTTTTTTTAATAAAAGCTATACTTTTCTTTTTTTTACAGATTTGCTGACCGTGAAAGAGTTAAATTTAGCCAATTTACCTTGACAGGCTACATTAACCTTAACAAAAATGAGTTCAAAGTCGATAGGATGAAGAACTAAAAACAGCTGCAAATAACAGATTTCCAATCCATTTTGCCTGTGGGATGCACTTTTTCAAAACCCGTGAGTCACGTATTTATTTTGTTTTTATGTAGATCCTTTGAAGTATGGACGAAAATTTGACTTTCACTTAAAACAACAAAGGTTATACATTTTTCGTACAAGGATAACAAAACAGAACAGAAAAATATTTATCTTTATAGCTGTAGAATTATGCTGTGCGTTGATCACCAATCAGATAGTTAGTTGTAAGCATGAACTTACAACTTAAGCCATTCAAATATATATAATTCATGTAATTAAAGTAAAAGAATTAACAACTATCAAAAGCATATAGAACAATATTTTTATATTTATGACGAACAATTCATTTCTAAAACGGTGCAAGTTGACAATTCAAATCGCAAAATATGTTCAAATGCAAATATTTTATGATAATTTTTTAAAAATTGTTTTTGGGATGTGTTTCTGTCGCTGCATTGCGATTGCTATTTATGTGGGTGTTAAAAATTTCGCTCGCTCAAAATCACTATCGCTTATATTTAAAATTTTTCTCGATGAGGGTAATATGGTATGGTACATAAATGTATTTTGTTATACCGCGTGCTCATAAGAAGCAGCAAGTTTGGTATATGAGTCCTTGTGAGTTTCACAAAACAAGCTTATTTTAAATAATGATAATAAAAACTTTTAATTGTAGCTTAAAGTTTAGTGCGTAGCAATGGCAGATCAAAAACTGACGGCATATGCGAATATGTATCTAATATATATACACTCTTTTTATGTGCATTTTTTTTGTGCGATTTCAAAGTTATGCGGTTTTTTCTATACGATTTTTAAGACGATTTTTTTTTACAAGATTTAGAAGGTATGCGATTTTTTTGTTGATTCTGTATTTTGTATAGAGTTTTCTTTTTTAAATATTTGTTCTATACAGAATAAGCAATACAATAGCGCAACTTAGGTATGTTCAATATTTTTGTAAGAATAAATTATCATTGGAGCTATTGCTTTCGTTGTTTAAAGACAATTATAAAACTAATTATAAAATGTAAGTCATGTCTTTTTTTATGCGATTTTTTTTATTTTATGCGCCTTTTGAAAATTATGGAACAAGTTCCTATTTTTACCATGTAAGTAGTGTCTTTTTTATGCGGTTTTCTGTGAAAAGTATCAGCCTCATAAAAAGAGAATTGAGTGTATTAGACTATTTGCAAATGACTACGGGGTATTTCCTAGACAAGGTCCCTCGAGATCATTCATTCACATTGTTTATCGCACCATTTGCACAATTTTAAGTGGGCTAAAAATAATGTTGAATATTTAGTTATTTGTTCATTTGACAAACGGAGTCGCTCATCTAGACTTAATGGTCGGTAATTTGGTGCGCAGATCAATAAGTCAGTTTCCTGGACCAAATATCAATAAGAAGCTCTCCAGCATTGAAGCTCTAATAAATATTGTCTCGGCAAACAAATCTGTTAGTGGCGACACTAAATAATTGCAATTAAGCGCTTCCATTCATATTTGTTAAATAACAAACATGCGAAACCACTTTGGCGTAGTTATTCATCAACGAATGTTATATCGGGTAAAAAGGATTGGATTGAAAGCGAACTGTCAATGCTAAAGCTGTTGCTGTTGTTGTTGTTGTTGGTGACGTTAAAGGACAACGGATTTCAAGAACATTTTAATTACTTGTTTCAACAGCGCAAATGATACAATATTGAGTGCACTGCGGGCACCACTTTAGACACACACACACACACGGACACTGGCTGGTCAGGATAACAAGGATATGGGCTTATGATAATTATGTAGATAGATGTCGCGCCTCGCGGACTCACAGAGCCAGCGTGCGAGCGCACGATCGCACCACTGGAAATCGAAATGAGAACTGAACGTGTTACAACTAAACTCTGGTAATTGCGGTCCAAGTGTGCAGAAATTCCCACCATATGTCGTAAAGAGCACACCACTCGCACAACCAGGCACAGATACACACTCACAGACAACCAGCTAGCGAGCAGAGAAGACCGCACACATACACACAGGTGGAAAGAGAACGCCTCACCTCTCAGCTCAGCTGGCATCAGCACCTACATATAACAGTATTGCATGCACTTGCAGAGACAGCGATCAGCCACAGCTTGCCGGCAAACTTGTCGCACAGCTTCGACTTATAAGTGAGCGTCTACACAAACTATGTGTATGCATGTGAGAGTATGTTTGTGTGTGCTGGCGTTGATGCAGCCGCTACTAGACATGCCACATTGATAACAAGTTAAAACAATTCGTACAGATGCAACTTTCACACTCTACAAAGCTTCAAAGCTTTTAGATGTATAACATATCCGCCAGAAGAACACAGATCAAGCCCAATTTCAAATTGCCGATAGTTCCCTCCGTTTTTCCAAAATTTGAAAAATATCGATTGTCATCCTCCGGTTTTAGACCATACCTCAAACATTTTAAAGAGCTAAATGCACCAAATTTGAACGCAGATGTTCTCGTATAGCACGCGTAGAGAAGATTTTTTTTCCAAAGTTCCCCTTTCCAAACAGAATTGCAAAACTATGTCATTTTAAGAGGTATATCATTGGTATTTGCTATACTACGTAGACACAATAATATATACACACATTTTATATGCACGTAAATTATTCAAAAATGTGTTCTGCAAACGAAGTCAGTCACAGATGGCTTACCCAAAATTATTATCTCAATATGATTTCTATATATGTATAAGGTATGTATGAGTAACAATGCGTCCCAGACACCTCAAATCTGCCTCCTGCTGAATTATTGCGGGGGCTAAGCCGTTTCCGACGCCTTTGCCAGACGCATTTGAGCTCCAGGAACACAGCCATGTCTTACAGAAATAGGCGCAAGACATCTGTACATATGTGCATAGCAAAAGTGCTCTTGTCGAGAGAGCCCGACTAGAAGATATCCTCTACGCAGCGCCGAGCTGCCGTTAGCCTAATTCGAATTTTCCTCTAATACATACAGTCACATACAATATACACATACAATCACATTTCTCTTAGACCCAATTAATCAAATTTAAAAAATTGTTTTTATAAACTCTTGATCTTGGAAAGCTATATACTAAAATATAGTATATAGTTCTTGAAACTATACTCAAAGGAGGATATGTATAGCTTACAACATGATTGATAAGTGAGGTACTATCGAATTATCAAATAGATTACGGTTAGATATAAAAATCTTGAAGGAAACCAAACCCAAATAAGTTTAACGCGAGTCCGATCCTGATAAAGACTTTATGCGTACAACAGGATCCGAGAGTAGCTGTAGCACTACCGTTAATATAGCTTTGCAGTTGTTTTTCAGTTTTATGGGATAACGGATATAATTAAACAATATAAACAAATATTAAGGAGTATGATTGGAAGTCCAACGGAAAGTGAAATTGTTGTCAATAAGTTTGCACAAACCAAGCAAACTGCAACATGCCATAAGCTCCAAGCCAAAAGCAACAAAACCCATTAAGCCGTTTGGCAATTTGCCTCCAGCCTATGCCGTAAAAGAGATTAGTAGCCACCGCCAAGCTTCGAATGCCTTTGATGACCGTCTTTGCTTTTTTAATTTTTAAAGACTATCGACATCGACAGCTCCTTTGAAGAGTCGTGCGGCTTTTTACAAACAGATAAAGGTTATCGCGCGCGCGCCGAAAGTGACAATTGATTTGCTTGCTGGCGCTGTGTCTATTGCTCAGCCTACCGACGCCATTGTAAGGTAAACACTTGTAATGCGAAAGTGTTTTGATGTTACAGCTTACACAATGACCAAAACAACAAACACAACTCTTAACTGACACAACTCTTAACATATACACGCACACGCGACCTGTTTAGTGGTTGACAGAAAGCAAATGCAACGTTGGATGGCACAAAAATAGACAAAGAGGGCTTCTGGCTTCTTATAAACAGCCTCATGAGCATTTAAAATCCAAGGGTAATATCCAAATTAGAGCAAACAAGTCGAAGGTTCTCGACTAGGGGATATCCTATAACCACAGTTGAGCTCAAGGCAACAAACTCGACATGTATGTTGTCATATACCATACACAGATTAATTTATTTACAAAGTCTGACAAGACCCTCAGTTTATTCAATACAACAAATCTTTTTGCATTCCCGACGTTTTTAACATATCTCGAAGATTACAAGAGGTACAGATACCACATGTTGCATACGGATTTTCATATACTAGTAGTTAATTTGTTCGATTTTTATCTTCACTCGCTATTAAATTATAAGGAACTATGTAGCGTTGTTTTTTCAAATGTCATCATTTAAGAAATTTTTAAATCTCTGAACGATTGGACAATAAACACAAAAGACATTAAAGTGTTAAAATTTCATGTCGTGTAAAAAGAGTAAAACAATGTGTATATTAATAACGAAGAGCTCAAAAAATAATACCACCAAATACTGCACAACTTTACCACACGCTTGATATTAATTTTTAATGGGTATATGCTACAAAAACAACACAGTTGCCTCTTCGCCTTCGTAAAATTCGACGCCTACGATGCAAACTTTTTACACTCCACATTGCTTTTTTGCTTGATAGACGGCAATAAATGGTAGAAAAATGCCGGCAAAACAAAGAAAAACAATAGGAAAACCGGATTTTTAATGGACAGGCTCCTACGTCACATAAAAAGCGTTCGGTAAATGCAGTAGAAATGCGAATACAAAACGAAGTGAAGGTGTACGACAAGACTTTGATTCGCAATGCAGAGCTGCATCACAAGCTAATCGATACAGCTACACGAGATCAGTGATCGGCGATCAGCGATCAAATTGATTAAACAGAGTCAATGTGCGCACGCTCACAATCAATTAAATATTTAGACATTGAGGTGAGGCGATCAGTGCTTAGATAAAATTGAGTTGACTTGATCGCTGGGCAATCATTGTCTGCAGTTGCATCGGTGCTGGAGCATAATCTCCCACAACAAGCCAGCCTAACCATTTGCATAAGCGACAATCGCTTCCATAATGTCTGGTAGCTTTGGGTATGATCGTCGTTAGTTTGATAGCGATATCGTGTTGTTGTACGTGATTATGGCGTTTTTGCCAACTCTGATTACAATAACAAGATCATGATGCATTTTCGAAAGCCTGAATTGCAAAACTTATTCGCCGAGTCCTTACACATTCGTTGAAAGTGAAAGTAACCATCATCGAAGCTGCGATCACCTGTCATGTGCGAAATGTCTGGAAGGAGATTGGAAGATTGCTGACGCTTGGTAATTGCTTGCTTGATTCTGGCACGCAATTTGATTGCGTATTGAATTCACTATTTTAGTTTAACAAATAATTCTCGCAAACAGCCATTTTTACGTTTTACCCTTGAAAAAAGAATCTTATATTTTACTCATTAATATCTTTTTTCGATCCCTCATCTGTGGAATCTCTTGTGCACTTAAAAAAATTTCATGTAAATCAAACAGCAACACCATTTTAATATGCTACCATTTAACAACAACTACAATGTTTTCTGTATTTTTGAAATATTGTGTGCAAGGCCTTAAAAGGATACGGGCGACCATCGATCGGCGTTGGCGTTAACTCCTACAGCGTCGTCGGCTCGTAAATAAAAAAGTAATATCTAGCCCGACGCAGTTTGCCTTTTTTTTTCTTTTTTTTTTTGAATGAATTGGCCACCACCAATAGATAGTCCAGACAGCTGGATAGACCAACAGACGACTGCCAAGGCATTTAGAAAGTCACCGCTCACACGCCGCCGTTTAAGAGTCAAGAAAAATAAATTGAAAACTGTAAAGCAAATTACCGGTAAAATGCATTGTGACAAGACTTGGCGTGGGTGTTTTTTTTAAGCATTCGGCCCATTTGCTATTGGGATCTATATAGTTGGGCATATACACAATGCCGCTCGCCGCACAGCCAGTCAGCCAGCCAGGACGCAACTAATTACCTATCAAATAAATATTTCATCATGTCGATTTTGGTACTTGAACATTGTCTATTAACTTGGCTTAGCCAAAGTCATCCGCTAATGTATTAGCTTCAGTGGCCCAAAGACAATTACAAATATTTAAGGCTTTGCAACTTGTGAGCGCACACATTCTTCTGAACATATTCCTGTTCCGAACGAAAAACACAACACAAATAAGAGCCTTGCAGTCGAGTACAACCGACTGCGCAGCACTCGGTCTCAGTATAATAACAGCTTAAAACAGTCAAAAACGGTCTTATTATACCCCAAACTCAAAAATGAGCAAAAGGGTATAATGGTTTGTGCAAATGTACGTAACAGGCAGAAGGAAGCATCTCCAACCCCATAAAGTATATATATTCTTGATCAGGACGACGAGTTGAGTCGATTTAGCCATGTCCGTCTATCCATCCGTCCGTCTGTATGAACGCAGCGATCTCGGAAACTACAAAAGCTGGAGACCTAAACTTTTCGACTATAGATTCTCCTAAGCCATACGCATCTTGCTCCGTTTCATTATTATCGATAAAAATTGATTTGGCTTGGTTTTCTTGGCATATCTCGGTGACTATAAGAGCTAGTGTCAACAAATTTGGTTTTATATGTGCTCGCAAAGGATATGCAGATTATGAATATTTCGGATTTTGGATACCACCCCCCATTCGCCTCCATATCAAAAAAACTAAAGTTAAGTACTAGAGACTTGCGCTTTGGTTTGTACATAGATTTGGATTTTCTTATTAATAATTTCATACCGATCATACTTTTAGTTTAGAAGCTATTCGAAATTGTTCTATTGTGTTACAAGCCAGTACTGCCCTCCTTACAATTACATCGCGGAAGAGTTTGATAAGTTTATTGTAGACTAAACGCCACAAAATCAATCAAATTCATTCAAAGTCAAATAACACGGCCTTGTAGTATGCCCCTTTAAATTGACACCTCTTGGAATCTGCTCATCTTTAAATTTTGTTTTATGTATATTAAATATGTACATATTTTAATTTTTAACATTTGCAAAAAAAATTTGAGAAAGGTTGACAGTGAAACTGAGGATTTACTCGTTAACGAAGTGTAAAGAGTATATTGGGTTTGTGCAATGCAATTTGCATGTACGCATTTTTTCGCTGCTTTTGAAGCTGGAGACTTAAAATTTGGAATATTTGGAGTATACTCAAGTACACCCGCGTCACATAAAGTGTTAACAAATTTTAGCCACGCTAACTGGTGGCGTGGAAACTCGATAAAATCGATGTATTTCACTCAGTTTTAAAGCTAGAGACATTTCAGGCAGATTACTAATGACCTCCTCTAAAAAAAAATGTTCTAAAAAGATCTTTGAAAATGATTTTGAATCCAATCGAGTGGAAAACAAAAAAATTGTTTTGCAACAATTCAAAATCCCTTTGTTAACATTTTGTTATGTAAAGCTTTGAAAATGAGTTTGAAGCCAACCACCCGAAAATAATACCTTCGCCCATACAACCTTAACCACTTATTTTCCACCCAGACAAGTGTATTTTCTAAAAAATTTGAACGCTGTCATTGTTTAATTTTTATATACATCTTTGAAAGTTAGTTTAAACCTGTTCGGATGAATAACAGAAAAGATGCATACAACGGTTTTTCCCATTTTCCGGATTTTGGGAGCGATTTTTCCAAAATCCCGCCTAATGCTCATAGTGTGAAAATTGCAGATTTCTCCTCCTTGCGGTAACTGCCAATCACCACCACTAGTATGTCCGTATGTCCGTATGAATGCAATTTTTTCGCAGCTATTGGTGCTGGAGACAAATTTAAACTCGTGTATACCCGCGTCAGATAAAGTGTTAAGTTTTTTTGGCTACACATCTTGGGTGGCGTGGTAAATCGATAAAATCTATGTATCCTCCTCAGTTTTAAATCTAGACTCATAGACAGGCCATGCCGAACAAAAAAATAATATTAAGAACCGTTTTTTACTGTTTTACGCTATTTTTATATTGTGAACGAGTATTACGCAATGGGTTGCACCCAAATGCAACGTTCTTACTTGCACATGTTACATTTTTTAAGAGATTAGTTTATATATTTAACTTTAACATTATAGCATAACTATATTTAAAATGAATACCATTTAATAATAGTTTGTTATTTTACTGTGTTCACAAAGTAAAAAGTTTTATGCAATGTATGTCTTGCTATCCGTCCGTCTGTCCGTATGAAAGCAGTCAGATTAAGTGTTAGGGTTACAATAACTATTATGAACATTTCCTATTATTTATAGTTGTAATTACACTGTTAACAGAGTATCGGAGAATCGTTTACACCCGAGTGCAACGTTATAATAGGTAATACACAGGACCCAAATGGGAAAAAAGGGAATAATAGTTTGGTAAAAATGTATGTAACAGGTAGAAGGAAGCATCTCCGACATCTCCAGCAAAATAGAACTATTCTATTTTTAAACCAATAGTTTTGCACGGTTTTGAAATAAGAAGCCTCAAAGCTGAATTAGAAGCAATGGGAAATAGAGATAATAATAGAAAAATATTCTCCCAAAATAATAAAAAAATAATTCTAATGATAGCAGTGATCTGTGTATACTATACGAGAACTTACATACCATTTTGTCTCTAGCTCTTATAGTCTCAGAGATTTGCTCAAAAAACATGGTGAAATTATGGTATTGATCGATTTTAGGAAAATGGGTTAGGTTATTGACAATTTGAAATAAACTTGATCTGCATATGGGATACCGGAACTTAAACCAAGCTTCAAGTCATTAGCTCTCATAGTCTCTGAGATCGACGCATTCATATGGTCAGACGGACACAGCTAAATCGACTCGGCTAGTGATGCAGACCAAGAATATATATACTTAATGGAGTCGGAGATGACCCTTTTTGCATATTAAATACATTTGCACAAATCTATTATACCCTTTTTTTTATCCATTTTTAATGGAGTCATGGTATATTAAGTTATTTTTGACAGCTGATACGGCATCAAGGAAATGCCCGCACTGCTCGCAGGGAAATAAAAACAAAAGATTACGTGTACGCATTTGATGCTCAAGTTTAGGAACAAAGAGAGTGTGAGTGTGAACACACACGATCTTTTGTTCGCTCTATCTTTTTATATGGCATGCGTTTAGAGCACCTTCTCACGTTCGAGTCCAGGGAAATTGGCAAGCACGTTTTATGTTAAATACTTTTTTGTATTGATAATTGCTGTTACGCTATGGGGTGTCCCACAGTTTGTCCCGCTATCAACCCTAACCCTGCAGCTGCCAGAGCTATACACATACAATTACACTATTTACTCGCATGTGTGTTTACGAAGCGAGTATGTCAAGCGCATGACGTGAAAATGCTGCTTTTAGAAATATTTACAAAAAAGACCAATAACAACGTACCTTTTTTTCTGTTGCTCTTCTTCTAGTTGTTGTTGTTGTTGTTCTACAAGTTGTTGGTCGTGAGCTGGCATTGGTTTTTCCGCATCGCCAACTTGGTTTGGTTGCTGCAACTGGTCTACTTGATTAAGATCTACGTTAGTATTTATATTAACATTAGCATTAATTTTGTTATTAAATTGTTTTTTTGGCACTTTATCGGTTGATTCCTCCTCCTCTGCATTATTAACTCTTTCACTCTGAGGCACTACACTATCATATTGGTTATTACTATTGCTATTTACACTAGACGGCAACGCATTTCCATTCACTGACGTGTCTATTACTGCGACCGGTAAAGATTTTGCACTAGTTCTTGGCGCGATGCCCAACTTCATCACAATGTTATCTGCCTCTTGGCGCGTTGACGTCGGCGTTCTCGCTGTTGTGGTCGCTGGTACCCCTTCAGCATTTCCGAATTTTTGTTTGAAATTTGTTGACGGGACGGCGACGTTCTCCGCGGTCTCTGCGCCTGGCGCTGAAAAAGCTATTGGAATCCGCTTGCGAGCGTCCGCCTGATGAACTGCCCCGTTGGTGTTCCCTGCTCCTGCATCAATCGTCGCGGGCACATCTGCCGCGGCAGCGTTGTCATACAGCCAGAAGCAGCAGCTGCAGGAAAAACAAAAGAGAACCGCGAACGTGACGAACAAATCGTTAGATTAACTCCGAATATTTCGAAAATGCGATACCTTACCTAAGTATTAGATTTATGTACATAGAGCGCACTAAATGTGATCTAATTTTCATTCTTTTGGTATCCAGCGCGCGTACGCACCGCTTATATTTATGAAATAACAAGAGAAGGCGTCCCGCAACTCAGTCCGAGGATGTTTCAATTGTCGCGCCCTCGATTGCTTGAAGTTTTTTTATTTTGAGCACATAATTGTCATTCGCTCACGAACGAAATGGTTCGAACTTTAAGGCTATGCACAAAACTGTCATGCTGCGTTGACTTAAAAATAATAATAAATGCTGCTAAAATTGTCGCAGCGTAAAAAACAAAATATAACTAAAGATGGGCGTTACACGATAACACTTATCGATTTTTTCTCCACCGAATTATCCCATTTGGTTAATTGAGAGAGATTTTCACACTTGTTAAACTGGAGCCGCAAAAGCAGATATTTTTTATTTACTTTAATTTTTATTACATCTTAAAATTTATTACAGAGTTGGACCCAAACTGTTTTCTTAAAAAGAGGAACTAATAGTTCATGAATCTACATTTATTCGATTTCACTACTATGAACTTGCCTATCGAATTTAGGCATTCAACTGTTATCAAGCCCTGAGAAATCCCGACAAAAACAGACATATAATTAGTTGATTTCTTAGATGATTGTACGAAAACTTATTTAAAAAGATCAATTGGAAGATGTCATTCCTGCGTGGCTCACTGAACTATGTTTGGTGCACAACCAGCGTGCTGGGCAAAGGTGCCACTGGATCTGTGTTTCAGGTAGGAAAACAATCAGGAAATTGTTTGTGAGTGCATGAAAATGTACGTACGTTTGTAATTCCCATATTTTACAGGGCGTGAATAAGACAACTGGCGAATCAGTTGCCGTTAAAACTTTTAATCCGTATAGTCATATGCGGCCCGCCGATGTGCAGATGCGCGAGTTCGAGGCTTTAAAGAAAGTCAACCATGAGAACATTGTCAAACTGCTGGCCATCGAGGAGGACCAGGAGGGCCGCGGCAAGGTAATCGTTATGGAGCTGTGCACTGGCGGAAGTCTATTTAATATTCTTGATGATCCGGAGAACTCGTATGGCCTGCCGGAACATGAATTCCTACTGGTGCTGGAGCATTTATGCGCCGGCATGAAACATTTGCGTGACAATAAATTGGTGCATCGCGATCTCAAGCCCGGCAACATCATGAAATTCATATCGGAGGATGGCCAAACCATATATAAGCTAACCGACTTTGGAGCCGCTCGCGAACTTGAAGATAATCAGCCATTTGCCTCGCTCTATGGCACTGAGGAGTATTTGCATCCCGATCTGTATGAGCGCGCTGTGTTGCGCAAGTCCATACAACGATCGTTCACGGCCAATGTTGATCTATGGTCTATTGGGGTAACGCTATACCATGTTGCGACTGGAAATTTACCCTTCCGACCATATGGAGGTCGTAAGAACCGCGAGACTATGCATCAAATAACCACAAAAAAAGCATCCGGGGTGATATCTGGTACACAGATGGCCGAAAATGGACCCATTGAGTGGTCAACAACGCTTCCGCCCCATGCACACTTGTCGCAAGGACTCAAGACTCTCGTAACACCTCTATTGGCAGGCCTGTTGGAGGAGAATCGCGACAAGACCTGGTCCTTTGATCGATTTTTCCAGGAAGTCACTCTGATTTTACGAAAACGTGTCATTCACGTCTTTTTTACGAATCGCACCAGCTCTGTGGAGGTATTCTTGGAACCAGATGAGCAGATTGACAATTTCCGGGAGCGTATATTCCTGCAAACCGAGGTGCCGCTGGAAAAGCAAATATTGCTCTTCAATAATGAACATCTTGAAAAAAAAGTGTCGCCACGCACCATCGGTTAGTTAGATTTCCATATTTTCCCGTATTTGGCATCTCATATTTCGGTTCTGTGCAGCCAAAGCCTTTCCCAGGACAACAACGGAGCAGCCTATATTCCTTTACAGCAATGATGATAACAATGTTCAATTGCCACAGCAATTGGAATTACCCAAGTTTCCAGTGTTTCCACCAAATGTTTCCGTTGAAAATGATGCAAGTCTTGCAAAGGTACTGTATCAAAATCTATACTATTTTTACTTTTTTCTGGCTCCATAACATTACATAAATATTTTTTATATGGGTAAAAAGTGTGTAATGGTTTTGTGCAAATGTAAGTAACATGCAGAAGGAAGCATCTCCGACCCCATAAAGTATATACATTCTTGATCAGGACGACGAGCTGAGTCGATTTAGCCATGTCCGTCTGTCCATCCGTCCGTCTGTATAAACGCAGCGATCTCGAAAACTACAAAAGCTAGAAACCTAAACTAAATGACTATAGATTCTCCTAAGCCATACGCAGTACAAGTTTATCTTTTTTTTTTCGATATCTTGCTCCGTTTCATTAATATCGATAAAAATCGATTTTAAGACTTGGTTTTCTTGGCATATCTCGAAGACTATAAGAGGTAGAGCCATCAAACTTGCACACTATAAATATTCGGATTTTGGGTACATCCCCATTCGCCCCCATATAAAAAAAACTCGGATGCTCTTATTAAACACTGAAAGTTTCAGCGATCATACTCTTAGTTTAGAAGTTATTCAAAAATTTATTTTTCATAGTGGGGCCAAGCGCAGCAGATGTGTACAGTGCGCAGATTAGTGCGTGCTTTTGTGTGTGAGTGTATGTGTGACTTTGTGAATGTGTGTATGAATGCAAAGAGCTTTAAATGTATGTAACGACAACTAGAGCCCTCTTGTTTTATTATTACTTATTGGACACATCAATCAAAATTTTTTAGAAATGTATAATAATATACTCCCCGCCATCTTTTTATGCCCTTGCAAAGGGTATTATAGTTATGTCACTAAATTTGTAACAGATAGAAGATGACGTCTCCGACCCTATTAAGTATATATATTCTTGATCAGTATCGACGGCCAAGTCGAAAACTAGTTTTTCAGATTTCAAGCTATCGTCTTGTGTATTTAGCAGAGGTCTGTCTTTTTGTTGCAGAGACTATATATGTCGGAGTCGGCCGGATTCGACCACTACATCTTAAAGCTATCATAGGAATGATGAGTTTTTTGAAACATTTTTTTTCAAGATATCCGAACCAAACTTGGCAATTATGAACGTCCCTATACATACTATTAGCCAAATACCACAAACATCGAGCTTCTATATAATATACATATGATATATTTTCCCTCCTTATAAAGGCAGCATGTAGCGTGGGCCATGAATGCAAACGGCGCGTGGATATTTTCACCACAATGGATATTCTTATCAAGAGAGGCGTTGAGCAATTTATCGAAATGCTTATAACGACCATTACTTTGTTGTTGAAGTGAGTGATAAGAAAGAGTACTTTAAATGTAAATTGTTTTTAATTTATCTTTTCTAAAACATAGAAAGACAGAGAGCTTTGACAACTTGCTGTCGACAGTGGTTGACTACGCAGATGTGGTGCAGAGCATAGCCAGTGTGGTAAGCTAGAACACCCTCTTAGTCTCTTATGATTATCATGTTCCCATTTCTACAGACGAAGAGTGATCAGGAATTAAAGTTTCTTTTATGTTCCCTCAATAATGTGAAAAGTGAGTTCAATGGGGCAGCCGATGTTATCACGCAGATGCACAAGCATTTTGTTACAGACGATGAGCTAAAGTGAGTTTAACTTCGATAGCTATATTTAGTCAAAGTCAAACCAATATGCGTTCGTTCTTAATTTGCAGCGATCAGTGGTCATCCTCAATGCATGGCAAGAAATGTCCTTGCCGTACCCGAGCCAGCGCACAGGCAAAGTACTTGGTCGAGCGTCTGCGCGACTCTTGGCAGCATTTGCTGCGCGATCGTGCCACACGCACTTTAACTTACAACGATGAACAATTCCACGCACTAGAGAAAATCAAAGTGGATCACAATGGAAAACGTATTAAGCAGCTGCTGATGGAAAACGTAAATCCCGCGGTGGCGCAAATGGCCGAATGCTTAGCTGATTGGTATAAATTGGCACAAACCGTGTATCTGAAGACACAGATTTTAGAGAAGGATGTGCGCGACTGCGAGCGCAAATTGCATGGAATTCGCGATGAGCTGTATCACATCAAATCTGAGCAGAAACTTGATGTGGACACCAAGAACATAAACAGCAATAATCAATTAGCTAAAATTGAGGAACGCAATCGGCTGCGCATTATGAAACAGCAGCAATTAGATTTGATGGCTGTGATGAGAAGGAACAGCGAACTGATAGCTCTCCTAAATAATTTGGGTATTTCCAACGGCAATATAAAGGGTAGCTAGGCATTATAATCATTATTATTATAATTATCAATCTTATATAGCTTAAGAATATATATTTTTATACAACGAGTACGTATTGTAATCCTTATTCCAATTTCAAAGTATCCACAAATAAAACATAAAACTTCGAATTAAGTTTTAAAACATATCAGTATTTTTTTATTATTTTTTTATAGTATAGTATACTTTATTTTATGAGCTAATTTCCTAATACTGTTGGGTAGCATTGTTATTTACCTTTAGTCTATCTATCTATCTACACACCACAATCCCCTCACATAAATCATAGGATCACACAGACAAACATAAAAGGTAAATAATGTTTCTTATTCTGAGGTATCACGGGGCGCTGGTAGTTAGACTTAAAATTTTTGCTTGGAATATTCTTAGCTTGTTAATGTGTGTTTTTGCGGCTATGCCGTAAATTTGAAATGTGTTTCTGCATAAAGAGGCAAGCATAGTCTTGTAGAGCAGTGTTCTGTTCCTTAGACTCAGCTTACTAGAGCTTACTAGGAGCCACCTCGTCCTATCCGATTTATTATATAAGCTGTAGCAGATTTGACTAATATGCTTGTTCCAAGTTAGTCTTCGGTCGAGGCGCAAGCCGACGTTACGATGGCTTGGCATATGGTCTAGAAGGCAGCCATAGAGAAGGACACTGGGAGAGGTGTATTTTCAAAGCGCGAATGTGACACATACCGACTTGTTATCATTGATACGCATGTGCCATCTATTATTCTTCAAAACTATAGATATACTCTTGAAGATGATCAATGGCTTGATATATACAATCAGCTTTAGACAGAACAGTTGTGTCTTCGACAAAAGTAGCTACCAAGAGGCAACCGTATTGAGGGTGACTGACAAAGCTGATCCGAGAATAGTTCGATTTTTATATCGGTGGACAGGGCGCGTTTCGGGATACCTTTGTAGACGAAGAAGCCGAGGTCACTGGGGATTTTGTGTGCGGAGTAGGAGTGTTTAGCATTCCAGTCTCTACCAACAATCTAGTCCAGGAGACTGCTGGAGGTAAGCGTAATGAGGCAACAGTGAGCTCTCCTCTGTTTGTATTAATTTTGATAGAAGTCATCTGTAGATGGTGTAAAGAGATATTGTTCAGTCCTTGTCTAACTAAGATGCCGACTCCTCCTCTGTTGTGGTGGTTAGCGTGTTGAGTTATGTATTGTATATAGCCAGGAATGAAGATGCGAGTGGTGGAGTTTAAATGTGTTTCGGAAATTAGCATTATATCTATGTTATGGTCAACGAGAAATGTCCTTAATTCGCGTGTTTTGTTGTTGGGGCCATTCGCGTTCCAAAGGGCAATCTTAATGGTATACATTTGTAGGTTAAAAAACGTTCAATCAGTGACATAAGTAGTCGCTAAGTGGCTGATGTTTCTTGGATTGTCTCAGGGACCTACTCCATTGAAGATGATAGTTTTAAAATAGCCTTTTCTAGCGTAGTCTGATCATATCAGCGAAAGATTGTTACAACAGCGGAACCGTAATCTGGAGTAGACGCTCGTTGGTTCTTGGAGGATGGGCTTGTGTTGTTGGAGTAGCCGGTATGCTAGTTTTTATGGTCGTCTTACGTGCGCGGATCCGCTCCACGAATTTGGAGCAGCCTTTGGAATTGGCTGAGTGATTGCCATGGCAATTAATAGAGTATTATAACGGGCTTGATTACAGAAGTACTGTATTGCATTATTTAACGCCCCGTTCGCTATATTGTATACCCGCATCAGATATTTCCTAAAGTTAAAATGAAGTTAAAATACACTGTATCTGTGTATTGGTTGCAGCCGACTGCATGTGCTTGTTTTATATGTTAAATATTCAGGACATTTTGTTCTGTTTTTTTTTATTTTTTTAAATTTATATTTTTGCATATTTTTACAATTACTGAAGCTAACATAAGTATCATTTGGTAAATCCTTTTGTTAGCATTATTTGTGTTCTTAACATATACTAATGTGTTACGATTGTTGTTATTTCGTATTAGTTACGGTTACAACACAAGCAATTTCTTTTTCAAAATAATCTGATTTCTAGAGACCGTCGAACTATCGAGCCACATACTCGGCTATCGATACCAGTAGTGTCATCGAAAACATTCCAGCTCTATCAAAGGGATGCATTGCTATTGTTTTCATTTTGTTTTTCGGTTTTATTTGTTTACAATGTGCTTGTGCTCGACATGTTTTCAATATTGAGCACATTCGCACATCTCATAGATGTAGTGCTGCTGCGGCCAATTACGGTCGTAGTTGAGGCGCTGGTGACCGTCATCTACTACTTCCTTGCTGCTAGCTGGTTCGTCGGTTACTGCCTAGTTGAAGCCGGCGTGCACATCTGGAAAGTCCTATGCGACGGCTACAAACTAGCTGTTATTTTTATCCAGGAAAGCACTCTTTTCTATTGTGAGCTACGACAAATTGTCTGCAATATTGCCGACTACATTTACGAAGGCACCGGCGATGGCTTGAGTCTGGCACGCAATATGGCAGAAGGAGTGCTTTTATTTTTGAGCAACATGCTCATTGGACTTGGCAATTGTACACTGTGGATTCTACTTCTGCTGCCGCGAGCCATTATTGCCATTGTAGACTATATGATACTCGGCCTAGATCACTTGGGTAGTTACATTGTGGAGCGCGGCGTCTATCTGCTAAATAACGTCTTCCGACTGTCGATTGGAATCGCTGTTCTGCTGGTGCTTTACATGTTCCGCATCTATGTGTATCTCCTTGCAATCTATTTGCTGAGGAGAATCCATTATGAGATCTCAACAAAAGTGGGCAGGGCATTGCAATGGGCGTCGAGGTGGGCAGATCAACAACTATTCTGGGTGCTGCAAAAATTTAAGGTCGCTGAGTGCTCTGTAAACGCATCGGCAAACCGAATATGTTGTGTGGTTTGCCTGGAGCGTAACAGGAACATCGTTATACTCCCCTGTCGTCACCTTTGCCTATGCAAGGAGTGTTCACAGCAGCTGCACCACTTCGAAAGTGGCCACCGTTGTCCCGTTTGTCGGAATTACATTGACACATTTATGCCTGTCTATGACTGATTTTTATGTTATTTTTACTGTACGTGTATATAATAATTATTTTTATATTTTATGTAAGACAAATATTTTGTAAATAAATCAAGTTGATGAAGACAACCCTCATCTTTCGTGTCGAACTCTCACGTTGACCGACATCGATCCTGTGTAGTCCGTCCAATCGGTCAAAACTGCATCAATACTCTCAAAAACGCATTTTTTAACACTCAAGAAAAAAGTAAACAGTTTTATTTTAAATCAGTGAAAGTATACATTATGTAAATATATATGCTTTGTAGAACTAAGTTGCTTAAAAGTCATATAGAAAAATCGAATAGGCTTATGCTTAAATTCTTGTTAAATCGAAATGAAATGATTTGCAATTGCTTGTTATGTCATTTCATATTTAACTTTCAGGGTAAGTACGTATAATATTCAACAAAACAATAAAATGAAGGAACCTATATAGTATATAAGTATATATACATATATATATATACATATATATATATATGTATATATATTTGTTTGTAGACAAAGCATCTTTAGGTGTATATTTTTCTATAATTTTGCTGGTATATATATATGTATATAAGTCCTGTCCTTAGCTATAGCTTTACCGATGGCCTTCAACTTTAACATTTTCCTATGTGCTTCAAGTATTCTAAATGTATGTATATCAACTATATCAACTAATATTAGTTGATCGTTGTGATGCTAATAAGTTACATCCCTGGTCATATAACTAACACATAAGTTGTATTTCTTTTGGCTAAATTATGCTTTTCTTTTATGTGCACATGGATTTATTTTTTTAGATATCCAAATATTGATAAAAAATTTGAATATTTGCCATCCATAAAGCTTCATGGGCTCTTAAACATATACCTTACGAATTTCTTATCTAAAAGGTAAGTACATAATAAAATATACGTATATGTGTAAGTATATATTCAAAATATGCCTTTTTATTATAGTTAAATAGTGTATATATACATATGTAACATTGAAGTGTTTTTAAAATCGTTTCACTGAAAAATTCATCAATCAGTAATTTCTCAAAAATATGCACACCAAAAATGTGCATACTGCCATTCGACATACATATGTATGTATGTATATACGTACATATAAAACTACAAAAAAACATTTAACACAAAATAATGTGTTGTGGATACTTTTGTTTTAGTTTAGTTGTTTTTTCTTGAAGACCATTCAGGAGTCTCGTGTAAAAGTTATCTATTCAAAATATATGTTGATGTACGAGTATATACGTATGTATGTATGCATACATACATATGTGTATTTAGAAGGTACAAAGTAGGTTGTATGTACAAATGTATATAACTACATCTGACTTAAATGAGTTGTTTGCTATGCGAACGACTAATGCTCTAAAATGTAAAAATATTACAATAAGCGAACGACATTTTTTTATACTTTTATGGTTTTTACGATATGTAACGGCTAGACAATGGCATCATTTTGGATTTAAAACCCCAATTAAAATTATATTAAATTTCAACCCAATTTGGTCAGTTGTTTAAATTTTCTTAAACCAACTGATTTTAACCGTTACTTAAGCCTTAGCCTTAGATTTAAATAGTTAGGTTCACACAAGTGCTTTGCTATTGCTACTGACATATGTACATATGTTTACATATGTATGTACTATATTTTGTGTGAATGCACTCTAGGGATGCACACTAATGGGTGCATTCTGGACATACATATATATATATATATATATATATATATATATATATATATATATATATATATATATATATATATATATATATATATATATATATATATGTATACATATGTTTATTCCTATCATAGCTCAGGATTTTTCGGTTGTGAATCGCATAGTTATTGGATTACTTT
This sequence comes from Drosophila colorata, assembly GCA_035041545.1. Lineage (NCBI taxonomy): Eukaryota > Metazoa > Arthropoda > Insecta > Diptera > Drosophilidae > Drosophila > Drosophila colorata. The sequence goes on along the minus strand of JAWNLD010000657.1, from coordinate 1,138,546 downwards.
GCCTTAGTTAAATATAAAGTTATACAAGGATATAGAAAATATGTGCTCAGGGTTCATGAACACTTACAACAATTTATGAAAAATCAATGCTACGAAATATACAATATAACTCGATATTGTACTTAGAAATCGCCAATATGTCGAAAATAAGTTAACAACACTTAAGGTTTGTATTGTGCTCTTAAAAGCTTGAAGAGATATGTTTTCCATTTGTTAAGCCTAAATAGTTATTGTACTTAGTCTTTATTTATAGCCATAGATTTGATCTGTAATACATAAGTGGAAAGTTTCTACTAAAGGCTGTACAATTATTTTTTGCTATCTAAGATTTGCTTTAAATAAAAGTTGTAAGTATATATGTACATATATGTTAAAAAATAAGTCATATAAAAGTTGGACATATACATAAGTACAAGTGAGTGTGTAGATATCTCTGTAAACTTTAACGCCAATTTATCACAAAACCACATAGAAGGCTATGAATCAAAATAACATGTAGATAGACAGATGCTAAGACAATACAATTCTTTGAGAACTCATTTGAATTAATTATTTTTGTTATTCAATAAGGTTTTTTTGTTTTTCTTTTACGAAACGTACCGTAAGCAGATGTATCTTAATTCATATTCAATGAGCTTAGATTACAAAATACTTATCCTTATTGTACAGATAGTCGGTACACTTACATACTTATACATAAATACATATAGATATATATTTTATCTTAATCATAGTTTGTGTGTTTGTGTGCAGCTCTGTATGTGTCAGACACAAATCACATAAAGGTACTTAAACTCTCTTTGTGCACTGGGACGTGCGGTAAAAGCTAGAACCAAGAATTCATTAATGCCAACCAAGCTCCACAAACTGCATCTGTGTGCTATATGCATATATATACGTATGTATATAAATGTTTATATATATTTATAAAGTATGCCTATCGACAAAAAATACTTTGAAGGGAAAATATTTAGCAGCATTAACATTGGGTCTTGGTTTTATAAATATATATATGTATATTCTGGTTTCGTAATCATAATCATAGGCTTTATTTTATGGGAATCTGGCTCTATCTACAATTGACTAGAAGTAAGCTAAAGGCAAAAGTAGGCATTGCACGAAAGAACTCTGATTTGTACTTAAAGGCAAATAGAAATTGGTCGAATCGGAAAAGGGTTAGCGTTGTTTTTCAATACATATGGGTAGGGGTTGAGTGTACGGTGGAGTGTGCGTGTTTCTTTCTATTGATTTTGACAGTTGGAATTAAACAATTTAACAATTAACGTCAACAAGTTGTGAATTCTCTGTGCAGCTGACAAGTCACGAATAGCCTCGACGCCAAATAAGACTCGCCGCTGAATTCGACCCGCTGCAATGCTGAAATATTCATGACCGGCTCTAATAATGCAGTGGGCGGTGGTTGTACTACTGCCCACTACCAGTGATACCAGGCTGACCCTAGCTCTCAGGGTACGGGTCGATCATGCGTTATTTGTATGGGGACTGTGTTGTGCATGGACTGATGTAAGATTTATTAAATAGATTTTTAGTTCCTACGGCATTCCTGCACTTGTTGTGCTATTTTTTCCTTTTTTGTTTTGCTTTTATTTTATATGTATAATGGGGATTTGTCTCTTTTTCTTTGAGATCACTTAGAGCTAGGTATATGCTGATTGGGAGATTCCCATTCTATTGTAAATTACTCACGTAATTTATGTACGGTATTAAAAGCTAGCTATAAGGAAGCAAAGTTATGGCGCCTAAAAGGGCAACGTGGTAACAAACATGTTCTCAATGAGTGCCGGTGCCGGCACCAGGTCCTCCAATTTGAGATAGAATATACGCTGCAGTCCCTGCACACTCAAGGAGCGCAGCTCTGGCAGCTTGCCAAGCAGGCGACTAAAGTAATGCTGCTTCTTTTGGGCCTCCGCGTTGTAGGTGACATGATCCCGAAGGCTGCCAATAATCTTCATTTGTAGCTGCTCTACCTTTTTCGGCTCTTGCAGCCCATGTCGTTCTGGAAAGATAGATAAGCCAAAGATTGAAGTGAGCTCCGAGTGGGATGAGTGTGAGCAGATGAGTATCTAACCTGTTATAAGAGTGAGAGCGCAGAGGCAGGCGAAGGCCGATATGTCGATTTCTAGATTGTGCAGGCTGCGACTAAACTCCATGATCCCATTGAGCCAATCGCCAAACGAGCGCTGGCACTGATTGCGATGCAGCACAGTGCCATTGCAGAAGATCATCTTGGTGTCATCGCTGCGAGCACGGTAGGAAAGGCGCAGTACAAAAAGCTCTAGTGATGCGGACTGGAAAAGGAGCTCCTGATCTGCGGACGTTAGCTCCAAATAGCCGGGAATCTTTTCGGCGAATTGCTTGATCACATCTACCGAGCTGGTCAGCAAATGGTAGAACTGCTGCACCTTGTCTGCCTCGCTCATGCCCAGGACACTCGCTACTATCGGTGGGGTCAGCATATCAAGTGGATCCTCGTAGTGCGTGTAGTCCAGACACGAGGGATCCGGCGTTGTATCCACGTGGCTCCGCACCAATGCAGTTATCAGCGATATGGGCGGCGAAGGGGGCGACTCTTGCGGTGACTTTGGCTTTGAGGGCAGCCGCCCTCGGCGACCCTTCAGGGAATCCGTGCGCACCACTTCCTTCACCATTCCGACCACCAAGCACTTTTGAAAGCGACAGAACTGGCAGCGATTGCGCCGCCGCTTGTCCACAGGACAGCTCTTGTCCGCCAAGCAGACGTACTTGGAGCCCTTCTGCACGGTTCGCTTGAAGAATCCCTTGCAGCCCTCGCAGGTTCTCACCCCGTAGTGCTGACAGGCGGCCGTATCTCCACACACGGCACATAACTGCGAGGAGTTTGCTGACTGAATCAGTCGTCCTGCCTGGGAGTGCAAAAGATCCGCGCCAACACCGCTCACGGGCGAGCTGGCCGCCGAATTGGGTGCCGAACTTAGTTGTACTTGCAGAGAGTGGGCGGTGTGGGCGTTTCTCGAGCCCAAAGCCAACTTGGCCATCTTGGGGCTGTGTGCTGCAGCGGGCGAAACGGAGCGCTGTACGGGCAATGACGCACGACGCATGGGCGGCACTACCACGACAGATCCGGAGGTGGGACCAGCACCTGCAGCGGTAGCGGCAACAGCCGTTGCTGCCTCCAGCTCGGAAATGGTGGGAAATGTGGGCAAAGAGTAACGCTCGCCGTTGTGCGAGTTGTAGTTCTGAAAGGATTAACAAGATATCCTGTAAGCAATTGGTAAGTAAGTGAGGGTAATTTATACTCACAATGTGCTGCTGATAGCCTTGTTGGTGTTGCTGTTGTTGCTGTTGCCCATAGAAACTATCATTCTGGCCAACGCCACTGTACTCGTAGAGCGAACTGGCCGAAGAGCTGGGCGAGAGGTTGGAGGCGCCGCTGATGGCATTGAAATGACCGTGGTAGTTGTACCCGCTGCTATTGCTGCTGTTGTTATTGTTATTCCCTCCGCTTGAGAGGCTGGAGGGTTGAGCCTGCAGCTGGTGCAGCGCCTGTCCAGACGCAGGGCCTGCATTGAGGCCAGCCATTACTTCCGCAGCGGTGGTAAGCGGAAAACAGTCCTCATCCATTTTAAGCGTCAAGATCTGGTCGGAAGGCGTTCCAGTGGCCGAAGAGGACGCCTGTTTCGGGCTGCTGGTGCTGCTGCTGTTATATTTGAGAGAGTAGGTTTCCTGGAAACTGGGCAAGCTACTGCCGCATGAAAGCGGCCCCCCTATGGGTGAGATCAGTAAATCGCTGGCGCCGTGCCGCTGCAGATGGACGGCCTGCAGTTGTTGTTGCTGTTGCTGAGCGTGGAGTGCTATAGCGGGATCGCTGCTAGAGCGCAGGCTGAGCAGGCAAATCGAGTGGTGATCCTGCTCCGAGCTCGCGCTGCTGGTGGCTAGGGGTTGGTCTTGTATCGAGGATAGTCGTTTGTCGCGCAGACAAGTCAGCTTGGTAAGGTTTTCAATAGAGCTTGTGATATCCTCGCTGCTGCCAATCAGGGTCTCATTGGACGGTGGCACATCAACCTGCGTATCTGGAAAGCTGGCAACCGACTGCTCAAGAGCCGGGGAGAGCAGTGAGTTATTCGAGTCCGACGGAAAAAATAAGTCCGAGAAAAGTTCGCTGTGCGTGACGGCCGCATCGGCAAGATTGCTTATCAGCTGATCCTCCTCATGGGACAGCAGTGTGTCCTGGCTGGATGCTGGCAGCAGCAACTGCTGATGCTGTTGAGGAACTAGCTGCTGCTGCTGCTGATGCGGGGCTTGATGCTGATGATGATGGCGGTGCTGATGGTGATGGTTATGATGATGTCCAGCACTACTCGCTACTGCAGCTACGGTCGACGTCGTGGTTGTCGTTGTCACGGCTTGCGTTGAAAAATTGTCGAACGACGAGAGTGAACTAAAGGAGCTCTGCAAGGCAGGAAAGTTCGGAATAGACTAAATTAGTAACATTCACTGAACCAAAGGATAGCTTCTAGTTCTAGATAAGGGTGGAGTCAAATCGTCTGCTAGACATGCGCGATGCTCGCGACAGCTCTGATTGGTGCACGCATTACAACCCCTATGGAAATCGACAGCCATTTACTTTTTATACTCTGTTCACAAATAAGAACGTAGTATATTGGAATCGGCTCTCCTCTCTGTCTGTATGAAACCAACTAGAGACTTGCCCTTAAAAGCGTCCGGTAAAATAGGAAAGTTTCTACACCAGCAAATCGCGATAATCTAAAGGCCCCATTGTCCTTGATCGATGATTAGAGTAGCGCACAGTCAGTTGTGTCCGACTGGAACGTTCTTGCTTGCTGTCTAATTGGTTATGCTTGACGCTTGACTGGCAATGTTTGCCAACAAACATATTCCATTATATTTAATTAGACAGCTATTGTGGTGGTTGCAGTTGTTGTTGCTGTGGTTGGGTAGTTGGCTGGGTCCCAAGTGATTTGCTCACCTTCTAACCTCCTCACAGTTGGCAATTAACGCAGCCATTCAGCAACCATTGGTCTTGCAGCATGGAAATTTGCAGACACATTTGAATATTGGTTGAGATTGAAGTAGGCAGAGGGTTACGCAACAGCTGCTTGGTTAAGAGAAGCCGTTAAACGTCGGTCAAAAATCGAAATTAATTTAAAATTGGGAAAAAAAGGGCATAAGGCTTTTGTGGAAAAAAGTCACGTCTCACTCTATTAAGTATATGTATATTCTTGGTCAAGATCAAAAGCCATGTTCGCAGATAAGTTCGTTGTAGCATAGCTGATCAAAAATGGATGTCTTATAGACTACATCACGACTAGATCACTGTTATTTGTTTTTTTTTCTATAACCAGTTTAAAAAATTAAACAATTTTAGACACCCTACAATATTTTCTCCATGAAGCTTGAAGCTTACCCTAGTAAGTGGGTGTATATGTATGTTTGTATTAGTTGGACTCACGTTGGGTTGCAAAAGTAACATGCTTGTAGTCGCTTGGTTATGAAGCCTCACTTGGCCGCTTTTAGAGAGTGCTGCAGTCGGTGTTGTTGCAGTTGCAGTTGTGGCAATTGTCGCAATCACGGTTCCTGCAACTTTGGCTTCTGTTTTTGGTGATATTAGGGGAGCTGTTATCCTTGCTGTTGCAATGTGAACGTTTTCCGTTTTCAAGTTTTTTGACTTGCCGACTTTCGAGAAATGTTTGGAGTTCTGCTCGGTTGATTTTGTGGGTGGCGTTCTACGCGGCTCGCTCTGTGTTGCTTCTGCACCTGTAAGGATATAAGTGTGGGAAATTGTTTAGCATTAGGGCTTGGCATTTAACTCGCTTAGCTGAGGATTTGCGAATGTCAAGCGGTGTCAGGGGCATACTTTATTCTAGAAGCATGGTCTACTGCATGTGCCAGCCCATAAGACCCAACAGTGCCTTCCCTGCGCTGTCTCTGATTCGGATACATAAGCATAAAGATGAACACACACACATACACTATATGGAAAGATTCATTCGGCTGCTCATTTGGACTTGGGAGCAAGACATTTCCAAAAATTGTTGCCCAATTGTCTTGCGTTCCACACGCAAACAACCGTATCGAATGTCTTAATTAGAAATGCTTATGCACCGCTCCTCAGTCGTTATCCGAGTCACAAGAGTCTCGGCTTCGGTTACCCTATGTTGAGACTTCTGTGTGACACGGGGCGGGAGGCCGGGGCTTGCCAAAAGCTGAGCTCACGTTGCCGCCTCAGACGCGGCCAGGGTAGGAGTCAGGCCAGCGCCAAAACGAGGATCACATCTCCATCTTAGTTAATGCTGCACATTAAATGTAATAAATTGTCTTGTCCGCTGCAGCACGTCGCGGCGCATCGTCTCCGCTGGCTGCCGTCGCGGCACCACGTTGCGGGTGTTCGGTTTTGATTAAAATACATATTATGGCTTATTCGAATTGCAAAATGACACTTGGACGTTTCGTTTTGGCTTTGTCGCCTTTTTGGGCTTTTCGTATTTATTTCGGAAATCATTTTCACAATTTGTATATTTTTTTACTATGATGTTGATATAGATTTTTTGATACGATTTAAAGGATACGAATATTTACTCTGATGGCAAAAGCTTGCCAATTTCTAAGCTTAACCAAGCTAAAATATACTAAGAAATATTTATTAAATCAAATACTTTCTAGCTACATATTATTATTATTATTTTTTTGTTACAAAATTCCGTTCTGTTGATAAAATTCTTAATTAAAAACTTTTTTTTTAGAAAGTGAGGCAAGTTAAAAAAAAATTATTTTTAATTATAAGCTTAGATATACATTTCAGGTCTCTAACTTCAATAGTTTCCGAGTTTTTATGGTTTTTAAAGTTTGCTTCTCTATTATTAATTTATACATTACATGCATTAAATTTTAATGTAGCTTACTAATATTACATTCACATAACATTTCTATAGCTTACAAATTTACGAAACCCTTAAGATATCGATAATGATTATCCATATGTTATTAGTTTAATCCAATTTACTATCCAAAGTTTCGTAATCTTACCCAAATTTCACTGTTCTTTTGAGCCGACAACTTTGGAATTTCGGATAATTTTTCTTAAATTCTCTGTTAAGTTTTTTGTTTTTAAACAGCAACCCAATCTTTTGCCATCAGCCATCAGCCATTAGACTGAAAAACAATGCCTCACACTGAGAAAGATTTAAATCGAAATAAAATATCATTGTAATGCTGCTAGCATTAGCCCTCGGTCATTTAGAAAGCAATTGATCGATACCCTTTGAGCCAGCCAGCTAAAATCAGAAACAAAAACCCCAAAAACTACCGTGGGCTACTGTAAAAAAAGCTACCGGGAAGAGCGTGCGATATTCATTTAATATAACAATGTGCCATTGTTTTTGTTACCCATGGGCATATTGAACATGTTGCTGGTTACAGAGCGTAGACTTTGGGTTGGGCTTCGCGGGCAGTTGCGATTGCAGTTGCATCTTTAAATTTTCGCCCAGCACTGGACTTCATTTTTCTAATTGTTTTGGATGTCATTTTTCGCGGGAGGCACCATAAACAATTTTTTAGTTGGGGTCCTTTATTTACAATCTTTGTTGGCTAACAAATTTATTATAATGCTTTTCTGGCACAGCAGTGCCATCAAAAGCCCAAGTCGCAGTTTCTCGTGGCTTCTTCTCATTGCATAAGCCGGCTAATTTTTTTTTTGTTTTTTATATAAGATTGTTAATACATATTATTTTGCAAGCTGCAAGTCTCGTCTTGGAGCGTACTTTGAACTGCGAACTCCATTGCACGCTCTGCCTAGCTGCCTGATCAATGGACATGGACATATGCATCTGCCGAAACTGACAGACAAAACGAGGCACACACACACACACACTCAGGCAGACACACAAATACACACCAATGGAAGCACGTAGAGGCGGAGACAGGGACAGGGGCAGGGGCAGAGGCTGAGGCAAACTTGCGCAGTGACCCAAAGAAATGGTAATGCGTCGTGGCCGTTGCATGGTCGACGTCTTTGGCATGCCGCACGGGTCAGGCGGCTTGGTGACTCTGGCAGCTCTGGCATTCAGTCATTGAGTCAGTGGGTGCAACGATGGTTACGCGGACAGCGAAAAACGTTGCACCAGAAATCAGACGTCTCAGCCGGCTTGACTTGGGTACGGCTTCGTGTGAAGTTTTGTGAGAAGTATACAAATGGATTTCAGGTTTGGGCCAAGGAGTTAGTCATTTTGTCTGCTGCAGGTTTGGCAGGGGTGACGGCGGAGGCGTCGATGCTATCGCCTTTGAAATCCACGACAACGGAGGCGGTTGCCCCAATAGACTTTAGCGTAGACCTGCGCCCAGGCCACAAACTTCCTGCAGTACCTTTGATGATGATGCCGTTCGTCTGCCCCATTGTTGTTGTTGTTGTTGTTGTTTTTGCTGGTGCTGGTGCTGTGGGCATGGGTACTTGTTTAGACTTTCACTATTAATTGTCGATTTTCATCGATGGCTCGCTTTTTTGTTGCTGGCTCTGATGCAGCACAAAATGTAATACTTAATGGGCAATAGGTAATGGGGTTGGTATTTAAAGTTGTGCAAAAAAGAAAACCCAATTTCTGTGAAACTCATATCGAAACTGTATCTATTACTCAATGGTCCCGAGCGAGAGACAATTTGATTGATTTATGCAATCGCATTTGCAGTCTTGTTCCACATTGTTTTCGTCCCAACGAATTCCCCGACTCGTCTTCAGTTGAGGGCTTGAGCTAATACCTTGATTATATCAGGGCAAATTGGGGCCTGGCAATGCGCATACGTCCACAAAATTTTTATTCTTCTGAGCACTTAGAATTGCTCCACTATTATCCGAAAGGCCACACGGGTTTAAACCTTTAGTAAATCCTTGCTATCTGCTATCTCTCAGAGTAATTAAAATATATTTTTTTCGAACGCAAACACTTTCTTTAGTTCCGCAAAGTTGTTGAATAAAAGCAATTAAAGTTGTGTAAATGAAACGCACAGCTAAAGTTGTCCTAATTTTTGGATGTCTTCTCACGATTGCCATTAAAGATTTCAAATTGCAATTACAACCACATCTATATAGCTAACTTTGACCACTCAAGAGACACACCATTCTCACAGTTATACCTGCAAAAACAGTATAAATTGTGTATTAAGTGGTAGAACTTTTGGAACAACTTCAAATTTTGACCTCTGCGTTATTTTTAAGACAAAACGTTATTAAATTATATCTGGACAACTAATCATTACTGGTAGCGTTTGCTTAAGCTGTTTTATTTTCTCTCTATCCATTTGTTAATAAAATTGGCGTCAGTTTACACCGACATTGTGTCAATTTAGAAAATGCAAAAATAAAATCTTATAATTGCTTGCCTTTCGCTATTTTGTTTTTAAACCAACAACATACTTTATTTTAAAAAATATATATTTTTCTTTGAAAAAAATATAAGATTGTTGAAGTCTGGTCGGAACATAATAAAATTGTTGCTTTTAGTAGACTAATTTTGTACCTGATTCTTCCTATTTACAATAAAGTAATAAATAAATTAAATAAAGTAATAATAATAATAATATTAATATTAATAATAATATTAATTCATGCTCTAATGTTGAGAAAAAACGTCAAGAAAGACATGAGTCAAAAAATATCCCAGTTTCACTAAAACACCAAAACATACAAAATAATAAAATTTAAGAAAATTGATCGCAACAATTCGCAAAAATGTCTTTACGCCACATTTTAAATGCTAAGTAAACCGCGAGACTCTGACTGAGACAACATCGACATCTCCGTCGACGGCGTCATCGTTTTTTAATCGCTGCAAAAAGCTTTGAAGGCCATCTTGGACATTTCAGTCGGATCCGGAGCCGGCCGTCTGAGGGGATTGAAGTCACTTAATACGCGCGTGAGCGCATCTCAACCAGTTGGGCCACCCCTCCTTCATTGGGTTCCCCTCTGAATGTGAATGTGAATGTGTTTGAGCATATTGACCAATACTTTGGCTTTGGCACTTGGCAGCGATGTACTCTGGAACTTGGCCGCACAGATATCCACATCGGCAGCTGCTGCACTGGTCATCGGCAGCCGAGATTTAAGCAGCCCAGCGCCGCATTATGCAAAAGCGGATTCATAAAAATCAACTGCAGGCAGCGATTGCGATTTGTGTCTGCTACGAATTTGCATGAAATTCTAATAAAAGATTTACCGTTTAGATGTTAGGTGTTAGTCGGGCAGATGCAGCCTCAGTTTTCGCATTCTGAAAACTGGTTTAATTGAAATTGGGGTATTATATCATTTGTGGATATGAGATTCACATGCGTGGCTTTCGGATTTACCACAGGGAACCAGTTCTAAGTCCCAATTCAAAATATGTACTTTGTGGAATTGAATAGTGAGAAAAAGCAGTGGCTCATTCCGAGCACACAATATATATAAGCATTAGAAGTGGATCTATTTCGATTATAATTATTTTCTCTGATTATACAGTTCTTGTTTTGTGATTTCTGTTCATACACTTGGAGGAAAACAAGAATTTTGTGCTCAAGTCAAACGCAAACATTGTCAAATCCGGTCAAGGTCGCAATCATATTTTAGGAGCTTTGTTTAAGTTTGTAATTTTAAATACTACTCATAAATAAAGTACTCATTTATAGAATATCTGTTTTTGCATTGTGAACGTTTTAAGATTATTTGAAGCAGACAAAGGCTGGTGTAAAGTATTTTGTAACAGCTGTCAATTTTTAATTATATATGGTTCATACTTAGTTTCAGATTATTAAAAAAAATGTACCTGAAAGGTGTACTTAAAGAGCAGAACGGCATGAAATGTGTCCCAAAATTCTTTTTCTCTAAGAGTCATATCCAACTAAGATCTTTAATATTAAGTAGATCAAGTAGTTTTTAGAAATTTATTTAGGGTAAACTGACATGTTATTGGCAAAAATATTAATGTACCACCAAAGTGTACATAAAATCTCATCTGCGTCTTCAGCTTAAATCTGTTCAAGCTTGGTGCGACGTTAAAGCGAGGCTAAGGCTGGCAGGTCAAAGGTGTACATTCTGCACTGCATCAACGTCTAGGTGAGTCGCGGTCTGATTGACATGGCTGAGACAAAGATAAAATAGCTGCCAGTTTTGGAACGCCGCTTACATAATTGAGAGTATGCATAGAGCTTTTCTCTCGTATTCGTTTCTAAGCGCATCCACAATAAAAGCCCAGCACAAAACAAGGTGCAGCCTGGGAGCGGGTGGGAAACTAGCCAAATAAATAAAAATTTGACACAATTTTTTGTTTGCTGCTGCTGCCGTTGCCGTTACATTGTTACCAAAAGTTTTTGCAATGCCAACAAGCCAATGAAAAATATCATGGAACGAAGCTAAAGCTGAAAATCATGCAAGCATCTGAGGGTGGCTTGTAGGAAATTAATTTCCGTAGAACTATTTGGCTAATACTTTTTTACCCTGCATCCATTGAAAACGGTAAAAATGTATGAAACAAGCTAAATGAGTTATCGCAGAACGCATAAAGTATATATATTCTTGATCAGCACCAACAGACGAGATGTACATCTCATCTCATCATGCCGGTCGCTCTGTTCGGCCGTCTAGCGAGCACTCACAACTAGAGAGCTTCTATTGGTTAGATTTTCGAGTTTTTACCAGTCAAGAAGATATGTAAAAAGATTGAGAACTAGAAATTTATGAAAATGTCTATACAGACTCGATAGTTGCTCCCTTTGCTGAATATATTAGATGGTAAATAGAGTAACGTCTACTCCTAAACAATAAAAAAAAAACAATGCATCTAGTACATCGAGTAGTAAATTAAGGTTATACATTTTAAAGGTTTTTATTTATATAAGCTAGCTGCTAATCCACCTTTTAACTTATTCATCTCAAAGTCCCACTCGCATTAGTGCTAATATTAGTTGTCGATTTATTGTTGTAAAGTGCACGGTTTGTTTTTCGCTTTCGTTCGAAGAGCTAAACTATCCGAATTGGGTGATCGGGACACACAGATTACAGGGTGGGGGAGCTGGGGCTGGGTTCGCGCACTAAATCGATTGCCAGAGCCAAACAAAGCGAGCGCAGTTCCCAGCAGGTTGCAGCGGCACCAGCACCAGCACCAGCTACCCCAGCAACAACAATAACAACACCCAAAGGCAACAAGCACTGAAACCCCAGTGTTGCTTTGTATGGGTATCTGTGAGATGCGACGCCAGCTCCAAAAATCGCAACCTCAGCGTCGTAGTCGTCGTGTTCGTGCTCGTGGTCGTAGTGGTGGCTGCTGGGACACAAATAAAGCCTAACCCATATATTTGTCAGTAAGTTTGAGGCGCGCTTTTGAAGATTTGATTTAGTGTGCAGCGCACCAACGAAATCGTTATTTTTGCATATCTAAATTTGAGTTTTGTATCTTGCAGATGCATAGTGCACAATGAACATTTTTATATTTACCCACTTATCAAAGCTAGCTGGCTGGCATGTCTCATGTCCGACGCTAAGCAATAAGTGTACTTAATTTGAGGTTCTTGGGTAAGAAAACTTAATAGCATAGAAGTAATGAATTTAAGAACAGTTTGTGAGGAATTCAAGCTAGTCTCCCTTTCTTCCTGCTGTAACCCTGCTAAAATTAATTAAATTAAAAATTAAAATTTAATTAATTCACGATTTGTGTATCTGATCTAAAAACAACATATCTTATCATAAATGACAAGGTGAGCAGTTCCTGAATTTCGCTATAAAGTAATAAAAAATTATGTAGCTCGAAACTATTCAATTCGATTTTGCGTGTTTTCCGATTAGAATTTGTAATAGATTTAATGTCTATAAAATAAAGAATTATCCCGAAAACAATTCTAATGAAATATTTAAGTTTACTTATGTAAAGATTATCAAAGGCTTTGGATTATAAAAGAAAAACATTGAAAATATATATAAATAAAATTAATAATAATAAACATTTTGTAATCAGTTAATTGAACTGTATTTTCGAATCGAGGTGGAGTCATGAAATCTTTAAGCTGAATTATAATACGCGACTACTGACAGCTTTATTTTGCTTTAAATTATTAAAGCTCATTAATAGGATTGACTCTTTATGTTTTCCCCTAATCAACACATGTAATGTCGTTCCGAGACGCCCACACCATTTGCGATTGCATACAACTAAATATTACCTAATGTATCGCTAAGTGCCCATATAGCCATGCCCCATTCGCCATTACCCACTACACGTGCAGGTATGTGCGTGTTTTGCACTGTAGTCACTAGTTATAGGGAATTTGAAAAGCACACACATAATTATTATCGCTCCACATCCCAAGTCCCACACCCCCTTTTCCCAATATATATCTATGTAGAAATATACAAAATATCGCCATCCTATTATGTGGCATGGTTTCAATTTCATGGATGTGTCCGTGATTGTGGCTCACAACTCTGTTTTGTTTTAGTGTGGAATTCATGGCATCATCCTAGGCATGGCAATAACGACTTAAATCTGACTCAGGCTCCAGTCAACTTGCTGCACACGCTTTGACTGCAGTTTAAACGTGTCTTCAAGACGGTTATTAAATCAATAATGAAGCACACGAAGCTCCAGCAGCACCCAAAAGCGGTATGAAATCTTTTGTGGGCAAAACACCATGAAAACTTCATCATGATGATCATAATGTGGCCAAAATCTGGCTACATCATTAGCACTCATCGTAGCCATTGATGTTGTTTTTGTTGTTGTTGCTGCTGTTTGGTGTCGTTGTCGTTGTCGTTGTCGCTGTCTGGCACGCCGGCTGACACACAAACATCGTGGAGTTCACGGAACGCACCCAAAAGCCAAGCTCACAGTTTTATCCATTAGACGAGCTTAGTTTTTGCTCGCTTGGTGTTTTTCTGTGGTCCATTGTCAGTCTTCAAGCTTGGCTTACATCGAGGCGCTTCTCCTAGTTTCGGGTTTATTTGGTGTTTTGTCTTGTCTGCATCGCCTCTGCCCAGAAATCGAACTATTAACTTATTGCAGTCAGTGTAAGCAAAGTTGGGGTGTCGCGTCGCATCGCTGCCAATTCTTCGACCACATTCCAAGGCGCAAAAGGCCCGTCGTTTACGTTTACGTTTACGTGTACGTTAACGTTTGCGGCAAGGTGTCGAGGGTTAACTAAGGTGTGATAAATTTTTGTCTTTTGCCATCGATGTTTCAAAGGTCTGGCCACGCTGCTTTGCTTTGATCTTATTGCAGAGAGCAAGTTGCCATAATTGTTTTATTATCCGAGTGCCCGTTAAGTCAAGTTGCCATTGTAAATTTTACCAGCCGGGCAGCATCGTGACAGCTCGCGCCTGTTTAAGGCTGACTGCTGCAAAACTGCATGTTAACGCTGAGCTGCGAGTTCTCACAGTTAAAGACAGCCTTATCACAAGATTTGCATCGACAGCTTCTTTTTCTCCTTCGTATGCATAGACATGTTTGTATATTATGTACACGCTGATTTTGTAAAAATTAATTGCGACCTGCGTTGACCGCAGTGAAGAGTTGCAGTAGAGAGGAGTGACCTGAGGAACCAGCAGTGGTATTAAGAAGCTGACAGCTTCCACCGCGCTTAGCCAACCACTTGGCGCAGTATTTGTTTTCATTCCGCGCATAGCCCAGCTCTAAGATGTGGCTTTCTCACCCACACAACATCGCCACCACTGTTGATTTTCGGTGATAATTAATTGGCAAAAACAATGACAGCGACGCCTCGCCATTAGAGCGTCAAACGTGAAGCTCCATTCTGCCACTTGTGTATAAAAATTTGTCTAGTGGTTGGTTGTTTTTTTTTCCACTGGGACTGCTGTTGTTGTTGGCAGCGTCGCTGGCAACTGGTAACACGCAAGACCAGCTTTGACTGGTAAAGCATTTGCAGCAAAGTTTTGCCTAGTTATGTCTATTAATTAATTGCCGGCCAGCGGACGTATGTAAGTAGCCAAGCTGGCACAGGGTACTCAGGGTACAGGAGGGGGCAAGAGAGGCAAGGGTCTCCTATAATAACAATTAGCGTGGCATTTTAATATGCATTATTGCAGTGAAAAGATCCAAAACTGATTTCACAGCAGAAGAGTCACGATTTTAGTCAGGACGACGAGGAAGCTGCAACACAGCCGCTGCAAAAGCTGCTGACATCTTGGCTATATGCGTTTAACTCGGCAGTTTGAGATTTTCCCAAAAATGGCTAGGAGCGTCGATTGCAATTTTAATTACACAATTAATTTGTATTAGCCAGCCTATCTCACTCAATTAAAATTGGGAGACATGTATTTTGCATGCTATGCACATCCTTATGTATGTACATATACAACTGTTTCATCTGACTGACTGATTAACTGACTCTTTGGTGACAAATGACAAATTTTACACAGTAGGCGTGGTTTTGGAACACTTCTCAATAATTGTGCTTAAATTTATCATTATTGTACTGTGAACACATTGAAAATGGGTAAAATGGTTTTGTGCAAATGTGTGTAACAGCCAGAAGGAAGCATCTTCGACCCCATAAGTACATATATTCTTGATCAGGACAACGAGCTGAGTCGATTTAGCCATGTCCGTCCGTACGTCTGTCCGTCTGTATGTGTAAATGAATGCAGCGATCTCAGAAACTACAAAAGCTAGAGACCTTCATTTTTCGATTATAGATTCTCCTAAGCCATACGCAGTACAAGCTTATAATTTTTTTTTTCGATGTCATGCTCCGTTTCTTTATTATCGATAAAAGTCTATTTTAAGACTTGGTTTTCTTGGCATATCTCTGAGACTATAAGAGCTAGTATCGCCGAAGTATGTTCTCTTAAAGTAGACGCAGAAATATCAGACAAATTTGTAGGTTGTCAAATTTAACAATTTTTTTGTTGTTCTTCTACAACTTTTATGTTTTTTAACCGATCTTGATATTCAAATATTCATGTTAACCAAATTTTGTGTCTCTAGCAAATTAAGGTTGTCGTATATTTTTTTTATGTCGATTTTAGGAAAACGATCATTTAACGATAACCATTATTCCTGTTACAACTGCATACATTTGCACAAAATCATTATTTCCTTTTTATGGGTTCAGGTTATAAGAACTTTGCTAAGTAAAGGAACCAGACTTTGATCCGAACCAGTTGCAAATATTTAAAAAATTAGTTTGACTTAACTTTAGTACTTCAACTTTAGCAAGAAAGATTATTCCTGTCCGAACTGCTCTACCAAGAGATACACTGCGGCGAGCTGTCGTAATATACATTCATACATACATCAAATTACATACAGGCAAGCTGCACACTTTACTTAGCGGCTGCGCTTGTTTATGTGTTTCCTAGCCGATCTTGATAAAACTTTTTGCAATAGCTTCTTTAAGTGCTATACTATATTTAAGTATTCATGTAATCCATTTTGGTGACTCAAGCTCTCTTCATCCACGAAATAACCTTAAATATGTTGAGGTTGTTACAGATTTTTATCCAATTTAGGAAAACGTTGTGGGTATCGATTATTTGAAATAAACTAGCCTATATTTGAAAAGTTGAAGTCTCTAGCTCTTATGGTTTCCGAGATCGACGGACGGACAGACAATGGGTTAAGAGTATAAAAATGTATATACATAGCTCACCGCTAAAAAGAATTTGCTGCAAGATATTTTACCTCTTAATTAAAGTATTAAAAAAGGAAATTTTAAACTTAGTTTATAAATAATAAATAAAAAATGTTCGTTGTAAGGATTTTCTGTATGAGAATCCGGCGAACCAAAACAAGGTTTTGCTAAGTTGGGAAAACCTGAGTCAAGAAGCGAACCTAACGGCGAGGCATTTGTTCGAACCGTGAACCGAATCTGCGACGATATTTTTTTTGGATTTATAGACATGCGATATAGAAAATTACTTTATGCGACTCTCTTTTTAGATTATCGTCAGCCATTTATATTTCTAGTCAATTTTACCGTTCGGAGAACATACAGAAAATAGTATATAAATATGGATGCTCGTGCATGTCATCAATTGAGATGCAAAAACAGCCCTGTTTTTGACAACAGTGCAAAATTAAATGGCCGTTGACAGCTCACCAAA
Source organism: Drosophila colorata (assembly GCA_035041545.1). Lineage (NCBI taxonomy): Eukaryota > Metazoa > Arthropoda > Insecta > Diptera > Drosophilidae > Drosophila > Drosophila colorata. Next base: position 1,121,451 of record JAWNLD010000657.1, on the reverse strand, counting down.
CACGGCACACACAAGATTAAGCTGTACACATTGTACATTCAGCACTTTTGGTCAATTTGAAAACCTGTTGATAATCTCTGCATCAGTTTCCCATGGCAGCAGCAGCAGCAGAACCGACATAAAAATTGATTACAATTGGAAGCTGCGGCAGGCAGCCTGCGCTTAATTTAGTCAAATCAACGCTTTTGTAGATGGTTGTATCTAAATCTTTTATTTACTCGGCGCATTAGCGGCGTTCAAACTGGTCAACGAAAGCAAAAGCAAAATCAAAGTCAAAACACAGGCAAATATTAAAAAAAAAATCCAATGCACAGTTATGGAATAAAACAAGAATCTAAGCTCTTGCGAGAGTGATCGAATTTGTGATGCCCTGGAAACATCCAGTCAAATATAATCGTTCCATAAAACATCTAGCAAAGTTCTCTGCCTATGCTTCCTGAAATACGTACATAGATATATCTTTCCAACCTTCCATTAAAAACTAGATTAGCAAATAGTACAGCCGATTTTAAACTGAACCTGCTCTTACCCGAAATACCAATTTTATTTGTGCTATGTGTTGAACAAGCTTCCCATAATAAGTCGAATCTAAGCCCAAATCAAACCATAATTTGCATAAAAAAGAACTCAAACAAGTTAATAGATCTATCAGATATAGATCTGTCGATTTTATAGATGGATCGATTTGTTAACGGAAATATCGACAAATTTGGTTTTTTACAGTCACGGTGTGAACAAACATAATTTATACTAATGGGATAATCAACACTGAAAGAATATTATATTTTTTACAACAAAATTAGATTAGATGTAAAGTTGCCATTAGTTTTTAATAAATAAAATGAAACTTTGCAAAGATACATATATGTATGTATGTAAATATATATAGAAATGCACATGCATTTAGGAAAATGAACAATGAGGATCTAGGTTGAAATCCCTGGTTTGTGTATTGATTTAATGTTAGTCTTAGCCAAAGTCCATGGCAGCCAGTGCTATTTATAAGTAGTTAGGTTGATAGCTTTAAAGCATTTTCTATATTTTAAATAATAATAAAAATGTATGTATATATTGGAAATTAAGGTATATGAGCATATTAACATACTGTAGTATATGTGTATTTAAATGTGTGCAAACATACACGTAATTCAAACTTGAGAATAAACTCTTTTTACAATCCGCATATAGAGTATTTTAAGAAGGTTTTTGATTATTCTCTGTTGGTTTTGTTATGTCCATTGTTGTTGTTTTTATTTTATTTTTTTTCCGTTGTCTGCGCTTTATATGGCGCGATTAGAACTGCGTTCGATTCTAAGATGTGCGCCTGGTGCGCGGCGTGGTCATAAATTTAGCAGATAACTATAGAAATAGAATAAAGCGCGTCCAAGTCGAACCGGTTTTACCACTTTTACTCTCATCATTGGCCGCATCATAAGCAGGCCAGCGTCCATATCTATCCGATTGCCGTGTACGCGAACGTTTCGGTCTTTGTCTCTGTCTCCGTCTCGGCTTGCAGTGTGTCATCGTGCAAATGTTGCGCCGTAAACCAATTTTAATTTATGCTAATTGTTCAACATTGTGGCAATTGGACGGCAACACGCGAGAAACGAATCCGAAACCGAAACCGAAACCAAATCCGACTCAGATTCCCAATCGAAATCAAATATAAAATATGTACTTTAAGTAAAGCAGCATATGCTTAATTGGTTCCTCGGTTTTTTTTATCGACCGACCAAGATTTGCACGCATTTTTTGGCAACGAATATACAAGGTCTTCCGATTGATCGATGCACAATTGAGGGACGCTGACAGGTAGTAATACTGATAGGCAAACGATCGGTGTGCGGAAAGAGAGAGACAGAAAGAGGGAGCGTGGAGCAGAGAGAACAAGAGAGATACAGAAACAGAAAACTTGCCCCATAATTCATCGTCTTTCATTTATTTGTTTGTGGCTCTTGTTGTCATTGTCGTTGTTACTGCTATTGGCGGTTTTCAATCTGCTGCCGATGTCTGAGGTGTGTATTTTTTCCTCACTTACCGAATGGCGTGTTAAATGCACAACAAGGTTCTTGTTTCATCCGTTAGATCCGCAATGCTCGAACGGCTATCGACAAAATGCCTTTTATAATGCCTTTTTACATACGTTTTTTTCCAGCCATAAATCATTCGATGCTGTGGGAATCGAGTTAAATCTACGTGTATATTTGTCTGTATCTGTAACTATATGTCGCTGTCTATCGGCTGCACAAAAAGTTCAATGTTAAACAGCGAGCAGCGAGCACACAAAAGAATTTGCCACAGTTCAAAGCATCGTTCATTATCCAACTCCAATTGCAACTCTGATTCCACTTCCAATTGTCATGCTACAATCGGAGACTGCAAAGTCAACAGTTAACCAGGCAAGTCAGAAAGCCAAAAGGTCTAACAAATTGAAAAGCGAAACTGGACACAAACTAGCGCGGCTTGTTTTTGTTTGCTTTAAAGACATAGAAGACCTGACGCTTTTGGTTCAGGGTTAGCTTACAAATTTGCAAAAGGATGGTCACATAGTTTTTCAATTAGCGTCCTAGAAACTGAAAATCATAGTTAATGTCATATGCAGTGTTCACTCTCCTTACACAGACAGACAATCGTTTAAATTATAACGTTTGCGTTTACAATAGTTTAAAGATTAAAGTTAATTCTCCAATCAACTTTGGACAACTTTGTATAAACCTGACATATTTTGATATATTTAAATGCCTCGATCGTAACCATTCACCTTTTGAGTCCATCCTACTTATAAAAATGAATGTATTAATTAACTGAATTAAATACTAGAGTATCAATATATATAGAAATAGAAGGCTATACAACGCTTTGGGGAATCTATTTTCCCAGCTGCTTGAATTGCAATCACAAAAGTGAAGGCTTCGCCAAAGCTAAGATGCAGCTGAGGCTGCAGACTAGTACATCTGCCACTTGTGTACTTACATACATTCATACATATATGCAGTCCAATCACACATGAAGCAGCTGCTGGCGACGTTTGGTCAGTCAGAGAACTCTCAGCTCGGGTTTTCTTTCAGTAGAGCCTATTGCCTGCTCTTAGCATCTGCAATCTTAAACTCCGTTAAGAAGACGCTTTTAACTTGATAAAAAATCTTCTTTTTTTTTGCTTTGCCAAGGACAGTGTAAGGATTAAGTCCATGGCAAACGCAAAATAATTTCATTATTCTGTTCTCTTGCTTACGATAATTCGTCGCCATTTATTCCTATACAATAATCGGTTTCCGATTCGGTATCAGTTAATGGCAGATGAAATGAAATACCATAAAGTACCCATTAAAGAGGATATTATCAAGCAGTTCAAATATATGATACAGGCAGGAGGAGGAATCTCCGATTTTTTTTAACAGCATCTGTCGGTCTGTCTGTCTGTGTGAACTTATCGATCTTAGGGAAAGGAAAGAAAATATCTAAATCGTAATCACAAATACTTTACATTTTGGATACCTTTATTTATTTTAATTATCACAAAAATTATTATTATTATTTTAATTATTGCTATTAATAGTATAATATATAATTTATCAACATAAGACGTCGGAGACTTAAACGGATCCACACAGCCGACCTCCCAAGCACGACACTGTAACCCTATTTAACTATCGGTTATTATTTTTTACAACATCACATATTTACCTTTACATTTACTTATATACCATTACTTAGACCATTATAGGTTAGTTTACCATCTTACACACAAAGAAAAGCTAAAATGCTATACACCAATAAAAAAAAGGCCTTCGTCTAAGACAAACTTTACACGCCTACATTAGTGGAATATTATGTGTCTAAGACTTCAATTAGGTTCAAGTTGACTACTGTAACATACAGCTCCTATAGTGACTATGTCTATATATATACTTGCAATTTCTTAGCATATTATTTTAATTATTTGATTCCAGAGTCGCCAAGTAGTTGCAAAGTCATATTGCAAATCGGTGTCAGGAAATGCTCGCATAAAAAAATCTATTAAAATGTTTGGAAAAGTATTATTAAACTTGTCTAAACTGCTTAAATTATAACAAAAGAGATGCTAATGAGCGAACAGGCAGACTTGTTAGTCCACCTTTTTCTATATGTGTGTCTATAATTCACTACACACATGCACATATGCATCTCTCTCGTTGCTGCTTTTGTTTCTGTTGTCGCTGCCTGTGCAAATACCGTTGCTTATATTGTTGCTTAGCCGCAAAGTTGCCAAACTCAAGCACCTTTATTGATATTTATGACAAAAACCAAATGCAAATGAGCTCTAAGTTTAGCACATCAACCACATTAAGTGTATTTAATGTTACAATTGATGTAGTAGTATGTTGCGCAACACCAATGATTTAGAATGCGATTAAATCCATATCCTTTTGTTGATAATTAAGAATCTTGTCAAGTTGTTGTTTGTCCCTAAGGTTAAATTTATATTCTTGATTTCATTCCAAATAAAATAATATCAATGTTACCAAGGCCCACAACATAGAAGGCAACCCTCGCATCACAATGCCCAATTGCATAAAAACTTGTTTATATTTTGCAGCCAACACGTGGTATGCGCAGTATTACGCATACGCAGTGCCTCTAGGATAATGCACGTTAGTGATGAAGAAGAGAGCGGGAAAATGAGAGCGAGATTCCGTTATACACACACAAAGAGCACGCACTCACACAATCTGACAACGCTATAGGACTCTATCTCGCTTCCTCGTTGACGTCATCAGTTTTATTTTGGACATGGCAACAAGCAGCAACGTCAACGAGCATTATGAGCTAACACTTTCAGGCTTTATCGATCCATGGACATGTGTCTGCGCGAGGCAGGACGAAAAATGAAAACCAGCACGAAGGATGTGGTAGCCAGCTGTGAGTTCAGCCAAGGACGTCATGATTTTCAAGTGCGTGTTGCAAGCATATACAGACTTTTGTATGTATTAATGTGTGTCCAATATTGGTGGTTGTGTTGATTTAAGTCTTGTTTGAACCTAATAATAGGAGGGCTCGCCACAAACTCACACGAAAACATATACGAACTCATACATACATAGCCATACTTATTTTTACATATAAGGCAACTGTTTACGTTTCCTTAGCCGCATATTATTATTCTTGCTATTATATATTACATATTATAGTCTAACAGACTGACCTAGGCCAAGCGGTAAAAGGTGAACACTGAGACGGGGGTTTCAAAAACTTCTCACGCATAAGTGAAACATAAATAGAAACTCATTTGTTTTTCATTCGATTGACTTCAAAACCATTATAATATCGTTATAATAATACAATAAATTGACCGATTTTCGTAAACCTTTGTGTGTGTCTGACATTAAATATTGGATTTTATATCAAGTTTAATTTACAAATATGTACTCTTCACCTAACAAAATAAATGTAAAGCAAACTTCTAAGTTTAAGGACCAAATTTTTAACGTTGCCCATTTCAAGGCCCATTAAAATACGAAAAGAGACTAAGAAATTGTATGCCATAAAGAAGACGTGTGTAAAACTGCAATGGGTCTTGGGGTTTGAGTTACTGGAGGTTGGTAAGTGTGAAATCATCATGGGGCTGGCGAAGGAAAACAGAAAATAGAGAGAGAGAGACAGAGAGAAGGAGAAGGAGAGAAAGAAACGACCTTGAAAGCAGACCAAGAGAAAATACGAGCGAAATTACGTGCAAGCCACGAGTCATTTCGGGGGTTTAACTTGTCCTCCTTGGTTTTGGACCGATTCGGCTCACAGACGAGTCACAAGATAGCGACGACGACCTACAGCTAGTCACAAACTCAATGACGTCACAATGCGTCGGTGAGCTATTTCTGGGGAAAGGATAGAGACCAACGAGACTCACACAATTGAATGCACACACACTCACACTATTTGTATATACATTCATGTGATTGTGTGCGTGTACGTAGGTACTACGTATGTGTGAGTTTTCACTTTGATTACGCCATCAAATACAATTGTTGTTTTCAGGCCCTGCAATCCCCCACAGTTTTTGTTTGAGTTTTAGGATTTATTTTTGCACGTGTTGTTGTGGTTCTTGTTAATGCGTACTTAAAGAGTTTATAAATAGCTACCACGGCCTACAAAGGTCATTGTTTTAGCCCACATCCCCAACGAACCTAATAAGCTGACTTTGTGGCCACAACTTATCTATGCCATTTGTGCACTACAACTAATTATTTGAATTCGGTGCCCGTATTTCTGTCTCTGACTGACTGACTGGCTGAGTGTCAACCAGCGATCGCCGCGACGTCGCATCTTCAACAGCGACAGCAGCTACAATCATCTTAAAAACAAGTTAGGCGCCGAAACATGAAATGAACAAGCCAATTGGCAACACACAATTGGCACACATACAAGTGCAATAAAAATATAAAAAAACGAAATAAACAACAATATAGCAACAATTTTAGGCAGACTTCTACAAAAATGTTTAATTTTAAGCTTTGCAACAGGTACAACAACAATTTGTAGCGCTTCGTGTTTTTACTTTGGCAAATTTTCCTTCAGACAAGAACTGCAGACGCAGCTCACAACAATCTTCTAAGCGGCAGCTATTAACAAACATTTTTTTGGTTTCGGGCGCACATTACAACACCACATAAACACATCTTACATACGTAGGAGCGAGTAGAGGAGGAGCGGCAACCAGATAACTTGTTATCTGCTGCTGCTTTGGTGATTCCTCGGTTATTTGAAAGATTTTCCAGCGTTCTTTCGGTGACTGCATGCATTTGTCATGGACCATTGCACAAATGATTAAAATAATAAAATTAAGCTTACGAAAAATGTGGACAACAAATTTTTGTTGTAGCCACGCATGGTTTTTCTTGTTATTATTTCTTGTTTAATTTTAATGTTTAACTAGCTTCTATTTATGTTGATTGGAAGTCTTGAAATAAAGCTTTGTGTGTTGTCGTTTTGGAATTTACGAGCTTTGTGGCGACGAGTAGTGCCGTTGCTTTTAATTGTGTAACTATCGAATCCTTGACTGATAGTTAAAAGTTGTCAAAGAGTTGAAAATTCCAGCCTTTCCATCGATCAGCCCATTTGATGGAAATATATTACACATTGTTATATTTTATAAATGAAATATATTTTATTTATTTATAATGGATTTGTGCAAATGATAACCATTTTTATTTAATATCGTTTATATCAGCCTTGATATGCGCATATTTCAGAAAATATAAGAGCCAGACACCCAATGGGGTGCTAAATGTTGTAAATAGATCCCACTTCTTAAAAAAAATTTGTCAGAAACTTGAGAGAATTTGTCGCCCTTAATCAACAATGAACGGAAAAATTATAACACACCTTCTATAGGAGTTCACCCACTTTGCGAGTTTAGGGGCTTGGCAGCCATAGCTTACCTTAACAAAAGTTAGCTTTAAGATTTTAATTTTAAGCTAGCTTTATATAAATAAATAAAGAAGTAAAATTCTAGTTTAAAAAATGTGTCTTTTAGTTGAAGTTGATTTATTTAAGTGGTTTGCAAGGATCCATTTGATTTTATTATGAATATATTGTTAAGAAATCATAAGAAGAATTTTTATTGCACGTATTTTTAGGCACGATCGGATAAGTTAACTCATAACCAACAAAGTTGTTGGATAGGGATCAGATGATTGTATTGTGCATTGTTATATGTCGGCATTGCTATTAATCGTTGGTGCCCAGTAGACAAATATTCTTTCTTAGTGTTACTTATTGCATTAATTATGAGAAGTTATTTCACACACCTTATGTCTGACCGCTATTTTAAGCACAATCGCGGCTATTGGCTCATCAAGTGCAGTGCAAAATTAAGAAATAAACAAAATTAAAAAAATTATTAACGAAGCCAGGTAAAGCAACAACAAGCCAACGACCAGGCAATCCAATCAGTTTCAAATTAAGGTTTACATATGCGCCGCCAGCAACCAGCAGCAAAATTGACCAATAGCCAATAAAACTACCAAAAATCAGCAAAGAAAACAACAAAAATTACAAAAAAAAAAACAAAATACAATAAAACACCAACAACTTGAGGAAAACGAAAAACCTGGTAGCTGAACCCTGGCGACGCCTCAAAATGCATTCCCATGATGCTACTTGGCCTCGACTGGTTCTGACTCTGGCCGAGCACCGTCGGACTGTCCGACTATCCATCGAATGGACGGCGAGTTCTTAGCATGCCAAAGTGTGACATCGCCGCGTGATGTGAGGACATTGCACTCGCCACATTATTGGCATATTGCAATTAAATTGAAAACGAAATCAAAATACAAACTATGCGGAATCAATCGAGCCCCAAAAAAAAGAAAATAGCAAATAATTGTAATTTTATTTGTAATTGTAATTGTAATCTTAATTGTAATTGTAAGAACAACGACCAAAGGCCCAGTTCTATTCTTGGCCCCAAACTTGCCGAGGGATTGGGGCTGGGGATAACATAGATATAAGCATGCTCCTAGTAGCAGACAAATTAACATACTAAGTATTGGCTAATTATGCGGCAATAGTTTAAAATTAAAGCACGCAAACGAATTTAGAATTTATTTTAGCGATGCACATACAGAAAAAACAAAGAGATTGAAAAAAAGAAAGAATTCTACTTTCCACATTAATTAAAAAAATAATAGGCATTGTTAATAGCGTGTGAACCAATCGAAGAGAATATTTAAGTGTGACACAGCAACACCAATTAATGGTAAACAAACGTATACAATCTATTCAATAAAACAAAAGCAGGGAAACCAATTCATAATTATTACGTCATTAAGGTTGGACCGCAATTTCGCTTTTAGTAATATCAAAAAAAAAAAAAAAAAACAACTCCAAGACAACCAAAAGTGGTCTGTGGATGCTGTAGCTCTGAGACCTGATAGATGTTTGATGTGCTTGCCATCGATCCAAGACAATGGTGGCCAACATTGCGCCTAGCCATCCATCTGTTGGCGTCCAGTCTTGTGTCTCTGCATTGCTTATAAAATTCGCATAAATCAACACAAATAATTAAGCAGACGCCGCAGTCAATAATAATCATTAGCAAAGCCGCAAGATGTTTTCAAAAATGTTGTTCATTTTTGTGGTTTCTTGTGAGGTGTGAAATGAAGACCAAAACATGATCACGCTCAAAATCAGCGCCAATAAATTGATCAACATTTCAGATATACCGACGAATAGTTTTGCCGGGCATGAGATCAATCAGGCAGGACCTCCATGAAAAAAATGCAAGCTTAGCATGTCCATCAATCATAGACTAACCATAATAAGTATGCTCAATACGATTGATTTAATAGTTTGTTTCAAAGCGGACCATTAGAGCAAACAAAAATAGTCCAAAGCATAGTCGACTGTAAAAACTTGAAAAAATGTTAGTCTCCAATTTTAGGGATCACAAATATATGAATCATATTTTTGCTAGTCAAATGCAATTGGGCATTGATGATGCGATGCTATAAAAAGGGGCGTTCGAGCAATGCGCAGAAAATAACAAAGTTGGCAAGCAAAGAAATGTACATTTGTTGCTCTTTCTAATAAAAACAGCAACAAATTTCACACGCCAAAGAAAAATAAAAACAAAATCGAATCCGAAACGAAACTAGCTGGCGGGCAGGAATAGTAAAATAAAAGAAGCAGAAACTGTGGCCGAAAATGACTCGTGATTATTTTACATACGAAGTGCTGGGCTAAGCAATTGTGGCGACGTCATCGGCACGTGGTCCCCCGGTTCGGGTACATAAATGCAAACACGGGTGGACATATTTACAAATTGTGCACAAATGCATAATACTTATGCCATTATACTAGGTGCCGTTCTGACGCAGTTGATCACTTTCTCAAATGCTGTCTTCGCTCTCAAGCGACATCCATTTGGGGGTTCAAGATCAAAAGATTCGCTTCAGTGGCCCATCGACGACGACGATGACGTGCCAGGCCGCATGCTGCCCCGTGTAATCCGTGAAACTGCTGTAACATTTTGCATTCGGCTTTATGGCGTCGCTGGCGTCATGCTTTGTCATTTGTTCCACTTTCGGCCACTTTCGGTTCCTCGTGCCATTATTTTGAATAATAGTGCAATAATAAATAGAACCACTAGTTTATATTTATTATTCCAATAATCTCTTTAATTGGCGCAACATTTCAGATCAGTGCATAAATTTAACTCATACGCTTATCTATGAGACCTATGTAATTTTGTATACTGACTTAATTGTGGATGCCTAGCACAAGATAAAAATGAGCTTACTTTTCAATGGCTTGCCACTTGTCCCAAAAAAATGTTTACTCGTTCGACAAATTTTTACAAATTTATTAATTTGTTTCGATCGTTCTTTCAACTAGTTTTGTGTGGCTTTTGGCAAATTTTTCTGACGTTATTGCATAATTTGATAATAAACTCTTTGTTGTGAGAAGTTTAACGTTATTGGGATGAAAAATAGATAAGCTACATTTAACAGTTCTTTCTATTCAGTCTGTAGGAATGTCGAAGTCCGTGAATCATTTCGCAAATTAATTGTCACATTGGCTTTTCAGAAAAGGGTTGACGGCTTCGGATAAAAATAAAACATAAAAATAAAAGATACAAAATGATCACAAGTTTTTAGATACTTTCTCGGGCAGCTACTTGAAAATGTATTTCGATTCGGCCGGCTCCTATATAAGTACAACGTGGAGCTATATACCAAGCTCAAGCCAGAGACTGCTCAGCATTAAAAATAAGAGATGAGCGTGGCTATATCGACTCAATCAGCCATCCTGATCAATACATTAACATGTACAAAGAGGGAAAAAAGGTATATGTAGGTACATATATATATATTATATATATTTATAATACTTTAAATGTTGATCGGGATGAACTGGCATAAATGTCCAAACACAAACGACGTATCCTACTTAAAAGTCACGCGTGCCCAATTGTCACTAAAACACAGCGATTTGCCTTCTCAGTTGTATTAATAAAAACGCACTGGATGTCTGTATGTGTGCATGTGTCCATTCATGTGGCTGTATGCGTGTGATGCACATTGTACGGTTTAAAAATCATTTTGCGTCAGACCCTGTGGCGCTCTACCTCTATTTGCGCCTGTCTGCCACAGTGGCTGCTCTTCTTCGCCGTCTGTTGCCTCTGCGATGCTTTGCTGACGCTGGTAAACATGTGTTTGGCACTGGCAACAGCAACACCTGCAGCAACCGTTCCGAGGTAAGGTATATAGCCAGCAACTGGGATGAGCAAACTCATATTTGTATTATTTGCTTAATTCTACTATGTATTTTACTAATATGTACTGTGAGCGCCCCTTGATGAAAATTGATGTCGTCATTGTGCATCGACGTTGTTGTAGTAGTTCCCCCCGAGGCGTGTCAACAATTTATTTAATGCCTGCTGCATGCATTCAAGATTTTGCACAGTGGTTTTTCGTTTGCTATTTCTTGTTGCTATTTCAGTTTCTATATCTATGTAGTCTATTATGTCTATTTCTATTTATTTTTATTTTTATTTTTTATTTAATTACACAGCAGTTTCGACAATGCGTAATATTGCGCATACGCAACATGCACCCAGCAATTAGGAACCACCACCACCACCGATAGGAGTCATACATACACGTGTGTATTCCGTTACTGTGCCAACTACTGATATTGCTGTTTGCATAGAGGCCAGTTCCAGCTAACTGCTGTTGACAGGATAACCCGGAAGAACTGGCGCAGGCATTTACAGAGCAGCCGAAATGTCCAATATCGCAGCCGCCGGGAAAGAGGTTGCGGCAGGGATAGATGGCAGCCGGGAAAACTGATGGTATGTGTGTGGTGTTATTTGAAGCAGTATTCAAATTCTGCCTGTAGCATGAATTGTTATTGATCTCATGGTAGATGTTGCTCTCGTAAGTTGGGAATGAATACAAGGACTCGCACTTGATGGCCGGCGATGGTAGCAAAAGTTTTACTTGTTCATGTTGCTGCTGCGGCAGCATTTGTTTATGATCAATGATCCTACTGTTGTTGTTGTTGTTATTGTTGTTGTTGAGATTATTGCTGTTGCAGCTGTGGCTTAGCGACGCCGTCGCTTCTTGCTTCACCACAATCAGGGAGGCAAGACGATCGCGCATTATAGTTAATAGAGTTCAGCTCAAGTCTGGTGTGTGTTAATGGAATGAATGGCAGATGATGATGATAATCAAATAGTGACACAATACACAAAATGTACACAGAAACAACAACAAGTATAGGACACATGGATGGTAGTAAACACCTGTATGGCGCACTGGAACGCGATGGAGATCCAGCACGACGTCCGAACTGAATCCAACGTGGTTTCTAACACAAGAAGTTGGCACCTTGCCCGCTGTTGTAGCTTTGGTTATAGTTGTAATCTGGCCTTGCTGCTCTTGCTTTGGTCTTCATTATTTTTGTGCACACTCGCGGCCGTTTTGTCCGTGCTTATTTTGGCATGTCCTTAAACTTGAACTTGCGATTTCTACGAGTTTTCCGACAAGTCTTTTCCTTTTCTTTTTATTTTTTTTTTATTTTACTTGGCGTTTGCGCAGTACCGACTGACGACGTAAGCAACTGACGACGCAATGGCTTTCTCACGGTTGTATGTACATATATGTGTGTGTAGGCGGCGTATAAATATGTGCTATATACTCGTAGTAGCAAGCAGTCACAAGGACTTCACTCAATGTTATTTGTAAGCTGGCCGAAGACATCAACAATGTTTTCCTGTTGTACCGAGTTACTTGGCATATACTCTGTGTAATAATAATGCACCTGCATTGAAGTCAACTGCCAATAGATGTAATTGATTCTATTGTAAGAATCATACGCACTGCTGTCACTGCGCCAACTGCAAATAGTTCACGTTACACATACGCACTGTAGCACGCGCGCTACAGCTGCAACGAATTTATACGATATTACGCATACGACGCGTTGTCAATCTGCTTCCGTTTCCGCATTAGACTAGACGGCAACTTGTTGCAGTTAACAATTCTTTAAACTTTAGGCACACCCGATTAATATTTGAATTAATATTTATAAATCATTGAATACTGTACGCGAGTTAGTGCACACAAATCATGTAGATGCGAGTGGTTAAATAAAAACTGCCGCTAGCAAATTATATATTTCTTCTTGTATTTTAAATAATTTAGTGCTTGGGCCAGTTGTTTGGTTTGTTTAGTATTGATGTGAGCAGTTCACGAATAGTTGTTGTCAATGCGGCGTCAGTGACGCGACTGAACTTATCTTTACGGTTACACGCGACTATATCCAAACGGAGGAGCAGCACACAAACTGAACACTCTGCCTCTGCCTCTGCCTCAGTCGACGTCGCAACCGTTTTCGATGTCTGCCCGTTGCCAGCTAGTTGCTTGGTCGCGGTTTGTGTGTGTATGTGTGAGAGAGAAGACCGCTGTCGGCTGCAGCACACGACCTACCTTGTGCGCTCGGCTTTTCGGTAGGCCAAATAGCAAGCGCTATTACGTCATTCCCGAGCCATCATCACCAGCAACAGCCACAGCAGGAGCAGGGGTAGCGGCGGCAGCGGCAGCGGCGGCGGCAGCAGCAACATGCAGCTCGTGCGAGCAAAAATCGATGACGTCGTTGTTAGGGCGCCTGCGCTGAGGCGCTGATGCCAAAGCAGCAGTAGGCAAATGCTGTATACACACATACATATGTGCACGCACTCGTGTATGTAGATGGACAGCTCTGTCGACGTCGCATGAAAGCGAAGACGGAAATAATTTGCGTCATAAAAAGCTCTCCTCTCTCTGTTCGTTAAACGGCGGCGGGCAGGTGACAACAACAATAGCAATTGATATTTCAGTTCGCACACACCTCTCTCGCTTGCTCGCTCACTCACTCTCTCTCTCTCTCTCTCTCTCTCTTGTTTTCTCAACTCTGTGCCACACACGCCCACATCGAAAATCATCCTTCACAAAAAGAAACAGAGCCGGCTTGTGGTTCCATATACCGGCAAAGGCCTTGCGTCTACATTTAGACCTACATACATACATATGTATGTATGTATGTGCGTTCAGATTTGTGCGTGTGCGTGTACGTGTTCTATGTTATGGCCTGTTACCTGTGCAGTACGTCTTGGGGTGCCTTGGGACGCCTAGGAGCAGTATGTGAAATTCAAGTACTTAGAAACCTATTTCATTCATACATAGATATGCGAGAAAAAATTTTGATATAAAACATATTTCTGAATTATAATTGTATAGGCTTTGGAACTATATACATATCTAGTAATAAGTAGTAATTATTTATTTATTTTTAAAATTAAAGCAAGACGAATATAAAGACTTCTCTAAATTCACATTAAATAAATGCAAATGCATTTAAACATACATACATAAGCTATCCGCAAATCTGGACATATGTAGATAATAGTATAATATAATTTAATCTTTTTATTTGATTAATAGATTTAGGCACAAGAAATATTTATTTGATAACATTAATTTGATCTGGCATATTCGATCTTCTACGCATACACTTTGAACAAAATATATAAAACTCTTCGTCCAACTCAAGGACAAAGGCGATACAAATGTTGAAAAGTTAATAATAAATGTAAGTACAGTCGAATCTCGATAATGTACACAAAAAAAAAAACTGCGTTCATTCGTAAAATTTCCATACATTTCGGACCCCTCGTGAATGCGTATTTTATTAATTTAATGAACATACAGCCTCTTATAAATCGTAATTCGTTTTTAAAACCTTGTATAATTGATAAGGCAAATAAAACCGTTTTCTGTGTAAATACTGTTAACTTTTGTAGGCAATTTTGTGGCCCTCATGTGAAAGGCGCGCTGCACTTTTTGTTCTATTCTGAATTTGTTTTTTTTTAATAAATTATTATTACCATTGACACCAGGGCTCCCAGATCACACACATGAGCAGTAACAGCTGACAGCTACAGACACAGCAAGAGCTCCTCCGCAGAAAACGAAACTTAAAGCAACAAGTGACACCCATACACAGGCACACAGGCACACATGCACACATGCACACAGGCATATGTATAAGCTCGGCTCACAATCCTCTTGGACTGCGAGAGATATAGTATACAAAGACGTCGCCGTGGACAGAGGCAGAGACTGAGCCGGAGAGTGAGAGTGAGAGTCGGCTTCGGCTTCGCAGTTGTTTGATTTCCAGTTTGAGGCGGGGTAGATGTAGGTGAGGCCGGTAACGTTTCGTTTTCGTTCGTTTTGCGAGTTCGTGCTGTGTAATGCATTCGTTGTGGCTATTTTTAGACAGATTCCAAGCCACGTTTTCTAACTGTTGTTAGCGTATGCTAGAGCCTGAATCACAACGGAGCTTAAGACAAACGTGAGATCGTCGGTCAGCAGACTTGGGCGCAGTGGGCTCTTCCTTTCGATTTCGCTAGATTTTTTTCCCATAATGCTTTTTCTGCGCTCTGTCATAGGCTTTGCCTTTAGCTCCGACTCCGGCTTCATCGGCTGCGGTGCAGCAGTGCAGTTCACCTTAGTTCGGTGAGCCTCAAATACGTACATGCATACATATGAAGATACATACATACATATGTACGTATTAATACAAGTTGAATTTTGGGAGCGACGCAAGTGGAACTGGTCTGGTGCTGAAGTTGTTGTTGTTGTTGTTGTTGTTGTTGTTGTTGTTGTAGTTGTTGCTGTAGCTATTGCTGTTGCTGTTGTATTTATTCATTGCTGCTTCTGACTTGTTGGAGCTGCTGCTGACCTGCTCGTGGCCCCAAAAGTGCATGCATACAACAGCTCCAACTCTTCTGTGGACAAGCGTTAGAGTCGCTTCCAAGATGTTATTGTTGTTGGTTTTATTGGCTGTATTAAGCATTAGTTGCCAAGCTAACGTCGAAGCCAAGCCAATAGCTGGCACTCCTTGCTTTTGTTGCTGCCCCTGCCTTTAAGTTTCTTTCGCTTTTGTCTTTTTTGTGATGATATTCTAAATGTGCTGCGCCAAATTTACTTCGTTTTGCTACGTCTGTTTAGTATATTTTTTGTTTTTTGTTTTTTTTTCTTTGCTGCTGGCTTAATGCATGTATCGTTTTCGCATCGTTGCTCAAAGTTCGTGAGTTTAATTTAAGGAATTTTAGCTCTTTTTGATTGCTATTTAGGCTTTGATTTTTGTATGTCTTTACCAAATTTCAATTAGCAAGCGGCACTTTGCGTTTGCCATTGCAATTTTTGTTGTTACTGCTGCTGCTGGTGCTGCGACCGTTGTTGTTGCTGTTGTTGTTAGACAGCGCATTTGTGACGGCGCCTTTTGAATCATTTGCATAAATTGCTTTTGGTTTGGCCAACCCTTTGCCTCTCCCTCACTTCGGTTTGCTTTACTTCACTCCGGCTTGGCTTAACTCCATCCCGGACCTGCAGACATGCCCATTTTATCGATGACCCACCTATCTATTACCGAGCATAACTATAAGCCAAGATACCCATAACATCCCATGCTAATTTTCAGAGTTGACTGCGTCGCCTGCAGGTGCATATCGTGTCGAATTATTGTCATTATATTATATACTTACATTTGCAGACTTCTTCGGATTGTTGTAACTCACATTTGTATCTTGTTCACTTTTGTTTTTTCGAACATAAAGTGCAAGTATCTCGTGCAATTTTAGGCTATTTCAAACATTGCTTTTGGCCAAATTACATTTTAAGGCGAACGCGTCTTGATATCACGTATTCGCCGGGTGCACAATTAACTGTAGTATGGTTCGGTAATGAATAAATTAAGTGTGGAATAAGCGGGAATAGGACGAAATTATGCCTATTTATAAAATAAAAATATTTTTATATAATTTGAACAAATTAAAATAAAGTTTAAGAATGTACACCTTGCTTAAATTAATTAAAAGCATATCGCTCAACTTGTAGTACATTTATATATGATTTGACAAACTAATATGCTCTTTATATCACTTTTAAATTATTATTAAAATAATACATAATACATACGTACATATGTATGTAGGACGTCGACAAGCGTCACCAAACTTATTGAGTCTTTGAACTCATCGGACAAGCCCTAATTATAGGCACGGTCAACTTATCTTTGGGTTGAAGCGAAAATCAATGAAAGGAGCGTCCTATCAAAATTAAACGCTCTTGGGAAAATTACACATTAACATTGAACTAGCCCTATCTTCAAAATTCATACATATGTATGTACATACTTATGTCTTGTGCCGATTAATTTTCAAAAATGCTCGCTCTCATGCCCGCACATTCAAATGCTAAGTTTAATGAGCAACAGTAAATGATGCATTATCCTGGTTTGGATTGGTTGTTGTTTAACCTTGCATTATTATATTTCTTAAGCTATTAAATTCAATATTAATCCTTAGCAGACCTGAGGGTAGGTAGGAAAGTATCAAACTGCCGCCCTCCGGCGATTATTAAGCTCCAGTGATAATTAGCGTGCCATTATTTATAGCGCAACGCTTCTCGGCTGGCTGGTCGCACACGCCGTGACGTCATGGAAGCGTCTGAAAAATCAATAAACAAAGACGTCATCAATTTGGGTGGCGACGCGTGTCCATGACGGGCTACATGGACATGCGCCGTTAACTGCGCTCGCGACATGAATGAAAACTTTGCAAAAGCAGAGGCAGAAGCGGAGATAGAGACAAAACGCCGGCCGGCAGCGGCAACGGAGGGTCGTCCACGACGCGTCGCACTGTCGGTGCTGTCTTCATTGCTGTTGATGTTGTGCTCTCGCTCTGACCGGCAGCCAGCACGTGCGTCAGTGACGTCGCGGTTCCTCTCTGTGCTCTCTTTATGGCCATCTCTCTTTATGTGACGTCAAAGTTGCTCGCCACCTGCCGGACTGCTCCAATTGTCGGTTTATGTAACGCCCTCTCGCTCGCAATGACGTCTTAAGCTGATGCGCGTGGGACATTTTATACCCTTGCAGAGGGCAATATTATTTACTGACGAAATGTGCCACATAGTAAAGGAAAAATCGTACACTCCATAGTGAATATAATATGAAGATCACGAAAATTAGTCATTTGGATAAAAACGATATCTGATGAAATTTGCATCTATTATTGACTGTAGTCGGCCCGATCAGCCAGGTATGTCATATATAACTGTCATAGCAACTATGCGTCAAAAACTGAGTTTTTTTGTGAGATTCATGTTTTTGTTATTTAAGATATTTTAAACTAACGCCACCAATTACGTGCTCAACAGATAAAAAACCATAACAATATCATACCGTCTGTCAGGATATTTAATCTTCAATAGCACGACGATTACTCTTTATTCATGTTTAGTTTCTGCTATTCTTGTACTTCCATCGATGATGTCACAACACACTTTTTGCACTGCAGCGCAAATATAAATAGCCAAAGGATAACAATACGTGCAGACGTTTTTGCAGGCTAAAATAGTTTCTAGTTTGCATATGTAAAAACGGTTTTCCGATAAATTTATTGTATCCATATCAAGAGTAAAAGAAAAAACGGTTTAACAAGTAAGAACCTATGGAGTTATCGACATTAAAATAACTCTTAATTATTTATGTATAATATACATACATTTAAATACAAATGCACTGCACAATGAAATCACTTCCTACAAACTGAGGAAAATTCTCTAACGAGCATATAAAATGCAATCTGATTGGAAATGTTATATATGATGAATAATCATGGACTTACAATTGAGAGAAGGGAAATTAAGCTTTTACTGAAATAAAATGTTTACTTCGCCGCTAGCGAAGACTGCGGTCCGCAGTGATTTGTGTAGTAGTAAACCATTTTCTGTAGTTGCCCAAACTGTAACTTTGGTTGTGGAAAACAAGTAAGAGTGCTGTAGTTGAGAGTGCCCGATTTGGAGTTGCCCTGAACCCATTACAAATAACAAATGGTATAATGGTTTTGAACAAATCTATATAGCGTGCAGATAAAGTATATTATTCTTGACCAGGACAACTAGCTGAGTCGATGTATAAATGTGGCTATCTCAGAAACTTGAAGAGCCAGCGACTTCAAATTATATATATAGATATATTTTCTCCCATACCATGCGCAGAACAAGTTCATCATATTTTTTTCATTTCGTTCTTAATTTTTTTTTTATAAGTTCTCGTTCAACGTTCTCGCCTGATTAAATAACAACTTTTTATTTTATTTAAAAAGTTATGTTGCCAACAGACCATATCTTTCTAGTTGGATTCTAAATACATTTGCTTAGAGTGGGTGCAGTGAACTCCTAGTCGTATACTTCCGACTAGAGCACTTTAATTTTAACTTGCTCACATAAGTACTAAAAAAAAACGAAATATCGATGAATCAATGTTTACAGCAGCGCTGTTTCCCAATTTTAACTCGATAATCTCTTTTTTTCATATATCGACGCATTGATGATTGTCAACACGATTTGCAAATCCGATGTAAAAATCTATGTTCATTTCGGATAAACATTACTAGTGCAGGGTATAATAAATATACTAAAGTTGGGCTTTGAAATTGTGTGCAAAGCCATTTTTGTGTACATTTTTATACCCTGAACCCATTGAAAATGGGTAAAAAGGGATAATGGTTTTGTGCAAATGTATGTAACAGGCAGAAGGAACTATCTCCGACCCCATAAAGTATATATATTCTTGATCAGGACGACGAGCTGAGTTGAATTAGCCATGTCCGTTTGTCCGTCCGTCCGTCTGTCTGTCCGTCCGTCTGTCCAACTGTATGAACGCAGCGATCTCGGAAATTACAGGAGCTAGAAACCTAAACTAAACGACTATAGATTCTCCTAACCCATACGCAGTACAAGTCTATCATTTTTTTCGATATCTTGCTCCGTTTCATTGTTATCGATAAAAATGGATTTTAAGACTTGGTTTTATTGGCATGTTTCGGAGACTTTAAGAGCTAGAGCCATTTAATTTAGTTTATTTTGTGATCGTAAAGGATACGCAGATTATAAATATTTCGGATTTTGGATACCTCCCCCCATTTGCCCCCCATAAATACATAAAAGAAAACGCAAATCAAATAGATCACAGTGTGTGTGTGTATGTGTGACTTTGTGAATGTGTGTATGAATTCAAAGAGCTTTAAACGTATGTAACGACAGCTCGCCGCTGGGTTCAGGGTATTTCCTAGTCGGGGACGCCCGACTTGAGCCATCTTGCTTGTTTAATTATACTCCCTATATTATAATTACAAACTTCGAAGCAATACGTAATTTTGTTTAAATTAAACAAAACGGCATTGTACATACATATTGTAAGTTATTAGATAAAAATATAAAGCAATTAAAGCTGAACTAAAAGTTCGATCCATAACAATGACTCTTGAGAACGTTTTAGTTAGCTGCACGTGAGATTTCCATAAATTATGTGGCTTGTCATTTATAAGGAGCAAAACATAGTGCGGGACAAAATCAGTTTTAAATGATGACAAAAACGTTGCCGCCAATAGCAATGTAGATTCCAAGAAGCATTTAAGCCGCGCTTCCAAGCGGGTCATGTAAGGCCTCTGTTTATGGCGGTTTTCGCACCCGTGGAGCTCGGACTGCTGCTGGTTCTCGAGACTTGACCTCGGCCTGTCCCGTCTTCTCATGCTCGGGGCAATACATTCATCTGAGCAGTGCGCGTTATGTTAGACTCTCGGCTTATTATTTATGTGCATTCGATGTGAAGCACTTAGAACAAATACCCAATACACATCTATGTATGTAGACGCTTACATAGCCAACGAATAAGCGGCCAACACCATACTGCCTGTTCCATGGCTTGGCACGATTACATCTTTATATTCTGAATTGTATAGATTTGTATCAACTGATAGTTGCGTGTAAATTTCCAGCAGCAGTAATATCGCCACCACCAACAGCAACACCAAAGCCAAAGTCAGAGACTGAGCCGTGCACCTCGGTCAACAATTGAAAGGCAGCAACAACGTGCGATTGTTCAGTCAACGGGTTTGTCAAACCGAAGACAGCTACATGGCTTCGATTCGCTCAGAATCAGCTTTAGCTTGACTCGGCATGCCACCTTGACAAGCCTCCAAACGTCTTGAAATGGCAATTGGCAACAAAGATGATGAGGCTACTGACGCTGCTGGTGGCGTCAAAGCCATAGATGACGGTTAAGTTTCATCTTAAACCTGAGCTTCGTGTTGCGCGTTCCTTCTTTCTGTAGTCGCGGTATTACGATAAGTAGACCTTTATAATTTTAACCCGACTCACCCCAACAGTAAGAGTGCTCTATTCGGTAGTGCCCGCCTACAGATACCCTATGTACAGCTGCCAGTTGCCGTAACGTACTATCGACTAACGACTATCCTTGCATTCACACATTCTGCAAGCTGCCCATTATACTGAACAGTTATATTTCTTTTTCCCTCAGACCTCACTATGGTAAATTCATTCTTGAATAACTTCCAAGTTTATGGTCTGACCTTTATGAAATGTTCATGACTTGTTTATCTATTTGAAATGGGAACAGGATATAACAAGAGTGATCTATTCAGGGGTTCCAGATTAGGAGACACCCTGTGTCCAGTTCCAAGAAAAACATGCTTTTAGACTCAGGTGCACAAAAAGAATCATTCTTACACCAACACAAAAATTTATAAAGGTCAAGGCTATATCTCCTAAACCGCGTTTGCTGTCATGCTGGCATTGGGAACAAGTATACAGAATTTAAATTAATCAAAATGAAACCAAAACTATCCTATTGTTCTGTATTTATTCCCCTCAACATATAGTAACTTCTTTTTGGTTCGATAAAGATAAATAAAGATAAATATAAATAAATTTAAGAAAGACATACTTTCCTCTATTGCTGCTCTACCTATTTTCAGCACTAAGAATATTTTGGACTTTTGTTTTCATTTGGGAAATAATAAGTACAATATTGATTGTATAATAACTTGCATAACTTTTTTAACTTTGGGTTGGCAGAGATTTTATATCAAACAAGACTGCTCGAGACAGTTTCCGACTTAGGAGATAATCTGAACCCAACTTCGAGAAGTCGTTACATATATTTCAACTCCCTTGCATAAAATACACACACACCTACAAACACACACAGCAAGCCGTGCACTTTACTTACTTTACTGCTTTACGTTGAGGACTTAAGAAGAGAATCTAAATGTTAATATGTGCAAACCAAAGGCTAGTAAGGGAGGTATCTAAAAAGTGAAATATTCTTAATCTTTGTCTGCTATATGAGAATATACGTTCCAAATTTGCTAGCTCTATTAAGAGACGTTTTTTAAAAATGTTTTCTTTGTATGATAAACTCTCGTTTAACAAACATTTTGAAAGCTTCTCTAGCTCTTGTATTTCCTATGATTGACGCGGTTATTTAAACCTTCAAACAAACTCGATCTGCTATTCTACTTCTGCCTGAACCGACTACGTAATACTCGCTCGCAATATAATAATAATAATAATAATATTAACATAACAGCTTAAAATATAAATTTTTGTAATTTGTGGAAGCTAACTTTCAAACTGAGGGAGATATATATATTTCATCGATTTGTCACGCCCCCAATAAGCGTAGCCACTTTATCTAACGCGAGTATACACGAGTATATATTCCAAATTTCAAGTCTCTAGCTGCAATAGCAGCGGTAAAAATTTTATTCATTCGTCAAATCAAATCCAGCATCTTTTGAATAAGTACGAAATTCTTAATTTCAGCCCAAAACATTTGATTTTTGTATATTGTATTTTTGGTATACGAACATACCCATGGACATTCAAAGCAATAATTGCATGTGTATAAGTAGATTTCCACAAAACCGTTTAGCCATTTAACCCATTTTGAATAGGTACAATACAACGATATCCTAGTCTGAAAATAAAAATAATTTTATTATACAAATTTTAATAATAATTAAATTGTAAACAATTGAGTCCATCAATACAAGCAGCAGTCGCCATTGTGTACACCAACAACTATCACAGATCGCAACTGGTTCACAAGCGCGGGAATTCCATCGATCCGCGCATCCACGGAAAATGTCAAGCAAGTCAACCAGCAGAAATTCGTAATTAGTCAATGCTAAAACCAGATAGGCGAAAAGCCAGTGTAGCAGACACCTGAACATGTCAAGGCGCTTTATTTCAGTGTGTGTACACATACACAATATATACACATATTGCCGGCAGGCCAATGTGATGTCAATGGGTTATGTGTACTACAACTAAGTCAAGTCACAACGATCGCGGTCGTCTATTTAAGGAGACCGTCGAGGTCAGCTGCAATTTGCAAGCATTGTGACTGCGGCTATGGGTACGACGTCGCGTCGTTGCACGCAACAATCTCTGGACCGAGACTGGCCGATGACTAACGCGAGCCACTGTAAGCCATAGGTGGCTAAGCGGCGATCGGCACCCGACCCGACCATCTGACTGAGCTAGCCGAGCTTCCTGCTGCTAACACAGACATCATTTCAATTGGCGCACGGCAAAGTTCAAGCAACAATTGAATGCGAAATTTATTGCAACTGAGAGTCGAATCAAAACGTAGTGAATCGAATCATTTTATAAGTTTTCAAATGGGTTCTCGTTTAATTATTAAATGGCCAGTCCGTAAAAGTGCACGCTGGCAATTATCTGATATCGATCAGTAATTGAGCATTGTGTGCGTGCTCTAAGTATATGCGATGAGGTTGATCATAAATATATCCAGTACTTCCTTGTGGGTAAATCGGAGCGAGCCTAACGCTCTACACACACAATAACTTAGACCAACACATTCGTAAAGTTAAGTTTTACTTTGTTCTGGGGCATTAGGTAATCAGGATGCTGTGTGCAGAAGTCAAGGTAAATAAAATCAAGTAAGAGGGCTCTAATCGGGAGTGCCCGAGTAGGAGATACCCTGAACCCAGTGGCGAGCTGTCGTTACACACATACACAACACCGCACATTCACACACACAAACTCATACCCACTATGGGAACTTAATTCTTGCATAAATTCTAAACTACAAGTATGATCGTTATGAAATTTTCAGGACGTAACAAGAGCATTCAAATAAATAAATAATAAAATAAATTTTGTGACTATTTCCTATAGTTTCTGAGATATGCTCAAAAAAACGGGTAAAACCCGATAAATGTGGATAAAAATAAGGGAAAATAAACTTCGTCAGAGAATATTATACGCGAACTTAAAAAACCAAACTTCAACTCTCTAGCTCTTATTGCAGTGCTTGCTGCCAATTGCCTTGTCAAATTTGTCTAATTGTCCATGTTTTCTTCAATAATTACTGTGTTTCTTAACCGATCTTGATAAAAAATTTTTGCAATAGATTTTCTTAGTGCTTTAAATATTCATGTCAACCAAAACTGTTGTTTCTAACTCTCATAAAATAAGATATAAACAAAAAAAAGTGATGTTGTTGCAGATTTTTATCGATGTTAGGAATACGATCGATAATTTGGAACAAACTTGATTTGCGCGTGCCTTTGACGAGTCTATATTCGAAAAGTTAAAGCCTCTAGCTCTTATAATTTCCAAGATCGACGCCCTCGAACAGACGGACGGACAGACAGAAGAACATGGCTAAATCAACTCGGCTACTGATCCTGATCAAGAACATATGTACTTTACGGGCTCGGAGATGCCTCCACCATTATACCCTTTTTACCCATTTTCAATGGGTTCAGGGTATACAAAACGTCAATGATCGATTTTGTGGTCTTTGGTACCCACCGTGAGCACTGTATTTTTGATCTTAGTGCCTTCAACGTTCAAAACCATTGTTCGCCCCGGACTTTTGCCACAGCAATAGATAGCATTCAAAAGAAATTGATCGGTAATTTCATCACAGCTCTTTATATCAATGCGATCCAGTTGGGGGCACTTGCGAATCAATCTCATAAGACCCACATCAGTGACACGGCCACACCAAGACAATCCAAACAGCTTTAGCACGGGTAGGTCGTTGAAAAACTTAAAGTGGTCGTCCTCCAGTACGTCATTTTCGCACCAATGCAACTCTTTAAGACTGCTCAGCTGTCCCAGGCAGCGTGCATGCTCGTTGCTGATCTCGAACTGTCCTGTTAGCTTAAAATATGCGAGCTTGTTTCCCTTCTTTTCGGCTAGAGTTGAGAGAAAGCCCAAGTTGAGCTCATTGGAGGTCATCCAGGTCTTAAGCGTGCATCGCTGCAGATTGGGTAGCTGGGCAATGATCTCGAAGTTGGCATCACATCCAGAGAAGGACAATTCCTCTAGCTCCACACAGCACTCGGCTATCTTTTGATAGAGTGAGTGGTTCATCACTTCAAAACAACAGTCGTCTAAAACGAGTATGCGCAAATTTTTCAGGGGAATCCCAAACTCGCCCGAATTCCAGAGCAAGCAATCTCGCAGAACAAGCCTTTGGAGCTTGGCAAAGCCGCACAAGTGTTTGCCTATCAGCTGAAACTGTTCACACAGGCCATGTAAGCTGGCATTTGGATTTTATAATCTTACCCGTATAGCAGCCATTGATTAGTTCAAAGGACTCCAGCTCCGTGTTACCTTCCAAGTTCAGGCTAAGTACGTCTTCTGCGTCCATGCAATCTATACTGACGCGCCGCAGACGCGTCAGTCGCGACAAAAGTGTGCGATAGTGGAACTCATCGGTCACGTTGCTGTAGTTAATCTCCTCCAAGTTCTTGCAATACTCTGCAATAAACTCGACGAGCAAGGATTCCTTTTGAAACGACGCTGAGTTGACCAACAGTACTGTAATAAAAGAGCCGGCCACCTTGAAGAAGTCTATGATATCGGGCAGCTGCATCTCTTCCACATCCTCCGCATTCAATGTGTGCCGGCGAGCTCGTGCCCACCTGTCGAAAGCATGCCGGAACTTGGGAGCCACACACGCCAGTCGCACCTTGTCACACAAGTTTGGAAGATAGGTGAAGAGCTGGCGTATTATCTCCTCATGCAGGCATAGAATGTGGCAGCTCGCCAAGCCCTTGTTTGGAGGCTGCGCCTGCAATCCAGAGCCAGAGATTCCAGACATTCCTTAGTGTCGCAGGCTTGTTCGATCCTTTACACATAAAATTTTCATTGCTACGTTCTTGACAAGTCTCGAGAATTGTATTCGAATACATATTCGAGATCTAACAAACATATATGTATGTACACACATATGTATGTATAAAACCAAATGAACACGTTTCGATTTTCAAAGCTTCCTATGGCAGCCATCAGAAGATTCCGACTGACAGCTGCAGGCAATTTTCATTCCTCATCGGAATCAGGTAATAAACAATTTTGTTTTTGTTTGACAGCAATTAATTGCATAATTGATCGCATAAATGCATAAATCAAAGCCAGCTAAAAACAATGAAACATGTGAGTATCGGCTTACAGTTATTGTTTGACATATGTTATATATATTGATGTATATATATATGTACGCAGTATGTGGGTATTAACATTTGTATTTATTGCCGGATACGCTTTAAACACTTTGTTTGATATAACCTCGCGGAGGGCAATTAAATGTTATCACAAAAAGTGTAGCGCATTTAAGGAGGTATTGTCAACACTATTCTGTGTATATATCAAGGCTGCAAACCGGTTTTGTACCGGACCGGTTCGAACCCGCAAGTTCCAAAAATTCACCCGAAAATAAAAGCGAACTGAATTATTTTCTCTTTTAAATTGTATTTCTTGGTCTTTATACGTTGCACCTATTGTAAATTAATAAAAAAAAAAAAAATAAAAAAATTATAAAATGGCCGTGTTTTGTTATATACCCAAATTTGAATATAATCATTAAGAACTCGAAATTGCAAGCCGATCGGACATTAAACACGGATATTATTTAAGACTAAATTTTCCATGGTATAGGGCGAAGGGAAAAAGATTCACAGTTGCTGTGGACGATATTTAAAGGGGTGACCAGTAATCTACTCAAAAACTGTGGGAGATATGTATAGGCTTTTAATTTTCTTGGTCGGGGGAGATGGGAGCTTTTCTAGTGGCGTAGCCGGGATGTCAAGGTCGCAATCTTTGCAAGAAGGGGCTGGTGGGGGGTCACCAGCAATCTAGATACTAAATTTGAGGGCTTTAGCTTTAAAATTGTGGGACATTTTTACCTTTTATCGATTTGCGATTGGAGGAGTACCGACATGTTAGTGGGCTAGTGGGCATGGCACAAACAAGCACTGTCTGTCTTGTTTCAATTGCGCCGAAAAAATTTGCTTCATCCGGACAGACAAACGGTCAGCATGACGGACATTGCAGAAACCCAATATACTAGTTTCACTTCGTGAACGAGTATAAAATAACACAACATTTGATAGCTCATCTGGTTCCTGAGATAGGGGTTAGTAAGTGATTAGGAACAAATTGAAATTATTCGAGCTGATATAGTCATTGGGAGCTTTCAGGAATTCGTTCATAACTCTTTTTTGTGCCAATTTTTTAGTTATAAGATAGCGATTATCACGATTTGCCAATCCATCAGTAGCAAAAAAAGAAGGAGTAAAAACGTGGCAGTTCCTTCGCATTATGTGTAAATTTAAAAAATAATAAAAAAAAATAAATTTAAAAAAACTGTGCATTTGGGCGGTTTTGAAGCCGCACACCTAAACTGAGTGTTAGAAGTCAACGCCACCTACGTTAATTCCTATGTGATTAAATTCAACCCATGCCATCCTACGAGAAATATACATAAGAAACGCAAATTAAATATGTATGTACCTGCATACAGAAAATGCTTCGCTTGCTGACCTTATGTTGGGAAAATATAAATTTGTATAATTTAAGGGGACGCAAGTGGGCGAGGCGAAACAATTTTTTGCGCGATCGTTAGAGGAGGTCATGAGTAACCGGTTTGGTGTATTTAGCTTTATAGCTGAGGAAGATAGATAGATTTTCGCGATTTGCCTGGCAAATTTAAAAAAAATATGGGTTTTTACAGAATTTTAGAAATATTTTCGTAAGCCACAATGAGCTTTAAATTAAATTAAGGAGTTTGCTGTTTGTTTGCCCTTTTTGTTATAATCAAAATAAAACTTACTCATTTAAACATTAAAAAAAAGATGCTGAGGAAGTTTTTTTTTTTCAATTGTAACATTTTAATAAGGAGCACACTAATGCACATATATTTTTATGACATGATATTATACAAACATGTAAGTAAAATTAATAAAATAAGAAAACTTTTTGCCTTTAATAAATTATTTTGCAACAGGCACAAATATATTACACATACAATATAATGCAAGTTATTCCAGAATTGCCTAACTCTATCCTATAGACATAACCTAAGATAATGTCAAATATACAACACTTAAGAAAAAAAAAAGTATTTGTTTAAAAATAACCCCTACTATAAAAAAGAGTTTACTTAAATATTTGGTCTTAGAATGGGATACAGTATTAGAAACGTAGCCGGGATGTTATAAAATATTTTTTTAATTTCAATTTTGTGAAATAATATAATATTGCTGTTTTATAATAGGTTGTGTGAATCGTGTATTTAATATGCTAAAACAGTTGTTTTGATAAACATTATATTGCATACTGTTTCACACCCTCAAATCCAATGCGTAAGTTGCATAGTGCCATCGTGAGTGCGTTGGGTATCCATAACACTCATTTGGCGCACCAATCGCTTCATCGAAGTCCGATGCTGCCGCCCGGAATTCCCGATCCCCCCGCCACTAGTCTCAAGTGGCGTGCGCTCGTCAACACGCGGCTGCTGACATTGACGACGACTGTCCTTAAGCTCCAGTTCCATCTCAGAAGCATTATTGGAAGAGCCACCCAAAACATCCAAATTCTCATAGGAAGCTGGCGGTGACTGAACATCGCTGCAAAGTCAAAAAAGAAAAGTATTCACTAGTTAGTTGAAGGATCGCTAATCCAACTACTCACGGTTGTGGCTTGCAGTGAAAACAATCTTTTAACTGCCAGTTCTTGCCAAACTCTTCGCCCTCCTCAATGGTCTGTGGCAAGCGATGATGCAAGGTCTCAGGTAAACGCAGGCCGGTCATGCCTCCCAACATAGACACAAATCCCATAATTACCAATGGCAGCTTCAGGTTCTCCTTGCCCAAATAAGTGACAAAGGGTATCACTATCAAGCCCAAGCCACCTATATAGCTTGAAGCACCAATGCCAATGCCGCGGACTTGTGTGGGATAAAGTTCGCCAGCAAAAGGATAAATGATCAAAAAGGACGCCGACAGAAGGGCCTTGGATATGAGATACAGTATCAATGTCTCCTCTATTGCATCATCGGGCAGCATAACAGTTATAACGCATGCCACTCCGCTACATAAAAAAAAAGTGCAGGGATACAAACAAATTAAACAAGTAAGATGGCTCTAGTCGGGAGTTCCCGACTAGGAGATACCCTGAACGTAGCGGAGACCCCTCTGCATTCATTCACACGACACCACAGCCGCACTTAGTAAAATAAAATAGGAAAAGAAAAAAAAATAATACAAATTAATGCTAGCGCTTCGCGCTCGCTTTTAATATTTGCCGACAAATTTTAGTATGCGGTAGTTCTGAAATTTTTTGAAAATTTTAACAAAATATAAAACTATATCTTTAAGCATATGAATGTGCATATATTATGTTTTCTTTAATAACTTCCGATTTTGATGAAACTTTTTTTAATGCAATCTCAAACCACAGTACATTTATCTATATAAACAGCCTAAATAGTATGAATTGTGGCTGTACTTGCAATTACAAATTTTTTTTTTTTTTTGGGGGAAGATGGGGGAGATAACCAAAATCGGAGGTATTCATATTCTGCGTAGCTTTTATTTTCGTTTCTCAGATATGTTCAAAAAACACGGTAAAACAACCGATAAACACTAATAATAAGAAAACGGGGTAAGTTATCGATTATTTGAAATAAACTTGATCTGCGTCTGGTATATACAAACTTAAAAAGTCTAAGTTCAGCTGTCTAGCTCTTGTAGTCTCTGAAATCGACGCGTTTATACAGACGGGCGGACAGACAAACGGACAGGGCATAATCGACTCGGCTGACGCTGATAAAAAATATATTAACTTTATGGGGTCGGAGATGCCTCCTTCTGCCTGTTACATACATTTGCACAAACCATTTTACCCTTTTTACCCATTTTGAATGGGTTCAGGCTATAAAAACAAAAAAAATAACTTATCTTCCAAGTAACAAAATTAAAATTCTGCTGCTGAAATAATAGAACGGTTCATTCGAAGTTCGCGGACAGCGAAAATACTTTAGACATAATTCAATAGCAGTTGAGAGTAAGTGAAAAATGCGATTCGTGAATATGGCGTTAGTGACTAAAGCTTTAGCTTTGAGTGTAGCTTTAAAACCGTAAAAGTCATATATTTTGTCAGTCATTTGGTGGGCAAGTTGAAATGGCTTAACAATTTTACATTTATCATTGAAGCAAATCATCAGTTATCTAACAAATTACATTTCGTAAATCTAATAGCATGTATGATATAGATAAGAAAATAAGAATATAAGTGTTTTATGATGTCTTCTTTGCTGTATTGTCAAATTCGAAATCTCTTTCGCACCTACGTCCACCAAGGTCAGGAAGCTTCTACTTCTCAAAGAGCATAAAAATCATAAAAACCATTCAAAAATATGTATTGGTCTTCGGTTTTAGGCCGCCAAACGACATAAAATATACCTTACTCTCTAAATTTGAAAAACAGAACAAACTACTTATATGAATTCATTGCGTATAAACATCATTTTCATTAATGCGAATAAAATAAGCTTTTTACACGAATTGTTTTGTTTCAACAAGATTTTAAATAGCCTAATTTTTTTATGAACTAAGCACAATCTTGTATAAATTATTTCGTTCTAAAAACTACTGAATTATTAACAATGGAAAATATAGATAATAATAGAAATAATAATTTCCCAAAATTATGAACAAAATATTTCTAGTGATGTCAGTAATATTGCAGTTTTACCAAACGGGTCAGAGTTGTCAGAAAGTCACAATGAATAATGTTGTTATTACAAGTACATATTATTTGTCAGATAGACAACATATTAAACCGAAATTGGTAGATCCAGCTCTTATAGTTTCTGAGCTATGCTCAAAAAATCGAAACAAAATACTGATAATTATATTTATAATTATGCTCAAAAAACCGAATCAAAAAACTATATCAGAAACTATAAGAGCTAGATCCACCAAATCCAGTTAGTTAGTTACTAATACACAAACTGAATATTCCAAGGTCAGATCTCTAGATCTTGTAGTCGCTGGAATCGATGCGTTCATACTGACGGACGGACAGACAGACGACTCCCATACTTTATGAGGTCGGAGATGGCTCATCTGGCTGTTACATACATTTGCACAAAACCATTATACCCTTTTTACCCATTTTCAATGGATTCAGACTATAAAAATTAAAAAAAAATAACAACACAAAATGCTGCTGCTTAGTGTTAATAGAATTAATGGATTTACCCGAGTATCATGGATAAGCTGAGAGGCCAACGTCGACCCCAAGTGTCCATGAAATACCAGCAGCAAAGATAGCTCGGCAACTCCACTACTGCCGACAAAAAGAAGCTTACATACTGATTGGTGCCAAGCGAAGGCCCGTAATAGCTGAGTCCCAAATAAACGGTCTCATTGGCAAACCAGCTGAGTGTAATCAATATAGTCTTCAACCGCATGTTGGGCGTGCGGCACAAATCCATGAGCCCTGCATTGGCTACCTTCTTCTTCTGCTTTTTCAGTTTGTCTCTTTTGATCTGCGCCTCCAGCTTACTGTGTACTGCCTCCGGAAACTGTCGACCATTTACGCGGGCCATGCACTCCAATATTTTCAGTGCCTCCTCTAGACGGCCTCGCATGAGAAGCCAGCGAGGGGATTCAGGCATCAAAAACATGTATAGGAAATAGGAATAAAAAGGAAGAGATGTATAATAGGAAAGGCGCACCCAGTCCCGCTCCAGATAGGTAACCAGCGAAAGTAGCATTATGCCTGATGTGTAGAATGTACAGGTCATCACGGTTACAAAGGAACGATACTTCTCGCCCACAAGTTCTAATGCTAAAACGAAAAAACACAAAAGCATAATCTACTGACACATACCTGATAAGTCGGAAGTTACTTACAAATGATAAAGGGTATCTGATATACAGCAGGTATAGTCAGCCCCACAACAACGCGACTACCAGCCCATGTCCAGAAGTCTTTGCTCAGCGATGTCATCAAACTTCCCGCCAGCAGCGTGGCCAGGCAAGTGAAATATGAAAGTCTCCGGCCTGCTCGATCGTTGAGAAGCCCAAACAAATATACACCGACCGGCCCGCCACTGTTAAGGGCCGCCAGTCCAATGGTGGGATATATATCTTGGTCGCATACCAAATCGAACTGTTAACGCGGTTAACGAAAAGTAGTATATTATGTACGTGCTTGAGCAAAATATCATGTGAATAGGAAATGAGTGACAAGGAGCTGCTCCAAATGAGGCTTTATGTGGACCAACTGAAGTTAAACTTTGTATTCACATCGATCACAATTGAGGACCAGACAGTGCTAGTATTGTACTCCCAGCCTTGACTGCACTTAACCATGGGCCAGCTGCTATTGGGCTCCAGTAGTGTAACATTCCCTCCGTTGTCTTCAGCAGAGTCGAGCAGCTGCGTCCAGTTGACACCGAATGTGTAGCATTTGCTGAAGACCAGCTCGTCGTTCTGCTAAGCATGTATAAAGAGAGGCGCTTTAACATCTTAAATCATTAGGATAATTAAGATAAAATGCATTTGGGCTGAACTACGAGAGCCCTGGTTCGCATACCAAGCTAGAGTACAAATGTATTGTTTATCCTAGCAGTAGGCCATTGTAGATAGTGCTACTTAAAAAAAAAGTTATGTTGACAGTTTATTAGAATTATAGCCTATAATTACACTAGGTAACAGCCAAATTGTATTGTTTACCAAACCTACTTTTTCTGACACATTTGGAGCCCCATATGACGAAAAAACACTAACAATTTTTCAACGTGAGACATTTTTTAGTATTAGTGATTTTTTTTTACCTTATTGACCTTACCTTTCTGATCATTACTCGACCATGTCACAACCGATTAAAAAGATCATTACGCTTCCTGTAAGCTAATGAATATAACTATTAATCAGTCAAACACACTTTTAAATTAAAATCATGTAAGATAATGAATATATCTATTAATCAGCCAAACACACTTTTAAATTAAAATCATTAGCTTTTTAACAATATATTTTTGAGTTACGAAAATGATGTTTTTTTCTGCGGTACTTTTAACGATTTTTGTACTTCTAAATTCAAGGAAAAGTCGGAAAAAAAACATTGTATTTTGTTTCTCAACCATGTATAGTTGCATTGAATATTAATAATTGAAATCGATGGAGAAACGGCGATATAACAACATTTTAAAATTATGTACGTTTTGTCGATAAACATGATTTCTTTGCCAAAGATTCCAAGAAATTCGGACTTTAAGGTCCCAGGAATGGCGCACCGAATTTTTTTTTTTATTGTTCGATTTTATAATTTCAAAAATATATTAATGGATAAAATATCGTTCATTAAAATTAATGCAGAAACGACCAATTTATGTGATGTTAAACTTACAGTAGATACAATTTCCTGGGACCTGGCCCCTAATCTATAGATAAATGGTCATAAAACAATCAGAAATGATATTCACATATCAATAAATGTTTATTACAAATACGATTTAGGCCAGTTTTCACATTTTTCCGGGTAAATAAATTTGCCGATGAGAGAAATTTGATTTTCACGTCAAATATTTAGTTAAATCCAGGTGATAACTTATAGGGCAGATCATCCACCCTATAAGTGCTTAACACCGAGTTGACAAACCTAGTTCAGTTTTCAGTGTTGAACTTTTGTTTCTGCACCTCTTCCTTTTCTCCCGAGACAATAATTTATTTGCTCGATTCATTAAAAAATTTACAATTCGCACTCAAATGTCAAACAACTTTTTAGCGCGGACTGGCAACATTTCCGACACGTGTTGCCCATTTTCTACTCAAATCGGCAGCCTTTGCTAGAGTGTGACCCATTTAGAGGTCCCAAGATGACACATTGTCACAAATTTTAAACGTTATGTTACGTGCTAAAAGCAAGATGAGGGAACGAAAAAAGTTAAAGGCTGCTTTCAGTGTACAGTGTACTATAGCCACAGTCAACTTTATCGGCAAGATGTGAAAACGGGCCTTACTATTTGTTTCTTAAAGTATTACTCGTTATTAAGTTTTCAAGTATTGGTTCGATAACATAGTCGGTATTTTACAAATAGTTCAAGTATCGTGTCGGTATCGGTATTAAAATCAGATTCTCGTATGAGACCCTGATTCCACAAACCCTGATAGCGAGGCTCCATAAATTTTAATGGTTGGTGAAATCGTTCGCCGTGTTCATCGCTGATCTCACCTAAGTTGTGCAAAAAAAAAAATTCCAAGTGGGAATGCAGAAATTAATTTTAAGTGACATGTTTGCCCTAATTATTTTTCTAATTTTGTATAAATTTTTTAACGATTCCAATACCCAAAAAGTGTGCAGTGACTTGTCGGAATGAGTTTTACAAAGTTTTTTATCAGTTCAAGTCCTTGATGTGCAATGGTGGCAATATTCACGTTCACTAGAAGCGCATTTTGAACATTATGATATCGCAAGGTAGTATGTGTTTCTCGTTTTGGCCTATCCTTCTTTGCGTAATGCTTATATATATATAACCATCTTGCCACCCAGATAACATGGCTATAACTGTCATCGTATCACACTTTCTACTGATGATCTTTATATATGAACATTCAAAAAGCTTACCCATTGTACCCTAGAATTCTTTCATATTAACAGCGCGTAATTAGATGGACGAGTATGGCTTGAGTAAAGCAGACCAAAAACAAAAACTCTACCATCTGTTTGCCAACATCTTCACTAACGGCGAACATTCTGCCGAGCCGAGCCAAGTTCGTGCTCATAATCGCATATGGATGGTCCCATGACTTTTATGAGTGACTTTGAAAATTCGACTTGGGTAGGGTTTGCTGAAATGGTAATATCGCATCTGTCTTTACATCGATTTCAATGGTTATTACCTTAATCGACGACTTTTTTTCAACTTTTCTTTGATTTTTTAAGTAAAAAAATCGGAAAAAATATCGCACAAAAAATTATCATTTTCCTTTTCATTTCAAAAATATATAGTTAAAAAACAATTGATTTAAATTCAAAAGTGCGTATGAATTTTAAAAAAAGACACAGTTTTATCATGGAAAATTTTTTAAAGTGGTTTTTCGTCATAATTCGGTTTGGTAAGCATTACAAATAGGCTGTTACCTAGTGTAACAAAAAAAAGGAGCGGGTTATCGATAATTTGAAATAAATTTGATCTGCGTATGCACAAACATAAAAAGTTCAAGTGCATCTTGTAGTGGCTGACATCAACGCGTTCATGCAGACAGACAGGCAGACGGATGGACACACAGACAGACAGACATGGCTTAATCGACTCGGCTAGTGATGCCGAATATATATATACTTTATGCCTTCTTCTGTCTGTTACATACATTTGCACAAAACCATTATACACTTTTTAACAATTTTCAATGGGTTCAGGGTATATTAATAATCTCAAACACTAAAAAGCCCACTAGTGAATTACCTGTTCCTTCGGTATGGCCAAAAATTTGCGCT
Organism: Drosophila colorata; assembly: GCA_035041545.1. NCBI lineage: Eukaryota > Metazoa > Arthropoda > Insecta > Diptera > Drosophilidae > Drosophila > Drosophila colorata. The sequence goes on along the minus strand of JAWNLD010000657.1, from coordinate 1,085,728 downwards.
GCTCGATATCCATGTGCAGCAGCTCAGGAACCCGACACCAATAGTCGTCTGGCGTATCGGCCATGAAGAGCTGGTTGAAAGCACAAAAGCCGCATGGTATGCAAGCAGGCAGACAAATCCCAAAGACCAGAAGCTTCTGATATTTGCCAAACTCGCCAATGACTGGCAACAGATCGTCCAAATCAAAGGCCTCCTAAAAGTGAGTTTAATGTAAATATATAGGTGAATACATATAACAAAATCAAAAGAACTACTTACATCCACTGACGGCTGCGCTTCGGGCTTGTTATGTTGTCGCAACTCCGATAACTCGTCATACTCATCTTCACTTTCCACTATTTGGCTTGTCATTAGTTAGAGGTCGACTTTACGTTTTTTTCCTGAATATATTTGTGAAAATAATTTTACACTTTAACGGAAGCCACAAAAGTTTTTCCGTCTGGTGTAGTTTAAAGGGTTGCAACCCTTGTTGAAATAAAATGGAATTCCGCAACTTTTTTAAATTTATAGTATTCATAATTTATTTTTTTATTCCAAGATGATTTTAATCAGTTTAAACTAAAGTACATATTTTAAAATATTACACATATGATTTCAATCATGTTCATCCTCAAAATCCCAGTTTAGGTTACAAATAATTGGCTTTGATTAAACGAGTACACAAGAGTAAAGATTTTCAAATTATAGGTATATATAGGTATAGGAGAGTTAATTTATTTTTCGTTTGGAATTGTGTATATACCGAGAAGAGGACTTTAAATTGAAAATATTAAACTTCTGATCAAAAATTTACTAGATTGTTTTTAAAACATGTAACCTACACAGCTGATTTTCACCCTTTCTCGTACTTTCTGATTTATACTTAACATTATTGCGCGCATCGGTACTACAACATACTCACATATGTATATACATAAACATATACATAATGAAGAATATGTATATATTAATAAGTTTTTTATAATAAACAGAAAACCGGCTGTTCACGCACAGCACAGAAATCACACACATTAGGCTTAAGTGTAAATTGTGGCTACACATACAAAACACACAGGCGCGCATATTGTATAAATGCTTGATTTATGCGCCTAATCCACCTTGACGACACTATATATTTTTCGTATAAACCAGAAACAAGCGAAGAAGCCAATTGTGCCGGTAAGCAAAAAGAACAAGAATACCATAATGGCTGTATAGCCAAAGTAGAGGAACGTCGATGCGCTGTCCTTAATAGAGAGCTTTGTGACAAAGTAGTGGCAACAATAAATAAATAAGTAAACGGCTGTGAAGCCCGAAGTCAGAAACGAGCGCCACCACCAATGATAGTCTTCTGCGCAAAGATGAAAATAACATAGCAAGATAGTTGTCTCTGAACATGTGATGATTAGTATAAGAAATACGAGAAAGAGAAATCCAAACATGTAGTACATCTGATTTGACCACAACGAGCTTAATATAAAGAAGAGCTGTATGAAGATGCAGCCAAACGGCAGAACGCCGCCCATAACAATACCGGGAATAGGTTGCGTGTAGATTGACTGATCGGGAATTTGACGTGGTATTTGATTGGTTCGCACTGGATGCTCCAACGACTGCAAATTAAAGAATAAATATGAGCGAATTAAAGAATATAAATCATACGATCTACTAATATATAAACTTACGCGCTTGCGAAAACCAAAATAGGCACCAACAAAAGTCAACGGCACGGAGACTCCAAACCACAAGGCCAACAAAGCAATCAGTGTACTGAAGGGAACAGCGCCAGAACTGCTCTCTCCCCAAAGCACTAGATTCATTACAAAGAACAACGAAAAAACGACACTGCGCAAGAAATCAAAATTTTTTTTTTAATTATTCCTCATGTTTTAGATTGCTACTTACCCGGGGCACACGATTGAAGTTAGTATGACGTTGCTCTTCCATTTTACGCCGCCAAAGCTCTTGTAGATTCTCGCTGAAACATAGCCAGCAGGCGTTCCAAGCGAGACAAACAAAACCATGGAGCAGGTCATCAAGGCGCCACGATTTGCCGGCGACAAAAATCCGAGGCAGGCAAATGCCAAGGTCACAATAGACATGACCAATACCTGCACACCAGAGCCAAGAAAGACGGAGAGCAACATTCCCTTTCGTGGCGGCCTAAAAACATCGCCGTGCACTAGCTTCCAGCCGAATTCTTCTTGTGCATCTTCGCCACTGTCCATTTGATTATATCGCGCTATATCTTTGTGCAATGTACGCAGCATTATCATTGCCACCATACCACTCAAAAATAGCACAATGACTAGAGAGTTGAGAATAGAAAACCATTGAATATTTGTATGCGGCATCGATTCCAGAATATAATCCCAACGTGAAGACCATTTGACTTCATTATTCTGTACAAATTTTACGCTGTACGTGTAAATTATTGGCAGAAACTCGCCACTTTTAAGAGAACTCTCGCGGATAGCCAGCGGCTCCGTACCTAAACAGTTCGGCTTGTTGAGATCGGCGTGAGTTAATGATTTGGGCATTACTTTTACAGATATGATCCGACCACTGTTGCCTCCGAAACCCATGCCCCAATCCTCGCGAGCGCCACTATGATAAGTTATCTCCAGATCCACATGATTAAATGGATAATAGTGCAATGGCCGATTGTATATCGAATTAATAGGGCATCCATCGCCATCTGTGCGTACCAAGCAGCCCATTGGAAAACCGATGCTGCAATACTGCTTGCCAGTCTCAAGCTGATAACACCAAGTAACTGGCATATTGTCCACAATCCAATGATGCTGGTAGTTAAGACTGATGCCCTTTTTGAGCACCATCATCCGTCGATCGCTGTCCGTACTACCTCCGGTATAATTTTTCCGGCAAGCCTTTGAAATATATATATAATTAATTACTTGCCATGATAGTTATTAAATTAGCATTGCACTTACCACAGCGCATTCCACATCTTCCATAAACTGTATGTGGTAGGGACCGGGACGAATACGCTCACCAAACACTACTTGACCTAGGTTCTCAACTGGCGAATTTTCCTCTTTCCCCAGACAGAAATCAAAGTGATGATACTCATAGGGTATGACAGATTCCTCAGTATTTAAGCGGTTAACGTACAAAATAACATCCGACTGAAAATTGCAATTACACATTTCAAATATCTTGTTTGATTTCCCTATTTAAACAAGTGATCAGCTATGAATTTAGATCCTTCTGATATACATATGCATATACTTATATACAGTATATACTTGTATATATTTATCGAGCTTTGTGTAATCTAATTATACTCCTGCACAAAGTAAAATGAGTATATTGGTTTTGTGCAGTGTCCCTCTTGCTGTCCGCCCGTCTGTCCATACAAACACAATTTTTTTTGCCTTTTTTGAAGATAGAGACTTGCAACTTGCGTCAGGGCTAGCCATTTGACTGGCAAACCACCAAGAGCAGATTAGCAGCTACCTACCTCCTCCAATGATCGACACACACAAATTCGGGCTCCACATAATAAAAATCGTTGTTTCCCAAAATTACGGTTGCAATAATCATAAACTTTGAGACTGTTTTAGTTATTAAACTGTGAACAGAGTATTGCTCCCGACTGCTGCGTTCTTACTTGTGTTGTTTTTAAAGCTTTAATGCTTTAAACAAACTCGCTAATTAAGAGTGATAACAAGAATGCTCTAGTCGGGAGCACCCGACCGGGGAGCACCCGAGTAGGAGATACCCTAAACCCAGCGCCGAGCTGTCGTTACATACATTTAAACCACTTTGCATTCATACATACATACAAAAAATCACACATACACACACACAAACGCACGCCGCTTACTGCGCAAGCAACTGCGCTTGGTCCCCACTATTGAAAGTTAATTCTTAAAAAATTTTTCTAAATTTTCAGAACGTAACAAATCGAAATCTGTGTACAAACCAAAGCGCAAGTCTGTAGTACTTGATTTGCAATTTTTTTTTATATGCTCGATAATAATCTTGATCTGCGAATGGTATACATGAGCTTGAAAAGTCCAAGTTCAGCTCTCTCGCTCTATTAGTGGTTGAGATCGGAGATGCCTCCATCTGCCTGTTACCTACATTTGCACAGAACCATTATACCCTTTTTACCCATTTTCAATGGGTTCAGGGTATAAAAACAATGAACTCATGTTTGAAAAATCGCGAATTCTTTTATATGAAATATAACACTGGTCATATTGACTCGGCTGCTGATACTTATCAAGAATACATACATATGTACACAATGGGATCAGAGAAGTGCTCTTTCATAAAAAATATATATATATGCATATATCAAATACCTTTTGCATGGTAATCTGCTAGAAAAAATTTACTTGTTAAAGATAACTCGTGCCCCCCCGGACATGTTAACAGCTTTATCAAAAAACTTGTGCTCGACACTTATGAAGAACGAGCATGGCTAAATTAGAAAACAAACAATGAAGAACCCTGAGCGACTGTAGGTTATCCAGCCAACTGAGCTAATATGCCCACATACATATGTACATGTTTGTACTATATACATGCATATATAAGCACACTGTAAGTGCGTATGTACTTTCAAACAGGCCAAACAAAACTATCTACGTCAGCACGCCACCACACAACTTGGAGGGCGCTTATCACTGCTTCCGCTTAGGGAGCAAGACCTGGCATACCTCTAACAATGCACGGACCATTTGCTGATGTTAAGCACACAAAGCACGCACACACACATGTACATGCATGAGCAATACACTCACCTTGCACGTAGTTGACACATCCGATTTCTTGCAAAAGTTAACCGGTGCCAGGCCAGGCAGATAGAAGCCCTCGCAGATCGTCAACGTGTTAGCCAACAACATTAGCAGCACCAATTGAAAGGGCACAGCCATGGCGCTACGGCACGGTATCATTCTTCGTTTATCGGCAACACAAAAAAAGGGGCACTCGCAATTATTATAAGTACAATTAGGTGAAGATGTCGACAGCGACTGTCGGAGAATGTTGCAGTAACACCCGTCAACGAGATGTTAACAAGGCACGACGCGTTTACGCTTAATCCGCGGAGTTGTCAAGTTGAGTCTTAGATGCAGTATAATTGTCAAAATGTTGTTTTTTTTCGGCTTATTTCGGACTGACAAACGTCAGCACTGTGCAATTGCAAAAATGGCGTTGCCACTTGACGGCCTGCCAACCTACGCGATTGTCTACAGGGTTGCTTTTACAATAATAATTATTTTTTCGAAAAACTTTTATTTTTTAGGTGTTGAACCAGTTTAAAGAAATATATAGAAGCAATTAAGATTGAGTCTGATTAAATTTGGGCTCTTGATTTTAATGTTACTTAGTGACGCGCATTAACTTCAAACGCAACTGACAGCTATGCACGAAACGGTGGGTTGCCACAGTGCAGAAAGGTCGACGCGCAGCAGTTTTCCATGTGGAGTCGAGAATTATTGAAGCCGGCCTGCTACTCTTTCTTTTTCAATTCACGTTTTATCGAACATAAAAATTCCTGTTCCAAGATAATTGCAGTTAGGCAAATTCAAGTTATATATTTCAGCAATTCGAGCGACAGTCGCTCTCCCGCGTTTTCTGACAGTTGGAATAGCCAAAATCGAAAAAGCAACACAGCATCAGCAGCAACGCGCAGACAAAGGGGAAACAGACACACATTGTGAGTGAGTATGACAGCGAAAAAATCAATTTTAGGACAGCACCAATAACACGCCTAAAATGTGCGTCGCCTTGTGAATCTAACAGAACATACTATTTTAATTTGTCGTTCACATTTTTGCCAGCTGCTCGGTATTGTCTATATTCATCACACATACAGACACACACACTATAGAAAGCTGAGCGATTACGAAAAATTTCCACACATTCGCGCCCTAACAGCAGCTACGACATTTACACGAAATTGAAAGTAAGAACGCAAAAATGACTTCGGACATAACACGGCAATTGATTGTTATCTTGGAGAAGACGGTCTCGCCAGGTAAGTGCTCTAAAGTTCCTTTATATATATAAATATATATATGCAATATTCAGTTGAGGCAAGCACCCATAAAAAGCACTTAAGTTCAGTTGCTCAGGGCCAACCAGAAAGCCATTTTGTTATAGGCTTTGTTGCGGCGCGGCGACGGCGACGTGACGCGTATGTTGCGCAGGGTTGCAAAATAGCATAAGCGTATGTTCGGTTGCTATACACACAACAACGACATACATATATATATTATATATGTATATGTATATATATATATCAATTACATATGTATGCCACTGTGTGATATAGGATTTATGACACATAACCTCACATTTGTTCATTTATCGCAGACAAAAATGAACTGCTCTCGGCGAAGAACTTCCTGGAACAGGCAGCCGCCAGTAACCTACCGGAATTCCTCAAGGCACTCTCCAAAATTCTCGTCGAAACAACAAACAGCGCCGTGGCGCGTATGGCAGCTGGTCTTCAATTAAAAAATCACTTAACAAGCAAGGATGAAAAGATCAGTCAACATTATCAGGAGCGCTGGCATCAGTTCCCTGAGGAGACCCGAGAGCTGATTAAAAATAACGTATGTACTGCTGTTTATTGATTTATGTAAAAAGCTAATTATAATTGAATAATTTAAAGCCAATCCTAAAGAAATTACATAAATTTCTCTTAAAATCACTGAGACAATGGAAGTATACTTATAAACACGTAGAATCTATTGTTATTAGAATCTACAGCTAAATAGGAAGGCGTTAGTAGTGTAACTATATTCGTAAATGTAAAACTTTCTAAATAGAAGAAAAAATAAATAGAGAAAGAGGCAAAGATACAAAAAAAATTATTTAATAGAGACAGATAGCAATAGAGATATATATGAATGAAGTCACTGACAAGGTGGGGAGGAATTGTAGCCCATATGGCAAGCAATGCCCCTTCTCACAGCTGAGGGCGGTCAGGTTCCTCAACGTATCCTGAAAGCAAAGATTTTGTAGGGTTGAGAGATTTGAGAAGAACACGTTGTAAAGCGTATGTAATAACACGGAATGAGTTGGGCAAAACGTAGTATGTCGTTTAAGTTTCTAGTAGGTCTAAAGAGAACAGAGAAGTTTACACGACCTAAGAGAAAAGAGGAATTTGTATCGCCAACAATAAACCTATATACGAGGACAAAACCAATGATTGTTTGATTAACGACGAAAGATTAACAAATAGAAGCCTGCTGGAATTCCATGGCTGACGAATATTTGGATCCACTTTAAACCGTGTGAGGCAAATTTTTATACTGCGGACACCAGAACATGAGCAGTATTCCAGAATTGGGCGTACAAGCGAAAGTAGTGATGAGCTGGAACTCTTTCGACCAACGGTTAATAAATCCAATTATACTCTTAGCCTCATTTAGAACAGTAGAGATATGAAGATTGAAATTCAGCTTAGACTCAAAGTGAACTACATCTCTCAATTTTCTTGGTAATTACAATCCATCAATTAGATTTTGTTCATTTGTATAATCAACTTAAATACTTCAACTCAGATTAGATTTCCATTGCAAAGAGTAAGAAAAATATTAATTTGGCTTTTAAAACTGTATAACTTTTGCCTATAAAGAAAACTTCTTTATATATGCATTTTTGTTAACTTAAACACATTTTTTTTTCGCTTCAGATACTTGCTGCTTTGGGCACTGAGAATACGCGACCGTCTTGCGCGGCCCAATGTGTCGCCTACGTAGCTGTTATTGAGTTGCCTATCAATCGCTGGGGCATACTCATACAGACGCTTGTCAACAAAGTCGTACATGAAGGCTCCAGCGAAATGCACCGCGAGGCTGCGCTTGAGGCAATTGGTTACATTTGCCAGGATATCCGATATGGCGTTCTTGAAAATCAGTCCAATCAGGTACTTACGGCCATCATACACGGAATGCGCAAGCAGGAGCCAAGCAATCACGTCAGATTGGCTGCAACGACGGCGCTACACAACTCCCTTGAGTTTACCAAGGCAAATTTTGAAAAGGACATGGAGCGAAACTTTATCATGGAGGTGGTGTGTGAGGCCACGCAATGCACAGACACGCAAATTTGTGTTGCTGCCCTGCAATGCTTAGTGAAGATCATGTCGCTATACTACCAATTCATGGAGCCTTATATGGCTCAGGCCCTGTTCCCAATTACCCTGGAGGCCATGAAGTCGGAGAATGACGCAATTGCCCTGCAGGGCATTGAGTTCTGGTCTAATGTGAGCGATGAGGAAATCGATCTAGCCATCGAGAGCCAAGAGGCCACCGACCAGGGTCGTGCGCCGCAGCGTGTCTCCAAGCATTATGCTCGCGGTGCTCTCCAGTACTTGACCCCGGTGCTAGTTGAGAAACTTACCAAACAAGATGAATGCGATGACGAAGACTCCTGGAGTCCGTGTAAAGCCTCCTCAGTATGCCTTATGCTGTTAGCCACTTGCTGCGAGGACGAAATTGTGCCGCATGTCTTGCCGTTCATCAAAGAGAATATTGAATCACCCAATTGGCGCTATCGTGATGCCGCCGTCATGACTTTTGGTTCAGTACTCAATGGTTTGGAAACTAACACCCTGAAACCTCTTGTTGAGCAGGCGATGCCCACTCTTATACGCCTTATGTATGATTCCAGTGTAATAGTGCGCGATACCACGGCCTGGACATTTGGGCGTATATGCGACGTGAGTACAGATTTTTGAAAAAAAAAAAAAAACAATCAGTATTTTTTGTAGTTTTGTTTATAGTATTAGTTTAATTTTTTACAATTTGAAACTTTCTGATCCAATACAAGAAAAATATTCTTAATCAAGACATCGGTAGATATGACCATCTTTTTTCACATAAAAAGTCTATTATTTACGCTTTGTTCAAGAAGCGTGTTGAGACCGGTCTAACTAGATTTCAATATTGCAGTCAAGATATAACTGCAGTCTTAGAAACGAACGGGAAAGTACAGAATAGTATAGTAATGTAATTGCTTTCTACATTTTCCTCCCTTGATAATGTAGTTGTATGTCAACTAGTTGAAAACAATCAAATATGAGTGCTCTAATCGGGATCGCCCGCTAGGAGATACCCTGAACCCAGCTGCATTCAGGTTGCATTCATACATACATACACAATCACAACAACACGCCGCAAGCTGCGCACTTTAATCAGCGGCTGCGTTTGGCCCACTATGGAAACTAAAATCTTAAATAACTTCTAAACTAAATCGACTCAGCTCGTCGTCCTGATCAAAAATATATATATTTTTTGAGGTCGGTGATGCTTCCTTTTGCCTAGTGAATACATTTCATAAAACTATTATACCCTTTTTATTAATTTTCAATTGGTTCAGGGTATAAAATAGAAATGGTATTATTTTGAAAGATGCCTGATGGACGTTTTTAAGTATTTGTAAACCTGCTATAGAAGAAATGTAATAAAGATAGTATAGTATTAAACTTGCGTCAACCCAAAGAAAGTATATTTTCGTGATTAAACTTACACCTTTCATATTTCAGATCATCCCGGAAGCAGCTATCAACAAGACATATTTGCAAACGTTGCTGGAGTGCTTCGTCAAGAGTCTAAAGTCGGAACCGCGAGTGGCGGCCAATGTATGCTGGGCTTTTATAGGGATGTCGGATGCCGCATATGAAGCGGCCGTTACCAATGAGGGCGACACACCTGAGACATATGCACTATCGCCTTATTTTGAGTTTATTATAACCCAGCTGCTGGAAACCACCGATCGGTCGGATGGCGCTCAAGCCAATTTGCGCAGTGCTGCCTACGAGGCATTAATGGACATGATCAAGAATTCACCGCTAGATTGCTACCTAGTCGTGCAGCGCACCACCATTGTAATCTTGGAGCGTCTTAACCAGGTCATGCAGATGGAGAGTCACATTAGCAACCACAGTGATCGGCATCAGTTTAATGATCTTCAGTCCCTTCTCTGTGCTACGCTCCAGAGTGTGCTCCGAAAGGTGCGCGAGGAGGATGCTCCAAAGATTTCAGACGCCATTATGACCGCTCTCTTGACTATGTTCAGCTCAAGCGCCGGAAAATCGGGCGGCGTTCAAGAGGACGCTTTCCTGGCCGTCTCCACGCTGGTCGAGCTTTTGGGCTTCCAATTCGTCAAATACATGCCGGCTTTTAAAGATTTCCTTATAATGGGACTCAAAAATCATCAAGAATACCAGGTTTGCTGTGCTTCCGTTGGACTAACTGGTGACATTTGTCGCGCTTTAAAGCACCTGATGGTGCCCTACTGCGATGAAATAATGTCCGTATTAATTAACGACCTGTCTGAGCCGAATCTTCATCGCAGTGTAAAGCCGCAAATACTATCAGCATTTGGTGACATGGCCCTGAGCATTGGAAGCGAGTTTGTCAAGTATTTAAATGTAGTTTTGGACATGTTAAGGGCAGCTTCAAATTTGCAGGTAATATTAAAAACAAATATTGTCAAATATTGAACGTCGTTAACTATATGTTGTATTTGGTTCTGAACAGGTGGATTCCACTAGCTACGACATGAGCGAATACATTCAAGAACTACGAGAGAGTGTTCTGGAAGCTTACACCGGTATCATTCAAGGTCTTAAAGGAGTAGAGCAAACGGCCAATCAGGATGTGTTTCACATGGAACCTCATCTGATGCACATCATTGGCTTTATAAAGCGGGTTGCTCAAGAGGGTGAAGTTTCCGACTCAATGCTGGGTAGTGCTGCTGGCTTCATTGGTGATTTATGCACCTCGTTCGGTCCACGGCTCTATCCACTGCTGGATGATGTGATCATCACACAGTTCCTCGCTGAAGGCAAGCGCTCCAAGGGCCAACGTACCAAAATGCTGTGCACTTGGGCCGCAAAGGAGATCAAGAAGATCAACAGCCAGGTCATAGCCCAGTAAATTGGTCTTATATAGTTGTTAATGTATTCCCACCCCAATGTATGTACGCAGCCAAACTGGTGAGTAATGCACTTTGATTCTACAAATTACTGCATTTGACTTTCATTTTGCTATTTACATATTTTTTTTACAGTCCAGTCCGAATTCAAAAATTCTATCTGCAAGTTTGTTTGTCCGATTAATTGTTGCTGTGCGACGCCTAAAGTTTAAGACACTTTTGTTTATAAATTTAACTATAAGCCAAATTCTGCTATAATTATATTTATATTGTTATTTTTGTGTGAGACCATTAGTAAATTCGATATTTCCTAAGAAGTGTAATCAAAGTCCCATTACCAACTACATAGACTTTCCTTATAAGCATCATGACAACTTTATCATTTAAGCAGCCTGTTTGCCCAACAAATTAATGACACAAAAAAACATGATTTAAAACATTACAAAAGAAAAAAAAAAAAAAAAACCTGAAAACTTAAATGATCCAAATGTCTATGTTGTAATTGAGTTGTTAATGTAAGGCAAAAATCGGTATCAATTTATAACGTAACATAAACCCCATACATCTAAAAGTAAATTAAATATACGACAAAATTGGATAAAAATGTCTTATGGCAGCAACGTAATTTATAAGATGTATCTATGTAAACTCTCCCATAAAAAAGGAAAGAAAACAAACAAAAACCGAAAACTGGTTTTCTGTAGAAGTGAAACTCTAAGGTTATACATATAATGCATAAACATGCAACTACGAGTTTCACTCACACATTCGTGCGTATATGTGTGTATATGTTTGTGTGTGAGAGCGACGGAATGTGTGTATGTATGTGTGTGTATGTGTACTTTAAATGGACATGGTATGAAATAAGAATCGAATTACATTCTTGTAAAAAAACAAATAAAAAAATTTGTAGGTTGAGAAAAGTAGATTAATGTAAGTCTGAAATCCCGAACTTATCGTATGCGGGTGCAGACGTCGGTCTGACTTTATCTAAAACAAAAAAACAAAAACTTTCCAATGAATTCCTAATAATGACTACAACTCTTCACGTCTATTTATAGTGTGAATCTAAGGTATGTGGATGTCTGAGTTGAAACTATATGGTTTGTGATTGAAGTGTTATGCGAGAGAACAACTCATATGATACTTCAAATGCGCGCGTGTGTGGCGTGTTGTGTGATATTACTAAATGTAAGTTTTTTCTAGAGATCAGTAAGCGTATTTGAAATATGATACGAATGAACTTAGCTGTAAGCAAATTTCAAAGCGGACGATATACCAAACTTAAATTAATAAACACCAAAAAGATTTTAAACGGACGCCAATTAAAAATGAAAAGAAAACTAAACAAATTCATTTATTTAATAGCAAAGAAAGGAACCCTACAAAACAAAACACCCACAAAAATATCGAAGATAAAATAAAAAATTCAGCAGAAGCTTTTAAAAAAATTAATAATTTATATAACAGAAAAGTTTTTTTATTGATTTGATGTTCGAAAAAGGGCGCATAATTTACAGCTTATTTAAAACAAACGTAAACAAAACGAATACAGTAACAACCAAACAACTACCTGCAGCGTCTTATATTGTATTGGGTATTGTACATACAGTTAAACAACCACTACTAAACTAACGAAAACGGACCAGGGTAACACTACAGTACTTCACTTTACATACATATATACTGTTTACATTACATAGAAATAAAAAGACAACAAATGGGACTGTTTAGGACATAAACCAACACGAATCTTTGTTTATTAATTATTAGGACCATTTATTATCTTTCGTCACACAAGCTTAACTAAAAATAAATAAATAAATTCAGAGAAACATAAAAATACTACTACAACTACTACCGTTTAAAATCTTTCAACAAATTCTTACACTTTCTGAAAATGTAAGGGACAACTCTCGAAGTCCCATCTTATTAAATAAATGTCAAATACTTGTATACCCGGGACATAAGTTCAGATGACAAGTGTGTCTCAAAAAAAGTTGTAACTTATTACCGTCATTGTCGACAAAACCTATTATATTATACAATTATTTGCCTAATTTATTCGGTTATATGCAAAAGAAATTCAGTTACAGTTCTGTTAAAACTAATACCATATCAAAGTTATGGATCTAAATATTTTTCATTGGCATTGACATTAGACTTAATCTAATTATCTTGCAGCCGTCCAAATAAGCAGTTCAGCTTTTTCTTTCCAAAAAAAAAACATTTTTTTCTTTTTATATTAACTGTTTTGTAATTGCTTTGAGCTGGTATTGGTCTTCTTCTTCAAGTACATACAAATTGTGTTATACAATTTGAATTGCCGTAATAATTACATTAATATTACTACTAAATTTAAATGGTACTACTGATGATGGAATTTGTGGATATGTGTCTGCCGCCTCAATGCCGGATGACATCGTGTATGAGAGCTGTGTTTGAGATATAATCGCCAAATCGAACTTGGAGGTGCATGGCGTACTATGTGAACGTAAGTTCCAGAAAAAAATATTCAAATCTATTGATATCTTGTTTACAAACATTATTACATCAGCTATCCATTCAACATTAAACTAATATATATTTTTATTATTACTTCACAGGTGGTTTTTATGATAGATGAAACTTTTGCTTGTGTGATTTATGACGACAACTGATGTATTGTGAATTAAAGCGTGTCTGACATGGATTCTGAATGGAACAACAAATCTCTTAAAGCTCATCCTGCACAATTTTGTATACATAGATAAATATTGTAAACGAAGTCAGCAACAAATGGATATGAATTTGAGTGTGTGAGACTATGACATGTTGATTGATTGTGTGTCTGTGTGTCCGTTACAATCATTCCATGTTCTTAAATGAAATTAAACGCTGAGAAATGTAAATGAAAATGGTCGGTCTGATTTTATTATTAAATTTAGCAATACTAATTTGAAAACATAGATTTAATTGCATGTGTCCACTTAGCGTATAAGTATGTTTTTTACACAATCGGTTAAAATATGAACAAATAGCACACAAGATCAAAGTGTGTTGAATGTATATTAAACCGATAGTTTGGCGTGAATTCGATGGCGTCGTCTATAGTGTGTGAATACATACATGATTGATTGATGTGTGCGTGTGTGTGTGTGAATCGTTGAGTAAAGCACCACGCGCAGCAGAGCAATGTAAAGATATTAATTGTTTGTAGGAAATGTAAAAACAATTGTTAGTGTAAAAATTTAGATAAAAACGAAAATGACATGGAAAATGAACAAAACAAATTGAAAACGTAACATATGGTACTGATTTTATACTGAGAACTGAGACTTACTACTTATACAATACATAAATACTTACAACTACATAAGGACTATCATTACATTTATTACATTACGCGGGACGTACGAAACAAACTAACGGAAAATAGAAAAATATACACAACACAACTAATAAATACAAATGTATTAAAATGTAAGTATGTGCGCACAACGTGTGTTCACATATGGGCAACGACACATTTACACATACATTATACATGAATGTATGCGAATATTAAAAAAAATATATATAAAAAGGTAACGCTGACGCGCGGTGCTTTAGCAAATCAATTTATGAGTAAAACATTAGTGTGTATTGTGTATCTTTAGTATTAAGTGTGTAAGAATCATAGCATGTGTGATAAGAGAATGTCAAAGGTGTGAGTGAAGAACGCAATTCGAAATGTTATTTCTTTAAGTTTTCCATTATTCAAATGGTTTACATAACGAAAATCAGATTGATTTCTTTAAAACAAAGATGAGAATTATTTAGTTACTGTCGCAACCTATTGTAACTCACTTTGAAAAAAATTATGAATGTAAAAAATGCGACAAATGATCATAAGCAATGTATGACTGATAGTTTTAACGAGATGAATAAAAATTGTAAATGTGTTTGTGTGCAAGGCAAAGAATAAAAGTATTTTGAATGAACAAATGGTACTAATTTTATTTGCAATGCTACAACTTTGGGTTAATCGGGAACGTCAAGACTCCTTCCTCTTGCAGTTGACGCAGTTTTTCAGGTTCTAGGTTTAATTCATCAAGCAGGGACTTTACTGCGACTTGAGCATTCCGCCTTAGTTTACCAGGCGTGCGACCTAAACGGGGAGCTGGACGTGGCGCCCAAACGCCGTCGATAAGCTCAAATGATTGGCGTTCTGCGTTGTGACTATGCTCCTGGGCTTTTTGCCAATCCACCACTGGATAGACACAAGCATCTATATCTTCAAACATCACTGCCCATTCGGCTTGGGATTTTGTTAAAAATATTTTTGTTAATAGCTGTTTGCCTAGGAGTTGGTGCTCTTCTCCATACTGTGACAATTCCTGCGGCAATTCCAAACGCTCCTTAATTAGCTTAAAAAACTGAGGCTCCAATGCAGCAACCGACATATAAAGCCCATCTTTTGTTTTGTACGTATCGTAGAAATAGGCCCCACCATCAAGCAGGTTGACCCCACGTTGTCGGCTCTGGCTCCAAATGTTTAGTTCCCTTGACATAAATAACCAGCTGGCCACATATGCAGCGCCGTCCACCATCGCCGCATCCACCACCTGTCCGTGTCCTGACCTATGGCGCTCCAGCAATGCCAGACATATGCCCAATGCACACATAACGCTTCCACCTGCGAAATCCGCTAAAAGATTGATGGGCGCCGTTGGTTTCTCATTTGCACGTCCCAGCATGGATAACACGCCTGACACTGCAGCATAATTAAGATCATGGCCAGCACGAGCTGCCAGGCGACCCTTCTGTCCAAATCCCGTAAGTCGCGCATAAATTAAGCGCGGATTATTTGTACATAATTGTTCAGGGCCTAAATTAAGCTTTTCCATGACTCCGGGGCGAAACGGTTCAACAATCACATCATATTTGTTGGCTAGTTGTTGCACAAGCCGCTGACCTTCATCCTTTTTCAGATCTACTGCCAGGGTGCTTTTACCATGGGACAGCACATCCAAGGGATTGTATAGTAGCTACATATGGTATCTTAAGTTTCTGCCGTTGACAATTGTATTCTGCAGTTGTAATTTACCTTGTCGATTCTTGTAACGCTAGCACCAAAATCGGCGAGTATTTTGCCACATAATGGCCCAGGCGCTAGACCCGCAAACTCCAAAACTTTAACGCCTTTTAATGGCATTAGGCAAAGCTTTTGCGAAAACCGAATGAGGTACTTTGGCCGACACCAAATCCAGAAGCGCGAGCGCAAAGTGCATAATTGGCTTTGTATGTTCGGTAACAGAATAATGTTAGCATGTAGTATTAAAATACCATAATGTTTAACAAATCATGTTAACCAGTGTTGCAAATTTAGCCTTTTACCCACAGATCTGTCCTTTTTTTAACTTACTTAGCCGGAAAAAAATTCATCCCCTATCCGGAAATTTGTCTATTTTCAGTGTCAATGTATTTTTTTTTTAAACGAAAATTATTGTGAATATATTAAAACTACAGAATTGCGACTTCGTTTTTACTACCACTGATATTGTTCCCAATTGTAGTCGCAAATAATAACAAAATATAATTATAATTAATTAATAATAATTATAATTGATTATTAAATATTATTAATTAACAAATATTAAGAACAAATTATTTGTGGAACTCGCAACATTTTCAAATTTTACGAGACATTCAAACCAATTTTATTTATCAAATAAAGTTATACTGTTTATACAAAAGAAATTATATATTTATAACAACTCACTTTTTATTGGAATTCGATTTCATAGCGTTTGCGTCATATGTGAAGCAATAAAACTAGGTATTTTTATTAAAATAAAAATTAAATAGCAACAAACTTAGTCCTGTTTTCTGTTTTTTTTATTTTTATTTCTATTAACCCTTTTTCTTCGCTTTTTTGGGTCAATAGGTAGCTGGCAACGCTGATGTGAACAGAAATTGAATGTGTACAAGTTAACACGATCACCCGGCAACAGAATGATTCGCAAGTCCAACTTGCATGAGCGGCGTGATGTAATGCACCGTCAGGGGCTTCCGCGGGCATTGAACGGCAACAGAGTTGCGAACGCTGCAGGCCGATATATGATACCTTACACGCGGCACGACGTCAGCAGATTCAGGGAGCAGGGAGCTTGCTTATGTTATAAGAAATTCTGTTCTTAGAGTTAAGTTGATTTGGGGATATTAAAGCTTTCAATACTTAAGCTCTCCAATCTTTTTTTAGTGCAACAGAGCACTGTGTTAATAACCAGTTGTTGGTGAAATAATCTTACCCACTAACTTCCTAATTTACATATTTTAATGTGCGGCAGCTCCCAGCTGGAAATTTAAATCATTAGTTTTTTACCTATATATTTTTGAGTTAAGAAAATTATGATTTTTTGTGCAGTAATTTTTACGATTTGTATACTCGGTCACGAAGTAAAACTAGGTATACTCGTTCCCGAAGTGAAATTAGTATATTGGGTTTGGGCAATGTCCGTCATGCTCTCCGTCCGTCCGTCCGTCTGGATGAACGCAACTTTTTTCGGCGCTATTGAAGAAAGAGACTTGAGACTTTGGATATATTCATGTAGTTATTTGCTTCAGCCAAAGTGTTAAAATTTTTGTGCCACGCCCACTAGGATCGATAACATGTCGATACACATAAAATCGTAAATCGATAAAAGGTGAATATGTTCCCTTGGGATTTCCTCTTCTCGATAGGGCAGTCGAAATGGTAAGCTGGGCTTTAAGCAGTGTGCGAACCGGGGAACAGGCCGTGAGTGAATAAAGAGTGAAGTGAGCGAACCGGGGAGGAGTATCGTGAGCAAACCGGGGGTAAAACGCAGAGAGCGGCATGTGAAACGCATGAAAAATAAAGATCCGTTTTTTTTTTGCTATGCAACGGTTTTGCCGCAGCTACAAGTTGCTTGGGCTTAGCAACGAAGGCGAAAAATTGGAATCGAGAGTCTGCATGCGTAAGCGAAGACGAGCAGATGTCAATTTTTTTGTTAGCGCTGTCAAAGCGGTCACTTTGGTTGGTTTTCGGTTTCGCTATATTAGCATAAGTATATATATATATATATATGTATATAATTGTTACATATATATGTATCATTAGAAAGTTAAGTGTCAGTTTTTAAGCAAACGAGAAGATGAAGTCTCGCAACCCGTGGTCTGCCTTTTGGATCACTCTGAATCCGCGACTTGTAAGGGCCAAGACTCACTTGAATCGTGCGGGTTAAGAGGGTTTTTAAAGTCGCAACTAAAAACTTGCTTACACCAGCCGTTACCGCAACTGCAGTCAGTAAACAGTTGATCGCTATTAACGCTGCGTGTCGGCGTAAATTAAAATTGTATATAAAATTGATTTTATGATTTTTATTTTATTAAAGTGAAAGATCAAAACGTGCACCTGCTTTCTGCCGTCCGACATCAAGGATGCCGAGGCACTTGCTGTTATGATGCACCTCTCTCAGCTGCATCTTGGCACATCTATGTCAAACACT
The DNA here is from genome assembly GCA_035041545.1 of Drosophila colorata. Lineage (NCBI taxonomy): Eukaryota > Metazoa > Arthropoda > Insecta > Diptera > Drosophilidae > Drosophila > Drosophila colorata. Next base: position 1,067,333 of record JAWNLD010000657.1, on the reverse strand, counting down.
TTTATTGCTTCGTTGTTGGCAAATGCTGGTTAGGTATAGCAATATGTGAGTAAATAAAACAACATACTTAGGTAATCATAATAACACATAAATTTAAAGGAACGCTTTGGTCAGGGAGAAGATAAATTTTGAATGGACGGGAATGCTTCGATTGCGTTAGAATGCTGTATATATATACATATATATATATATATATATATATATACAATAAGAGATCCTCTTTGTAACTGTTTTGTTTTCCGTTTAGCCGGTTGGGCAGAGGAGCAGCTTGCTTCCATGTCTGGTGACAGCAGATCGTCAGCCATGTCGTCACCCCCTACGAATTGCATCCGTCTGCAATTTAAATATAAATTATATTAAATGCAAATTTATAAATATTATTTATTATTTCTAAATAATAAAAAAACTAACCTGTCGATCTTCACTTTTATCTCACTTGGCAGTGCCTCCACGCCCAATGTCTCCAATCTGGTGGCCGAAACCATCGCTTCGATCTTTTCGTGTCCATTTTGCGCCCAATCAAAACTCATCCGTTGCTCATTTCAAACCAATAAAAAGTACCTATATACTAGAACTGCTAAATGTTAATAGTTAAAATCAAAATGCAGCCATGCCAATATTTCCGCATCAGCGGCCACAGCGGACTATCGGCCCGCTTCACACACACACACAAACCCGTGTATTTCTTATGGGGCAAAAGCGGCAATTGCGAAATCCCACTGCAGTTGCGGTAGTGACCCCGGTCTAAACACCCTATTCCCTACATTCCAACGTTTGTGCTGTGTCAGAGTAGAAACAGAGTAGGTCTGCGAGGGTGGTGCGTCTTTGGTAAGGACAGCAAACATTGCTCCTAGAAAGCTTTTCTGATAAATTATGAAGCAACGTTCATGTCACTAAGGGTGTCAGTGCGTCGTCTTATTGGTAGCTGTACACATTACCTGATGGACAAAGGTGATCTGAACGAGACGGTGCTAATAATATTGTGATATAGAGTATGTTAAATTGTAGTTTTCTGTTGTGGGCAATAACATAATTTAAATGTTAAATTAGATTGTTTTCTGTGTGTTCAAACATTGTCCGTTTTCTGAATTCGGGCGGACATCAAGCCGTTCAGGCGTCACGAGTGTCTCGTAGGAATATTACTGTCACTACGCCTTGCATGCGGATGCAGGATACGGGGATAGACCACCTGATTTTAGGAAAACGGATTAATAATAATGGATAGCGAATCTCGACTGTCGCCCATCCTCCAGCAGGATGCCTGAATAGTCGATAATCAAACCCAAGTTTAGTATTGGAATTAGAACAGCGTAGTCTTGATGGCACTCCAGCGAGACAAGGATTTTCTCTCCTCCTTTGTTGTCGAAGATATTTACTGAGTTATTGTTGAAGTGAAATTTTTGTGTTTTCGGTTTTGCGGAAATATTTAATTTTGAGTGTAGGTGTTTTGTATCATATATATATGGATTTACAGAAATTTTTCTCTCATTTTTTCATCTTAAAGGGAAAATTAAAAGAAAAAACTCAAAAACAAACTCTTTGAGACTAAACCTAAAACTGGCGGCAAAATTGTGGTGCCCCCAAGTTCGCGTCCCCTCGCTAAATTAATTATATACTGTTAATCTTTCAAAAAATAAATCGGGAAAAACCAAACCGGAAAGAACTGAACACTACAGCCAAAAACAGTTCCGCGGAAATGGCCGGGGAGCCCCCGACCTTCGGCCTAAAATCCCAATCATGAGAACCGACCCCAACGAGACGCTCACTAATATTTCCCCATTCTTAATCAAAAAACAAATAGACTACACCTGCGGCGGCGAAGTCGAATCTTGCAAAAAAAAATAAAAATGGAACTCTACTCATTAAAACAAAAACACATACGCAAGCCAACAAACTAATGAATCTAACATCATTCGCCTGCAACATCAATATTAAAGTCTCTATCCACCCATCACTCAACTACTACTACTCAACTACTCAAAAGGCGTCATATAAAATGAAATTATAAAAAAAACTATCCAGTCAGAACGTATACGAAATCAAAAAATACTGGAAAATGAAAACGGTTCCCTTAAAGAAACAGGACTCATCATTATAACATTCAACGCCCTCACCATTCCCGACTACCTGATGATTAGCTACGAACGTACAGCAGTACGTGCCTACATCCCATTACCACTGCAATAAATGCTTCCGTTACGGTCACCCCCAAAAATATAGCCAAAAAACGCAGCTCTGCTACAACTGTGCCGATGAATCCCACATTGATCCCGAATCCACAGAAAAATGCCAAAGAACCAAACGATGCATCAACTGCACAGAGCAGCATATTATCCCAAACCAACACGCCTCCACAGACAAAAAATGTACTGTCTTCATCAAACAGCAAGAGCTCCAAGTTATAATAACTACAATGAAATGCGACAACAAGACAGCCCATACCATCCTGCGTTCTAGATATCAAAACATCTCCGCCTCCACCTTCTCTACAGGTGTCAAGCAACACTAGGAAACATCAAAAACTCAGCAACACCACAGCCAACCTGCAGAAACAGACGTCTGATGTCAACAACCCAATCCTCAAGAAGTCACCACCAGCACACCCAATAATCTAAATTTAAAAAACACATCCCTAGTCCCCCCAAATTCACTCCACCTCACAAATCAAATGTAAAAATACTGCCCCGCAAAACTTGCAAACGCAATGTAACTTCCATCAAAGCTGCTCACAAACTAATATCCACACCAAAAAAACCCAAAACAACATCAAAACATGCTACCAAGGTCAATAGCGATACCGATCTCACCGGTAGCGATATGGACCTCTTTTTAATAAATAACATTTCATAAATCTAAGGTCTTTGAGGGGCTAACTGTTAGTGACAATAATTGTCTCAGACAGTTAGTACCACGAAGACCCCCCTATCCACACTTTATACAACTCACTAACCTCATTCCACACAACCATAGTATTCTAACATATATTATTCATACTCCAAAGCTTAAAATAATTCAATGGAACATTAAAGGCCTCCGAAACAACTATAGTGAGTAGAAAATTCTCATCGAAGAACACAAGCCCCATATAATTGCCTTACAAGAAATACACTCTGTAAACATGCACCACCATCCAGTACCACATAATTTCTCCATCCTTAAATCTCCCATCTCTAACTCCTTTGGAGGTGTTGCACTTCTTATCCACAACTCCATTAACTATAACCAAATAACCCTCAGTCCCGACTTCGACGCGGTAGGCATAACAAACGAATCCAACACAAAGTTAAACATAATAACAGCTTATATACCACCTCAAAAAATCTTCTCTAATACTAACCTAGAAAATGTTCTTAATCTAACAAGCACCCTAATGCTAACAGCTAGTACTTATACTGCGGTTCAATAAGAGCCAACTCCAGAGGCAACATTATAGCAAATTACCTGGACCAATCTGACTACATACTCCTCTACGACAAAACAGCTACACACTATTCCACACACCACTCATTCACACACATTGACATCTCCTTCGTATCATCCAACCTAGCCCCAGAAATCCAATGGGAAATTGTTGACGACTTGAACGGTAGTGATCACTTCCCCATTAAATTGACCCTCTATCAAAATACAATCTCCCAGACCCACGTTGGCAAGCCCACTTTCAATCTCAAAGCCGCCAAGTGGGACCTCTTCAAAGAATCCATAAGCAAAATCAACACACTTACCTACCCGACCACTAAGCAGCGATCATAAAAAAAACAATCATTCAATCCCAATCAACACAACCAATCCCACAAAACACAACATTCTCAATCCCACACACAGTTCCCTTGTGGAACAAACAACTCACAGCCCTTAAAAAAGAGAAAAAAAAACCTATGGTCCCAACTCAAAAGATATATAAACACAACGAATATCATGCTATTTAAAAAAGCTAATGCGATGCTCAGAAGAGCTATTAGATATTCTAAAAAACAATCGATCCGCAACTTCACATCAGACATCCACCCAAATTCTCACCTTACTAAAGTTTGGTCCAACATAATATAAGCCTCCGACAAAATCGGCATCCACACAATCATCTCGCAGCTCCACGAATGGCAAATTGGTCCTAAAATTCTAACATATGTTACCCACTTTATGACTAACGGAAAAATTATAGTTAAAGCCTCTAACTCACTATCCAACACCTTTCCTCTCAATAATGGCATCCCACAGGGTTATCCTATCTCAGTCATACTTTTCCTCATTTCGTACAACGCCCTAACAAAAAGAATGTCCATCCACAAACGACTTTCAGCTGATTATCGACCGAAAAAATAATAAAAAACAATAAACCTCCTTCAACTCTTCCAGCAAATGACCGAATGGTCCAACTCTTCTGGCGCATCACTATCAACAGACAAATGCCAACATCTACATATATGCCGCAAACATCATTGCACCTGTACTATTTTAACTGGTAGTATTAACATTCCCTCCACCGACAAACCAACAAATTTTAGGACTTACAATAAACACCAAATACAAATGGAATCCCCACATCGCTAACCTCTCCAACGACCAAATATAACTATAACTGCAACACTGTCTATCTAATATTAATCCTAAAATCAACCCTAACATCAAAATAAATTTTTGCTTACCAATCTATGGCAATGCTCCCATATCCCAAATTTCTAAACTAAAAACTATCCAAAATACCGCCATTCGCTTAGCCCTAGGAGCTTTCCGGACCACCCCCATAACAAACATGCAAATAGAAACAAATACAAACACCTTAGAAGACAGACGTGACATTCTCGTCGGCAAACTCTCCAAAACCCTTATCCGCTCACACGACTCCCCGCTTAATCAAATAATTAAGACCCACACCAAGAAATTTAAATATCCCATAACATAAAATATAAAATTCAACATGGAGACAATAAACAAAGCAATAGACATCACACTATCTTCTCACAACAAGGCCACCACACACCAAACAATCTCCCAACAATCATTCTCCTCCATCAAAAACTCTCTCTCAAATTACAAATTCCTTTACACAGACGGCACTAAAATGAACAATATAACAGGCTACAACATTACAACAGAAACGCAGACCCTTAAGATAGGCCTCCTTCCACACTGTCTATACAACTGAAACAGTACCAATCCTCGAAGCTCTCAAATTATATTTTAAAAAAGTCAGGTAAATATGTCATCTGCTCGGACTCTCTCTCAGCCATGAAATCAATTCTCTACTTAAAAAACTCCTCTATTTGCGCGACAACATCGAAAACATAATTAGCAATCACTATCCCAAATTCAAACTAGTTTGGATCCCCAGTCATACTGGGATACTAGGAAAGGAATACGCCGACTCTACAGCCAAAGATACAACAAGACTTCCGCTCATTTACACACCCAATCTTAACTCAAGTGACATAGTACGATCCCTCAAAATACAATTAGTCCAAAAACAACATTTATTACAAAGTCGACCCTCAAATTGGTACAATCAAATCTGCTGCAACACCTCCAACAACTATTCCCTCAAAAACACCAACCTCAACAGACTCCAACAAATTAAATATATCAGAATACGTCTAGGCCACACACACCTTACCAACATACACTATATAGACAAAACTCTCACTAACTCATTCCCCTACTGCAACAACTCATCAATTGTCATTCACCATATTTTATTCTCATGCCAAGCTCTACAACTTCACAGATTCTCCTACCCTCACAATACAACACCCATATCACTTATCACAAACCCAACAAATATAAACTTAAAAATCATTTTCGAATTCCTAAACAAATCTAATATACTTCACAAGATTTAATGTAAACAACCCACACTCAAATCAAACCACTTCGCGAGCTTAAGGCCCTAGCAGCCACTGCTTGCCTTCATAATTGTTAGTCTTAAGATTTTAATCTTTAGCTTGCATTATATAAATAAATAAATGTAAGATATTTATTATAGTTAAGTTTAATTAGATAATGTGGTTCATAATACAAAGTTAGTTGTGACCGATCTGACAACGTTTTTAATTCCACTTTTTGCTCCTACCGACGACAACCGACGACTTCTCTGTACGACTTTTGACTTCCTTCTTCTCTATCGATTCTGACGACTTATCGATAGGCTGCAGTTATCCAAAATGTTAACTAACAGGGTAGTGTTATCTCTTTGACACTTCTGCACTTTACATTCGGCCCTCCTGATCCTCCTCATCTGTCCCAGATGATAATATCTCGTCGTTCTCTGACATAAAGCGCCATAATTTCATGTTATCACTGCTAGCTGCTGTGATATTTGGTCCCTCGACATTTGCCACCTTTCTGACGTCATAGCGGCCGTTTCGTTTGATTTTGGTAACTTCGTATGGACCTAAATACTCGCTGGCCAACTTGCGTCCTGCAACGAACTGCGTTCTCTTGATCGCAACCAGATCTCCCATACTGTAGCCGTGCTCAGCTCGTCGTTTTCTGTCATAATTGCGCTTGTAGACTTGTTGCGCTTGTACGATGTTGTCTTTGACTTGGTTACGCAGCTTCTGGCGCTCGTCGCTAAATTGCGCAACCAACTCCTCGTTGAGTACCTCCAACAGTCGATCCTCAGCTTGGCTATGCATCTTCGTACCAAACATTACCTCGAATGGTGACGACTTTAACGTTGCATGTACGTACGAATTAATCGCCTTCTGGACCTGGGGCACATACTTGTACCACTTCGTTGACTCATGCATTGACAGCTTCGCGATGATACCCAAAATTGAACGGTTTACTCGCTCAATCTGGCCGTTGCCTCTCGCCACACCTGTCGTTGTCCAGACATGCTCTACTTTGTTGTCGTGGAGAAACTCGCTGAAAGCGCTGGATGTAAACGCTGATCCTCTGTCGCTAATTATGCGTTTGGGGAAACCAAACACCGTTGACCAGTCGCTGAGCCTCTTGATAACCTCTTCATAGCCAGTTGATTTGGTTGGAAACAGCCATACAAATTTGGAAAACGCATCTACAACTGCCAAAATGTATTTGTATTGCTTGGCTGTTCCGTCCATTGGCCCCAAGTGATCAACGTGCAGCGTGTGTAGTGGCGTATCTCCTTTGTCTATGCAGTGCAGATAGCCCTCTTGTTTGCCCAACTTTTTACTGAAAAGAATACAACTGATACAGTTAGCAATCAACTTTGATACCTTTCCCTCAAGGTGAGGAATCCAGTATTGCTGCTGTATTGCGTGCATCGTCTTGACTGTTGAGAAATGACCAACTTCGTGTGCTCCTTGGATAACCTCTTGTTCCATTCGCTTCGGAACAGCAAGCAACTCATTGCCATTAACGACTTTAAACAGTAGACCACCTTTAAGCTTGTAGTCTTGGTATTGGCGTTGCTTCAGGATCTCTACAACGGCTTTGATGAAATCGTCTTCTTGTTGTGCCTTTTTATACGAGCTATTAGTTCGGTCGTCACGAACATGCACGCCTGTGGAAAACGGCTGAGACAGTCCACGTGTCTCATTTTATCGCCTGGTCGATGTACTGCTTTGAATGTGAAGTCCTCCATATACAAAATCCACTGGGAAACTTCTCTCGGTATGTCTGCTTTAGTTGTTGTCTGCTTAAACGCCACACAATCAGTAACAAGATCAAATTGGATCCCCAACAGATAGTGGCGAAACTTCTTCAGAGCGAGGTATGCTGCCTTCACTTCTAAGTAATAACTGTGACGCTTAGACTCAGCTTCTGTTGTTTTTCTGCTCCAATAATAAACCGAATGAAAACTGTCATTAAACTTCTGCAGCAACACAGCTCCAAAGCCATCCTTGGATGCATCCGTGTGGAGTTCAGTTGGCGCTTCCCGTGAATAAATATTTAGTACCGGCTCCATAGCCAGTAGCTGCTTTAATCTTCGTAGCGCGTGGTTCTCTGCTTCGCCAATATTGAACACCACTTCTTTCCTAAGTAAATTCGTGAGCGGCCGTGCAACTTGTGCGTACCCAGGAATGAATTTTCTGAAGAAACCTGTGAGTCCCAGAAAAGCTTGAACTGCTTTGATGTCCTTAGGCGTTGCAAAACGGCTGACTGCTGCTGTCTTGTCTTTGCCGGGCCAGATTCGACCGTCTTCGATTATATGGCCAAGAAAGCTTATGCGTGGCTGCATGAAGCTACACTTCTTCCATTTTATCTTTAGACCATATTGCGCGGCTGTCTCTAGAACCAACTTTGTTTTCTGCATGCATATATCGGGTTACTCGGCGTAAACAATTATGTCGTCCATATAAAGCTGCATAACATCAGAACTGATTAGTTCTTGAAAAATATAATTTACGAACCGAATGAACGCAGCTGGCGAGTTTTTAAAGCCAAAAGGTGCCTTGTTAAACTCGAACAGCCCCTCTTTTTTGACAAACGCTGTATACGGTTTGCTCTGCTCCTCTATGGGTACATGAAAGAACCCATTTTCTAGGTCCATTATGGGAACCACTTGGACTGCTGCAACTTCTCCAAGATCTCTTCCATCATCGGTACAGGAAAGCAATCTATCAAGACCATGCTGTTCAACTTTCTGTAGTCTATGCAAACTCGCAGTGTTCCATCCTTCTTTTTAACGACGACAACTCTACTCGCTACGTTGGAAGACGACTTTCGCACGATTCCTTGCTCGACCCATTCCTCGACTTGTTTCTTCACTGCGCTGGATTCGTCAGCTGCTAGACGACTCGGTGAATGATGAAACGGCTTAATCACTCCGTCCGGAACTATCTTCAGTTGAATTGGGCACATTTTTGCAGCTTCTGTGGGCGTCTGGTAGCTGCTCTCTATCATCTGCTCGACATCTTTGCAATATTGTGGCGGAACTATAAAAGAAGACTCTTCAGTGACATTATAAATAAGAGTATGTTCATCTTTCGGCATCGGGTCTGCCTCTAGCTTCCAAAACGTGTACCCTTACTTGTCGGCGATCAAACGAAACTTTTTGATGAAATCATGCCCCAACAGAGCATCGTAATCGATCTGACTATTGGGTACGACTAAAAACTTCTGGTCCGTCTGCAACTTGTCCACCATAACCTCTGCGTTAAAGCATCCAATAGGCTTTGTTGTTGTATGGCCCAGACCGCGCAACGTGGATGTGCTTTTAAAAAGCTTAACGTTTTCCATGTTCTTCACGACACTCTCTTTAATTATGGTCACATCCGATCCTGTATCTATGAGACAATCAACTTTAGAGCCATTTATTTGAACTTCTTTCATGCGACTGCGATCAGCAACGAAGCGAACTTTATCAACTTCAATAACTTTATCGGCTTTTTCGGGACAGTTACGAGAGATATGACCGCTTTGATTACATTTAAAACATTTAATTTCGACTGTGCAATCTTTTCGTTTGTGCTCGCCAGATCCACAGTTGAAGCAATATTCTTTTTTACCGCTTTGCATGCTTTGTTGCTTAACACTTGATCTCGGCTGATCTTTACCGTACTTCTTTTCAGATATACTTAAACGTTCATATATATCAAACTCTTCTTTCAAGGCTCTGAAGGACTTACAGCGATACATAGCACATTTGTATTCGTTTTTTATGTCAAGACCGTTCACAACATGACTTATGACAGCTGCGTCTTCAACATAACCTACTGCTGCAATTTTTTTCATATGTAGCAAATGTAGCGTCTCGTTGCTCTTCTTCTTTCTATCTTGCAGCTGCTGATGAATGTCTGCACTACACTAGCTACATTTGAATTCTTCGAACAATACGCGTTTCAGCTCATCATAGTCAGACACTATTTCAGCTTCCAGGAAAAGCTTAGCTGCAGCGGTCATCTTTCCCCTAGCCTGTACATATTTTTGTTTATCTGTGAGTTCATACGCGTCCGCATTCTTCTCAAAAATTTCGAACCACTTTTCTATTGGTACAGACTTGCCATCACACTCGCTTATTATTTTTCAGTTGTAGCATTTGCTCAATTTTCGCGTTAATACTGTTTCCCTGATTGTTCTCATTTATATCTGTCATTTCGTTCACACTGGCACGCGATGTTTCCAGTCCGACTTCTGCCATCTCATTTGCACTCGAACGCAACTTTACTCCTGTTTCTCTTGGTTTTGTAGTTTCTACTTTTGTATTCTGCTTCTTTATTGGCGTTTTCTTCATCTTGCGCGTCTTTTTCTATACGAGTCTATACTACCCAAGTAACGGTTTTGCACAAAAATGACGGCGACACTGAGGCGACTTTTGATTTCACAACTGTTCGACGAAATTACACCACGATCGACTTGTATCAAACTGTGCGTCTTTGGCTATGCTCACAGAATTCGAATTGTTCAACTTAATATTTATAGCTACTTTTAACAACTTTATAGCAGCATATAACAACTTTAGCAACTTTTTCGAAATTCTGCTCTTGCACCAGTCAACTTTATACGATCATTTTCACTCTTTTTCGACACGAACGAGGTCGCAACTGTAAGACGCTCTTTAACTCTGTATTTGACACGGACGAGCCCCCAAATGTAAGATATTTATTATAGTTAAGTTTAATTAGATAATGTGGTTCATAATACAAAGTTAGTTGTGACCGATCTGACAACGTTTTTAATTCCACTTTTTGCTCCTACCGACGACAACCGACGACTTCTCTGTACGACTTTTGACTTCCTTCTTCTCTATCGATTCTGACGACTTATCGATAGGCTGCAGTTATCAAAAATGTTAACTAACAGGGTAGTGTTATCTCTTTGACACTTCTGCACTTTACATTCGGCCTCCTGATCCTCCTCATCTGTCCCAGATGATAATATCTCGATCGTTCTCTGACATAAAGCGCCATAATTTCATGTTATCACTGCTAGCTGCTGTGATATTTGGTCCCTCGACATTTGCCACCTTTCTGACGTCATAGCGGCCGTTTCGTTTGATTTTGGTAACTTCGTATGGACCTAAATACTCGCTCGCCAACTTGCGTCCTGCAACGAACTGCGTTCTCTTGATCGCAACCAGATCTCCCATACTGTAGCCGTGCTCAGCTCGTCGTTTTCTGTCATAATTGCGCTTGTAGACTTGTTGCGCTTGTACGATGTTGTCTTTGACTTGGTTACGCAGCTTCTGGCGCTCGTCGCTAAATTGCGCAACCAACTCCTCGTTGAGTACCTCCAACAGTCGATCCTCAGCTTGGCTATGCATCTTCGTACCAAACATTACCTCGAATGGTGACGACTTTAACGTTGCATGTACGTACGAATTAATCGCCTTCTGGACCTGGGGCACATACTTGTACCACTTCGTTGACTCATGCATTGACAGCTTCGCGATGATACCCAAAATTGAACGGTTTACTCGCTCAATCTGGCCGTTGCCTCTCGCCACACCTGTCGTTGTCCAGACATGCTCTACTTTGTTGTCGTGGAGAAACTCGCTGAAAGCGCTGGATGTAAACGCTGATCCTCTGTCGCTAATTATGCGTTTGGGGAAACCAAACACCGTTGACCAGTCGCTGAGCCTCTTGATAACCTCTTCATAGCCAGTTGATTTGGTTGGAAACAGCCATACAAATTTGGAAAACGCATCTACAACTGCCAAAATGTATTTGTATTGCTTGGCTGTTCCGTCCATTGGCCCCAAGTGATCAACGTGCAGCGTGTGTAGTGGCGTATCTCCTTTGTCTATGCAGTGCAGATAGCCCTCTTGTTTGCCCAACTTTTTACTGAAAAGAATACAACTGATACAGTTAGCAATCAACTTTGATACCTTTCCCTCAAGGTGAGGAATCCAGTATTGCTGCTGTATTGCGTGCATCGTCTTGACTGTTGAGAAATGACCAACTTCGTGTGCTCCTTGGATAACCTCTTGTTCCATTCGCTTCGGAACAGCAAGCAACTCATTGCCATTAACGACTTTAAACAGTAGACCACCTTTAAGCTTGTAGTCTTGGTATTGGCGTTGCTTCAGGATCTCTACAACGGCTTTGATGAAATCGTCTTCTTGTTGTGCCTTTTTTATACGAGCTATTAGTTCGGTCGTCACGAACATGCACGCCTGTGGAAAACGGCTGAGACAGTCCACGTGTCTCATTTTATCGCCTGGTCGATGTACTGCTTTGAATGTGAAGTCCTCCATATACAAAATCCACTGGGAAACTTCTCTCGGTATGTCTGCTTTAGTTGTTGTCTGCTTAAACGCCACACAATCAGTAACAAGATCAAATTGGATCCCCAACAGATAGTGGCGAAACTTCTTCAGAGCGAGGTATGCTGCCTTCACTTCTAAGTAATAACTGTGACGCTTAGACTCAGCTTCTGTTGTTTTTCTGCTCCAATAATAAACCGAATGAAAACTGTCATTAAACTTCTGCAGCAACACAGCTCCAAAGCCATCCTTGGATGCATCCGTGTGGAGTTCAGTTGGCGCTTCCCGTGAATAAATATTTAGTACCGGCTCCATAGCCAGTAGCTGCTTTAATCTTCGTAGCGCGTGGTTCTCTGCTTCGCCAATATTGAACACCACTTCTTTCCTAAGTAAATTCGTGAGCGGCCGTGCAACTTGTGCGTACCCAGGAATGAATTTTCTGAAGAAACCTGTGAGTCCCAGAAAAGCTTGAACTGCTTTGATGTCCTTAGGCGTTGCAAAACGGCTGACTGCTGCTGTCTTGTCTTTGCCGGGCCAGATTCGACCGTCTTCGATTATATGGCCAAGAAAGCTTATGCGTGGCTGCATGAAGCTACACTTCTTCCATTTTATCTTTAGACCATATTGCGCGGCTGTCTCTAGAACCAACTTTGTTTTCTGCATGCATATATCGGGTTACTCGGCGTAAACAATTATGTCGTCCATATAAAGCTGCATAACATCAGAACTGATTAGTTCTTGAAAAATATAATTTACGAACCGAATGAACGCAGCTGGCGAGTTTTTAAAGCCAAAAGGTGCCTTGTTAAACTCGAACAGCCCCTCTTTTTTGACAAACGCTGTATACGGTTTGCTCTGCTCCTCTATGGGTACATGAAAGAACCCATTTTCTAGGTCCATTATGGTGAACCACTTGGACTGCTGCAACTTCTCCAAGATCTCTTCCATCATCGGTACAGGAAAGCAATCTATCAAGACCATGCTGTTCAACTTTCTGTAGTCTATGCAAACTCGCAGTGTTCCATCCTTCTTTTTAACGACGACAACTCTACTCGCTACGTTGGAAGACGACTTTCGCACGATTCCTTGCTCGACCCATTCCTCGACTTGTTTCTTCACTGCGCTGGATTCGTCAGCTGCTAGACGACTCGGTGAATGATGAAACGGCTTAATCACTCCGTCCGGAACTATCTTCAGTTGAATTGGGCACATTTTTGCAGCTTCTGTGGGCGTCTGGTAGCTGCTCTCTATCATCTGCTCGACATCTTTGCAATATTGTGGCGGAACTATAAAAGAAGACTCTTCAGTGACATTATAAATAAGAGTATGTTCATCTTTCGGCATCGGGTCTGCCTCTAGCTTCCAAAACGTGTACCCTTACTTGTCGGCGATCAAACGAAACTTTTTGATGAAATCATGCCCCAACAGAGCATCGTAATCGATCTGACTATTGGGTACGACTAAAAACTTCTGGTCCGTCTGCAACTTGTCCACCATAACCTCTGCGTTAAAGCATCCAATAGGCTTTGTTGTTGTATGGCCCAGACCGCGCAACGTGGATGTGCTTTTAAAAAGCTTAACGTTTTCCATGTTCTTCACGACACTCTCTTTAATTATGGTCACATCCGATCCTGTATCTATGAGACAATCAACTTTAGAGCCATTTATTTGAACTTCTTTCATGCGACTGCGATCAGCAACGAAGCGAACTTTATCAACTTCAATAACTTTATCGGCTTTTTCGGGACAGTTACGAGAGATATGACCGCTTTGATTACATTTAAAACATTTAATTTCGACTGTGCAATCTTTTCGTTTGTGCTCGCCAGATCCACAGTTGAAGCAATATTCTTTTTTACGCTTTGCATGCTTTGTTGCTTAACACTTGATCTCGGCTGATCTTTACCGTACTTCTTTTCAGATATACTTAAACGTTCATATATATCAAACTCTTCTTTCAAGGCTCTGAAGGACTTACAGCGATACATAGCACATTTGTATTCGTTTTTTATGTCAAGACCGTTCACAACATGACTTATGACAGCTGCGTCTTCAACATAACCTACTGCTGCAATTTTTTTCATATGTAGCAAATGTAGCGTCTCGTTTCTCTTCTTCTTTCTATCTTGCAGCTGCTGATGAATGTCTGCACTACATAGCTACATTTGAATTCTTCGAACAATACGCGTTTCAGCTCATCATAGTCAGACACTATTTCAGCTTCCAGGAAAAGCTTAGCTGCAGCGGTCATCTTTCCCCTAGCCTGTACATATTTTTGTTTATCTGTGAGTTCATACGCGTCCGCATTCTTCTCAAAAATTTCGAACCACTTTTCTATTGGTACAGACTTGCCATCACACTCGCTTATTATTTTTTCAAAATTATCCGGAGCGATTTTCATTTGGTTTTCACGTTGCTCCTCAGAAATTATTTTAAGGCTTAACAGTTGTAGCATTTGCTCAATTTTCGCGTTAATACTGTTTCCCTGATTGTTCTCATTTATATCTGTCATTTCGTTCACACTGGCACGCGATGTTTCCAGTCCGACTTCTGCCATCTCATTTGCACTCGAACGCAACTTTACTCCTGTTTCTCTTGGTTTTGTAGTTTCTACTTTTGTATTCTGCTTCTTTATTGGCGTTTTCTTCATCTTGCGCGTCTTTTTCTATACGAGTCTATACTACCCAAGTAACGGTTTTGCACAAAAATGACGGCGACACTGAGGCGACTTTTGATTTCACAACTGTTCGACGAAATTACACCACGATCGACTTGTATCAAACTGTGCGTCTTTGGCTATGCTCACAGAATTCGAATTGTTCAACTTAATATTTATAGCTACTTTTAACAACTTTATAGCAGCATATAACAACTTTAGCAACTTTTTCGAAATTCTGCTCTTGCACCAGTCAACTTTATACGATCATTTTCACTCTTTTTCGACACGAACGAGGTCGCAACTGTAAGACGCTCTTTAACTCTGTATTTGACACGGACGAGCCCCCAAATGTAAGATATTTATTATAGTTAAGTTTAATTAGATAATGTGGTTCATAATACAAAGTTAGTTGTGACCGATCTGACAACGTTTTTAATTCCACTTTTTGCTCCTACCGACGACAACCGAGGACTTCTCTGTACGACTTTTGACTTCCTTCTTCTCTATCGACTCTGACGACTTATCGATAGGCTGCAGTTATCCAAAATGTTAACTAACAGGGTAGTGTTATCTCTTTGACACTTCTGCACTTTACATAAATATATGGATTTAATTGAATTTAAATAGCGACAGGAGGAGATGCAGGTGAACATGTTCACCAAACACTTTCCCGAGGGCTGCCCAAGAACGATAGCTTATGGAGTGAGGACGACGCTACAGACCTGGTGCCTCAGTCACAACCGTTCACCAATCTCGGTGTCCCTCGCACCCCGGTACGAACTAGGAACGAAGGACCACCAGCTCCTCAGCAGCTACCGCCGACATTGCGTTCGGAGGCAAAATCGACAGTGAATGAAGCGTTGGCCCACGTCATGCCACTTATGGGCAGTCCTTATCCGAAGGGATAAGTGACGCTATAAGGGACGAGGTCAGGGCCGGTGTGCAGAGCATGATGTATCTGCTGAACAAGGTACTTCGTCCTGTAGTCACAACGAGGACACGAGAAGCCGAAGTAGGAGAGAATCTGCCGATAAGGTCAAGCGGAGTTCCACCCAAAGTACCGACACCAAATGAAGGGCCAGGTCTCCCTCCTAAGCCATTACGTCGGAGCACGGAGGATCGCGTAAGCAGTCCCGATATAGAGGACCTACAAGCCACTCGGGATTGGCGTAACCCGTTTTTCGGGTCCAAGACATGAGGGAGATGGTAGAGGATTGGAAGAAGAACCGCCGGACCACCGCTACGCAAATCTCGAGCATGGCAAAACAAGTTCATGGAATGTTGATAGATGGGGAGTTTCGTTCGACGGGAACGCCAGTCAGAGCTCTATTGAAGAATTTATATTCTTCATAGAATTTCACCAACATCAATATCGATGCCCACGGCAGGAAATACTGCGAGGCTTTCATACCCTCTTATCAGGCAGAGCCAGGGATTGGTATTGGCTGTATGTGCGGCAATCGAGTGTGGATAGTTGGCCAGGTCTAAGGAAAGCCCTGATCGATAGGTTTCGAGGCCCATGGTTCAACGAGAGCAAAAGTCAGGTGAGCGGTCCGAAGCCTATATTCATGCGATGATATAACTAGCGTCGCGTTTGCAAAAGCTTTAAGTGATCGTCAGCTGGTAAAAATAATTAAAAAAGGTCTGCGGGAAAATTTACCGTTGACCAGCTGCGTGAGAGGTCAACAAAGTTGAAGCTAGTTTCGGCAAACGTCATCGTCGACCGACTTACGTTGTTCCTTCAAGATATAGGGTAGTGCAAAAGACGGTGGTGAACGAGTTGCACGCGGAACTCGACGAAATCGTGGAAGAAGTACGCTCTGATCAGAGGCGTACTATCAGACCCGGATGTTGGAACTACGAAGAGGCCACGATTTTCACGATTGTCCGTCCTTAATGTCCAGGTACCATTTCTCTGAAGTGCCCTGAATGCTCGGGAAACGGTCATGTGAGCGTGAGGGAGACAGGCGATTCACGTTTGAGAACGCAGCTCGCCAAAAATAACGGATTAGAACGGAAATTAGGAAGTAGGAAAAAGTTTGTAGGAATAAGGATAAGAATTTTGATAAGAGCGATTTATCATGAAGAGCCATTAAGAAAATATTTAGGAACAAGGAAAAGAATAATTAGCGCTAAGCAATTGGAGAGAAAGCACAAGACCGTTTTCGCAGACGTCGCCTGGTCAATATGCAAGCCGTGAAAGCAGTCAGAAGAGGCGAAAAGAATGTCTCATAAAAGGCCTCTTGTAAGTATACGGGAGTGAGTGTTAGTCTGTTGAGAAAGGGTAGTCGGGAATTGGTAAAACTTACACAGCCTTCACACTCCCAGGCAGGTCATTATACAATATGATGGACAAAGTAATACCCACCGAACTGAGATCTAAATCTTTGTTTATCTGGATGACCTGTTAGTGATTGCTGCCGATTTTAAAACCCACTAAAGTATTTGAGACGTGTAGGCCAATGCATAAGGGAAGCAAATCTTTCCATGGGATTGCATAAATCCAAATTATACTTTAAAGCATTAAAATACCTCGGGTTTATTATCGAGGAAATCATGCTTCGCATGGACCCAGAGTCATAGCCATTAAGAGAATACCAGTGCCTCGCTCTCGTAAGGAAGTCCGATATTTTTTTGGGTTCGGCAGGCTGCTACCGGCATTTCCGGCGACGGAAATGCTCAAAAAGAATAGCGACCAGTTGGTGATGACGAAGCTATCAGAATCAGTTGATATCAGCAGTTGATAGGTTGAAGACCGCGGCTGACCTCGGCACCTGTGCTCGAACATGCTGATTTTTCTAAGCAATTTTTTGTACAGTGTGATGTGTCCCTGTTTGGTATAGGAGCTGTGTTGTTCCAAAAGGATTCCGAGCAACAAGAAAGATATATAGTCTTCTTCTCTGCGAAGTTGAATAAATAAACGGAATTATTCCGTCACTGGGAAAGAGGTTTAGCGGCTATTCTGGCGATCAGAAAATTTCGACCATATGTGGAGGGTATGCCGTTTACGCGAATCACATACCACGCCAGCTTTAAGTGGCTGATGTCTATGGAAGTCCTAGACGGTAGGCTAGCTCGTAGGTCATTGCAGCAACAAGGCTATGACTTCAACATCGAACATCACAAAGGTAGCGAAAACTTAGTAGGGATCGATCCGGAAAGTCTTTCGACCACTGAGCTCGAGTCAGCAGAGTACCAAGAGTTACTCGAACATGTGCGACAAGAATCAAGACAAGTTGCCTGGTGTGAAATTTGAGGGAGACTTGCTGTTCAAGCTAATGGGGTGCGCGATGCCACGGCCTCAAATGTAGTAAACTTCCCGGTCAACGTGGTCTTTTATAAATTTGGAGTACCAGAAGTCATCCACTGTGATAACGGGCGTCAGTTTGTATCCAACACCTTTCAGAGCATGATCGAAGCCTTCGGAGGCTCGCATATGCGCACAGCGGTTTACGCGCCACAGAGCAATGCAGCAGAGCGAGTCAATCGCACAGTGTTGTCCGCAATCAGGGTGTAGCTGGAGCAAGATCACAGTGAATGGGATCTGTACCTCCCGGAAATAGAAGGTATCCGTACGCAAT
This sequence comes from Drosophila colorata, assembly GCA_035041545.1. NCBI lineage: Eukaryota > Metazoa > Arthropoda > Insecta > Diptera > Drosophilidae > Drosophila > Drosophila colorata. The sequence goes on along the minus strand of JAWNLD010000657.1, from coordinate 1,048,966 downwards.
GCAGTACACACGTCGACCGGAGGGACTCCATTCTTCACAGTTTTCAGCCATCATTGAGGAACATCAACGGTGCGAGCTACAAACTGGCTCATAAGCTTGGATCTCTGTGTGATCATTAGATTTCATTTTCACGCAGCAAACAAGATTCAGATCATTCGAAAGCGAGTACAGGGTCATTTGCATACTGCGTATGAACACAGTCACCAGCGTTACGATCCCCGAACCCGAGTATTCCAGTCGGAGCCAAGCCAAGAGGTCTACCGTTGCATCTTTGTACTGAGCGACTTTGGAAAATCCTTCAACTCAAACTTCGCAAGAAAGACAGAGAAATGTAACGAGTAGGAAGCAATTCTTACTTGCTTAGACCTTAGGACCTGCAGGGGAAATCTCTGGGTGTATACCACGAACATAAGGTCGTAGAGCGATGTTGTGGTGTGCCGCACGTTGGGGCGCTTTCCATGGACATCTTAGGAGCAGGCCGGCCAGAGTGGGTGCAGACCAAGCATAAGGAGTCCGGAAGAAACCCCATTTTGCTCCCTCAGATTCCGGTGGTAGCTTCACCGCCCGTGGAATCCTTGGGTGATGTTGAATTGGGATTTCCGCCTATCGATACTGGGCGAAATGGTCAGGTGGGCTGCTATAAGCAGTGAACGAACCGGTGCACAGGCCGTGAGCGAACCGAAGAAAGAGTGAAGTGAGCAAACCGGGGAGGAGTATCGTGAGCAAATCGCGGGAAGAGCGCAGAGATTGGCATGGTACACGCGCAGAGATCTACACTAACACATGGAAAATAGAGGTCCTGAAGCCATTGAAAATGGGTAAAAATGTATATATTTATGCAAATGTAGGTAATAGACTAGAAGCATCTCCGACCCCATAAAATATATATATTCTTGATCAGCACGACGAGCTGAGTCGATTCAGCCATGGCAGCAATCTCGCAAACTACACAAGCTAGAGACCTAAACGTTTCGACTATAGATTCGCCTAATCCATACGCAGTACAAGCTTACCATTTTTTTTTTCCATATCTTGCTTCGTTTCATTATTATTGATAACAATCGATTTGTACACTTGGTTCTCTTGGCATATCTCGGAGACTATAATTTCATTTAATATGTGCACGTAAATAATACGCAGACTATGAATATTTCAGATTTTGGATACCTCCCCATTCGCTCCACATATCAAAAATACGCCATTGAGTCCTGCTCCAGACATATCCTTCACATGGGGATAAGAGGAGCCACCATAAATATCTTTTCAGATAGCCAAGCAGCCATTCAAGCGGAGGATTACCTCGAGACTGGTTGCGGATTGCTGGAATTGTCTTCAGCAACTCTCACATCGAAACCCAGGGCATTCCGGAATTTCCGGCAACGCAGCTGCGGACGGGCTAGCTAGGGCTATTTCTGCAACCCCCATTCCTGGACCTGAACTCTTATGTGGGTTAAGCTAAGCCTCTGTCAAAGAGTTGATAGAGGAATGGTCAAAGAAGGAGAGGGAAATCTAGTGGTCAACAAGACCTGAGCTACAACAAGCTAAAGAGATAGGTGGTTCTACGGATATTAATGTCCTATCTCACTAAACAGTCAAGAATCACCTCCACAAAATGTGCGTATCCCTTGACATAGAGTGTAGACTCTGCAGAGAGGATGACAAGACAACAAAGAACATTTTATTTGTTTGCCCACCCATTATTTGGAGTAGGAGGATCTATGAAGAGAATTTGTTACACCAGCACAAATCATAAATTCGTCGAATATATATCTGCTCTCCCTCATAAGGGAAGTAGAGCGTCTCTTGCCGCCATACAATGGTACAAAAGACTGCCCTTCGGTCGCTGTGTCTCTAAAATCTCTGTTGTGAGACTCCCTCACCAATAATGAAAAATGTAACAGGGTAGAAGGAGGCATCTCCGACCCCATAAAGTATATTCTTGATCAGCATCACTAGCCGAGTCGATTTAGCACTGTCCGTCTGTCTGTGCGTTCGTCTGACCGACTGACCGTCTGTACGTCCGTATGACCGTCCGTCCGTCCGTCTGTATGAACTTGGACTTTTTAAACTCTTGTATACCACACGCAGATCAACTTAATTTCAAATTATCGATAACTTTTCCCGTTTTCTTATTGTCAATATTTATCGGTTTTTTGAGCATATGTCAGAAACTATAACAGCTAGAGCTAATATATTGTCGTAAAGATACACAGATTACGAATAATTCGGATACCTCCCCCCTCTCACCACACATATCGGCCAAATATAAATTCAAATAATACAGACCTGCGCTTTAGTTTGTATATAGATTTAAATGCTTTTGTTAGTATTGATGCCACTCCAAAAACGGACACGAACACGCAAAGACATCGTATTTTATTGTTTTTGCATTCACTTTGTTCGGTTTGTATGATGGGCTTGTAATATGTGTGAAAGCAACTGATCAGTTTGAAGCCAAATAAACAACAAAAATAAGTAAGTACAACTAAAATGAGTAAGCACAAGAAATATTCTTAACTTTATATTTTAATATATGTACATAATAATAATTATTCTTTTTTAAAGAAAAAGAAAAAGAGGGAAGTGCAAATTGTGAATGAATCCATTATGTAGATTATATGTATGTATCAATATCAATAACATCAATTTGACTTTTAATATATAATATATATATAATTTTAAATAAGCATTGCTTTTTATACTCGTTTACGAAGTGAAACTAGTATATTGGGTTTGTGCAATGTCCGTCATGCTGTCCGTCCGTTGGTCCGTCCGTCCGTCTGTCCGTATGAACTCAATTTTTTCGCGTTATTGAAGCTAGAGACTTGAAATTTAAAATATATAATCGTGTATACCCATGTCAGATAAAGTATTAAGGGTTTCGAGGTGCGCACACTGGTGGCGTGGAAATTTGATTAAATCTAAAGCTAGATGCACAAAATGTATACCGACAGATTGCTGATGACCTCCTCTAAAGATCGCACCCAAACTTTTTTTGCCCACTATCGCGGCCACATTGTCCAAAAGTCGATATATGCACAACATCAATGATGCCAGTGCAACATTGCTGGCGCCATCTTTGGTACTTAGTATTTGGATTCATTAGAATAGTGTTGGATAACTGTTAAGTGGTCAGTGACCACTGGTTGGTGGATGGTGTCCAGATTTTTTCGTATTCTTAGAATTTGTGTCTCTTTGCTGAACTGAAATTTAATTCTCTTTTTTATCAGGCAAACGATTACCTAAGACAGTTCAGAAAATTTAATTTCTTAGCATTTATATTGAATTTCGTCACACCAAAAACAAGTGATCGATGGTGGTCGAGTTCGATATCCGTTCCTGATGCAAAGGCTGGTCTTGATTCTTCAAATAATTCAAAATTTTCCAGTTCATTACAATTTCTTAAAATTCCTCATTTTTTGGCATTTTATTAGTTTTCGTATAATTCTTATTACACTCGAGTTTAAATGATTGGTGATGTTGGTATCTTCCGCGGGGCTTTCGTGTTAATTGTGAGGTAGGCCCCTGGTTCGATATCGCGCGGAGGCAAATTTTGTTGTTGTTTTTTTTTACTCGTTTATTTTATTTTTTGTGCACCCATTATGTTACATGTTTTCGTTGTTATTACATCGTGAACGAGTATTCCGCTGTCGGTTACACCCGATTGCAACGTTCTCACTTGTTTATTAGTGGGTATATGGGTAGCACATTTTTTCTAGTACAGTAGCCGGCAAAGCAATCGACCAACTGCCGGACCACGCAGGTATGGCAAAAGGGATAGTGCTGTCTACTCTTCTATTCACGCGGAGATTGCAATAGGGGCACAGGTTTTTATATATATTATATATTATCATTGGAGCTAATGGTTTAGTTGTGTAAAGACAAGTCTTTGTTTGATTAATAAGATTAATTTTTTCAGTTTTTATATACAAAACCTATTTTTAACAATGGAAAAAAGAAACAGCAACGAAAAGTTGATATTTACTTTTCTATGCGACTTTTTGGTCTTTTGAAAGTTTTGTAACGTATCCCTATTCATAGAAGTCATGTATTTTTTATGCGATTTATTGGATTTATGCACTCTTTGAAAATTATGGAACACATCCCTATTTTTACCAAATAAGTAGTGTCTTCTTTATGCGAGTTTTTAATGCGCTTTTCTGTGGAAAGTATCCACCGCAAAAAAAAAAAGAAATGAGTGTATATACTTTTCGCAGCGGGAAATCGATTCCTTGAGCAAAACTACACAGATTTAGCAAAATATTTAGATTTTTGAATAATATAATTTAAACCTTCTGTATCAACGATACCTAAACTAAACAATGACCGTTTTTCATTTTGTTCGATTTTATAAAGGATGGAAATAGGGCATTATTATTAGAATAACAACAGGGAGTACCACTTTTAATTTTAAGCCGGGTTACACAAATGGTGTTCAACTCTTATCGAAAAGAATCCCTGGTTAGCTAGAATTTATTATTTATTGTATTTGTGGTAGTCAAATTAGTTTGTTGTTTATAAAGGCAATGCATAGTGAGGGCAAAGCGCAGTCCCGCGCGGGCAAATTCAGTGGTCGCCCCCCAGGCCTGACTGGTAGGGAGATTGGAATGTACTATAAAAATCTTTCGAAGCAACGTAAAGATAAAGACACTAAAAATGAGACCAAGATAAAACTGGGCTGCGATGTAAGCGTGCCGCCGGGTATTATAACTCGTATCAACGAATACATGGAGCAGTTCAAAGCGGCCCGAGAAACCGAGGAGAAACACTTGGATGCGAAATTCAAAGAACAATTTCGCCATTTGTTGAGCATCAATTTCGACGCGTTCATAGACGAGACGAAGATGCATAACCAGGACTTGGATCTGCGAAGCCGCAGCCTGGATGAACACGTACAGAAGCAGCAGCAAGAACGGCTCCAATCAGCAGATCTTCGAGCACGCTACGGAGGAGCGTATGAAGTTGCCAACAATGAATCATGCTGCGGACATTTTGGAGGCTGTCAACAGTAATCAGGTTTTGCTGATTGTGGGTAGCACAGGCTGCGGCAAGACAACGCAGGTGCCGCAGCTGTTGCTGGACGACTGCATAGCGAAGGGAATTGGATCCAGCTGCCGCATTGTGTGCACGCAGCCTCGTCGTATCTCGGCCATAACTGTGGCCGAGCGCGTGAGCTATGAGCGCGCCGAAGCGCTCGGTGTCTCCGTAGGCTATCAGATTCGAATGGAGAGCTGCAAGCCACGCGAACGGGCCTCGATAACTTACTGCACCACAGGTGTGCTTTTGCAGCAGCTGCAGTCGGATCCACTGATGCACAACGTCAGTGCTCTGCTCCTGGACGAGATTCATGAACGTAGCGTTGAAACGGACCTCCTGATGGCGTTGCTGAAGATAATACTGCCACATCGGCCCGCGTTAAAAGTAGTTTTAATGAGTGCGACAGTGCGAGAATTGGACTTTTGTAATTATTTTAATAAATGTCCAATGTATCGAATTGAGGGTGTTATGTATCCAGTTGAGATGCTCTATCTAGAGGACGTGCTCTCCTTGACAGGTTATCAGTTTGACTCGCGACAGAACAAACGTGTCCGTCCCCGTTGGGATCAATCTGATCATGCATCCATGATCGAGCCATATATAAGACGGGTGCGTGGCAGCTACGACAACAAGGTTCTCGTTCAGCTGCGATTGCCCTATTCCGAGGGTTGCGAGGACATTGACTTTGTGGCCGATCTCATATACTATATATGCACCGGCAAGTCGGATGGTGCTATATTGGTTTTTATGCCAGGATATGATAAGATATCGAAATTACACAGTACACTGACAAATCCACGCTCATCGAAGGGTCAGCGCTGGCGCGATCACTTGATAGTCTATCCACTGCATTCGATGCTGCCCACGGTGGAACAGCAGTCGGTGTTTCGAAGAGCCCCCAATGGCAAGCGGAAAGTCATCATATCTACCATTATTGCCGAGACTTCGGTAACCATTGACGATGTTGTTTATGTCATCAACACTGGTCGCACAAAAATTAGCAACTATGACATTGAGACGAACATACAAACCCTCGAAGAGTGTTGGGTCACGCTGGCCAACACACAGCAGCGCAAGGGACGCGCAGGTCGCGTCCAGCCAGGCATCTGTTACAATCTGTTCAGTCGTGCGCGGGAATCTCGCATGTCAGAGGTGCCCACACCAGAGATATTACGCAGCAAACTGGAATCAATCATACTCAGCTTGAAGTTGTTGCACATCGATGATCCTTACGCTTTTCTTCAAACAATGATTGATGCACCTGTCCCAATGGCCATAAGTAATGCCATTAAGCTACTAAAGCGGTGAGTGGTTGTGATTTTATCCAGGCAATCATTAAATCAAATTATCTTTACTCAGGATTGAGGCGCTTGATAACGCTGGCCAGCTGACGCCATTGGGTATGCATCTAGCCAAGCTACCTATTGATCCCCAGATGGGTAAAATGATGCTGATATCAGCGCTATTTCGTTGTCTGGATCCCATCACTTCAGCAGCGGCGGTCCTCTCCTACAAGAGTCCGTTTTATACGCCAATGGGTCAGGAGCGCGTTGTCGACGAGGCTAAGCGCAAGATGGCGCAACAGATGCGCAGTGATCATCTTATGGTTCACAACACCATTTGCGCCTACCGCGAATCCCTGCAAGCGCACCGTGACCGCGACTTTTGCTATAATCATTTCCTCAGCCACATGACCCTTCAGCAGCTAGAACGTATGAAACAACAATTTTCCGAGCTCCTGTGTAACTACAAGTAAGTAGTAAGCTTTGTTTAAATTGTATTTTTATAAAATGAATAGCAAAGTTGTATATGTATATACTTTGTATGTATATACTATACATCATAAACTATCATTATGCTCTGTCCTTTTATGATGTAACTGAAGACTACGGCAAGGTTTTAGGAAATTTTTCCTGATAGGGGTAGCAATCGATTGCATAAAATGTATATTATTATTTAGTATTGTATAAAATTATGAACTATTAACCTGACTTCTTAAAATAGCACTGTCTACTATGGCCTTCGGCTAAAATGACAACCTTAGTTTAGGGATTAGAATCCACGTCCTTGTCTAAATGACTGGGTTATTTAGGCTATCTACAATTTTTGTGCTTCTCTATCTTTAGAGATCATCAGTAATCGTCGGCACAATTTGGTGACTACCTTTAAAACTTAGGGAGATATACATTTTTGTCGAGTATCTCTACACATTATCTAACGCGTATGTACAAGTATATATCCGACGTGTCAAGTTTCAAGATTCAATAGCAGCGAAAAGAATTGCGTTCGTACAAACAGACGGGCGGACTGATAGCAATGCGGATATTGCACAAACCCAATATACTCTTTATATTCCGTGCAGGAGTATAAAAATTAATAAATACAGAAAATCTAACTTCCTGAGTGGTTAAGTAAATTTTTGTATAACAGTCAGACGGACACTTCGCGTACCCTATAAAGCATTTATTTTCCTGAACATCAGGTGATAAACTTCAGATTTTGTTTGTCTCTCCATTTGGAGCCCCATTCTTTTTTATAGTCAAATTAAAGATTAAAAGCGGTAGAAAAATATGGTATTTTGGTTTCTGTATAACAGGTGCAAATAAAAACAAATAAGATGACTCTAGTCGGGCGCCCCCGACTAGGAGATACCCTGAACCCAGCGGAGAGCTGTCGTTACGTACATTTAAATCGCTTTACATTCATACACACATTCACAAAGTCACACATACACACACACACACAAACGCAGGCACCAAGCTGCGCACTTAACACATCGGCTACGTTTGGCCCCACTATGGAAAATTAATTCTTGAATAACTTCTAAACTAAGAGTATGATCGCTATGTAACTTTCAGTGCTTAATAAGAGCATCCAAATCTATGTACAAACCAAAACGCAAGTCTGTAGTATTTAATTGTAATCTGCCAATCCTTAACGAGCACATATTAAACCAAATTTTGTGGCTCTAGCTCTTACAGTTTCTGAGGTATGCTCAAAAAACTTGATTAAAAAACCGATAAATATCGATAAAATGAAAACAGGGTGGGTTATCAATAATTTTAAATAGCATTAATCTGCATATGATATACACGAACTTGAAAAACTAAACTTTAATCCCTAGCTCTTATTGCAGTACTTGCTGCCGATTAGATTGTCAAATTGGTCAAATTTCACCACACGTTTTCTTTAATAACTTCTATGTTTCTTAACCGATTTTGATGAATCTTAATGCGATAGATTCTTCTAGTGCTATAGTATATATAAATATTCATTTTCATATTCATTTCATATCAAATTTTTTGTTTCTAGGTCTCAATACCTTCGAAATAAGCTTCAAAAATTAGAGGATGTTGTAGATTTTTATCGATTTTAGGAAAACGGTGTGTGTTATCGATTACTTGATATGCATGGCACGCATGGACGAGTCTACAGCCGAAAAGTTGAAGTCTAGCTCTTATAGTGTCCGAGATCGACGCGTTCATACAGACGGACGAATGGACAGACAGACGGACATGGCTAGATCGTCTCGGCTGTTAATCCTAATCAAGAATATATGTGATGCCTCCTTCTGCCTGTTACATACACAAACGCACGCAGCAAACTGCGCACTTTACATATAGGCTGCGCTTGCAAAAAACCATTATACACTTTTTACCCATTTTTAATGGGTTCAGGATATAATTATTTGGGTTTGGGTTATAATGAGCAATATCAAAGAATATGTTTAAAACAAATAATAATTCTGTTTACAGATTTCTAACCTCATCAAATTGTATGCACGAATCCTCTAACATTAATGCAGAGAAGATTCCGCTGCTTAGGGCCATTATCGGAGGCGGCCTCTACCCAAACATGGCACACTTATCGTAAGCGTTATGATCTTAGGACCCCCTCCTAACATAAAATTTTCACTGTATTCTTTCTAACAGCAAATCACGACAAATAAAAAATCGTGTTCGCGCTATTCATAACATGTCCACCGACGATGGTCGTCGGGTTAATTTCCACCCTTCATCGGTAAATAGCGGCGAGGCAGGATTCGATTCAAACTACTTTGTTTACTTTCAGCGGCAGAAATCAACAGCCCTTTTTCTCCTCGACGCAACCATGGTATTTCCAATGGCATTAATTATATTTGGCGATGGCGTCGAGTTTGGCGTTATAGAAAAAACACACTATCTCTCCGTGGCACAAACTTACTAGTAAGCAGGCGATCAAATTCCCTTGTTTTAAGAATGTTCTAATAATGTCTGTTTTCTCCAGTTTTAAGTGCAATTCGGAGACAGCTGCAGTGGTACTTGATTTACGAAAGAGCTTGGGACACTTGTTGCTCGAAAAGGCCTTGTACCCAGCGCCCATTGAGGAGAACAGTGATGCTAATAAACTTATAAAGTGTGTATCTTTTAAATACGTTCACTTCCTTGTCTTTTTAGTTTGAATTTTTTGTTTATACCCTGAACCCATTGAAAATGGGTAAAAAGGGTATAATGGTTTTGTGCAAATGTATGTAACGGACAGAAGGAGGCATCTGCGACCCCATAAAGTATATATATTCTTGATCAGGATCAACAGCCGAGTCGATCTAGCTATGTCCGTCTGTCTGTCTGACCGTCCGTATGTATGAAAGCGTCTATCTCGGAAACTATAAGAGCTAGAGACCTCAACTTTTCGGCTATTGACATGGCACGCGCAGATCAAGTTCAGATGATCGATAACCTACACCGTTTTCCTAAAATCAATAAAAATCTACAACCACCTCTTTTTTTTTTTAGCTTATTTCGTAGAATTTGAGACCTAGAGACACAAATTTTTATTCGAATGAATATTTATTTATACTATAGCACTTAAAGAATCTATTGCATTAAGATTCATCAAAATCGGTTTTTTTATCCGGTTTTTTGAGCATATCTCAGAAACTATAAGAGCCAGCGCCACCAAATAAAGGATACGCAGATTATGAATATTTTGGATTTTGGAAACCTCCCCCATCTTCCCCCATTAACAGAAAAACATTTGTAATTGCAAGTACAGCCACAATTTTTATTACTTTAGTACAATAAGAATGCATTAAAACAAAATTCCTCCAAATCGGTTAAGAAACACAGAAGAGAAGAAATTTGTATTTATACATTGGCTTAACCACGTGGTAGCAGATTTGGACAGAGGCATTTAAAATGGTGCTGTAGCTCGGTGGTAGAGGTGTTGCCTGGCGGGCTATCAAACGCGAGTCGAATCTCGCTGTGTCAACGGAGTTTTATTGGTATTTTTTATTTTGTAACTTAACACACTTACTGCTCTAAGTGCAACTTAATGCTGGACATCGACAATTGAATATTTTGAAGCAACCAAATTGGAAAAAATTTGTATTTGGCATCCACACTCTCAAAAAGCTTTCGCAGATCAACAGCAACCAACATTTGAAAGATATAGTTTCCTATTTTGTAAAATTTTGCGAGAAATTTCAAACTAAGCCATACTCAAATTTGTCTGCAAATATTTCATATTACTAAGTGTGGCTGTGCTGTCGTGTATATGAATACAGAGGGTTTGGGACAATAGAACGACAGCTCGGCGCTGGGTTCAGGATATCTCGTAGAGCCATCTTACTTGTTTATATCGGAATTAGGATACTCTTTCAGTACATAGAAATTCCCTATACTAAGATTTGAATTTCCTTTATTTCTACATTAGTACTTATAATAACTGTCCATCTCGTATTTTATGCCTCTAACTTACTTTACCTCTGAGACCTTAGTTGATCTACCCATATCCATCAGTCTATCCGCAAATCTCAAAAACTATATCTGTCTTATTTGGCATGCATGTAAAGAACTCTCCACTATACTAGAATTCTTACTTGATTATAAATAAGCCCATGACAATTACATAAATTGCATTATTTCATATATCTATTTTTTAACAGAGCAATTGAGCTTCTTCTCTCAATTGACGATAAGATGGCCGACGACTACGAGATGATGTCCGCTGATGAGATTGACGATATTTAACTTCACAATTGTATATTACGTTATTAAATTATAAAGAATAAATCAATGTATGATATTATCAATTAAGGTTTTTATTTCACGTAGGCTACCAAATTATTATTTTTGATTGTGTTTAAAAAAGTATATAAATTAAGGATGCCAAATACTACCTGACGCCCAAGTTTAATCATCTTCAAGCAGCTCAAATGCGTTTCGTGACCGCGCTGGCTCATCGTCGCATTCTTCCTCATCCGCGTTGGTTTCGTCGTTAGAGCTATCCTGATCATCACTATCAGCAGCTGCAACAAATACAGTTACCACGCTTTCTAGAGTTTTCTCGTTTACTTACTATCTGAGCAAATGGAAGATGTATCCTCATTAGTCTCGCTATCAGGCTCGTCGATATCCACCTGCTGATATTTGGTAACCTCGACCAGGTCGGGGTGGTGCCGCCAGCTTTCGCGATGATCATCAAAGCCGGTTGGATAAAACTGCAGCACTAATTGCTGTTGTCCGGCCAGACACATGCGCAAAATATGATTGGCAGCACGGTTACGGTCCGGGCGCGCCGCCTTGGCGGTGAGAAAACCCCGCTTATACGCCCATGCTTCCGAAATTGCTACAGCCGACCACTCCTCATAGTCCTCAGGCAGATGCAAACGAAGCAGCTCAGGCACATTCAAGTGCTCCGCCAGCAACTTGAGCGAACGATAAGGCACTTGCAACTGTGAGATGGGAAAGCCGCCAAGCAGCACTTGCAAGCTCTTTGGCGTGCTAGAGGGGAAGACAAGACCAGGGCAGTCACAAACACGCACGTTCTGCACAAGGAATATAGTTTGGAAATGTTTGGTGTGGCCGGGCGTTCGACTAACGCTAACAACTTTACGTCCTTTGAGGGCATTAATGAGCGAAGATTTTCCGACGTTCGGAAAGCCAATGCAGCCAACAGTCAAAACGCCGCTATTGTATTTCACGTGCTGATGTGGTGTAGTGTCTATGGAACTGCTGATTTTCGACTCTCCTTCGACTTGAGTTTTTTTGATGTGCCGTCAAGCTCGAACATTTCAGTGCGCATATCGTCACGGATCTTTTGCTCCCATTCTGAAAGATCAACCTCGCTTTGAACGTAATGTTGGCACTCGCGAAAGATGTTATACACTCCCTCCATGGTCTGCCGATGGGCACGCTGATCGCGTTTATGCCGAGTACCCTTCCTGGTGCGCACTGAACACGATGTAAACAGTACAACAGGGAGCTCCGGATACCGCTCGTTGAAATATTGTCGCCAAGCAACGATAGCCTCGGGTGTGACCAGATCGACTTTATTAAAGATAACAATCACATGCTTCTTTAGCGTGTGGATAATATAGTCGTAAAGGGAAGGTGGAAACATCAGCGACGCATAACGTACATCTACAATGATCAGCAATATATCCGAGAACTCAAGCACCCGCCAAAGTTGACGCCACGTTTCTAGGTTTAGCTCGAAAAGGGATAGTTCTTTGCTATCGCTACAGTGCTTTTTTAATAGGAGCTTATCGACATACTCCTGCAAAAAATACATTAGTATGCAGTTAAAGATGTACAATATGAATCAAATTTATCAGCTGACATACCTTGAAATACCTGTTTTCGTTTCGATCTAAGAGATCTTTGTTCTGGTCAAAGGTCCAAGGTGGTCGCACTGGGAAGTCAAAATTCTCGAAATAGCGCGCATCAATCTCCCTTTGTGTAGCCGTCAGGACATCAAGCGATTTGAATCCCTCCTGCTTCAACATCTCTATTTCCTTTTTGCTTTCTTGCGTGAATTGAAGATTGTAGCGGTTTACATTCTTGTGTCGCCCGCCGCCACGTGATAAGGGCTGCTCCATAAGCTTCCGATCCACTGTCGTCTCCGGCGCATCGCTGTCCTCGTACGATTCTTGGGTGCTGCGCAAATACTTGGGCTGACCTGTAAACATAATTACATTGTTAATCATGTTGATATCATCATGGCTATTTACCCTTTGCGGTGCGCTTTTGCAGCAATTGGTCTTTCTTCTTTTTGCCGCTAAAAGGAAGTTTTCGTCGTTGTTGAGGCATCTTTGAATTCTATGTGATTATTATCAATATCAATTTCCCAAATTTATCAATTAGGCTGCTATGTTTGGCATTCGTCGTTACGGAAGAAAGAAAGTCTGTTAACGCAGAGAAGAGCTGACTGACGCAAGAGTTGACTCCTGTACAACAAGTTGTTCGCAAAATAACATTTTTAATTTAAAAGTTTTTTTTGTATTCTCTAGTTGCTTTATACCTGTTCATATGCCTACTTAGTATTTATACACATTTAAAATACCAAAACATAGGCTATAGTTTCGCGTCACCCCAGGTAAAGAGCTTCCAAATAAATTGGGGTTTAGGTCAATCTTATTTAGTTTTTTACGAGGATTCCATTTCCGGCGGCGGAACTTAACTTTATTGCGTGGTTTATGAAATATAAGCAAATTAAAGTTGCCGATATATCGGTGCCAGCACGATACCAAAGGTTGTTCCGTATCGATACCACTTGACGATGAATATTTGATAGGCGTGGACGATCGCAAAATACTTCGAGATGAGCAAATGAATGTCATGCACTATCGATGAAAGTCATTATAAATATCGTATTTTCGAATTAGCCCGAATTGTTTTGACACAGCCTATATTTAAAAGCAATTAGAATGCAACTAGTTTTTTTTTTTTAATATATATAAATTCAAATGCTAATTACACTTGTTTATTTCATAGTTTATATGATAAATATATATAAAATAAATTGGTATATTGTGTCAATGCTTTTGTTTAAGGGTATTTACTTTTTGTTTACTAATACTGAATGTGACGGGACTCTTAAAATATATGTAAATATAAATTAATCAATTTTTTTTAGGTACTATTTTAATTTTTTAAGTGACATGTATTTATTTTTGTTTATAAATTATAAATAAATGTATCTGCATTAAGTTGTTGAAAAATAAATATATATATATATATATATATATATATATATATATATATATATATATATATATATATATATATATATATATATTTATTTATTTATTTTTGGTTATATCTTAGCCGATCTGCCTCCAAAATGGTTTAACTCTAACCGACTTTCATTATTATCGCGTTTTAAGATATTGTAGACTGTCCCTTATCTGATGGAAAACAGTTTGGCCAACTGTTTGGCAGATTCGCCTTTATAATAGTAGAAATAAACCCACTGTATTTGATTGTCGTTGACTAGCTTTCCAAGCGTACTTTAAATGGTAGTTTATGCTAACAAAACACTGCTAAAACGTAAAATCGCGCCTCTTATCAACTCACAAATCAATACGCAACTGCACAACATAACATATTTCCAAGAATTCAGATCCGTTACTTCTTTTGCGTTCCCTTTTGGTGTTGTGTTTGCATTTTGCAAACAATTACTTGACAGTGCAAAAACAATAAGTTAGGTTTTCTTGATTTTTTTTCGCATTTAAAATTTAATTTCAACTATTATTTTAGTGCGTTGTTATAAACAATAATTATGTTAATAATATAACAAATACAAATTATTAAAAGTATATTTTTCCATACATAATATGTCATTAAAGTGGAAATTATGTGTGTTTTTTGTTGTTCGTATGTATGTTCGAAAATAATATGTACGTACGCTTTGTTTGCCTATTCACTCTCGATCTATGTCTATACGTCGCCGATTTAAATTTATTATGTGGAAAAGATTATTATTGCTGAAACATAAGGTCCGAAATGGGTTATGGTTAGCGTAGTTACTACTACAGGTTTGAAGATAAAGTGCAAAAATTCGGAACTGCAAAATTGGCTGATCGATTCGGAAGAATCAATTTGCCATTAATTAGTTTGTGTAAGAAGATTACACCAAGCATGGTTTTACTATCAGAAAGAGAGGGAACGATTTATTAGGAAAAGGTAAGCAGGTAAGAAGGCATGCGTGTATTAGGATCCAGTTATAACCCCGGAGTGCAAAGAGCAGAAATTGTTTTTGTACGGATTCAATTCTATCCTGGTGAACCTTGTATTGATTCATATACAAGATCCATACTAAAGAATTGGATGGACAAGTGAAGCATATAGAGTTTTAGTAACGTAGGGATCGTATGCAAGACATTTGCCTGTTATTTTATTATGAGATTATAGGGGTGGGTCGCTAACGACGAAACTTCTTTCGGGAAGTTATGGTGTGGGTAGTTTATCTAAACTGCGGAAACTTGGAGGACCGGGCTTCACCGGCGAGATTGACGAGTAGGTGGTCGGCAAAAATAATTGCTGCCGAATAATTAAGGGCCAATGGGTATTCCGCATATACGAACGGAAGACGAAAAAACTCTATTTAGAGGCCGTCGAAAAATGCCAAAAAGAAACCCTATTAAAAATTATAAAGCAGAGAATCGAGGATGTGGCAAAAATGGTTTCCGATTGCTGAGCAGCATACGACTGGTTTAAAAAGATGACGGTTAATCACTATCTGAACTTTTGGATCCAGTTTCAAATGCGTACACGCAAAACATAGAAAGAAAATAGCGTGATATGAAGGGGAGTATCCCGAAATATAGAAAAGCGGAAAAAATCCTCAGCTACTTGGAAAGCTTTTTTTAAAGTAAAGTGCCCAAACTTTGAAGATCGTTTCAATAATATTTTTGAATCAATTTAAAAACATTATGGTCCGCATTGCACCCATCATATAATTCACAGTGATGCCGATAATTTTAATAAATATATAATTGTTTCATAATTATCATTTTACCTGTAGTGACAGTTTCAATAATACGTTTAAACTAGAAGAAAATCATAGAACAACATATGATAGTTCATCTGGTTCATGAGATATATAGCTGTAAGTGATTCGCGAAAAATGTATAATTTTTGAGCTGTTAGGGCTGTTGGGGGCTTTCAGAAACTCATTCAGGCATACAAAAAATGTGTTTCGAATACGCATCAAATGGTACCTCACTTATTCAAATCCGATAACTCGTTCAACAGTTATTAAATAATATAAATTTTTTTTGTGGATTTCCGATAATTATATGTTAATTTCGGAATATTTATTCGCTTATGATAGCGCTGAGATAGCTTTTGTTTCCTATTATGAACCAAGAAACTTTAGTGCTACGACTTTTGGAAAAACCCCCTAGTTTGGCGGGAAGAGGCAAAAATCCGCTAAAATTGACACCCCCACAGTTTCCATACCACTGAAGAAACGGGTATGTTCTATGTATTATTTGAAAGGTATTTTGAAGAGCTTTTAGTCCAAGGTACCTAGGCGTTTTTGTTCTTAAATACGCAGGTGAAAAGTTACAGTTGGAAAAGTTTTCAATTGCACATTTTGGCAATTTAAAAGAAAACGGCTCCAACGATTTTGATTTAGGCAATAAGTTTTCGCAACGTTACGTTTTTGCAAGATATTCCTTGATTAGTGTTCAAACTCTTAAATTAGACAAACATCTGTTTGCATTGCTAAAATAACCAGTGCTGCCAGTCAGTTTTTTATACAGGGTTCAGGGTGAACCCATTGAAAATGCGTAAAAAGGGTAAAATGTATTTGTGTAAATGTATGTATGAGTCGATTTAGCTATGTCCGTCCGTCCGTCTGTATGAACGCAGCTATATCGGAAACTACAAAAGCTAGATACCGAAACTTTTCGACTATAGATTCTCCTAAGCCAGACGCAGAACCATCTTATCATTTTTTTTCTCGATATTTTGCTCCGTTTCATTAATATTGAAAAATCGATTTTCAGGTTGGTTTTCTTGGCATATCTCGGAGACTATAAGAGCTAGCGTCACCAAATCGGGAGCGCCCGACTAGAAGATACCCTGAACCCAGCGGCAAGCTGTCGTTACATACAGTAAATACAAGAAATATTTTTTACATTATAATGTATTATATGTACATAATAATAATTATTATTTTTTTGAAGAAAAAAGAAAAGAGGTAAGTGTCAATTGTGAATTAGGCCATTATTTACGGAATTGCATTTTTACTTTTAATATTTATATATTTATGTATATTGTATTTACATTTAAGCATATTTCTTTTCATATCTTTTTGTTGCAGGCAGTACATATGTTGGAATCCACAATATCAGCAATTGTATCGAAACGCATAGAAAAACTAAGATCAATTTTGTAAATAAATAAATGCATACATAATGTTAAATATTGATTGATTGATTTTTTAATTAGTGGGTATATAGGTAACACATGTTTTTCAGTACAGTAGACGGCATATCAGGGGAAAGCGCTGTCGCCTCTCCTATCCCCTAGTGGTGCACCGGCGTCCCAATCGGGCACTCGCCTGACCCCTGGGAATGCAAAGCCGTGCTAATTCACTACTCGCCGGACTCTTTGAGCGAAACACGAGCGATGCTCTATCTAGCTAATGTTCCCCGCGCGCATTACCAAAGAGCAAGTGTTGCTAACTTTTATATTCCGCGGCAATACAACGTCGTGCCAATTGACACCGTCTTATAACATGTCAACTGGAAACGTCCCAGTAAAACGCATTGGCAGGGGTTTGACGAGTGGTGGGCTTTTACCATTTTCTGTCGGCGAAATCCCTGTCACCGCGAACTACAGTGCACTTTACTCAACGCACGCGTGTCCCAATCCTCGTTCTCTCTCTTACAAAATATCCATTTCTAGAAAAGATTGCACTGGCTCGGAGACGAACTCACGTCTTAAAGAATGTGTGCCGTTATTTCCACTACGACACCACAGACGCACTTAGTAAATTTCGGCCAATTTGTAATATATACTCACATAAATATAAATGCTCGCGCTTCGCGTTGGCTTTCAATATGTGCATACAAATTGTAGTATGCAAATATAATATTATGAAATTTCTCTTAAATTTTCACAAAACAGGAAACCATATCTTTCAGATGTTGGTTGCGGTTGATCTGCGAAAGCTTTTTGAGAGGGTGCATGCCAAATACCAATTTTTCCTCATTTTGTGCTTCGGAGTAATTCAAATCGCACATCGGAGTCCCAGTATTAAGTTGAACTTGAACTTATAAGTGTGTTAAGTTTAAAAAAATAAATAAACACCACGAAAACTCCGTTGACATAGTAACGATCCGAATCCGCGTCTTCTTGACCGCCAGGCATCACATCTACCACAGAGCTACAGCAGCAACTCAACCGTCTCTGTCAAAATCTGAGCTAATAAAATAGTGCATATGCACAAACAATCGCATTGGAATTTTCAAAATAAATCACGCCTATGAATGTGTATATATGTATATGTATACACGTATGCAGAAATCGCTTTCGCTTGACGCTTGCCATTACGTGGTTTTGCCAATATAAAAATATCTGTTTGTAGTTTTTTTTTCATACAGACGGACGGACAGACAGACGGACATCGCTAAATCGACTCGACTTGTCGTCCTGATCAAGAATATATATCCTTTATGGGGTCGGAGATGCCTCCTTCTGCCTGTTGCAAACATTTGCACAAAACCATTATACCCCTTTATCCCAATCTTCAATTGACCTGTGGAAAAGCTCCAAAGATAACTGCCTATGCGGATGACATCAGCATAATTATCACGGGAAAATGTCCATCGACTCTCAGCTCAATCATGGACTACACGCTAAAAGAGATACTAAGATGGGCCACAGAAGCCTGACTTAGCATCAATGCGGACAAGACGGACCTCATTCTCTTTACCAAGAGATACAAGGTACCGCGCTGGGACCCGCCGAAGGTGAACGGTATACCACTAAAACCGAAGAATAATATAAAGTATCTCGTAGTGAGTCTGGACAGCAAACTGACTTGGAAGTCCAATGTAGAAGAAAGGGTGAAAAGGCTACAGTCGCGCTCTATGCATCGCAAAAGATGCTGAGGAGTACATGGGGACTCTCACCATGACTGATGCACTGGATATACGTTTCAGTAGTGCGACCGACCCTACTCTGGACGTCCAAACTCGGCTCCTTGCACAGAAGACATATAGAACGCTCCAAAGCTTTGGACACAGCTCGGTTGGTAGGGAACTGCAGAGTTGCACAAACTACAACAACGTCAATGGGACCAGACGACTGGTGTTCGGGATTGGACCAACAAGCAGTGCACATATTTACGGACGGCTCAAAAATGAATACGGCAGTCGAGGCAGCACTGGTGCACTGCGCAAAGCCAGAAATAAGGCTTCGGTACAAACTGTCCGATCACTGCAGCATATTCCAAGCGGAAGTATTCGCGATAAGGAAGGCTGCAGTAGCAGCACTACACCGAAGGCATAAAAGGATCAACACTTTCGTGCTATAGCCAAGCAGCTATAAAATCCTTGCAAGCATCTGCTATTTCCTCCAAAAATGGAGGCACTAGATGACCTAAGCACTGCTGGAACAGTGCACATCTATTGGGTTCCCAGCCACCGGGACATTGATGGTAACGAATTGGCAGACCGCCTAGCTAAGGAAGATGTCGGACTATCTCACGAAAACTCAGAAAATATCGAAATTGCACTAAAGTCCCTATAAACGGGATCGACTCACTCACTTCCTACTGCAGCTATCAAGTAGAGACTGCAAACTAATGGTAGTAGGAGTACTGACCGAACATTGCCTGGCAGCAGTTCACGCCAAGAAAATTGGCATTACAACAGATGAAGGCTGCCGCAAATGTAAAGAAGCAGGAGTTGCTGAAACACTGACTCGGCACAGAGCCACATACCTCAAGGCACACTGGCTTACATCGCCAGAAGATGCTGCCAAACACACTCCAAATGCGTTATTGGCATTTGCCAAACGCATACTCATACTACAGGATCATTAGAACTTCTAACGACCACAAGTATCCGGCAACACCAAGGACAAACTTGGTCTATGTGCAACCGCTGTAGCGGTTAACCGGTTCAACCTAAACTAACCTATAATGCCCCTTTTACCTATTTTCAATGGGTTCAAGGTATAAAAACGTAAAACTTAATTTGAGATTATTTAAGGCGATTGTCCCAAGAATATGACAAGAATATTTATTTAATATCCGTAGATTCTTTTTACAATCTTTATATTTCATCTAACGTTATATATCGTCTACTCCTGACGTCTTTGTGCATTGCGCCAGCCGGCGAATTTGTCTTGATGCGGTTGTATATTTAGTTTTTGATAATCTCCGATCAACTTTAACACATAGATATAGTGAAAATACATTGAAATGCGTGGCACACATTTTGGAATATTGTAGGGGCAAAAGTAAAATTTTCATGCGATCAGCTTCACGCTTATTATCAGAACACACAATAAAAACTAATGAATACGTGTTCCACCCTTTTTGAAAAAGTATTCAACTTTTTTGTAACCCAATAAATATTGTTTTGTAAGTCTTGTACATTTTATATACGAATATATATTGTAAATATAAGGAAGTAACAAAGTAGCTCTATTGACATTGATTCTTTATCATTTAATAGTAAATATATGAACTCTATAAAATGTATAATTTATTGCAAGCACGTGTTACATTATATGAAGGTTCTTTGAAAGAATCTTTCAAGATAATTTACCTATAGTCAACGCAGATCGAAATAGTCATATAAGCGTCACTCACAAATGCGATGGACATATAAAAACCAATTTACGCTGCTTGCACATGTATGTACATATTGTATTTGTTGCAGATATAGGTATGCTTTTATTCTAAGTTAACATAGGTATGTATGTATATGCTTTTCATTTTAAGGCATAATAAACTGCTAATTAACATCTTTAATTATATGAATAACAAGTGAGAAGTTTTTAACTTCTCAGGTAATATAGTTACGCTACATGAAGTGGGAGTTTAAATGTAGAAGAATGCATTTTATTCAATAACGCAAACATTAAACAACAGTAAAAACAAAACTTGTGCATATTGGTAAATTATAGGAATATCGTTACTTAAATAACATCTTTAGACTGACTTTAAAGTGAAAACTAAACTATTAAATATGTATGCTGGACAATAAACAAATTAAACAAATTCCTATTAATGCTGCGATCGTAAACATATATATATGTCATTTAATTGGAAGTAGAAATATGGGGTAGATTGTAAGCATTGATGCCTAATTTCTCTTCTTAAGTACAAAATTTATGAGGTATTACATGTGTAATATGCGTGTTATTTCTTGATTCGAAACATTGCAACACTATTATTATGATTTCGCAGACACAATCCTGCGCAGAAGTATGATCATTTATAGTTATAGAAAAGAAACTTGTTGATTGTTACATTAATTTGTTTGGATCTAAACATAAATTCAGTTTTACTCAATAAAGAAAATGTCTAGTCAAATCTCAAGTTGAAGTGGAAAATGAACAATAATTGAAATAACAATATTTAAGGAAACCGCAACCATATTTCGGTTTTGCATTAGAACAATTGTGAGCGATTCTTACAAAAAAAAAATGTTCGGCAACTAGGTCCTAATGTAAGGGATTCCTCCGAAGACTGCGTTATTGTGGCTTATTTTGCCTGGATTCGTTATTTTCTCCTGGCTTTGGCAAAAGCGGCGTCGATGTTCCATCTCTATCATCGTTGTCTCCATTCTGAAGATCACCGGCTACATCCGAAGTAACTAAGCTACTTAATGAACCATCTTCAGTATGTTCAGGAGCAATTCTTTGGCCTGCTTGCATTTGGCCACTGGCACTATTACTTCTATCATCATGAGATATAGTATTGTTTGTAGGTGAAGATGTTACACTTCTGTTGGGCTTAGATAATCGTCTTGTACTCTGAGTGGCTGCAAGAAATCGAGGCTTTTCATCTTCAGTTATCGAATGAAGAAGACGTTCAACTTCGTCATCATATGTTTCACTTGAGAACGTCCCCGACTTGCGACTTTTTTCTAGTAAAGTAGCTTTCTTTGCGGTAAGGTACAAACTACGTTTGATTGCAATATAAATCACATCCGTAGCAGCGCGAACAGAATAATCCGGAACAAAAGTTTGCCGAATTTTTGAATCCATATTCAGAGACTGCATCGATCCCATCTGGGTTGGAGAATCTATAGATAATTTTTTTTTTTTGTTAATGTTCATTTAAATTTTCATCTAGTACACTTACCAACAACAACATTCTGAACCAATGCTTGTGTTCCAAAATAAGTAAACGGCCCACTATCGAATAACAGACCTTCCTTGCCAATTGTCACTTCTACACGACCCTCTAATATAAGTACAAAAAAGTCAACAGCTTTTCCCTGTGTAAATATAAACAGACAGGGATCATCCTTATTTTTCCCCTTTATTTTAATATTGTGAAAAACGTCTTGATTAAGTAATCGCCGTAAGATCGGTTCTGAAATGACATCCTTTTTAAACGCATCAACAGCTGTGGAAAAAAATAAATTACTAATGCACATTTAAAAAAAAAAACAAATTCAGTTGGTTTTTTATTACCTGTACTTAAGTATTGGAATGTTGCCAAAGTTAATTGAGGAGAAATACGCACAGTTTGAGCTTCACGACGTTCGGCAAATGCAGAAAAGTCTGCCTTTTTATAACGACTACGACGAGTTTTAGTGCGGTTATCGACAAACACATCGGTTTCATCAACAATTTCTGCTTGAATAAGTTCCTCAATGACATCTTCCAATGTAACAAGACCAACGGTTTCATAAAATGGATCGCCGTCACCTTCATTGTTGACGCGATGTACAAATGCTATGTGGCCGATCGTACCTTCTTTGAATTGATTAAACATAATGTCTAACGTGTAGTCCTCAAAAACAAAATGAACTGGATTTTGGTAAAATTCACATAGTGTCTTCAACGGGGTATTATCATCAGTATCCACGAATGCCAAATCTTTAATGTAAAGCAAAGTTACAATGTTCTTTCTATCGCCGTCGTATACTGGAATACGAGAATAGCCAGAGTTCATGATGTCAGACACAGTTTCAAAGTCGAGTACAGCTTCCAATGAAAGCATATAAGCGTCATTAATATGTGTCATTATATCGGCAACAGTTTTTTTACGAAGCTCCAAAGCGCCTGATATAATATTCACTTCATTTTTATCCAAATCATTTACATCGTTGGTGACCTATGCCATTAAAATACTTTTAGTTTTTGCTGTGACATTTGCAAATGTAATTTAACAAGAGCCAGCATACTTACACGAACAAGTTCCTTTAGGCGTTCACGATTGAAAACATTGCCAATCTCTTCACCCAATAGTGCATCTAGGATACGAGATATTGGATAAGACAGCGGGGCTGTTATGGCCATTACCGTTTTGGTAATTAATATGGTTTTGGCTCCAATTGCTAAACCATGTCTTGAACACACAGCCTGTAAACCACGTATTTTTTTTATATAAGTGCCTTAGATTTTATATTGATTTCAAATTAAAAGATGAGAGAGTTATGTAACAGCGTTAGGCAGCTCAAAGTATTCTATTTTCAGTATTCTATTACAAATAATAATAATTTTCGGGCTTTCATGCAGATTGACGTCGCACTTGTATGATATTAACCAACTTCTTGCCTAACAGTACAAAAGCAGTGTATAACGTAGTCTGTCTGATTTTACGAAGGCATCACTCTCAAAAATTATAGGAACTAGAATTGCATGCGGATATTAAGTTTATTTCAGATTTTCGATACATTCCCATTTCTCTAAGATCGATATTCAGCCCACGATTTAAAAACAATTCCCAACATAACAAATTTATTTTTGAACATATAGCTCTGATTATGTTATATATTCACTATCAATACATAACGATCAGACAAAAACAGATATTTTTAGGAATATGGTTTTTATATTGTCTGAAAAGGAGCACAGTTGGTTTGTGTATATGTGTAATTGCATATGTAAGTAAGCCAGAATGTTTGTTATGCTCTTAACTTAAGCAATTGGTTTTTATATAATGTGTTGTGGAATGCACTGTTATAGAAAATTTAAAATTGGTGTTTAGATATTAATAACAAATAATCCATTTTTTAAATTCTTTGAAAAATAATGTAGATTGTTTACATTATGTTGAACATGTATAAATGTATCAGTTAATATACCGAAGAAACAATGATACGCCAACAAAATCAATTCTTTATTCGAAACATTTTACTGTTTAATGGATTAATGGAATATCAAAACTTATAACCACTATATGACATATTTCAAAATGCACAGAGGATTCCATTTTAATCTTCACCAGTAAAATAGTTAATCAGTTGTAAAGAGATTCAGTAAAGTTGATTATGAATGTTTTAGTCAAAGAATATTAGACTCTGCATCGCAAGTATGTTGTAAATGAATTACTTTGGTTGAGCGTGTTACTCTTACAGAACCCAATCATATAGTTAAACCGTCAGCCTACCTGAGGTGTTATTTCACCGAAAAGCACGATGGCCAAGGTGGAAAATATGACAGCAAAAAGTCCAGAGGTCAAACCATCCAGTAGAATGGTAAAGGTGGAGTTAACCAACACATTACCCAAGAGAATACTGCACAACAGATAATTACCTTGATCTCTGACAGGTGCAATTTTCGCGGCATACTTTCTTTCTTTTTCCGTGCCAGTATTTCGTAATATCTAAGGTATATACAATTATTAATATGACGGCTGATAAATGCATACTTGCATACTTTTAATTCGGTACGGTCCATAGCCATAAGACCCAAGTTAAGACCCGAGAACAAGGCCGAGAAACAAAGGCATGTTACAATAATAACTATAGCTACCCATAAGGGTAATAACGGTTGGTGCGTTTTGATTTTCATCCATTTGGCATTGCCTTGATGTTCAAGTGGTGTGGTATTTGCTGCGCTGCTGTGCTGTTTAAAAATACATTAATTGTATATATTGTTATTAAAGCTATCAATGATTTGCGCAACTTACAGTGGTACCCTGATCGATTTTCGCACAGACATACAGTGCGCTACTAGAGTAGGGAAATTTCACTGTATAGGTTGCCGTGGTTCCGTCCGCGGAAACGTAACTCGGCTTGAAGATTTCTGTAGTCGGCTTAAGGCATGCTCCCTGATATTCATTTTCCTCAATTGTAAAAGCAATAACGGTGTTTTCTTGTAAGCCAATACCGAAAACGCGAAGCGTCTGTTCCTTATCACACAACACACTTGGTATGCCATCACTGGATTCTGAGCTATCATCTTCCAAGCGCAATCCAATAATATGAACTGAGCTTTTTGTTTCTCGTGGTATTCGAGTCCTATAGAAAATATACAAAAATTGGTTATTAATAATTAATGTTAAAGCAACAAATTTGCTTGAGAACTTTGTAACCTATGAAGAGACTCAAAGATTTTCAAATTTAAAAGAAATCGTATTTTGTTTCTCTAAAAAAAAACTAATAATAATAGGAAATCTTAATAGAATGTAGCATGTACTAATAATGTGTGGATATTTTTTAGGTACTCAAGAACTGATAAAATGGTTATATTAACAAGATAAAATAAAATAAAACAAAATAAAATGTTTTAGCACTTTCTATACGCTTCAGACCCCATAAATAAAGCTTTTATAAAACTATCAAGAGCATAAAAGAGTGAGAATGATGCAGCCGGGGATAACAGTGTACTAATAATTATAATATACGAGTATACAAAATCGAAAAAAAAAGTTTTCCTCTGCGTGGTCACAATTGTCACCTAAACTGCGTGTTAGACATCATAAACACCAACCATTTAGTTTTTGACGTTATTCAAGTTACATATCTAACAAGTTACATATCTGATAACCTAACATATCCAATAAGAATCAACGCAAAATTTAAATTAAATCTATGAAAGGTTTGTGCCTTGGGTGATTGTTTTAAATTCGGCCGCTGCAGTACTAAAAGTGCACCCAAAGATTGCTGCGCTTGAGTGGTTTTTAAATTAGGCCGCTAGGTGACCATATTTACTGACATATTTAAATTCAGAAAGATGGAATGAATACGCTGATTGATTTAGTTTAATCCTTAATGATAATAATAGATTAAATGTGTTTTGGTTTTTTTAATCCACGGAAGTGCCCTTTTTCCACCTGAAGTTAGTTGCGATTTTTTCTAGTGCTGAAAAATAGGTGACTGACTGGCTTTCCACAGTACTCCCCTCCTAGACAAGTCGAGCTTTTGTAGGCGAAGAATCCACCGCACTGTTGTCGGGTGTCGGTGTCAGTATGCTCCAAGAAAGCTGGTTTCAGTCTATCAACTGATATGGATACGTTCTTGCCGTTCATTCGAACAACAAAAACGCGATCTGAAGACTTCTCGATAACCTGAAATGGTCCCGTGTATGGTAGTCCACAACGGTTGCTTCACGGAATCTGCGCTAACAAACACATGTGAGCAATCGTATATGTACTTGTGCATGAAAAGTTTTAATTGGTTGTAGTGTGCTGTTGATGTCGGCTTCAGCGTTTGCATACTGGTGCGAAATTCACTCAAAAATTCAGCGGGTCTTGGAGCCGAGTCAAAGTCCCTGAAATACCCGTTAGAGAGATGAAGACTGCATCCGTAGAGCATCTCAGCAGCTGAGGCTTATAGATCTTCGGTGAGAAGCAATTTGAACCAAAGAGTGTGAGTGTCGCACATCAATGCAGCTTTTAAGGATCTGCGTCCGGCCAGCGAGAGAAACGGTTGATCATTGTCAGGCAATATTGCCAGGCGATATGCGTTCACCGGTGGCACGACCACAATCTTCAGATGCACATGCTCCAATCGGTGATCCGGTAACGAAATTTTCAACGGCACTAGTGAAGTGTGTTTGTGTATTTTTGCCCTTTGGCATGGCAAACAGTTTCTTGGCCGGCGGCGGTGAGTGAGGATGGCAATGATATTGTATTTAACCATTGCCGTTCTCACTGAAATTAATCATCGAGGTTTTGATAGAATCAGAAGTCCACTCAATCGGCCGCTTATCGTTTGTTTTTTATACCCTGAACCCATTGAAAATGGGTAATATGGGTATAAGCGTTTTGTGCAAATGTATGTAACTGGCAGAAGAAGGCATCTACGACCCGAGAAAGTATATATATTCTTGATCAGGATCAACAGCTGAGTCGATCTAGCCATGTCCGTCTGTCTGTCCGTCCGTCTGTATGAACGCGTCGATCTCGACAACTATAAGAGCTAGAGACTGTCTATGACACGTGCAGATCAAGTTTATTTCAAATGATCGATAACCCACACCGTCATATAATCGATAAAAATCTTGACAGCAAGCACTAATTAAGAACTAGAGAGTTAAAGTTTGTTTTTTAAGTTCATGCATACCATACGCAGATCAATTTTATTTTGAATTGATAACCATTCCCTTTTTATTATTATTGATATTTATAGATTTTTAACCCGGTGAGCATATATTTGAGCATATATTAGAAACCAAATTGTGTATAATATGTTCCCGTAAAATATACGCAGATTATGAATACTTCGCGTTTTGGATAGCATTGCCACTTACCCGAATTGTGAAAAAACGGAATTCATGTACTACATCCTTGTTTAACGACAGATCGCAGCTGGGTGCAGAGTATCTCGTAGTCGGGCACTCCCGACTAGAGCAGTCTAACTTGTTGTATACTGGTATGGAATGGTTTTACCTTTATACGATAAGTATGGAGCTAACCAGAATTTTCTGACTAGAGCCGCATCCAAAACAGATTATCTCATTTGAAACGGTCGCAAGATTTGAGTTTGCGTCACAACCGACATGGTCTTATCACTTATAACTTTATCATCAATATAATACTATACAGCCATATATCTCACTCAATCAAGTACGCATCACGCATCACGCATGTATGTACTTATGTATAAAGGAGCGCTTCAAGGCTGAGAGGTTGCCCATGATAAGTGTCACCTAATACTTTTCTAGATTATCATAATCAATCATCATTTGTTTTATAATAATAAATACTGAACATTGGTATCTTTTTCAACAAAATACTCATTGAAAATATTTAAAAAAGAAGTAAGAATGCTCTAGTCGGTAGACAGGTAGTGATACCCTGTACCCAGCGGCGACCTGTCGTAACATACATTTAAGCCCCTTTGCATTCATACATCCATACAAAAAATTGCGCAAGCAGCTCCGCTCGGCCCCCACTAAGGAAAGTTAATTTTTAAATAACTTCTGAACTAAGAATATGATGAAATTTGCAGGACGAAACAAGAGCTTTAAAATCGGTGTAAAACCAAAGCGCAAGTCTGTACTACTTAATTTGCATTTTTTTATATATTTTTTATTGAAGAAAATGTATTTGTATATTGGGAGACCACATGGTAGCAAGCGCCAAACGCAGACGTTTTCTGCATACATATGTATATGCAAGTTCACATGCGTGAGCTCTTTGTCTCAAGCGGTTGTTTGTGCATTCGTGTATCTAATCTGAGATTTGGACAAAATTAAAATGCTGCTGTAGCTCGGTGGTATAGGTGTTGCCCGGCGCGCAATCATACGCTAGTTCGAATCTCGCTGTGTCAACCGATTTTGTTTTTTTTTTTTGTCACTTGGGATATCACGCTGGGATATCGGCGATTTGAAATATTCTGGAGCAACAAAATTGGGAAAACTTAGTATTTGGCATGCACACTCTCAATAAGCTTTCGCAGATAAACTGCAACCAACATTTGAAAGATATAGTGAAAGATATAGCCCACAATGTCCAAAACTCGAGATGTGCACAACATCAATGATGCCAGTTCAACATATCAAGCCCCATCTATTGCATACTTTGATAATTAATATTTGGTTTCATTAGAAAAGTGTTGGATGACTGTTCAATTAGTTTGTCACATGGGAAATGAAGTAGTCAGTGACCACTGGTCGGTAGATGGCGTTAGTTGCCAGACTGTTTGCGATTGTGCACTTGTCATATAACTTGAGTTGAGTTTTGTTACAACTTGTATAAAATGCAGCTAAAATTATTATTTCTAATTAATTATTCTATTATATCTGTAAACACTCTTGGACAAAGTAATATGACAGTTGATTATAGGAAGAAAATTCAACTATTTTCTTTTTTATCAAACAAATGATTACCTAAGAAATTTCAGAAAAAAGGATGAGGCAAATTCCTATTTTGCTTTTTATACTCGTTTATTTATTTTTTTTTTTTGTGCACCCATAATGCTAGGTTACATATTTTCGTTGTTATTACACCGTGAACGAGTATCCCGACTGCAACGTTCTTACTTGTTTTTATTTGTTTGTATTTTGTTTTACTAAGTAAAATAAGTATTTAATTTAATTTAATTAAATGTATGTAACTACAGCTCGCCGCTGGGTTCAGGGTATGTCCTAGTCGGACTTTTTTTTTCTTGTTTATGATGTTTTAAACATTGAAATTTAATTAAATTTACACACTATACACTGCAAAGTTTAGGCAGCGGCTGTGCTTTTTTTTTCTTCAGCTCAATATTTGGGAAAATTAAGTCCGCATTTATTGGCTATGTCGATGACTTCCAAGTGTGTTGATATTTAAATTTGGGCGATGAGGGGAGAAATATCCAACAAATTAATTATTATACTCGTTCACGAAGTGAAACTAGTATATTTGGATTGTGCAATGTCCGTCATGCTGTCCGTCCACCTGTCCGTATGAACGCGATTTTTTCGCCGCTATTGAAGTTAGAGACTTAAAATTTGAAATGTATACTCGTGTATACCCTTGTCAGATAACGTGTTAAGGGTTTCGGGGTGCGCCCACTGGGGGAGTGGCAATTTGAACTGTTAACATAGGTCAGTTTTTGTCTAACTTAAAACTAACATAACATAACATAAAAAACATTTATGTTAACATAAGAGGTGTTAATCATATGCAGTGCATATAATGCACCAACCGCAGCGGTTTCTGTGTTAGTGATGTTAAAAAAAATCGAAATATCGATGTATCAATATTAATAGAAGCGATTTTTTCCAATTTTAAGTCGATAATCTTTTTTACGATATTTCGATGCACCTCGATCGATTGTTATAAATATATTGGTCCTTTTGGAATCTTTAAGCTTAAGCTGAAACCGACTAAAACAAAATGAACTTTACGTTATTGATGTTAAAAAAAATCGAAACATCGATGCATCGATGTTGACAACAGTAATGTTTTCCAATTTTAATTCGATAATCTTTTTGTAGGATATATCGGCACATCGATGATTATCAACACGATTTTCTAATCCGATATAAAAATCTATGTTCATTTCGGATTTACATCACTATTCTGTATGCACTTTTCGGCGCTAGCGCTATAGCGGTCATGTTTTAGTTGTCGGTTACAGCCTACTGCAACGTTCTGACTTGTTTTTGACCTGAGTATGCTAATGCAAGAACATACATGACAATTATGATCTCTTTAGATATTATTACCTCTGTACCATAAATTATTTGTTTTGATTTGCGGGCGAGATTTTATTTTCATTTTGTCTATGACTATGTCTTTCTATTGCTTATGCATACCATACATATAAAATAGATATATATACATGTATACGTGAACGCGATGTATATATAAATAATAATACATATATATGAAGTTGACGGCTGTCGGCAGACGCTGAAAATACGTCACAAACAAATATAAGATATTTAATAAATACATATTTACTAGTATTCGGGCGATTGGATTGATCGCCAGCGGTTTATTATTAGATTTTGCTGTTTTGTCTGTACTAATAATAATATGCGGATTCAAATCTGTTCCATTCTCCTCTTTACCTAGTTATGGGATATTTACTTTTTTCCAGACATTTTTACTTAAATAATAATATTTGAATATATCTCTTATATCTATCGGGAATGAGTACACGGTATTTCCTAGACGGAAATATTTAATTTTTAATATCATATATAATAAATATTACAATTCCATAGGGAAGTTTGAAACAAACCGGCTCAAAGTTAACATATTTTTTAAACTGTTAACTAAATATTTACTAAACTAGTAACCAACAAAAAAAATGTGTACTACTTCAGTTCTTAGCACTGTTTTCCTAAAACTCTTATTTTTTTTACCGATTCTTTCTAAACTAAGATGGCTCTAGTCGGGTGTGACCGACTAGGAGATACCCTAAACCCAGCAGCGAGCTGTTACATACATTTAAACTTCTTTGCATTCATACACACATTTACAAAGTCACACACACGTTCATATAGACGGACGGACAGTCAGGCAGACGGTCATGGCTAGATCGACTCGGCTGTTGATCCTGATCAAGAATATATGTATTTTATGGGGTCGGAGATGCCTCCTTCTGCCTGTTACATACATTTGCACAAAACCATTATACCCTTTTTACTCATTTTCAATGGGTTCAGGGTATAAAAAGATCAATAAAATGTATGTACATTTGCTGTACTACTTGAGTTACATTTGTTTTTCCAAATTTGGTGGGGCTTTTAATCTTCATGAAATGGTAACAAAGTCTTAAAATTGATTTTTATCGAATATAATTTTAAATTGTTAAAATTGTTCTGCGTATAATATAGGAGAAACTATAGTCGAAAAGCTTAAGTCTCTAGTTATTGTAGTTTCTGAAATCGATGCTTTCATACAGACGTGCGGACGGACAGACGGGCATGTCTTACTGAACTCTGCTCGTAGGCCTGATAAATAATATATATATATATATATATATATATATATATATATATATATATTGTATATATATATAAATATATATATACATACATACATATGTATATACATATATATGTATACTTACATACATATTTGCACAAAACCATTCTACCCTTATCACCATTTTCAATGGGTTCACAGTATAATAAAGGAAGTTGCTATAAAAAAGTTTTCTTCGTATGATACATTCTCGTTAAGCAAACATTTCAAAAGATTATATAACTCTTGTATTTTTATGATTGACGCGTTTATACACAGACCGCGAAAGCAATTCGTCGTTCTGATCAAAAAGTAGTATACTTGGGATGGAGATGCTTCGTTATGCACGTCTTCACAATAAACTTTCTTAGCCACTTTTAGTACAGTCCATGGTGTAAAAGTTAACATCGTTTAATGCTCGATCTTTTACTTAATAAGAACAGCAATTTTGCTTAAGTTCTAAGAGACCAATCACAATTAATTTGCGTTAAAAATCTGTTATGAATTTGTGGTCAAATCTCGAATCAAGCGGGTCAACGAAAATTAAATTATTTAATTGAACTGATGACTCAATAAAATTAAGTATGCCATACGTACTTATGTATGCATTGCATGTAAACATGCGTACACTTCAAATGAATACATACACATAAACACTATATACGAACATACTCATATACAAGCAAAGAAGTAGTCACTTATTACATGGGTATAAGTAGGGAGATCGAAACGCGACGCAAACATCAGAAAAAAATTAAACAAAAAACCTCGTTTAAACCGACGCAATCTAGATTTGTTTGGATTTTACGGTGAAACGAAAATAAGAATAACCCACCACCACCGCAATATTGTTGTGTTTGGAAGCTTTCAAAATATTATAAGAGTGTGTACGTATGTAGTGCGTACATATACAAACATTAATACTTAGATACATGTGTACGTGTATTGATTTTGGTGCGGCTTCGCCAAATAAACATAGTTATATATACATACCCGTATATATGTGCATTTGTATAAGTAAATTCATACATATGTACTTATTTACACCTGTATTATGAGTATGTTCAGTTGAGTTGTTTGCTCAAACTCAAACGTGCCTCACGACGAGAGTGGCAATCGCTGAGAGTGAAAATACAATGAGTCATTTGCAAAAATGTTGGCGGTAATTTGCAGTTTTTTAATTGGCTGTGGCACACCGGTAGAAATTAATGCGCTAATAAAAGTTGTATAAGACAATGCGTCCTTCATCTGCCTTCACCCAAGAATAAAATAAATCCAGTATTCTCTTGTCAAGTTTGCCCGGCTATACGACCTTGCTGCATTTCACTTCACATTGCGAATTTTTATTTAAATATTACTTTTTTTTACTTTTGGTGTGAAAGAAAAAATCAGCATTCTTAATTTGTGCTAAGTTTAACTACTTAAATCACAAAGTTGCTGTCTCTTTCTCTTATAGAATCCGATATAGTATGTATAAAAGACCAGGGTTCAAATTGGTGATTGTTCGATTAAGGGTAACAATAATTTTAAGCCTGGTAAATATACAATGTGTATATTGGAAAGTTCTCTTACAGTATCAACAGTATTGACGGATAGGTATGCGTGGATCCTAATGGGATCGGAGACACAACACAATTTTACTTAAATCCATTTTGTACCAATTTAATGAAGCTTATTATTTCAGGTAAAACATTCGGGAGTGCCCGAATACAGATACCCTGAACCCAGCGACGAGCTGTCGCATTTAATCCGCGAGATATGCTAATGAATCCAATCTTAAAATCAACTTTTATGGATAATAATGAAACGGACTAAGTTATCGAAAAAAATTATTAACTTGATCTGCTCAGGAGAATCTATAGTCGATAAGTCTAGGTCTCTAGTTTTTGTAGTTTCCGAGATCCCTGCGTTTATACAGACGATGATGGCTAAATCGAGTCAGCTCGTCAGGAATATATATACTTTATGGGGTCGGAGATGCTTCCTTCTACCTTTTACATACATTTACAGAAAACCATTATACCCTTTTTTTTTACCCATTTTCAATGGGTTTAGGGTATAAAAACTGATGTAAGTATGTGCATTATCAACTGTCCATTTATGTTTATGCTGTATGTTTGCACACACATCCTCATATGTGTTTGTCATGTATATAAAATTTTAAAAAAAAATATGAGCATGAAATGGTGATGCTTTTGCATACTTAAAAGTAGATATAAATAGATTCGGCAGCCAAAATCTAGTATTCTCTATACATATACACATATGTATGTGTCTACATATACAATCATTGACATATATTTATATACATATATATATATATATGTGTACCTATATACTCTATTAAAGTATATTCGCGAAATCTTGCTTCAAATCACTATGCATGCTATATGTTTGTATATAATAGTACGAACATCATGAATGTATGTACAGTGCGTATGGTATTTATGTATGTATGGATTTCTGACCTCAATATTTTTAATTTCTACTTCAGCAAATTCTGATTTTCGAGATTTATGAAGCAACAAGTCAACTAATTTAGGCATAAATCTAAAAACAAACAAAACGCACACATCCACATAATAAAGTATGTATGTGTATACATGTATGTAAGTTTGGTGCTGTTTGCATTCAGCGTTGATAAACAATAAATGATAACACCAACAAATTGAGTCAGAGACAGCTTTTATAGAATGAAATAAATAAAATTTCGATAACACTTGAAAAGGAAACTGCAAACTAAGATTGCTGAAAGCAAACAGCCCCAGAAACAAGTAACTTTTCTTGGAGGCGTTGTGTGAACGTATGCATCAGCTTACGTACATGTTATGCATGTAAATATCCATGTCTACAAGCAGATTTTCTTTGGTGACGAAACGTTTAATTTAAAGAAGAGTAGTGGCAAATGTTAATATGAGCGATGAACTGTTAACACTTACACGGGCCTAGCCAGGATCTGGCTAGGGGGTGTTTTTTTTTATCTCTCTCTCTCTAATATATACAGTTGCGATAAATGACACTTTTTCTTATTGATCAAAACAATATCATTTAGTGTTGCGATATTTTCCAAAATTTATATTTTTTATATTGTTTTGTATTCCTCCTACACGAAAAAATTAATGCTGCGCTTGTAATGGTTATACATTTTTATATTTTAGCATTTTTAAGAGAAAAGATCGAAACATAGGTGTTTCGCAGAGTTACTTCGACAAAAAGCACTTATTTAAGAGATTTGACTTTGATATTATTATTTCATATAAAATAATCAAAAAATTGATATTGGATGGAAAAGCTGATAGAAAAGTTGGTTGTGTTTTTGAATAAAATAATACAAAACGCGATAAATTACAAGGTAAATGTTGAAACACGTGAACGTAAATGGGCCCTGACCCAGCTTTACGTAAACAAAATTGATCTTCGAGAGCACAAAGGATCCTTTTAAGGCGGCTACTGAGCCAAACTAAGAGCTTAACAGCCTACAGCCCAAGAAAGGTCTCCCTTTTAAACGCGAAACATATAGCCAAGCACATGAAGGTCGCAAATAAACATCTTAACTGACCAGCCCAGAAAAGGAGGAATATTTTATGGACAGATGAGTGTAAAGTTGTTTTTTTTTTGTGGAAAAGGATTTGGTGCGTACGTTAGGTGTCCTCAAAACGCCAAGTACAACCCAAAATACACTACATAACCATTAAACATGGAGGGCCCAGCCTCAGGAAGAAAGCAAAGGAATGGTTCGAAAAAATTTGGTACCCGGTTTGGAGTGGCGTCTGCAGTCTCCAGACTTCAATCCCATCGAAAAGCTGTGGGCTGATATCAAAAAGGTAGTTACTGCTTGAAAACCAACCAGCAATACATCTCTTTGGGAAGCTATTCAGCAATCCTGGAGCAAAAGTCCAATAAAACGATGCCATGACTTGGTTACATCGATGCCAAGACGTTACTCAGCCGTTATTGCCAATTAAAGCAACGCAAAAATATATTAAATTTATAGAAAAATCTTGGCTTCGACACCGTCGAAATGCCCATATCTAAGAGTGTAAGGTTCTTAATTTTGTATTATTTTGTATTTGTGTGTGTCCAACGAGAACGTGTCAAATTGCTGATTCCAATTGTTATAATTTTCGATCTATGCTGAAAAAACCATGTCCAGAAATCGATATTTAGCTGTTTTGAAAAATGGAAAGCATTTTTAATAGCTTCAAACACTATCATTAAGCTTTTGATATTACCTGTATATAATTAAAAAATTAATCCAAATACACTTTTGCAATAGCCACTGTCGTTTAAGCTGGAGATAAAAAAAAAAGTTTTCCTAATTATTGCTATATAAAAATATGTTCGACTCTTTCTTTGACCTGTCTCTCTTTCACTTGTAGTGAGCTGTTCCTATACTAAGCACAGAGCAGTCCATAACTTCATAATCACAGCTTTTATTTAACATCACAACTTAATTTGATGAATTGAATTGAATGTTGTATACCTGTCTATAAATGTACTTTATTGATTTGCAATGCTTCCCAATACATACATATGTATGTATGCGCTCATGTGCGTAGCCACAGTACAACCTAGATCATTGTTGAATAAAAAATAATATATATATATTTATTGATCTCGGCTATTTACACACATATAAATATATATATCTGCTACATTAACTAAAAGCTGTTTGGGAGCACCACATTCAGTGGCAAATTTGATGGCAGACGTGTCCGGGCTCCAAGGCAAATGCTAAAGAAAACCGATTCGCACGGGACAAAAAACGGAAGTCGTTTCCGTGCGTTTTGTTTTAAATATGGCCAAAAAAAAATTGTCGTGATAAAGTTTAGAAAGAAAATATGTACATATCGGCATTTCCAGAAAAAGAAAACTATTCAAATTTTTATTAAATTAAACTAATAACACTTGAATTCATTTACCATGATGGGCAAACCATCTGCAAATTCGCGGATTCTGCAGATTCTCATATTAGTAACTTTTCATGTAATTTTCTCTTAAATATTTTCTTTTTAGGAGAGATGGTCATGTTATCATGTATAACAGACCCGTTAATGAAATAGCGTTTGTAAACAAGAAAAATTATTTTAAAAAAACAGAAAAATTGAATTAATTGGGAAACAAGTAAGATGGCTCAAGTCGAGAGTGCCCGACTAAGACATACTATGAACCCAGCGGCGAGTTGTCGTTACATACATTTAATTAAATCCCAATGCATTCATATACACGACTCCACAGTCGCACTTATTAAAATAAAAATAAAAATAAATATAAATAATATTTGCAGACAAATTGTAGTATGCCTTAGTTGTAAAATTTCTCGCAAAATTTTCACAAACTATATCTTTTAAATGTTGGTAGCAGTTGATCTGCGAAAGCTTTTGAGAGTGTGCATGTCAAATACCAGAATATTTCAAATCGCCGATGTCCCAGCAGTAAGTTGCACTTCGAAAAAGAGCTCGCATATGAATGTGCATATACTAGTGATGTTTATCCGAAATGAACATCGATTTTTTATATCGGATTAGAAAATCGTGTTGATAATCATCGATGTTATCGAGTTAAAAATGGAAAAAATCGCTGCTGTTAACATCGATACATCGATGTTTCAATTTTGTTTAACATTAATAAAGTAAAGTTATCTTTCCTTAAGTCGGTTTCAGCTTAAGCTTAAAGATTCCAAAAGAGCCAATATATTTATAAGAATCTGTCGAGGTGGCATCGAAATATCGTAAAAAAAGATTATCGAGTTAAAATTGGAAAAAAATTTTGCTGTTAACATCGATATTTCGATTTTTTTTTTAATTACTAGCATATACATATAATGTATGCATGTATGTGTGCACACGCATGCAGAAAACGTCTGTGCTTGGCCCTTGCCACCTCGTGGTTTGCCAATATACAAATACATTTTCTTTAATAACTTCTGTGTTTCTAAACCGATTTGGATGAAATTTGCATTAATCACAAAACCATTATACCCATCTTCAATGTTCAATGGTTCAGATTCAAAAATTTCAAATGCGTACAAAAAGTGGTTGCTTGGAAATTCCATGTTGTGAAGTGAGTATTTAAGGAAACACTCTCTATTATATTATCTTTTTTTTTTTTTTTTTTTTGTATAATAAAAGAAACAAATGTAAACTTAATGGTGCCGAAAATAAAAATAACATTTCAGAATTTGTGGCCATTGTTCCTTACATCACTACATCACGAAGACTTAAGTTTTAACGACTGCTCCTATGGGAGTTAGATAATATATTACGATATAGATGTGGATAATATTTTTCTCATATGATTTGACCTTAGTGACGTTAATAATGGCTGAGACTGTCTAAGATTCTTGAAAAACAAAATTTTATTTTATATATAAACATTTTATTTTCGTCCGATTTTGCATACGGTAGGTATTATAAAGAAATTCGATTTGGACGTTTCCAACATCCTCCTTGCCGTCTCAGAAAAGTTTTTTTTTTAAATTTCTTGTATTATTAAAGACTGTTTATCTGTCTCTTCGAATACACATTGTTTTTGTAAAAATGTATAAATAACTGACATTAATTTATACTATAATGGTATTCGTATTTTATTTAGGACTACTTTGACCAACATTTAGTTAACATTCATCAAATATGAACCTATGTATATGCATGCCATATTCTTTTTACATTCACGAAAAGTTATATAATAAATTTTTTATACTAACGCACATTAATATAATATTCTAGATGTTCTTTTTTAAAATAAAATATTTGATAAACTTGTATGTCGAATTTAAAAGGATCTATTGAATAGATTATTCATTGAGCCCTTCAATTTTTAAATTCAAATGTGGTGTAATATTTATTTTTGCCTCGTTTCCTAAGAAAATTTCTTTAAATCTAAAGATTTAGTCAACAATTCAAAATTAGACATTTTTCATAATTTACAAAATAACCTGAAATACTAACAAGGTGGCAACTCTATAATGACAATCAGCGGCTCAATTGTAAACAAAAACAATTTTAAAGTCTATTTGGTACATTTGCTCAGTCTGCCTTCGACCAAAACGTGCATATTGTAGTGACAAACAATATACCAACTAACTTTGGCTGCCCTATGTGTAAATTTACCGTATGTATATACATACATATGAAAACTTTATGAATCCATGTCTTAATGTATTTTTTATAGGTTCGGTTTTAATTTGTTTGCCATGATCATTCGTCCAAATGTCAAAACACAAAATCCGAAATTAATCAAATCAAGTAAATAAGGAATTGCATAAATAACAAAGAATTAAATTATTTCGTATTTCATTTTCTAACTTGCCTTGTATTTGTTTCAGACAACTGAAATTTCTGCAGTATGGTATCTGTGCTAGAGTTATTTTTGTTGTCCGCTGCCAGCCAATTTTGCATTAAATTTAATGGTTTTAACACTGTTAACGTAACATTGCCATCAATATCATTTGCATAGGAGCCGAGAGACAAATGTATACAATTTGCGAATGCAAGAATTGTAATTATAACAGCAAGACAAATGCTGTGTGTTCTTTTAAGACCCTCCAATGTAACACATAATTTTGGACGTGCGATTGATTTTCCATCTCTCACACGCGGCATTCGCAAAATCGAGTTGTTGCTAATTATTTTTGAGTTTGACACTTTAGTCCGTTTATGACATTGTTTTAAACACTTTTCACTCTTTTCCATAATACGTATTTGTTGCAATTTGTGCTCGTTGTACTTAAGAATTATATCTATACAGAAAAATTCGTCCGAGCGATTATTCGTTGGCACAAGTAAAGCCCCAAGAAGCAATATGCCTTAACTCTGCGCTATATACGTATGTATTATACGTACGAGTGTGACCGTGAGTGCCATATAATAAATATACTTAATATCTGATCTGAAAATACTAAAAAGCTATCTAATAAAAATGTTGGCACCTACAATATGGGGACTACATATTTCCATGATTTGCCTTGAAATTAATAAAACAAGAACGTTGCAGACACACGTAACTGGTTGCGCAATACTCTTTCACGGTCTTAATTACTATTGTTATTTTGGAAAAATTTATATTTTTGTAATTTGTGTGCGCTTGTGTGTGTGTGAATGCAAAGGGATTTAATTGTATGTACCAGGCTGTTCTGGTGGTGTCAATTGACCCTGGGCGAGTGAGAGCAATCCCTACTATCAGTCCTTAGTGATACAACGCCGTCCCAGTCCAAAAACCGACACGAGCAAGCACAGCCTCCGATTTTTTAAACCGTGAACCCATTGAAAATGGGTAAAAAGGGTATAATAGTTTTGTACAAATGTATGTAACAGGCAGAAGGAAGCATCTCCGACCCAATAATTCTTGATCAGCACGACGAACTGAGTTGAATTAGCCATGTCCGTCTGTGCGGCCGTCCGCCTGTATGAACGGAAACCATAAAAGCTAGAAACTAAACGATTATAGATTCTCCTAATCCATACGCAGTACAAGTTTATCATTTTTTTCGATATCTTGCTCCGTTTCATTGTTATCGATAAAAATCGAGTTGAAGACTTGGTTTTCTTGGCATATCTCGGAGACTATAAAAGCTAAAGCCAGTTAATTTAGTTTATTATGTGCACGTAAAGGAAACGCAGATTATAAATATTCGGATTTTGGATACCCCCCATTCACCCCTCATATCAAAAAAGCGTAAATCAAATACGCTTTGATTCGTACATAGATTTGGATGCTCTTATTAAACACTGATACTCATAGCGATCATACTCGTAGGTTAGAAGTTATTCAAGAATTTGTTTTCCATAGTGGGGCCAAGCGCAGCTGATGTGTAAAGTGCGCAGCTTGCTGCTTGTGTGTGTGCTTATATGTGACTTTGTGAATGTGTGTATAAATGGGAAGAGGTTTAAATGTATGTAACAGCCAGCCGCTGGGTTCAGGGTATCTCCTATTCGGAGACGCCCGACTAGAGCCATCTTACTGGATTTTTTTTGCATTTGCTTTGTTCTGTTTGTTTGATCGGCTTATTCTATCGCCGCATAGTAAAAAAAATATAAAATATATAAATATATATAAAATAACGTCGTCTTATTTTATTGTTGCTGCGTCAAAGTTAGTTGAATTTCCGAAGTGCAAGTGAAAAATGTGTGAAGCTCACAGTACGAATCCAAATAAACAACAACAATAAGTAAGTACACCCAAAATTAGTAAGTACAAGAAATATTCTAAGCATTATAATGTAACAAAACAAAAAAGCCCATGATACCACCCTATCCCCCAGGGGTACACCGCCGTCGCTGGTCTGACCCCTGGTGGATAGAGAGGGTTCGCAATAGGGTGCGGCCGATCGGCTACTCGCCTTACCCCTGGTGATGCAACGTCGTGCCAGTTCGCCACTCGCTCGATACCCAAGGATGCAGCGACGTACCAATAGCTGAACAAAACACGATCGGCGCTCTGCCTCTTTTGTGCTTGCCAAGAGCATAGAGAAAGAGGCAGACTTGCCTCCTTTCCTATTCCCCGGTGTTGCAACGTCGTGCCAATTGACACCATCCTATGACATCCCAACGTTAAACGTCCCAGTAACACGCATTTGCATATGTTTGGAGTAATCCCCTTGAAGTGATATTCATTGCGTTTTATGTACGCGAAGTTTTTTGTATGGTATGTATTTTTTTATTTTGTTTTGCTTTATTTTTCAACTGAATTATAGCGAATCGTACTAATTGATTTCATACCAATCGGGATATTACTGTAGTTTCATGCCGATCGTACAAAACAATATGGCTGCTTATGGAACATAATTTTATCACGGTATTAATTTAATTAGAAATACTGGCGTGTTTATGGATTTTGTGCTGTCTAACCCGAACGTCATTGCAGCCAACTTCATTTAAAAATTAGATTTATTATTACTACACATGTAAAGTTCACTGTCATTCATCCCGAGTACGTACATTTTTTTTCATTCGCTGAATGTGAGTACTAAATTTAATATTAAAGAATAAATGTCCGATTTCAATATTAGCTGGTGTCAAAATCATTAAGATCATTTCTGGAGCGCACCTGAACATGTTCTAAATAAGTTCAGTAGTTCATTTTATTAA
The DNA here is from genome assembly GCA_035041545.1 of Drosophila colorata. Taxonomy (NCBI): domain Eukaryota; kingdom Metazoa; phylum Arthropoda; class Insecta; order Diptera; family Drosophilidae; genus Drosophila; species Drosophila colorata. Next base: position 1,007,246 of record JAWNLD010000657.1, on the reverse strand, counting down.
CTCGTTCAATTGAACTTGTTCGCAACGGAACGACATAACCAAATAATTCTTATATTCGTATATCAACGTTGATAAATATTGGAAATACAATTAAATATGGAAGGCCAGGAAGATCTGTCTGCAATTGACATTGTTACCTTTGTAACTGAGGAACTACAGCAAAATTACCGCAATAACAGCACCAGTAGAGCAAAAGTTTTTGAAGAATTTCTGGGGCGATGGGACGCAAACGACAACTCCATTGCCAAGATAAAGACATTAAAATTCGAATTCATGTCTGGTACGTCCCAAAGTGACTTAATTTAAAAATAACTCCAATTTACTTTTATAAACATACATATAATATACACATGCATGTAGATTTGGATTGGTTCAATGTCAGTAGGCCGTTGACCCTTGCCGGACTACGCGGAAAAGTTGTGGTATTGGATTTCTTCACCTACTGCTGCATTAACTGTATGCATGTATTGCCAGAGCTTCGAGCTCTAGAGGAGAGGTTTCCCGTTGAAAATGGACTTGTCGTGGTGGGCGTCCATAGCCCGAAATTCGAAAACGAGCGCACCGCTGCGAACATTCTTTCTGCAGCGCAGCGCTATGGTATAAAACATCCTATAGTAAACGACTCAAAATCTGCATTGTGGCGGGCTCTAAGCATACGCTGCTGGCCATCGCTCCTTGTTCTAGGTCCGAACGGCTTGCCGATGTTGTTATTAATGGGTGAAGGTCACGCTGAGTTTCTTAACGACTTTATTGGCGCAGCTCTATCCTATTTTGGCCAGCGGCAAAGAATCGACATTTCCAGTTTGCCGCTCCAGCTATCAACGGATCTACAACCGGCATCAAATCTGCGATTCCCGGCGAAAATTTCTATGCTCTCCGATCGTTATGCCATAGCTGATGCTGGTAACAACCGCGTGCTAGTCGTGAACATTTCTGGAGTCGTAGAGTATAAAATTGGAGGCCTCGAGGCGGGGTTTGTTGACGGCAATCTAAATACGGCGCGATTTAATAATCCCCAGGGAGTTACGTTTCTCGATGAAAATACACTCATTGTTGCTGATACCGATAATCACGCACTTCGACAAATATCCCTGAAAACTGCAGTTGTGGAAACATTAGCTGGAACAGGATATCAGGGCAACGATCGGACTGGTGGAAAAGTCGGACCACTGCAGCCATTATCATCGCCCTGGGATGTGGCTGTATTTCGAACCCGCGACATGGACATGTCTTTCCATCTAGACGAGCTAAATGTACCCGAAAAAACTATTGTATTGATAGCCATGGCTGGCACCCATCAGATTTGGGGTTATTTTCCCGAAGGCATTATTTGGTGGAAATTCAGAAAGTTCGAGCCACGTTGCTGCGTGTCGTTGATAGGCAACGGTCTCGAGGAAAACCGCAACAACTCTTATCCACAAAACGCTGCATTTGCTCAGCCCTCGGGTTTGGCCATGTCTAGTGATTATCTCTTTATAGCAGACAGTGAAAGCTCTAGTATACGTAAAGCTTCAATGGTCGACGGGAAAGTTATGCCAGTAGTTGGGGGAGATCGCAACCCATTGGTAAATTTTAAATCCTTACATACATAATCAAATTAATATACATAATAATTCAAAATTTATAGAATCTTTTTGCCTTTGGAGATGAAGATGGTAAACTTTACAACGCAAAACTTCAGCATCCATTGGGCGTAGCATTTAACCATATTGATCACAAGCTTTATGTGGCTGACACATATAATCATAAGATCAAGGTAATTGATACTGACACTAATATTATTTCGACCTTGGTAATCAGAAACCAAGATGACAACATCCTGATTCTTAGAGAGCCATCTGGCATTTGCGTTGATGCTGCTGGAAATAAATTATTAGTTGCTGATACAAATAACCACACCATTCATATTATTGATTTGGCGACGCAGACTGCCCAATGTTTTTTGCTGGACTTTAATAAAATTTCTTGCACCACCGAAATAGATGCACCTCTTAGTTCAGCAAGAGGAATTAGTTTTCAGCTGGTAAAAAGTATTCCGCTGCTGCAGCATAGGTGTTGCACTTTAAATTTCATCTTAAGACTATCGTCAGATCTTAAATTTACAATCGATGCACCACAAAAGTGGAAGATGAAAATGATAAATCCTGCTTTGGAAATAAAACAAACATGTGGAATAATAACCGAGGGAAAGTGTAGTATGCAAGTTAAGCATTTAGATAATAATATATCTGGAACAGTAAGTCCGACTGAACAAACTATCTTAGCGATCGAATTTTCGTTAAGCCTTTGTGATACAAAAAGCTGCCTTATTAAAAAATTTACTGTGTTTATTGTAAGTGAACGTCATGTAGAAGGTTCGCCTTTGCATCCCAGTAGTAATGATAATGTGCTTAATACTGATATTGGAATATATATAAACTCATCTAATATTAATTTGTGTTAATAAATATATAAGTGCTTGAAGTCAACCAGAAAAGACCCATTCGATTTTATACCCTTGTAGATGGTGTTATAATTTGTTCACGAAATGTGTTGCGCATTAAAGACATTACCGATCTCAACATCTGATCATTATTGCATATAGTTCCTGTTTGTATGAACAAATTTTTTTGTTTTTTACATAATAACCACATTACTAAATAATAGGAACAATTGGTTAAAAATTAAAAATTGTATGACAACACGGTTAGGTATAGAAATACAGAAATAAACGCACATCTGCTTTATGTCTGCAAGGGTATTTAATCTTCGGCAAATATACATGTATAATTTTCTTTGAATATAGCATTAGTTCCCTGTACTTTTTCAAAGATGCATATATTCCAATTTGGTGTGCAAGTTAAAAAATAAATTTATCGACTAACGAACGTGTTATAATATTTATTGAATACTCGTCAAACTTGGAAATAAATTGTTCTAAACAATTAGCAAAAGAAACACATATACAATTAAAGGTAAATTTTTTTTACAAAAAAATATATTTTAGTTGATTTTAAACTATCGATTTTTGCAAATGATCTCAGCCGGCTCTGAATCTCCTGCTGCTTTGCAAACTTCGGAAAGTAGATCCTTTAAAATGGACGCTTGTCTGCCTTGCGAACCATCTAACGTTATTGTTGGAATAAATGTAACTGGCGGTCGAAGTGCATGTGTCGCATCACCGTTCAATTTCATCAATTCGGAGCCATGATTGCTATCAAAACACTTCTGAATAAGGTCAATATTTTCAACATTGTACTGCTTGGCACACTAAAAAAAGAAATGTATTGTAGTTACTGTAGGTAATCCAGAATAATTTACACATTTGAACAATCTGACAGCAATACCTTCTGCATAGCATCTTTGGGAACTCGATTGTCTCGAATCATACAGGTCACAACTTCCAGGCGAATAAGTGGATCGTTAATGACTTCTACAACACAGGCATGATAAATATTCGCTTGGCATTCCGTGGGACCGTGTTGGCAGTCAAAAAGCAATTTGCCTTCATCGTCGGTCGTGATGTGAGCCTTAAAATTAATATTTCTTATTCAAGCATAAAATTGTTATTTGTTCACTTACCTTGCCATAAGGCACAAGCTGCACTTCCATAATCGGGGCGGCAACTTTGTACGCAGTCAGCAATTGCTTTGTAATGAAGTATTTGGAGTCCGGACAGAGAGCTTCGTAAAATACCATTATCAGTACGGGCAGTGGGGCTCCTGACGCCCTGCGAACGTTAGGTTCATCCTAGAAAGAAACACCAAAGGTGAGTAAAATAACAAGTTTTATCTAATGCATTACAAGGTTTGCAGATTTTTTATATCGAATGTTTCTTTGGCATAACATATTTATAGCTATATATTCAATCTTTGTCTGTTAGCTATAATCTATCGGAAGATCGGGATTAATCGGTCTTACATACAAATGAACATACGTATTTGTAAACAAAGCAATTGCTTCCACATGTTAATAAGACTAGACAAGATAACAAGGTTGCTATCAAAAAAACGAACTTATGTACATACAAATGTTATGTTCTCATTTTAGTGTACATTGCAGGTACACATGTTAAAAGACACAGCTGTATGAATACGAAACTGCTTCCTCAGCAAGTTCCCACACAAATCGGATAAGATTACTTACGTCTGAAACCAATAATGGATGGGGGAAAAGTAGAATGCGTAAGAAAAGCCCTAGTATTATAATAAATAATATTAATATAAAAATTGGTTTCCTTGTTGGTAGCATTTATCAAATTCATAGAGTAAAAATTAATTTGTGCAGTATGTGCAATTACAAAACACGTCAAGACATATATGTTCGTGTACTAAACGGGGGAAACAACATTTAAGTGATAAACCAACACCGCGTCAATAAAACGCGCATTGCACCAAACTCCCAATTATGGCACAAATACTAAAAAACACCAGAAACGTAAAAAAATACCATAAGCGGAACAACCGTAACCTTAGTCGAAAAGTTGGTCACTCGAATGTATACAGTGGCTCACAGCTTAAATGTACCCATGGCATACACCAAATATTTAAGTGCTGAAACTCCCAAGTCAAAATGGTAATGGAGAATTGTTTAGTCATCCCAAATCGCTTTTATTCAAATTTTTAACCTCACAACTTAAATAACCCACAGTCTTTCATGTTCTACATTTAACCACAACAAAATTAAATTGTATTACTTGGTGTGGCCACCCTTGATTTTGATGGCCACACGCGTTTTTGGCACAGAATTGTCCAACTATTTGGTGAGATCAAAACAGCTATGCAACTTCGTTTTCGGATCATTTCGGTTGGATATGCACCCTTTTTGGCTTTGTTGTTTCAAGATTGCCCTCAGATACTTCATAATATTAATATCCGTAGACTGTTTCACACCTGCCGCGACAAGGCGGAAGTTATTGCTAATACTAAGACTATCGGTGTTTTCCACTAAGTTTTGCTTTAAAATTTTGATCCTTTTTGTTTAAGCCATTATTTCATCAATAATTTCCATGGGGCCAACTCCGCATGCAGACACACAGCCCAAAACAATTGTCAATAAATGGCGAATTAAGATTCCATGCAAGGGAATGAAGTCTGTTAAACTTGTTCCGTCCTGGTATTTAGGCTGCGGCCCTTTCGGAAGTGTTGTGGTGGCTGTGAATTAATACCCAATAGCGAGGAGATGTTTCAATGGGGCACTGATTGACGATTGAATTAATCCAATAATAATATCTGTTAATTTTTAAAATATGTTGTGATCTCAACAACATCGTTGTTTTCAGAGTAACAGTTTTATTAGAATGTTATGTGCTATCGATACTAGAAATGAACAGTGGATCGATACACGATACCGACACTAGTCGGCCATTAACAGCGGGAGGAAAAAGACGAAAGCTTCTTAATCTTTCTGTTTTTTTTAGCACATCCTCATTCGTTAAGCATGTTACACATGCTATCTTTTAGTACATAAACATTAGAATAAACCTAAAAATTTTGGGTAAATGTTGGGTTTGCCGATGTAGAAAGTTGTAAAAAATTCATGTCCGCTTTAAAAAACTTTCCTATAAACGAATTCGTGAGCCGTACGAATTCGTAGAAACTTCGTTGCTGACATTGGTGTGCGTTCACACACACAAACAAAAGCTTTTGCTTGCAACTGTGCTTTCCTTGCGGAGTCACTAGCTTCCAATTGAAAAATATGGTGAAAGGAGACAGCTTTATATTTACTAATACGCAATATATAATACCGGGATCAAACAAATTGCAGCACACGAATATATACATACATAACTGTGTTGGCGAACGTACAGACATACAGAATCAATTGTCTGAGGTCTGTAAAGTTTATACTTCTATATTCACTTATTTCTCTTTATTAATTTTGCAATGCAACCGACGCGGGCAAGTTCAATCCAAATAGTCTAAGCAATCCAAGTTGGTTGTATCGATATTGTTCTTCCACTCAATATCGATACAACCATTAACAATTTTGTATCAATACCTACATCGTTTATAATTATTTACAGTGTTGCTTATTCTACTAATTAAGTATTTATTTCGATCTCTACATTCGGCCGACCTGACAATAATAATCGACTTCGATTTATAATATTAAGTTTACTGTACTTGCCCAAGGCTTAAGCCTGGCAGGGTCTCGAACACTACGAAATGGTAATTGAGTCATTTGGCAGTTATCTATGTCCACCACTTCGTAACGATCATTTTCAAACACACGACTTTTGATACCTGGTGTTGTATCCACATTATCCACGAATTGCAACATAATCACCTATACTACTACTTCAAGGGAGCTCTATGATTTTCCTCATTTTGTAACTGTGTCTGAACAGCCTTGCGTGTGCTTGTACTATTCACCTTGACAATTGACAAATTTTGTAAATGTACCACTAACAAGTGCTTTCTTTTAGAGTTTATGCTCGGTAAAGACCCTAGGTGATCAATATGAAGAGTACGAAACGATTCACAAGGTTTAAGTATGCTGTGCTGCGTCCTATTGTGGATAGTTTTTGGGACCGAGTTTTTGGGACCGATATACACGGCAAGCTATTCCTAATCCTAATAATTCCTAATTGTTCATGTGCCAATCTAATTAACTGGGTTTCTATTCAAGAGGGAGCGTACAATCGCAAGTTATCCCTCTCATCTATCTTGTAGACAACACCGTCTATTAATTACAATTCCCAGGTTCTCACTACATCTGGATTTGTCATCTGCTTAGTTTGTAATATTATATCCATATTTTCCTTTGTCACACCTTCCACGCCAGCTATAGGTAAATATTGCAATAAATATTCTTCTTTACTATCGTTCATACGATTATTTGACTCAACTCCACAACATTTGTTCCTTTTATCTCTACCAGGATACTTGATCTCAGCAAAATCTCTATGATTGTTCATACGTACTACTCTGCGATTATCGTTATCACTAACATCATTTCCATGATAATCGTTAAGCCCACTGTGGTGTTCTCTACGTTCGTCACTACGGTTATCTCTACGTTTATCCTTACAGTCATGGGTGCTACTATGCTCATCATATACTAAGTCAGCTTGTCTGCTTAATGCGTATACGTATGACATGTTACTAGTATGCCATGTCTATGTTCGATGCGATAGTCTATAACTATTTTAAAGGCTCTATGTTCCAAATAGACTCTGAAACGGCATAATGCATAAATAATAGCCAGAGTTTCCAGGTTGAAGCTATGATATCTGGACTCAGCAGATGTAGTCTTCCCAGAATAAAAAGCTACCGGATGCATCTTCCCGTCGTCCTGACGTTGCATTGGTATGGCGCCGAAGCCGTGTGCACTTGCATCAGTGTGTAGCTCTGTTTCCCTGTTGGGTTTGCCAAGGCTGACCTTAGGGTGTTAAAAGCCTCTATTTGCTCTTTATTAAGAGGGAAAGGACCACCATTCTTTAATAATTATGTCAAAGATCTAGATATTCTAGCAAATGAAAATACAAAATAGCGAAAGTACGAGAAAAATCCCAAGCACGAATGTAGACTCTTAAGGTTTTGAGGTATGGGATATTCTTTTAATACCTTTAAGTGTGAATCATTTGGCGCTATGCCGTGTTCGATGACTCTATAGCCTAAGAAATCGCATTCCTTTTCTAAAAATATACTCTTCTTAAGGTTAATCTCTTAGTTATATTCACTTAATCGATCTGTCAGTTTCCCTAAAGTATCTAAATGTTCATCTACCGTTTTGGTGGCCACAACGATATCATTCATTTATGCAACAATTTTCAAGCTCTAATAAGATCCCTGAATACATCAAAAATAAATATCTGGAAAATGGCTGGTCCATTCCTAAGTCCAAATGGCATTCTTAAGTATTCGTACTGACCTTGAGGCGGCACGAAGATCGTGTACTATTTCCTTATCTACTGCTATTTGGTGAAAAATCTGTCAATTACAGAAAAATATTGATTGTTTTCTAAATACTCTAAGCAATTTTCAGTAAGAGGTAGTAGAAAATTGTCACAAACAGTAAGTTTATTAAGACCTGGATAATCAATACACATACGGATTTCTCCCGATTTATTTTTTACTAGCACGATAGGAGATGCATACGGAGCTTCACTAGGTTGTATAATTTTTTGTTTTAACAAATCTTCAACAATTTCCACCACTCTCTCTCTCTGTCATAATAGGATAACCGTCTGGGTGTGCAATGAAAGGGGGTTGTATCACTTAATCTAATGGTCATCTGCTGTCTTGGTGTCGAGGTATTGCCACGATTGTCACTCAAATACCTGGATCCCATCAGTACGGTATATTGTTCAGTTGCCTGCTTACCAAAACTTGTCCCAAAAATAAAATTTTCATTTCCTTCGATTTCGATATTTGCGCAAAAGTCAACAAAGTCGTTGCTTTGATCGTATATTTGAACATCACCGTTACACATGCGCGGCAATGGTATCTGAAATGATTTGGTTATACTGTAGATTACTTATGCTTCTATTTTTAATAGTTGGTGAACAAAGATTCAGTGTTATAATTCGTGCTTTTAATTTTATTTTGCTAAACTAATTTAATATTCATTTTTTAGCAAAGAATCATGGCCTAACAACACTAAGCCAGGCAATTGTTTGGGTCTTACAACATAAAAAAAAATTATATTTGTCTTCGTGACAAAATTAATTTGGCCTTGAATTTGGCTCTTAATGGGGATGCTGTTCCCTCCTAATCCATAATATTTTTCAAAACATGGTCTTAAAACTACTGATTTTGGAACTAAAGATTCATCCAGAAAGCTTTCTGGACTACCAGTATCAATAAAGGCACGAATATTACATCTCTGCTCACCAGACAAAACTCATAAATCAATTAACGGCATTACGGGAATTGTCGTACACTCCTCCAACTTTTCTCCAGACAGATTTTTTACTTGCGGCTCTGATTTGCCCCCATTTGCGCTCTGCTGCGGGCACTGACGGTATTGATGCTCGGTGCTCCAACATTTAAAACAGGCTCCCTCAGGTCTTTTTGGCTTCTTACAGTCATACATCCGATGCCCCAACTGATGATTTTTGATTTTGCGTGCCTCCAGCTGCTTACTAATATCCTAAGCTGTCACCTTATGCCGAATTAATTCCTCCTTCATATCCCTCCAATTTAATATTCCGGTATTGTGCATGTACATTTTGGCAGATCCGGCTAGTGAGCGTTTTGCATAAAGAAAGCGTTTCATTGAACTCACTTTGTAAAGCTCCATAATCTCGTCGAAATCACGAATCCACATGACCACGGGGTAGTTATCGTCACCGGAGAAAGGGCGCACCAAGGCTTCAACATCTCTCACACTCAGGCAATCTTTTCGCGCTAGTTCAGTAGGGGACAGTTCAGCGATCCGCTTCCGAACAGCATACAAATTCTCCAACTGGTCTAATTTGTGTCGCATAAGTTTTCGACATTTCGCATGATTGGCTGGCAATTGCGTCAATTACGAGCACAGGTGCCGTGGTCAGCGCGATCTTTAACCTATCAATTGCTTGAATAGCTTCCTAAGTCATCACAAACTTGCCGCTATCCTTTTTAAGTATTTCCGTCAGCGGTGCGGCTGTGCTGTACCCAAAAAGGAGCGGTCTTTCTTACCGAACGAGGAACGGGGATTCGCTTTATTGCTATGACTCTGTCCGGGTCCATGCGTAGCATGCCGCCACCGATAATAAATCCGAGGTAATTCAATGCCTTGAAGCAGAACTTGGATTTATGCATCCCAATGGAGAGATTTGCTTCTCTTAAGCATTTGCCTACTCGTCTCAAATATTTTAAGTGGGTTTTGAAATCGGGAGCAATGACTAATAGGTCTTCCAGGTCCACGAAGATATTGGACCTCAATTCGGTGGGTATAACCTTGTCCATCAGACGAACGAGTCTTTGTGCCGCATTGCATAGTCCGAATGGCATTACTCGGAACTGGTATGATGGCCTGCCTGGGAAGACTGTGTAAGGTTTGCTCTTCTCATCGAACTCAACTTGCCAATAAGCAAACTTCAAGTCTACGCTAGAGATGTAGTGAGTCTGATCAATTCTGGACAGGGTACCTTCTATATAGGGCAATGGATAGGCGTCTTTCACTGTTAAATTATTGAGTTTACGAGCATCGAGGAAACAGCTTTTGCCCAGTCTTCGCACTACGGTGGTACGGTTACTCCACGGACTATTGCTCTCCATTATTACTCCCAAACTCAACGTCTTATCCACTTCGTCATCTACTACTTTTTGCATAGCTGGCGATAGCGGTTGGGCTTCTTCGACCAAGTCGATGGTATGCCTTTCTCTGTTGGTTGTTCCTAAACCACTCTGTTCGAAAGACAGAAACTCTCGCTTTACCGCCTCTAACGCGCTGCTTTTCGCCCTAGTCAACTCCCACGAATCCGCTTCCTTTTCTATCTCTTCGTCACCGTCCCTATAATGTGTCATTGAAGCTTCTCCGGATCTAAAATGGCTGGGGCTAAATTAAACGCTCGCCAGAAATCGATGAAATAGGCTCTCCGTTCCAGGTAAGGGCAGATGAAGAAAGTTATGTTCTTAGTTTACCCTCCATACGTGGTTGAGAGATCGACCCGGTTAATAATGGATCGATCATCTCCTCCAGCGGTTCGGAATATCGAAACGTATGGCTGCATCTTGACTCCCAATTCTTCGACCAATTCCCTACTTCCCTTTCCTAACAGGCTAACACTCGCTCCCGTATCCAAGAAGCATTTTTTGAGACAATCCCCTACTAATATGTTGTCAAACACACGCGAGTCATTTTTTTCGCCTCTTCTGACTGCTTTCACGGCTTGCTTCTTGACCAAACGAGGTTTGCGAAAACGGTCTCGTGCTTTCTTAATGCGGCGAGTCACCATTCCCATTACCTTCAATTGCTTAGCGCTAAATATTCCTTACTTCTAAATATTTCCTTAATCGTTTTTCATGACTCAAATGCTTAATTCAATTCTTATCCATATTCCTAAAAATGTCTTCCTCCTTACTCACTATCCCTTCTCCTTGGCGGGCTGCGTTCTCGAACGTGAATCGGCGTCCTCTTCACGGTCACACGACCGTTTCCGGAGCATTCGGGACACTTCGGAGAAAGGGTACCTGGACAGCCACACTTATAGCAAAAAAGTCTCCGCTCTAGGGTTGGTCAATCGCGAAAATCGAGGACCTTTTTGATCATTTTTATCCGATGCCTGTCTGATAACGGCTTTTGCAAGCGAGACACTAGTAGTAGCATGGCATAATGTAATCTTCGGCTACTTCTCCCGTCTGTTGCTCTCGTTGTAACAGCTCGTGCATCCGGTCATGTTCGGACCAAGAACCGCGAAAACGATCGAGCATTGCCCTCCTCAAAACGGGCCAGCTATCAATTGTCGCTTGTCTCACATGCAGCAAGTACCAATCCCTTACCTTGCCTGATAAGAGGATATGAAAGCCTCGCAGTATTTCGCTCCATGGGCATCGGTATTGATGATGGAGGAACTCTATGTGTATTCGATCGAGATGAGACGCGAAAAAGGATTGCGCCAATCCCGAGTGGCCTGTTGGTCCTCTATTTAGGGACTGTCTACCCAATCTTCCGTTCGACGACGTACTAGCTTAGGTGGGAGAGGTGGCCCTCCAAACATCGCGCTATGCACATTGCGCTTGAGTATGGCACCAAGAGTTGACTGCATGACAGGCGCAGCATAGAAGGTTTTTGTTGTCGGCACCTTTGGTGGGACTCTGCTTGACCTTATAAGCAGGTTTTCCAGGACAGAACCAAATACTTCGTTCAGAAGCTGCATCACGCTCTGCATACCGGCCCTGATCTCGTCCTTTATAGCGTCACTTATCCCTTCGGATAAGGACTTCCTATAAGTGGCATGAGCTTTTTCGCCGAGCCTAATTTCGGTGGTAACTGCTGAGAAGCTGGTGGTCCTTCGCCCCTAGTTCGTACCGGTGTGCAAGGGAGACTGAGATTGGCAAATGGGTGTGACTGAGGCACCTGGTCTGCCCCATAGTCCTCACTCCACAAGCTATCATTCTTGGGCAGTCCTCGGGAAAGTGTTTGGTGACCATGTTCACCTGCATCTCCTCCTGTCGCCATTTAAGCTCAAAACCTATACCACCTTAAATCAACAAAAAATTAACACTAACTACAAAACCAAAGATTTCCGCAAATGCGAAAGCACAAAAATTGGACTATAACAAACACTATTCTCGGTCTATAGTGGGCGGTCTATTCTCGTATTCTACATCCGAATTCAACGCGTAGTGAAATTAATATTCCTACAGGACACTCATGACGCTTGACCGACCTGATAACCGCCCGAATTCAGAAAACGGACGTTTAAGTGTTTGAAAACACAATAATCAAATAAATTTAACATTTAAATTTTGCTAATGTCCACAACAAAAAACTACAATCTAACCTACTCTATATCACAGTCTCGTTCAAATCGCCTTTGTCCACCAGGCAATGTGCACAGTGGCAAATCACCTGCTTCAAATTAGCGGCGAAGACACACTGACACCCTTATACTATTATACCATACTATTATAATACATATACATGTAACAATTAAACATATATATATAAATCTAATATAGCGGAGCAGCAAAAACCAAAAAAGTGACCATGCTAACGCATGCAGAGTCCCGCTTCAAAATGTTTGCCAAATTTCGTGCAGATCTCTGCGCGTTCCACATGCCGCTTTCTGTCTCTCTTCCCCCGGTTCGCTTACGACCTGTTCCCCGGTTCACTCACTGCTTAAAAGCAGTCCAGCTGACTATTTCGACTACCACTACCGATAGGTGAAATCCCGACACATAATCATAATCTGCGTATCTTTTACGAGCATATATTAAATTTGATGATAGTCTGATAGTTTCCGAGATATGCCAAGAAAACCAAGTCTCAAAATCGATTTTTATCGATAATAACTATACTCTCCTCGTGAGGGAGGTTGGAAGCAAATCCTTGGAATGGTCATGTCTCTGCCAAGGGTGCCGACTAATGGTAGTCGGGCAAAGAGAAGACAATTGTTCAGAAAATTACCCCAATCCAATGAACAGCATATGCCGAAGGATTCTTGGCCGAGGGGGTGCTCGGCTGTTAGTATGCGGACTCTGGATACCTGTCGCTCTCCAGTTTTATTTTTCCACCTGCCGCGGTAGACAGGCTATGCCGCGGGCGAACTCCCCCTCCCGTTCACTCGTGGGATTCAAAATTAACCAAAGTATTACAAACAAGTAAGATAGCTCTAGTTGGGAGTGCCCAACTAGGATATACCCGGAACCCAGCGGTGAGCTGTCGTTACATGGATTTATGAAACCCCTCTGCATTCATACTCACGACACCAAAGTCGCCCGAATAAAATAAAACAAGAAAGATGGCTCTAGTCGGGTGTCCCTATTAGGAGATACCCTGTACCCAGCGGCGAGCTGTCGTTACATACATTTAAAGCTCTTTGCATTCATACACACATTTACAAAGTCACACATACACACACACACACGGAGCAAGGTGCGCACTTTGCTCATTGGATGCCTTGGCCCCACAAAAGAAAATGAATTCTTGAATAACTTTTAAACTAAAAGTATGATCGTTATGAAATTTTCAGTGCCTAATAAGAGCAAATCTATGTACAAACTAAAGCGCAAGTCTGTAGTATTTGATTTGTGTTTTCTAGATATGGGGGGCGAATGGGGGGAGGTATCCAAAATCCGAAATATTTATAACCTGCGTATCCTTAACGAGGAGAGAATCTAAAGTCGAAAAGTTTAGGTCTCTAGCTTTTATAGTTTCCGAGATCGGTGCGTTCATACAGACGGACATGGCTAAGTCGACTCGGCTCGTCGGCCTAATCAAGAATATATATACTTTATGCGGTCGGAGATGCTTCCTTCTGCCTGTTACATACACAAAATTATTATATCCTTTTTTACCCATTTTCGATGGGTTTAGGGTATAAAAAAAATTGATAATAAAAATTAATGCTCGCGGTTCGCGCTCGCTTTTAATATTTGCAGATAAATTTTAGTATGCCGTAGTTGTGAAATTTTTCGCAAAATTTTTACAGAATAGGAAAATATATCTTTCAAATGTTGGTTGCATGCCAAATACAAATTTTTCCCCATTTTGTTGCTCCAGAATATTTAAAATCGTCGATGTCCCAGCATTAAGTTGCACTTGGACCAATAAGTGTGTTAAGTTTAAAAATAAAATAAAATAAAAATTTAAATAAACAGTAAAAAAAACTCCGCTGACCCAGAGCGATTTGAAGCCGCGCCTGATAGCGCGGCAGGCAACCTCTACCACCGAGCTACAGTTGCATTTCAATTATCTCTGTCAAAATCTGATCAAATTAGAAACACAATTGCACAACCAATCGCTTGAGAATTCCAAAAAGAATGTGCATATACATGCACACGCATGCAGAAAACGTCTGCGCCTGGCGCTTACCACCACGTGGTTTGCCAATGTAAAACTACATTTTCTTTAATAACTTCTGTGTTTCTTACCCGATTTGGAAATTTTTTTAATGAATTCTTATTGTACTATAGCACATTTATATAGCAGCCTGAAACAAATTTTGGTGGCCCTGGCTCTTATAGTTCCTGAGATATGCTCATACAGCTGCGCTTGGCCCCAACTATGGAAAATTAGTTATTGAATAACTTCTAAACTAAGAGTATGATCGTTATGAAATTGTCAGTGCTTATACCTCCCCCCATTCGCCACCATATCAAAAAACACTCTTGGTTTAGAAGTTATTCAGGAATTCATTTTCCATAGTATGGCCAAGCGCAGCCGATGTGTTAAGTGCGCAGCTTGCTGCGTGCGTTTGTGTGTGTGTGACTTTGTGAATGTGTGTATGAATGCAAAGAGGTTTAAATGTATTCAACAGCTCGACGCTGGGTTCATGGTATCCCCTAGTCAGGCACACCCGACTAGAGCCATTTTACTTGTTTTTATACTCGTTTACGTAGTGAAACTAGTATATTGGGTCTGCCATGCTGTCTGCTATTGAAGCTAGAGACTCGAAACTTTGGATATATACTGGCAGTTATCTGCTTCAGTGTTAAGATTTTTGTGCCACGCTCACTAGGAGACTGGAAAATCAATAACATGTCGGTACACCTCAAATCGAAAATCGATAAATGGTGAATAATTTCCACAATTTTAAAGTTAGCCAAGTTTGGTATGTAGATTGCTGGTGACCTCGCCCAAAAATTGCGACCTTGACAACCCCACCACCTGTGATATTTAAACAAATTTCGACCATGCTCACTGGGGGCGTGGCATTTCGATCAAATCGATGGACCTCCCTCAATTTTACCGCTAGACATAAATTTTTTGCAAGCAGATTATACATCAATAAAATCTTTATATCTTGGGGCGGGTAAACCGCGACAATTCAAATCTCCAACAATTTCAGAGCTAAATTAGTAAGCAGTTTTCTGCTGAGCCGAAAAATTTCGACTATGCCCACTTCCACCCCCAGAAATTCCAAGAATGGACATTTTTGCAAAATAACAATAATATTTAAGACCGTAAACGAGTATTGCGCAGTCGGTTACACCCGATTGCAACATTCTTACTTGTTTTTATTTGAAATCCAAAGCCGTGTTTACCTACGTACCGCAAGAGTTTAAGGAGAAAAAACAAAAAAAAACATACGAACTTGCATCATAGCTGATTAAAATTATTTTCGATAGTGGTTATTTTTCCAATCCGTATTAAAATTTGTCATTCTACAGCTCTGCTTGGAAAATACATAATTTGTAATTTTTTTTAGTATAGAATATTATAAACTATAAACATAGCTCGTAAACAAAATTTACTACTATGGGCTTCGGGTAATACTTCTTAACATCCATACACAAGTCTGCGATTCAAACCGAATTCCACTGTGTAATAAAATTAATTTATTGTATTATCTATTCAGGATTCGTGTTTTCAAACTCAGCGTTAAACACTGACGATATCTCATTTATCATATCACTAGCGACCAAACTTCGCCCTAGCTTTTGAAAGGCTGCATAATTTATTTTTTTCACAAAATAGCTTGAGGCACACGCAGCTAAATATGCTGGATTTGGTTGATTAGACTGCAACGACCAAAAAAAAAACGTTGCCAGAGATCCGCTTAATAAATCCCCCTGGCCACCACAACGACGTCCCGACCCACCAATTGGCATGGTGTACACTTCATTTGTGTGTGGTATATGTATTTTATCGTGTGCGCCTTTCTCGAGGACCACAACCCCATCGCCAAGCAGTAACATCTTTTCGCGTGCAGTCGTGATATCTTGCCCGAATAATCTCTGAAATTCGGCGGCATTTGGAGTTAATATAACGTTCCGTTGGCCACATATTATCTTAATATCATCGTTTAGTATGAACAGTCCATCAGCATCTATCACAATTGGTTTACCAATCTCAAGGCACAACTTTATAACATCTTTAGCGGTTTTGAGAACATGAGTATCTCGCCCTAAACCTGGTCCTATAACCTGTAAACAAATGTAAGCTCTTTAAAGTCGGTAAAAATGTAAGAAAAGAAAATATTTAAAATCGGTTTGTGCATACAAGAACGTGCAATCGATCGATCCACGGTTTTATTTGTTCTACTGCATCCTCACGGTCCAGAACGGGATGTACAATTAGGTCGGGGCTGTATGATTTAATAACTGTCGCTGCCTCGGCATGACAAAAAACGTGTGACAGGTCCGCGCCTACTTTCATAGCAGTTATTGCAGCAAAGTAGGGTGCTCCAGTATATTCCAAGGAGCCACCAATGACACCGATGCGACCATATTGACCTTTATATTTTCCATTACTAAGTTTGGGTATAATTGTTCTGAATATAGTCAACAACTTTTGTGCATGCACTGGTATTTCAATTATTTTTGACATTTTGCTCTCTGTATCAAATTTATTGTAACGTTAATATTCTAATTTTTATCATCAATTTATCAATATTATTATAAGGATTGTCACCTTTAATCGATTTTTTTAAATTTATTTAAATATCGATATTTTAAATTGAGATAGCCTTCCATCTAACAGACACATCAAAAAAATACCGCGATTTCATACTTCGTGTTTAAGTTTTTAACATCAATGACGTATTTGAAATTCCACATATAGCCAATGGGTTTTACACAGTTTCAGTAAAATATTAAAGTTGATTAGCACCGAATAATTCTAATTAAAATATCAATAATTCCTTCATGTCTACTGTCATGTTTTCCAAAGTGGACCTTTATAGTGTTTTACACCGGACTGAACAGAGTCTGTTAAAGTCGCAGTGGAAAAAATTGTTCGCACCAGCCGCAATCGCAATTACAGTGACTGAACAGCTGATCGCAATTAACGGTGCGTGTGTAAATTAAAATTGTAAAAAAAGGGATATTAAAAGCAAACAATAATAATAATAATAATAACCTGTCACTGAGCTCTCGAAAACATATTTTTCGTGCTGTAAGCCCTTGGAGCTGCCGCTAATTTGCGCAATTATTATGATG
The DNA here is from genome assembly GCA_035041545.1 of Drosophila colorata. NCBI lineage: Eukaryota > Metazoa > Arthropoda > Insecta > Diptera > Drosophilidae > Drosophila > Drosophila colorata. The sequence continues at coordinate 989,730 of JAWNLD010000657.1, read as the reverse complement.
TTTTTCCACGTCAATGGCGATTGTACTTTCAAATTTTCTACCTAAAAACTTAAATACCTAAATATTAACGAACACTAGAAAAGTTAAATGTTAAAGGTTAAAATCGAAATGAAACCCTACGAATATTTCCGCAGAAGCGGCGGACTATCGGCTCGCTTGGCACACACACAAACCGTGTCGATTGTCCTATGTCTATTGTGTTATGGGGCAATAGTGTCTGTTGTGAAATCCCACTGCAATTGCGACTGCGGCCCCGGTGTAACCAACCTATTACCTATCCATATTTTCAATTTTCCCCGCTTTAATAGTCGGCTGCGTGTTATTTTTGTGTATTTTCAATTGGAGCCCTTTTAAGCCAATCTTAAATTACCGCGAGGCCTACATGAATGTTTTCCAAAGATTTAGCATTGATTGTCGACATGCAAAATCGTTGATATCTAGAGTTGCGGCTTTTGCTAACAAATATTAAAAACTAGAGGGGTATACAAATTGAAACAGATACTTACTTTTATTGCATTTGAATATATCTGTCATAAACAATTAGATTGCCATAGTCAGGGTTGTTCGAACAGAAGCTACCCTTCTTTACAGACATACGTACATAAACATAAATCAATGAGCCCAAAGTTTGCGTTATTGAAAACAAATCAAATCTTTTTCTTATGAAAAGTAAAACTTTCCACAGATCTTATTAGATACATTTTTATTATTTAATAAGTATTGGGAATACCGTTATTGTACTTCCCTGCAAAAATTATAGATCTGGCAGCCTCGTCACATATGATCAATGTGATAACATGCACATTATACACATTAGTACATACAAATGAATATATTTAAATACATACGTACATTGACAACCAATTCTAGATACTTAGTTGCGCAATAGCGATAGAAACATTTGTTTTTTAATTCAATATATCTTTTAAGTATTTAGATAATAATCATGAAAGTACCTTTTCTGTCCCGGGGATTGTTCAGTGCAATTAATACCAATGTCGCGTGTTTGACCCGTTCGCACTTTACGTATTACCCCACTAAGTACTCTGAAGGCGCAAGCGATGTCAAAAAAATGAATATGTTCCAAGCAATAAATAATGCTATGGACTTGGCTCTTGAACAGGATTCTTCAGCATTATTATTTGGTGAAGACGTGGGCTTTGGTGGAGTTTTTCGGTATTTTTAATTTAATTTTTTATAATTTAAATCACGCTTATTCAGATTTTTTATTTCATTAGTTGCTCCGTCAATTTGCGAGATAAGTACGGGAAGGATCGTGTTTTTAACACGCCCTTGTGCGAACAAGGCATTGCTGGGTATGTATATTCGCTTCTTTGGTTCAATATCTTAAATTCAAAGAAACAGAAGACTAACTATCTTAACAATATTGATTAAGAACATACACACTTCATTATAAATGCATATTCTTTAATGGCTTACACATATCATGACAAAATGTAATACTTTGAGCAACCATAGCCATTAGAAAAGTAAGAATCAATTTTTCGTGATCGCAGAACCAAAAAAAAAAAGAAATAGTTGTGCAAATGTAATGTAACAGCCAGAAGGAGGCATCTCCGACCCCATGAAGATTGTATATATGGCCATGTCCGTCTGTATTAACGCGTCGATTTCAGAGACTAAAAGAGATAGAGAGTTGACGTTTTGTTTTTTTAAGTTCGTGTGTAGGATACAAAGGTCAAGTTTATTTTAAATTGTCGATAACCTGTGTAGTTTTCTAATCGATAATTATCCACTTTTTACTCCGTTTTTGAGCATATTTCAGGAACTGTAAGAGCTAGAACCAAATTTAGTTTAGTATATATTATCGTAAAGCATACGCAGATTACGAATATTTAAAATTTGGGCTTTAGTTTCTACAAATATTTGGATGTTCAGTTTAAGTCCTAATAATCTCATGAAGATCATACGCTTAGCTTAGAAGTTTCCATACGGCGGGCCAAACGCAGCCGCTGAGTAAAGTGCGCGTTATGCCACGTGCTTTTATGTGTGTGATTTTGTTTATGTATAATGAATGTAAGAGGGTTGAAATCTATGTCACGGCAATTCGCAGTTAGGATCAGTACAGATCTCACAGTCCTCCGACAAGAGCAATCTTACTTGTTTTTGCAATAAATATTATAATTTGTCACAATGTGTGTAATAATAATACTGTGTTTTAATTCTTACAACAATTATTTCCAAAATTAATGCTCTGTAACTCAGCGTACATATTTAACAAATGACCAAATACAATCAACATACAACTATTGAATTATATATGTAGGTCCCATCGGAATAAATATGTAATATAGTTCTTAGTGGTAAAAGTATGGATGTGTTCTAAAATTTTCCAAAAGCGCATAAAAAGACACGTCTTACATTGTAATATTAGGGATACGTTAAAAAAAATTAAGAAAAGCTCATAAGACCAAAAATTGCATAGCAAAAATAATATCAACTTTTCGTAGCTACTTCTTATTTTGCCATCGTAATAAACAGTTTTATTTTAAAACTGAAAAAAATTAATCTTCCTAATCAACCAACACACTCAACAAATGCATTAGCTTCATCGATAATTTATTCTTACAAAAATATTGAGCATATCTAATTTGAGCTTTTGTATTGCCTATTCTGTATAGAACAAACATTTAATAAAGTAAGATAGCACTAGTCGAGAGTGTGCCCGACTAGGAGAAACCCTGAACCCAGCGGTGAGCTGTCGTTACATACATTTAAATTAACCCCTCTGCATTCGTACACACGACACCACAGCCGCACTTAGTAAAATAAAATAGAAATATATATATATATATATATAAATAAATAATACAAATGAATGCTCGCGCTTGAACCTGAACCCATTGAAAATGGGTAAAAATGGTATAATGGTTTTGTGCAAATGTATGTAACAGGAAGCATCTCCGACCCCATAAATATATATATTCTTAGTCAGGACGACGAACTGAGATTGTTTAGCCATGTCCGTCTGTATGAACGCAGCGATCACGGAAACTACAAAAGCTAGAGACCTAAACTTTTTGACTATAGATTCTCCTAAACTATACGCAGTATATGTTTTGATATATTGCTCTGTTTTACTATTATCGATAAAAATCGATTTTGAGACATAGTTTTCTTGGCAAATCTCGGATATGCTCTCTATAAGAGTTAGCGTCACCAAGTTTAGTTTAATATGTGCTCGTAAAAGGTAAGCAGATTATGAATATTTCGAATTGTAAATACCTCCCCTATTGGTCCCCCATATCAAATCCATATCCCTCAAATCAAGTACTACAGACTTGCGCTTTAGTTTTTACATAGATTTGTGTGCTCTTATTAAGCACTGAAAATTTCATAACGATTATACTCTCATTTTAGAAGTTATTCAAGAATATATTTTCCATAGTGAAGCCAAGCGCAGCCGATGTGGAAAGTGCGCAGCTTGCTGTGTATGTTTGTGTGTGTGTGTGTATGTGTGACTTTGTGAATGTGTGTATGAATGCAGAGGGTTTTAATTAAATATATGTAACGACAGCTCGCCGCTCGGTTCAGAGTATCTTCTAGTCGGGCACTCCCGACTAGAGCCATCGTGTTTATCATCGAGAGCATAAAGCAAAAATAAAACTAGCAGGCGTGAATTACATAGAACCAGAAGGGTGCGGCACTGTTTTGTTTTTGTGGCAAGGCAATACAATGAAACTTGTTGATGTATTATTTGTTAAAACTCTGCAATGTAATTTTATGTGTCTTGTGCAACCAAGATGGGTTTTAAAGTAGATTTTGAGAAAAACAAAGCAGGCGTAAAGAACAGTCACGGGAAAACTTTAATCACGAAGAAAAAAGATGACTTGTTTTTGTTTGAAAATAATATGAAAAAGGGTATATGCCGCGAATGGAAATACAGCACAGCTCATAAAGTGGCATAACCGATTTGGGCACTTAAATTACAGTAGTTTGAACAGAATAGTTAAACAAGACGTGGTTCGTGGCCTGCATGCTAGTGCGTGTAACATAGACGACTTCATATGTGAAACTTGTGCCAATACAAGATTTGCGTACCGAAATATCCAAAGAGTCGGAAAGTCGCTCGAAAGACATTTTGGGATTAATTCACTCGTACATTTGTGGCTCTATATATATGGTATCACACGGCGGTTCATGGTATTTCGCCACGTTTATCGATGATAAGACTCGTTATATGTCGGTTTATATGTTAAAATCGAAAAACGAGATATTCGACTAAGACTTTAAGTCACTTGTGGAAAAGCATTTGATAAATTTTTGGCAAATCATGGCATCAAACGACAGCTCACGGCACAGCACACTCCTCAGCAAAATGGGGTAGCCGAACATGCAAACCAGACCCTGGTTGAAATGACACAAAGCATGTTAGCGCATGCTGAGTTGGTGAGTCCTTCTGGGGTGAAGCGATAATGGCAGCAGCGTATCTACGAAATAGGTCCGAGCCCACAACTTTGTCCATGCCATATGAGGCATGGTATGCATGTATGTTTGCCACAAAGGAAATTGTTTTAATTAAAAGCCATAAAAAAAATTCTCGGCAAAAGCTGTGAAGCATATATTAGTGGGTACTCTGAGACGGCAAAGGCCTATCGCTTGTACAACCCAGTTATCTTCACAGAAAATGTATGGTCAATGATATTGGCATGCCGAGTAAGCATAGTATTGGTAGAGCCCCGTAATGAGCCGGTGTGCGATGATGGCCGCCAACAACCAGATGATCGGCTGCGTACCTTAACAGCCAGCTCGATGACATCGGGTATATGCGGCAACTGCAAGGATTTGTTGATGAAAAATATCAGAAGCACGCACTCAAGCTGCATAAATCCTTATAAGGTCTGAAGCAAAGTGGCTGTGAGTGGAATCAGAAGCTAGACAGTATCCTATTACAAATTGAATTTGTTCCGTGTGCTAGTGAGCCTTGTATATATACTGCAAAATTGACGGATACCTGAACATAGTTGTTGTATATGTTGATGATTTACTAGTAGCTTGTTCCAGAAATGAAGACATCGGCCGCATAAAAGGACTTATATCGAACGAAGTTGATGTAATGGACGGCGGAGAACTGCAGCATTTCTTGGGAATGGAAATTTAAAGAGTGGGCAGCACTGGAAACGTTTCCATCGTCCACATGCAGTATTTTGAAGGCCTACTATGAGAATGTGGTATGGAAGATTACAAGCCAAATGCAATTCCTCTAGAAATTGGCTTGCAAACCAAGTGCGAAGGCAATGGTTATCCAGAGGACACAACGCGTTATCAATCACTTATTGGAGCACTGTTATTTTTGGCAATGACGACACGGCCAGATGTGGCGCATTCCATGCGTAAACTGGCACAGAGAAATGCAGATCCCCAAAGGGAGCACGAAGCGGACTGAGATACCTGAAGGAAACAGCAGATATGGTTTGTTGAAACCGATTGGACGAGCGATGGTTCTGATCGCAAGTTTTTCAGTGGCTGGGCATTTTTGGTGGTTGGTGCAGCGATCTCTAGCGAGTCGAAAAAGCAGAGAGGTATAATACTTAGCTCTTTCTACAGCAGCTAAAGTGGCGGCGTTTTTAATAAAGTTTATCAGCGAAATGGCATTCGGACCGATGCCGACCATAATGATTTACGGTGACGATCAAAGCACACAATGATTAAATTTCATTCCCGCAGCAAACATATTGAAATTACGTACCATTTTGTGAGGGAAATGTACAAGAACAAAGTTGTTGAGAAAAAGTCCGTTCCCACAGAAGTCATATTAACTGATGTATTAACAAAGAATTTAAGTAGGGTTTAACATGCTAAGGTCTGTTTTCACATCTTGCCGACAAAGTCGACTGTAGTTTAGTACGCTTTACACTAAAAGCAGACCTTAACATTTAAAATTTGTGACAATGTGGCATCTCGGGGCCCTTAAATGGGTCGCTCTCTAGCAAAGGCTGCCAATTTGAGTAGAAAAAGTTGCCAATCCGTTCAAAAAGTTTTTTAACATTTGAGTGTGAATTGTGCATTTTTTGATGAATCAAGAAAATGACTCGGAAGAATTGGAAGATGTGCAAAAACAAAAGTTCAACTACGTTGTCATATGCAGAGATAGAGCGACTGTGGGCAACACTGAAAACTGAACCAGGTTGCCATATTTGTCAACTCGGTGTTAAGCACTTATAGGGTGGATGATCTGCCCTATAAATTATTACCTGGATTTAAATAAATTTTTGATGTGAAAATCAAATGGCTCTTATCGACAAATTTATCCACCCTGCAAGGCTGTCGGCAAGATGTGAAAACGGCTTTTAAATTATTACTTTATGCCGGTAACTTTTTTCATAAACACTGTACCTATTAAAATGACATAATGTGCAAAAAGTAACTTGAAGAATATGGCAGATATTCTAAAACCAATATACAGTACATACCGCTTATATGCAACAACTAAAATTCATTAAATTGATTGCATATAATACATTTACATTTACATTTACACAAATTTAAAATATTTCGAATTCAAAACCTTTTAAAATATTTGTTTTTGTTAAATTTTTAATTTATTTTCAAGCATGGACAGCGTATATATAAGAAAATTCATATAGTAAAATTATTATATACATATAACCGTTCTTACTATTACTATAATTAGTTAAATTTCTTTTTATTATAGATTTGCAATCGGCGTAGCAAACACTGGTGCTACTGCCATAGCTGAAATTCAATTTGCTGATTATATATTTCCAAGCTTTGATCAAATCGTAAATGAAGCTGCTAAATACCGCTATCGGAGTGGAGGTTTATTTAACTGCGGCTCCTTGACGTTCAGAGTTCCATGTAGCGCTGTTGGGCATGGTGCTTTATATCATTCACAAAGTCCCGAAGCATACTTCGCTCACACACCCGGTCTACGTGTCGTGGTAAAATTAGATTTTTTTTTATGATAAATATTTTGATTTAGCCTTAATATGATATAACAGTCCTAGGGATGTCGACACCAGTCTGTTAAATCATTCAAATAATCTGCTCTGCAGGTTCTGATCAAAAAAGTATTAGTTAGATTTGGATAACGGTTTAGTATTCAAGCAATTAAAACTATCGGATTTTAATAGTTTTTTCATTTATTCGGTACAAGAATTAAACAAAATAATCTAATAATCTTGTTAGGTGAAGAAGAAATTTTCTCAGACTTACATTTTAAATATTTTCTCTGTCAACCTAAACTGACAAGTCGATCAACCATGTCCATCTCTCTGTTTATATATTTCAGAATCTAACCAGAATGTTGTAGTTGTTTGTAACCGACTGTGCACTTACTTCTTCACCGTATAATAACAGCTTAAAACAGAGGAAAGCGATCTTAATTATTATTGTTATTTTGGAAAAATATCGATTTTTAAGGGCAGGAGTAGCCGAAATTTTTTGGCTTACCAAATTTGGTGATTAGCATTGAAATGATGGGAAATATTCACGTCTTATCGATTTGCGATTTGAGGTGTATCGATATGTTATCGATTTGCCAGCCTCCCAGTGAGCACAAAAATTTTAACACTTTATCTGACGCGGGTATACACGAGTATATATTTCAAGACTCAAGTCTCACTTCATGAACGATTATAAAAACTAGGGGGTCATAATACTTGTATACCATACATCATATTGGTTCTTGATCAAGATTATTTAAAATAATTAAACTTACAGATTCCACGAGGTCCAATTAAGGCAAAGGGGCTTTTATTGGCCTGTATACGAGATGCAAATCCGTGCATAATGTTCGAGCCGAAAACATTGTACCGCGCAGCGGTAGAAGAAGTGCCAACTGCATCCTATTTGGAAAACCTAGAAAAAGCAGATATTTTACGCGTCGGTAAAGATGTCACGCTTATCGGCTGGGGAACACAAGTTCATGTCCTTTTAGAGGTATGTTTTAATTATAAAAACCTCTATTAAATTAAATCTATTTTGTCCACTTATAGGTCGCAGATCTGGCAAAGAAACAATTCGACATTGATTGTGAAGTAATAGATTTGGTGTCAGTTTTACCATGGGATACACACACAGTTTGCAATGTTAGACAGATTTGTTAATTTTTGTAATCGTTTTTAAACTAAAACTGAACATTTCCTTTTTATTTCAGTCTGCTAATAAAACCGGTCGAGTGCTAATAGCCCATGAAGCGCCATTTACACAAGGATTTGGCTCTGAGTTGGCAGCTTATATACAAGAGAAATGCTTTTTGCGTCTTGAAGCTCCCGTAAAGCGGGTAACTGGTTGGGACACACCATTTCCTCATGTATTCGAACCTTTTTATTTACCGGACAAGCACCGGTGCCTTGCCGCTCTTAAAGAAATTGTCAATTATTGATCAAGGATCATTAACCATTTACTGGAAACGGATGCATTTATTTACAATTACTGCGTTGCTGTATTTTTTTTACTTTTCAGCATGGATTTCTGTGATAGACTAACTAATCGCAAAATTTTTGTATTTCCGACTATGGCAGCGCAGCTAAATCATTAAATAGTTTTTTTACAAATGAATTTTCGCATTTCCTTTATCAAAAGCAAGCGGAAGTATAATGCAACGACTTCTCTATGGTAAACAAGAGAGCTATACAAAATGAAGCTATAGGTGTCCAGTTTAATCCGATTCTAAGTTTAAAATCCTCTTAAATCAAAAAGGAAGAATGTTATAGTCGGGCGTAACCGACTGCGCAATACTCGTTCACGGTCTTCATTATTATAATATTTTAGAAAAATTTAGATTTTTGTAATTTATGGGCAAGGAAGAGGGCGTAGCCGAAATTTGTCGTCTCTATATTTAGACGAGGTCATCAGAAAACTGCTTACCAAATTAGTGACCCAAGCTGTAAAATTGGGGTAGATATAGATTTTTATGGCTTTCCCGCCCCAAGATATATGGATTTTATCGATTTGCTACGCCCCCAGTGGGCGCAACCAAAACACTTTTTTGTGCTATCTTTAGAGGGGGTCATTAGAACTCTGGCTGAAAAAATGTATGTCTCTAGCTTTAAAACTAAGGGAGATAAATCGAATTGATGCCACGCCCCCAGTGGGTGTTGGTAGAAATATTTAAAGGATCTATAAAGAAGGTGACCAGTAATCTACATTTCAAATTTGGCGACACTTTATCTGACACGGGTATACACGAGTATATAAGTTAAATTTAAAGTCTCTAGCTTCAATATCGGCAAAACTAATAGTGTTCGTACGGACAGCAAGACGGACATTGCGCAAACCCAATATACTAGTTTTACTTCGCGAACGAGTTTAAAAACATTCGGAAAGACGGCCGTGGCTACATATATCCGGCTGTTTATACATACCAACGATAAGAAATGTCTTCCCCAGTGCGTTACTTAGCTAATGACGTCAATTTAATATCATCGGATTAGGCTTGAATAAAATCCTCCCTCTATGAGATGTAAGAGAATATTTGGCAACAATAGGAATATAATATTCTCGATTTATTGCACTAACGTCTTTGGTGATAAACAGGGCATATTATTTTAAATATACAATAGTTTGCACGTAACAATTACTTAACTAATTTTTTGTTTGTAATTAGTTACAAAAATTAAGAAATTAATAAACAGAGTAAGTATAAGTGGAAAACAATGCATATTAGTTATTTTATGCTATCTGCATTACCGACGTCCTTATAGTGATAGCATATGGATGTAAACATTCTGAAGGGAATTGAATTCCACAAAGAGCTCTATCACATTTTTCACTATTTTTCGCGTTTTTGTTTACTATAAAAAAGTATAAAAAGTTATTTTAACGACAGTTAATACATTTAATTTTTAATTATATTTACAACTAAAATTGTTTTATAAATGATGATACTTAATTTTTTTTTAAATCACGGCCTTGGAAAAAAAAATGAAAATGGGATGGAATAATTGGTATTCAAATTTATAACATTTTACTTTCTAGCCATTGCAATTCCCAGTCCCAAAATGCCGCCGAGCACGAGAGCAGCTCCTCCAGCAACAGCCATTCCTTTGGCGACCTCTTTATCGCTTTGTTTTTTAATATGTTCCTAAAACAAAACCAAACGGGCCTATTGTAATTACAATTGTAAACAAGAATATTTTATACCAAACTCACCTCCAATGAGCGTACTTGATCATTGGACTCAATGTCAAGAAATGCTCTACAGTACTTTAACCCTTCTGAATAGTTTTTAATGCGTGCGTTTCCAAAAGCAAGATAATAAATATAATCACGTCGTCCATCCGGATGTAAGCGCGCCAGTTCTTCCAGAATCATAATGCCCTGATAAGTATTTTACATATTTTAAGCATTTGTATAAAAGTCAACTAACTACGCACTATGAACACAGTATGTATTCTGCTACTGACTCACCTTTCTGATGTCGTTGGTGTACCGACTGCGTACTAGACAAAAAGCATATCTACAAAGTAAAGAATATAGTATTTAGATGCGTATATTTTAATACGATACTAAATAGAAAACAATAAACTCCGTTACGTACTCGAATTTTGTTTCTGTTGAGACCTCGCCATCGAGTTCAAGCTCGTGATGGTATTTCCTTTCAAATCTCTGTAACACAATATATTTTTAAATATTCAAAGACCGTATTTACATATTTGCACACCTCCAAATCTTCCTGTGGCACTACTTCGTTTAACAGCTCTTCCATTGCTTGTTGTATTTCTCAATGCAAAGTATACGTTTGTATATACATAAATATATTTGCAATTTTTTTTTACTACAATATTTAGTGATGTGTTTATGTAAAGCGATAGATTGTAACTGTTACCTGTAATTTGTATGTAAATGCGTATTGATCCTAAATTCTTAAGCTTCAAAAAAATATAAACAAACTTATGATATTTATATTGAAATCAAAGCTTATTGTTCTTGTGCTTTCAAGATACCGCACATTTGATCAAAAACAAATTATGTACGGAATAATAATCTCTAACTGTTAAAGAATTCTTAATATAAATATAAGTTGTATGATATGACGATATAATTTGTTAAAGTATTGTTAATTCAAGCCATAACTATGTCCAGTACAGCAAAATTGATTATTGTATTGGCATCCATTTTTATAAATACTTTTAATAATTACTGGGTACAATCACTGGTTCACTTAACATTTGTATGGTCTGGTAGCTTATTGTTTGGTAATATCTGGCAAGGCTGGTAATTGGCAGCCCTGTTTCAGGCAACCATATTTTTTCTGTCTACAAACCAAAACACAAATAGCCATTTAGTAATGGTTTAATAAATGCTATTTTACAAATTCAGTTTTTCAATATTTCAGTTACTGTTTCTGTATAATTATGAAACTATTTAAGAACTAAAATCCATATTAGCTGATACGGTGCAATACTCAAGCAAAGTATCTACACTACACTCGCAAATGGAGCAACAGCAACAAAAAAGCGCAGCTCACGTCTCTAAATTGTTTGTCTGCACGGCTGTTGACTGTAAAGATGAAATCGAGGAGGTGAAGTTACGGTTGCAACTAGCTACTATTGTACCCAACTAACATAGTTTGTATTTTGTCCTCTTTTAGAAGTTCGAACGATCCTACGTTAGCCTGCAGCAACAAATTGCAGGTCTCAGTGATAAGGAAATGCACGATATGCTCTCACAGTTTGTTTGCAAAGAGAAACAGCATGAGGAGATTTCTATTGGCTTTCTTTATATTATATTAACCGATCCGGCAATGGCTTCTAAAACATATCGTGACATAACTCTTGTGTCTAGGGATGGCATGAATGTAATTGTTGCAAACCTTACCCTTTTAGTGGCCGAAAAGTACGCAAAATTAACGGACACGGCGCGGCGACAACTGATCTGGGTGTTGCGTGAATTTGTCAAGCATCAGGTTCTCAGTGTCGAAAATGTGATTTGGAATTGTCTGCGTCAAGCGGGCGGTGGCGACGTGTCTCATAAAAATCTGTATCTTGTTGAGAGCCTTTTAGACATTTTTATAGAGTACCGGGCGTGGCTGGAGATCTATCCTTTTCTTGTACAGTCATCAGTTTACAGCTTTGTGCGCCTTATAGAGGACCATGCCAATCCTGCCTTGATATCATTACGTCAAAAAGAAGTTAAGTTTACAATTTCACTGATCCGGGATCGTTTTCATGATATTATACCGTTAGGGAGAGATTTCGTACGGTGAGTCAAATGTAATAAAATATTTATTATTCATTATTGAAATATTGCATGCAGGCTGTTTCCTTATTGCTAAAAGTCTTAGTAGAATGATAAAAAATTCAATGGTTTTTTCTTAATTTATTGAAAGACGATGAAGAAGAGCAGTGTATTATGCTGATTTTACAATTAATAAGACTTTCATATTTATTTTATTTTTATTTTTGCTTAGGCTATTACAAAATGTTGCACGCATTCCGGAATTCGAACTGTTATGGCGAGATATCTTATACAATCCGAAAAGCTTACACCCCACATTTAATGGGATTTGGCATTTACTACAAATACGTACCAGTCGGCGATTTTTACAATGTCGATTACTTCCAGAAATGGAGCGTAAATTGCACTTTTTAGCATCCTCAGTTAAATTTGGTAACCAGAAACGGTACCAGGATTGGTTTCAGGACAAGTATTTTGCAACGCCCGAGTCGCACAGCTTGCGGTCCGACCTGATTCGCTTCATAATTAACGTCATTCATCCCACAAATGACATGTTATGCTCTGACATTATACCGCGATGGGCAATTATTGGCTGGCTTATCTCATCATGTACAAATCCAATTGCATCGGCTAATGCCAAATTGTCACTGTTCTACGATTGGCTGTTTTTCGATCCGGCAAAGGATAACATCATGAATATCGAGCCCGGCATTTTAGTGATGTACCACTCTATTCGAAATCATCCGTTTGTAAGCAGCACACTGTTAGATTTTTTGTGCCGCATTACAAAGAACTTTTATATAAAGAACGAGGATAAAATAAGGTTGGGTGTATATAATTCATTAAAACTGATACTCGATAAACAGGTAAGAGTTTGCAATTCTAAACGATGTCTGAACATTTGCTAATCATTTGCATAGGTCATTCCAAATTTACATCCATTATTTGAATCGCCGAAACTGGATAGAGAATTGCGTAACTTAATACGCGAGAATTTTAGAGAATTTGTGTCGCCCGTTTCAAATATGCCACAATCAACTATTTATCCAGCAACACATTCAATTCAAGCGCCCATCTTTAAAAAAGAAGCTGATCAGCGGATGATGCAAAGTGGTATGTATATAATATGTTTGAGAGACATCTTGATATACATATGCGTGCTGTGTTTACAGAGAATATAGATGTCGGCGGAGCGGCAATTGCTGCTAATAGTGGCACTATATCGCTTGTAGATGAGGATAACAAAATAGCTATTGTTCCAGTAGAAAGTATGGAACGTGAACCTGAAGCTATATTTAGTGACGAAGATGGTGAAAATATAGGCAGATGCAACAAGAATGATGAAAATACCGATGATGACGATGACTTGCCACTGTCAAAAGTTAGTGTTAGTGATAATAATTGATGTTTAACACATATATAATATATATATCATATATAATTATTAATTTATATATTTTTTTCAGGTCCGTCTTAAAGAAAAACCAGTGCCCGAAAAAGTAGAGTTGCCCGAAGCGATAGCCGAATCATTTGAAATATTTGTTACAAAACGTAACTCTTTTACAGTGGAGGCATTTTTGAAAGATTTTCGTCCTCTACCTGCCTCAACATTGGACGAAACGCAGCTCAATTATGTGATCTCAAATACGGTTTTGATTCTCCGTGAAACATTGCCACAACAAAACGTATTCTCGGAGAGTAAAACCGAGGAGAAGTATCTGACTAAGAGCATTAGCTATCCGCTGTATGGCCTATTTCGGTTTCTGTATGAGAATGAAGACAAAAGCAAAAAACCTTTTCAAACACTTTTATCTGAAATATGCGAGCGGTTAAGTGAAACGGGTTATTTGCTTCTCTACTTTATGAAAATTCACTGCAAGTTACAGACGCGAAAGAATGCACAGCAATCGTACCAGTTTAAGACGACAGTTTATCGACAAATATGCGAAGCTACGGATGAAAAGATTGGGATCTGTCTGGTGCGAGATCTCGATTTACTTGAAAAGGAAAACACCACAATATACTTGTGGCTTCTGCCTGATATTTACAGGGAGTTCAAAACGATAGCCATAAATAATACGGATCTTTTGCGTATCACTCTACGCTGCATAGATGCAAAGAACGTGCGCGACATTATGTATTCTATTGCCCAGGGGAAACTGACAATATTCAAGCAAGATGGTCTGATTGAGTGCATTCGGGACAGCTTAGAATATGAGACATACGAACAGTTTTGTCTATGGCAACTGATTCAGGCACATGATGTACCCCTTAAATGTATTCAGGTAAGTTATTATTTGTTGAATACAAAGAAAAATAAATAAGCAAGTCACAACGTTGCAGTTGGGTGTAAACGCTGTGCAATACTCTGTTCACGAAACGACTTAATACATGTGAAAATGAGAAATGATTGTTGTGCCCTCAAAGCAGTACCCTTAGAAACCTTTATTTTAGAAAATATCCTTTATATATTAATTATCAAGAAAAAATTGTTTTTAAATGTTTTGAATATTTTTTTTATTGCATCTAATTACATATTAATTTGAATATGCTAGTACATTACTTTCGGTGCTTGGCACTGCATGTAAATATGTATTGTATGCATGTGATACTACTGATGACCTTAAAATATCGCTCCACGACCCCTTAGTATGAAAAAAAAAAATTGCCCACGGCTAAAATTATAATCATCAAATCGCTCATTAAAAGTACTTTTGGCTCTAACTTATCGAACAAATTTCAATATTTGGAGATACTTATTTCTACTCTTCCTGTTTTTAAACACACTTAGCCACATTTCTGCCAGAGCTGCAAACTCCAAAAAAAAAAAAGTATATACACATATACACATACTTTGTCTATATTTTACTATATTTAATTATACTGGCGACGTTATCAGAAATTTATATGTATGTACATACATACATGTGAAGGTATAAGTATATAAAATAAAAAGTTAATAAAGTAAAATCCTAAGAAAAAATAACACTTTCAAATTAAAAAAAAAGTACGAACCAAGCCCTTAAAGAAAAAAAATTATGGTTCGGTTCGGGAACAGATTCGGTTGTCCTTTAATACCCTGAACCTATTAAAAATGGGTATAATGGTTTTGTGTAAATGTATGTAACAGGCAGAAGGAAGCATCTCCGACCCCATAAAGTATATATATTCTTGATCAGGACGACGAGATGAGACTATTTAGCCATGTCCGTCTGTCCGTCCATCCGTTTGTCCGTCTGTATGAACGACGCTATCTCGAAAACTACAAAGCTAAAGACCTAAACTTTTATCTATCGAATTTCCAAAGCCATAGACAAGTTTATCATTTTTTCGATATCTTGTCCCGGTTTGTTATTATCGATAAAAATCAATTTTAAGACTCGATTTTCTTGGCATATCTCGGAGACTATAAAAGCTAGCGTCACCAATTTGATAGCTCCCCCCATTCGCCCTTCATATCAAAAAAATGCAATTCAAGTACTACAAACTTGCGCTTTGGTTTGTACATCGATTTGGATGCTCTTATTAAGCACTGAAAATTTCATAACGACTATACTATTAGTTTAGAAGCTATTCAAGAATACATTTTCCATAGTGGGACCAAGCCCAGCCGATGTGTAAAGTGTGCAGCTTGCTGTGTGTGTATGTGTGTATGAATGCGGAACGTGAAATGTACATAACATCAGATTGCCGCTGGGTTCAGGGTATCTCCTAGTAGCCATCTTACTTGTTTCAAACTGGTTCGGTTCAAAATTTAAATTTAATATAGGTGCCAGCCATGATTGTTAGTATATCGTGTATTTTAAAAATCACTCCATCGCTTACATTAAAACTGCAAGCAGATAAAGTTTCTAAATATAACAAATAAGAGTGATATAGTTGTGAGAACTCGACCCAGTTCTAAGCTGCCGTAACATACATTCGAACTTCATTGCATTTATAAAAAAGAAAAAAAAAACTGCTGCACAATTCACTGAGTGATTGTTTTTCTTCTTCCTTTATAATTGATATCAAGCAAATTAAAGGAGTTATCGAAAAAAAACTAAAACTTTTTTTTGTCTTTGTTATCGCGAATATATATTGTATATTTAAAATTTTAAAAAGTTTATACAGACAGGCAGACTCAGCTTGTGGAAAAACCCTAATTAATTGTAAATACTTTTTATTCTTTCTGATTTTTTTAAATTTCTTAGTTTAATGAGAATGTAAATTCTTACTCCTATACAGTACTATGTAGGAACTACATTAATTGTTGACTTTATTTTTTTCTCCAAAGGATATACTTCCAGAACTAGAAGCTGCAAATCATCCTGAAGCGCTAAGCCATTTGCTGCTGCTGTTAAAAAATGAAGAGCCAACAAATGAAATAATCAGACTTTTGTTAAGTAGAGAAGCGAAATCTAGAGGAGATCCATTTGTTACGTCTGCTTTAAGGTACATGATAATTTAATTTATTTAGTTATGTTATCAAAATATCTTATATCTTGTAATACTCCTTTTTATAGGTTTTGGTGTCAACGATGCGAAGAAAAGCTTTCCGAAATTATAGCATCTCTTCTTACATCAAAATATCCTAGTTCATCACCCAACAAGCGAAAGCGTCCATCTAAAGGTAGCTCCGCTGCAAGCAGTACTCCATCTGCTGATCACGTGAGTGGAAAACTAATATATAGTTACAATTGTTTAAACTATTTTCATTTGTTTATTTAGGTATTAAACCATCTTGAGCATTATAGAAGAAGTTGCAGGCATGGAACCGGTACAGGGCTATATGTTCATGATATGATGCAGCGAGCACTGCAATCAGCCTACTCTCATAGCAATGAAAGCACAAAGGTAAAACGCACCTTGGTTAAAAAAGTAACTTAACTTATGTTTATACTTTCTTTGAGTAGAAACAGTTCAGTGATCTTTTCGCATTGGCAGCGGAAGATGAAACCACTGCCGTTGGTCGCCGTGGTGGCAGTGGACGCGGACGTAAACAGCCAGTCGGTAAAAAGGACTCTAACAATCATAATGCGGGAAATAAAAAGAATTCCGATATAGTGAAAAATATATACTCGTCTGATGAGAACTCTAGTGAGGTAAAATTCCCGTACATTTTATTTACTAAACTGAGTGTATTTACTATGCACATTTAAACATTCCAGGAAGATTGGTCAAAACAAAAAATTACCCAGGCGGCAAAGAAAAGAAAAAAAGCGATTAATGATTCCGACTGACAGTGTCAACGTCAGTTGCAGTCTTCAGTCTTAAGCGGTTCCTTTGATGATGAAAATTATACAAAAAATGAATATGAGTTTTTGAACGAAATTACTTAAGTTTAAATTGGTTTAAGATTTTATCAATTTAAAATTAGTAAAATCAATTGTAGAATTTTTTGAATGTTGAAATTGTAACGTTATATTTTTTTATTTTTAATAAAAATAAAAGAAAATTATTCAACAAATTTACATACAATAAACATATTTTGGTATTTTATGCGCAACAAAAAAAGGTACATCACAAGAAAGGATTTGGGACTTGGAATTACGAAATTAAAAAAAGCATCCTAAAAGTCACGTATATTGTATCTGGATCTGTACAAACGAATCATGAGACTTTTATTGATTGTACATTTATTAAAGTGACATAAAATGACCGAGCATTCTGGATTCATTATAATATATTTTGGCATTTTCTAATAAAATATTTTTTAACAAGCCCATAATATTCCACCTTGTTTTTTATTTGTGTTTATTGCCCTTTGCCCCAACTCACAGCTGAGGGTGGTCATTGATTATCCCAAGGTATCCTGGAAGCATGAAATTTATTAGCGAAGAGTGAGTTCTGAGGAGAACATGTGGCATAGGTATATACAGTTACGAAAAAAAGAAATTGATAAAAAATTAGCATTTAGTGGTGCGATATTTACAAAAAATGATATTTTATTTGGCTTTGTATTCCCCCTACATGAAATATTTGTTACAAAACGCAACTCTTTTACAGTGGAGGCATTTTTGAAAGATTTTCGTCCTCTACCTGCCTCAACATTGGACGAAACGCAGCTCAATTATGTGATCTCAAATACGGTTTTGATTCTCCGTGAAACATTGCCACAACAAAACGTATTCTCGGAGAGTAAAACCGAGGAGAAGTATTAGTCAGATACTTCATACATTAGCTATCCGCTGTATGGCCTATTTCGGTTTCTGTATGAGAATGAAGACAAAAGCAAAAAACCTTTTCAAACACTTTTATCTGAAATATGCGAGCGGTTAAGTGAAACGGGTTATTTGCTTCTCTACTTTATGAAAATTCACTGCAAGTTACAGACGCGAAAGAATGCACAGCAATCGTACCAGTTTAAGACGACAGTTTATCGACAAATATGCGAAGCTACGGATGAAAAGATTGGGATCTGTCTGGTGCGAGATCTCGATTTACTTGAAAAGGAAAACACCACAATATACTTGTGGCTTCTGCCTGATATTTACAGGGAGTTCAAAACGATAGCCATAAATAATACGGATCTTTTGCGTATCACTCTACGCTGCATAGATGCAAAGAACGTGCGCGACATTATGTATTCTATTGCCCAGGGGAAACTGACAATATTCAAGCAAGATGGTCTGATTGAGTGCATTCGGGACAGCTTAGAATATGAGACATACGAACAGTTTTGTCTATGGCAACTGATTCAGGCACATGATGTACCCCTTAAATGTATTCAGGTAAGTTATTATTTGTTGAATACAAAGAAAAATAAATAAGCAAGTCACAACGTTGCAGTTGGGTGTAAACGCTGTGCAATACTCTGTTCACGAAACGACTTAATACATGTGAAAATGAGAAATGATTGTTGTGCCCTCAAAGCAGTACCCTTAGAAACCTTTATTTTAGAAAATATCCTTTATATATTAATTATCAAGAAAAAATTGTTTTTAAATGTTTTGAATATTTTTTTTATTGCATCTAATTACATATTAATTTGAATATGCTAGTACATTACTTTCGGTGCTTGGCACTGCATGTAAATATGTATTGTATGCATGTGATACTACTGATGACCTTAAAATATCGCTCCACGACCCCTTAGTATGAAAAAAAAAAATTGCCCACGGCTAAAATTATAATCATCAAATCGCTCAATAAAAGTACTTTTGGCTCTAACTTATCGAACAAATTTCAATATTTGGAGATACTTATTTCTACTCTTCCTGTTTTTAAACACACTTAGCCACATTTCTGCCAGAGCTGCAAACTCCAAAAAAAAAAAAGTATATACACATATACACATACTTTGTCTATATTTTACTATATTTAATTATACTGGCGACGTGATCAGAAATTTATATGTATGTACATACATACATGTGAAGGTATAAGTATATAAAATAAAAAGTTAATAAAGTAAAATCCTAAGAAAAAATAACACTTTCAAATTAAAAAAAAAGTACGAACCAAGCCCTTAAAGAAAAAAATTATGGTTCGGTTCGGGAACAGATTCGGTTGTCCTTTAATACCCTGAACCTATTAAAAATGGGTATAATGGTTTTGTGTAAATGTATGTAACAGGCAGAAGGAAGCATCTCCTACCCCATAAAGTATATATATTCTTGATCAGGACGACGAGATGAGACTATTTAGCCATGTCCGTCTGTCCGTCCATCCGTTTGTCCGTCTGTATGAACGACGCTATCTCGAAAACTACAAAGCTAAAGACCTAAACTTTTATCTATCGAATTTCCAAAGCCATAGACAAGTTTATCATTTTTTCGATATCTTGTCCCGGTTTGTTATTATCGATAAAAATCAATTTTAAGACTCGATTTTCTTGGCATATCTCGGAGACTATAAAAGCTAGCGTCACCAATTTGATAGCTCCCCCCATTCGCCCTTCATATCAAAAAAACGCAATTCAAGTACTACAAACTTGCGCTTTGGTTTGTACATCGATTTGGATGCTCTTATTAAGCACTGAAAATTTCATAACGACTATACTATTAGTTTAGAAGCTATTCAAGAATACATTTTCCATAGTGGGACCAAGCCCAGCCGATGTGTAAAGTGTGCAGCTTGCTGTGTGTGTATGTGTGTATGAATGCGGAACGTGAAATGTACATAACATCAGATTGCCGCTGGGTTCAGGGTATCTCCTAGTAGCCATCTTACTTGTTTCAAACTGGTTCGGTTCAAAATTTAAATTTAATATAGGTGCCAGCCATGATTGTTAGTATATCGTGTATTTTAAAAATCACTCCATCGCATACATTAAAACTGCAAGCAGATAAAGTTTCTAAATATAACAAATAAGAGTGATATAGTTGTGAGAACTCGACCCAGTTCTAAGCTGCCGTAACATACATTCGAACTTCATTGCATTTATAAAAAAGAAAAAAAAAACTGCTGCACAATTCACTTAGTGATTGTTTTTCTTCTTCCTTTATAATTGATATCAAGCAAATTAAAGGAGTTATCGAAAAAAAACTAAAACTTTTTTTTGTCTTTGTTATCGCGAATATATATTGTATATTTAAAATTTTAAAAAGTTTATACAGACAGGCAGACTCAGCTTGTGGAAAAACCCTAATAATTGTAAATACTTTTTATTCTTTCTGATTTTTTTAAATTTCTTAGTTTAATGAGAATGTAAATTCTTACTCCTATACAGTACTATGAAGGAACTACATTAATTGTTGACTTTATTTTTTTCTCCAAAGGATATACTTCCAGAACTAGAAGCTGCAAATCATCCTGAAGCGCTAAGCCATTTGCTGCTGCTGTTAAAAAATGAAGAGCCAACAAATGAAATAATCAGACTTTTGTTAAGTAGAGAAGCGAAATCTAGAGGAGATCCATTTGTTACGTCTGCTTTAAGGTACATGATAATTTAATTTATTTAGTTATGTTATCAAAATATCTTATATCTTGTAATACTCCTTTTTATAGGTTTTGGTGTCAACGATGCGAAGAAAAGCTTTCCGAAATTATAGCATCTCTTCTTACATCAAAATATCCTAGTTCATCACCCAACAAGCGAAAGCGTCCATCTAAAGGTAGCTCCGCTGCAAGCAGTACTCCATCTGCTGATCACGTGAGTGGAAAACTAATATATAGTTACAATTGTTTAAACTATTTTCATTTGTTTATTTAGGTATTAAACCATCTTGAGCATTATAGAAGAAGTTGCAGGCATGGAACCGGTACAGGGCTATATGTTCATGATATGATGCAGCGAGCACTGCAATCAGCCTACTCTCATAGCAATGAAAGCACAAAGGTAAAACGCACCTTGGTTAAAAAAGTAACTTAACTTATGTTTATACTTTCTTTGAGTAGAAACAGTTCAGTGATCTTTTCGCATTGGCAGCGGAAGATGAAACCACTGCCGTTGGTCGCCGTGGTGGCAGTGGACGCGGACGTAAACAGCCAGTCGGTAAAAAGGACTCTAACAATCATAATGCGGGAAATAAAAAGAATTCCGATATAGTGAAAAATATATACTCGTCTGATGAGAACTCTAGTGAGGTAAAATTCCCGTACATTTTATTTACTAAACTGAGTGTATTTACTATGCACATTTAAACATTCCAGGAAGATTGGTCAAAACAAAAAATTACCCAGGCGGCAAAGAAAAGAAAAAAAGCGATTAATGATTCCGACTGACAGTGTCAACGTCAGTTGCAGTCTTCAGTCTTAAGCGGTTCCTTTGATGATGAAAATTATACAAAAAATGAATATGAGTTTTTGAACGAAATTACTTAAGTTTAAATTGGTTTAAGATTTTATCAATTTAAAATTAGTAAAATCAATTGTAGAATTTTTTGAATGTTGAAATTGTAACGTTATATTTTTTTATTTTTAATAAAAATAAAAGAAAATTATTCAACAAATTTACATACAATAAACATATTTTGGTATTTTATGCGCAACAAAAAAAGGTCTATCACAAGAAAGGATTTGGGACTTGGAATTACGAAATTAAAAAAAGCATCCTCAAAGTCACGTATATTGTATCTGGATCTGTACAAACGAATCATGAGACTTTTATTGATTGTACATTTATTAAAGTGACATAAAATGACCGAGCATTCTGGATTCATTATAATATATTTTGGCATTTTCTAATAAAATATTTTTTAACAAGCCCATAATATTCCACCTTGTTTTTTATTTGTGTTTATTGCCCTTTGCCCCAACTCACAGCTGAGGGTGGTCATTGATTATCCCAAGGTATCCTGGAAGCATGAAATTTATTAGCGAAGAGTGAGTTCTGAGGAGAACATGTGGCATAGGTATATACAGTTACGAAAAAAAGAAATTGATAAAAAATTAGCATTTAGTGGTGCGATATTTACAAAAAATGATATTTTATTTGGCTTTGTATTCCCCCTACATGAAAAAAGTAATACTGCGCTTGTAATAGTTATAGATTGTCATATTTTTGAACTTTTAATCTTTTTTTAAATCTGATAAATAAGTTGGGCGATTGGTTGGGTTTTTAAATAAAATTATAAAAAACGCCAACACGTGAACGGAAATGGTCTTTGACCCAGCTTTACGTCAAAAGATTGATCCTCACGAGCACAAAGAATCCTTTCAAGGCTGCTACTGAGCTAAACTAAGAGCTTAATATAACTGCGACAGTGAAAACAGTTCCCAACAATTTAATTCAAAAGCCTGCAGCCCAAGAAAGGTCTCCCTTTTAAACGCGAAACATATAGCCAAGCGCATGAAGGTCGAAAATAAACATCTTAAACCAGCCCAGAAATGGAGGAATATTTCATGGACAGATGAGTGTAAAGTTAGTTTTTTGGTGGAAACGGATCTGGTTCGTACGTTAGGTGCCCTCAGAACTCCAAATACAATCCAAAATTTCGCTACATAACCATTAAACATGGAAGGCCAAGCGTAATGGTATCTGCGTTTTTCTTATGATATGATATGATAGGTCTAATATATTGTGTCAAAACCATAATGGAACAACATGCTTGCGTCAATATTTTGGATGCAGTGATGCTACCCTACGCAGAATATGAGATGCCGCTATTATGGGTCTTCCAATAAGACAATGAGCACAAGAACATAAGGAAGAAAGCAAAGTAATGGTTAAATGCGCCTACGCAGTCTCCAGACCTCAATCCCATCGAAAAGCTATGGGCTAATATCGAAATGGTAGTTACGGCATCCAAACCAACCAGTAACATATCAGTTTGGGAAACCATTCAGGAATTCTGGAGCAAAAGTCCTATAAAACGATGCCATTATTTGGTTTAATCGATGCGCAATTTAATAGACAAATATGTTTATGTAATGAAGTTGATACTTATTCCTCATTTTTATCATTTTTCGTGCATATTTGAAAAGTGGTGCTATTTTTTTCCGCCAATTTTTGTGTTTTTTATACATTTCTTCTACTTCTAAAAACGTATTCCTAAGTTCCTTAAACTTACAAATGTAGTTAGGACGCCTTTAATAACATGACTTTTGAATGTGGTGCTATTTTTTTTTTCGCAGCTCTATATAGCGTAGGCATAAGACACAAAATGAGTTGAGTCCGTCGTGCACGTAGGTGGAAGTTTAAACGACAGCAGATTAACTAGAAGCCTGCTGGAATAAATTTTAGCCACGTAAGGCAAAGAGTAAAAATTGCTTCGGAACGGACTTAAATCGATTTTGGTGATTTTTGTACTGCGGATTAGCCAGGATTGGGCGTGAAGGATTGTTGAACTTCTTCGAACAACTTTCTATAAACCCAGGTACACTTAGTCTCGTTAACAATAGTAGATATGTATATGAATACTCAAGCTTTAAGTTAAGCAAAGACTACTCTAGGGTCTGCTCTACCCTTTAACCAATTTGAATGCAACTGATTTGCTGAACACCAAAGCTGCAGAGAGTTTAGATAATTTTGTAGATGAGTGTGATGTACACATGATACTACTAGATATACTAGAACGCATACCATTTATAAAGAGAGAGACTTGATGACTACCTGGATATACATTTGAAGTAACGTGAACTTGTTTCAAGATATTTGATCTAAATACTTTTCGCTCCTAATCTTTAATTAAAAGGAAAGGAAACCCAAAACAGAAGAGTTGGACGGAAACAAATGCGGTTAAGTTTATGCAGTAAAAGGTCATATTTCACAAAGTCAAATGCTTTACTTTTTAGTAAATTTACTAGGGAAGTTAGTTCAAGCAAATAGGTCGTAGTTGATCGATTCTTTACAAAGCACTGCTGAGCAGTGAAGAAAATCGATTTGCAGATATGCTGCAAACTGAAAGTATTTATTTTTATTAAACAAAAACAACTCTACACGAAAAAAAACACTGCAAAAATACATTAAAGCCCCATCACAGTCTTAATAATTATTGTTATTTTGGAAAAATTTAGATTTTTTGTAATTTGTGTGGGAAGAAGTGGGCGTAGCCCAACTGCTTACTAAATTTGGTGGCTTTAGCTCTAAAATTTTGGGAGATATGGATTACTCGCCCCAGAATATATGGATTTTTATCGACTTTCCACGCCCCGGTAAGCGTATTCAAAAAATCCTAACATTTTGTCTGAAGCTTTAATAGTGCCGAAAAAAGTTGCGTTCATCCGGACAGACGGATATACGGACGGAGAGCATGAAGGACATTGCACAAATCCAATATTCTAATATCACTGCGTAACGAGTATAATAAGTGAGATGGCTTCTATTATATAAGTTAATTTTCACTTTGATTAAAAGCCGAAAAAAATATAACTTTAGGAACTACGTCCTCTTTATTTGAAGTCAATTTGCAACTAAATAAACTTAAATCAATTCTAGCCCTAGTAAGCTGTGGCTTAGCGGCAGCGGCGTTGGCAGCGGCGTTGCTGTTGATGTTGTTGGCCTGTTGGGCAATTCTTCTTGGAATTTTCGGCAGTTGCCGGACGGCGCGTGGAGGAAATGACACAGACACCAATTCAGCATTTTGTTGCACTTCTTATGAGGCGTTGCAATGCTTCTTATTGGGACTGTGTGAATTTATTTGTTGTTAACTCTTCCCCCTTTGATTTAAGCTTGTCCTCAAGCGATCATCAGAAGAAGGGTATGTTGTTGAATCTGAAGTTGCTAGTGTCTGTATTTTGTATTTGTGTTTGCGTTGGTTCTTATCTGGGGCTCTCTCGTTCTTTGTTCAGTTGCAGTATTATATTTTTATTTTTTCTCTTCAATACGTGTAATGCACAGGTAGGAAGGATGGCAACTGTGAACAGAGTTATAAGGCCGACTCTATTTGTTATAGAGTGTATCTGAAGTTTTTGCATGTTTTCTGTGTTATTGATGTGCAATTCTTCCAACGCTTCCAGAGAAAGAATCTTAATTCTCCCATTTTCTATTGGTGTTATTTGAATTGTGGGATTTCCTGGGGTCATGATTGTGACCTCTAAGTTGCTAAACTCTTGTTTGTTAATAAACAAGATTTCGTTCCAGAAATTTATCAAGTAGGTGCCTCTCACGTGCTTCTCCTCTTTTTGCCATTTAATAGTGCCGTTGAAATCGTTGACCAATATGAGTCCATGGCCGATTTCTTCGATCTCCGGAATATGGTCTGCATTGCTAAAGCCACACAGCGCTTGGTCTCCGCTGACTAACTTAGGTATACAGTTACTTGTGGTCAAGTTTACAATTTTTTACTTATTATAAATTTTAATATTATGGTGTCTTTTACAATTGCCGTTTAGGCCATAGATGGTTTTATTACATTGAAATAATTCATTAAATTTTAAGTTTATAATATTATTGTCTTTCACTACTGGCTTTATTATTGTGTTTTTGTATTCTGTTTTTTCTACATTTGGAATTTTAATAATATAAAACAAAGTTGTTCCATTATGCAAAATGGATACATCTGAGAATTCTAACATTTCTTCGATATTTAAATTTGGCATGTTGCTCTTATCAAAACTATCATTTATTATTTCTATTTCTTTTTCGCCAAGTAGGAATGTGTTGATTAAATTTAATTTCGCCCATTGTATGGCGTACTTTATATTAATTAATTCTTCCTTTATAAGCCTAACTTGATTCTGTAAACTTATCGCTATCTCGTCACTTAGGAGCGATTCTTTTCTTATGCTATTGTTTAGGTCATTTGAGATTTTGGTGAGTTTGTTAATACGATCTTCTAACTGTCTGTTTATAATAAGCTGCTTATTATCGTTTCTTATCAGCTTGTTTAAATTGTCAGTGATCAACATCAAATCGTCATTGTCCGGGCTGCCGGCTACATATTTCCATGCTGTGCCTAGAATGTTGATTGCCCTAGTCTTTCTTGAATGGTTCATTGATATTGTGTTGAAGGTAAAGATAGCTTGCGCTATTTCATGACGTAAAGTGTGGTATAGGGTGTTAGTTTTTAGTTATTTTTCGGTATGAAATAAGAGGTTGTCTAATGCAGATTTAATCTGTTCTAGTTCTATGACTTGAACGATTCGAGTCGTTGATATCTGTAATTTTCCTATTTCCTTTAAAATGGTGATTGTCTGTGCGTCTGTATAGTTTAATATTTCCAAGTGTCCTTCGGTTGCTTTTGCTGTCATCATTAATAGTAATCTGTAATTTTTATATATTTTTTATATTGCTTTTATGAACTATCTTGTCTGTTGTTGTTATTATGGTTGTATTTCTGTTTTCTTTAACTATTTCCTTTTTATGTCTGGGTGATAGTTTGGTACCTAATCTTGTGTTGATTCTGACGAATATTTCTTGACCTGGTGTGTAGGTGCGTATGTCGTTACGTTTTTTATTATGATTCTGCATGTCAGTCGATTGTTTCTGTTTAAGTCTGTTAATGTTCTCTTTCCTAGCTTTTTCGTACTGATCTGGGTTTGTGATCACGTTTCTGCCAAAGAATATGTCTAATGGTCTCTTGTTAGTTGTTGAGTGTATGGTGTAGTTATAGTCGTATATTGATTTGCTAAGCAGTTCTTCAAATGATCTGTGTTCTTGTTTTCTTTTATTGCATCTCATAATGTCTGATAGCGTTGAATGGAATCTTTCTACCTGACCATTTACTGCGCTTTTGTAGGGTGGTGTCTTGAAAACCTCGATACCCAATTGGTCCTGCATCATAAATGTAATTGAGGCCGAGTTGAGGGATTTTTCATTGTCTATTACGACAGCTTTCGGTACGCCAAAATAAAAAAGGATTTCATGGAGTGGTTTTTTTATATCTTCTATTGCCCTAGATTTGATTATTCTTCCTTGAGCTAATTTCGAAAATTTATCTACTGCTGTTAGTACTAAGTTCTTTTCTGTCGTGTATATGTCGATATGGATTGTATGTCCTGGGTATTCGGGGATTGGTGTTTCTTTTAGTTTTGGGTTAGTAGGATGCCTGTCGTACTTTTCTTCTTTACGAACCTGACACTGTTGGACTAATTCTGTTATTCGTTGCTTCATTTTTGGGAAATAGAAATTTTCGGACAGTTGCTTTTTGTTCTCGAGTGCGTTACGGTGTGCTCGGTTGTGTGTAATCAATATTTTCTCATCTTGCTCTGTTTCATTTGTTAAATCTTTTACTTGAGACTGTGTGAATCTAATTTTGAAGTTTCTAAAGTGTTGGTGATATATCTGTTGAATTTGGTTCATTATTTCCTCTGAAGTTATTATCCCGTTAATTACTGATGGGTTTAGGCGAGCTTTCAATATCTGTATAAGATCTACTTCTGTGAAATGTGGTCGGGTTATTGTATGTCTGTGAAACGTTGGGAATGGGATTTGGAATTTGTAATCTATCTCGTTAGCTTTGCTGAGAAATATCTGGTTTTTAAATACGTTTATTGGGGCTTCTATGCTTGGTATTAAGTTGTGGCTTGAACTGTCTGCACTATGCTGGGTGGAGGCTACTGACCCGATGTTATTGATTACTGGGATTCGTGATACTTTTGCTTTACCGTAGAGGTAATTTTTGAGAGCTTTTAGAGCCCAATTTATTTCCAACATTTCCTTTTCATTGGTGGCGTAATTCTCTTCTGCTTTAGAGAGTGTTCTAGAGAGAAAGCAAATAGGTCGCTTGTTCTGGGATAGAACCGCGCCAATAGCAAAGTTAGATGCATCTGTGGTGAGATGAAATTCCTTGCTGAAGTCTGGGTAATGGAGTATTACCTCATTTGAAACCAAGGCGTTTTTAATTTGTTTAAAAGCTTCGATTGCTTCCTCATTGAGGTTAATAAGCTTCTTTGCTGATTGGTTTTTGGACACACGTCCATCTTCCCCTCTTAAAAGAGAGGTAAGGGGCTTTGCCAACTTAGCGAAATCTTTTATAAATCTTCTATAGTAGCTGGCAAGTCCAATGAAAGATCTTAGATCCTTGAGTGTTTTCGGGAGTGGGTACTTTGCGATTGTCTCGATCTTATTCGGGTTGGTTTCTATGCCTTTTTCTGAGATGACAAATCCCAGGAATTCTACTCTACTTTTGAAGAACTCACATTTGTCCAACTGACACTTCATGTTGGCTTCTTGTAGAGTTCTGAATATTGCGTCGAGGTGACGCGCATGCGACTCGTCATATTTGCTAAAGATAATGATATCATCAATGTAAATGAAGCATATTTTTCCAATATGCTCACGAAGAATATCGTCAAGAGCTCTTTGAGGGCGCATTCTTGAGTCCGAAGGGGAGTCGTGTAAACTCATATTTTCCGTTGTTAACGGAGAAGGCTGTTTTCTCTATGTCTGATTCTTTGAGAGGAATTTGGTGAAATCCACTTTTCAGATCTAGGACAGAGAATACTTTATTGTTACCTAGCTGTGCTAATACCTCGTTAATTTCGGGTATAGGGTATTTGTCCGCAGTAGTTTCTTTATTTAGTTTTCTGTAATCTATGACCATGCGATATTTCTTTTGCCCAGAGGCATCTAATTTTTTGGGGACAATCCACACAGGTGAATTGTATGGGGATAGGGAGGGTCGGATTATTCCGTCCTCCAAAAGTTCTTTAATTTGTTTATGTACCTCGTCTTTTAATGACATTGGAAATTGGTAGAATTTTGAATATATCGGGGAATCAGTTTTGGTTCGGATTTCTGCTCTTACGTTTGTTGTATAGGTTAGTTTTTCATCAGGATTGGCGAAGAGACTTGGGTGCGTTTTGACTAATCGATTTAGGCTGTTTTTTTGTTCGTTTATCATATGATCTTTTCGTGGTATTACTGTATTAACTGCCTCTATTTTTTTTTGTTTGATGGGTATGCAAATGTTGTTTTTTATTATTAATACGTTCCTGCTGCTTTGGATTACGGCATCTAATTCTTTCAGACTATCGTTGCCTAATATGGCATCAAATGTCTTTAGTGTGGGCAAGAGAAAGAATTTTACTTTTATATCATTTCTATAAAAAAGGTTAGCAAATTTGTGGTGTGTGATTTTGATGCTTCCTCCGACTGTGACGGCTTCAAAGGGGTTTTCGTTTGGAATAGGTTCGGTCACGAATTTGGGTTGAATATAATTTCTATTGATCCTGTATCTATCAATACCTTGAGTAACTTTCCGCTCCTCATCTTACATTTTATGTATGGTAGAGAGGAGCTCTTTATCCTAAAAAATTGATGTCTGAATGTTCGTACTGGTTATGCTGCCCGTCGTTTGCTTCTTCTATTTGTTGGGTGTACTCGTTTAACGGCTGATCGTATTCAGTTTGCTGCTCATAATTTTGCATTGCCTGTGTGTATTCTTCCATAGTCACGTAGTTGTCAGTGTTTTCGGTCTCGGTCTGTTCTTCTCCTGTTTGAATGTTAAAATTTCTTTGTTTTTTGTCAGTGGCGTTCGTTGGTGGTGGAGGTCTTTTCCCTATTTCAAAATTGGGTCTATTAATGTAGTTAACCATCCTCGTGCGGATGCTTGGGTCTACGTCCATTGGCTCCGGACGTGGTTGGGGTTTTGGTGCAGAAGGTCTATTGGGTACGTATACTTGTTGTGGTTGTATCTGATAAGTTCGTTGGTTAGGGTAGTGTGTAGTCGGTCCAGTATTGTTGTACGTTGGTTGTCCATAGTTTGTATTGGTTGGCCAAGGTGTATGAACTGGGAGTTGGGGCCTGAAGTTAATAGGTGGTGGCCTAAAAGTTTGGGCGTAAGAAGACTGAGCTGTTCGGGGTGGTAATGTAGGTGGTGGTCCATTTCTATTTGTGTGTCTGGCATGTGGTTGTTGGTTCCTATTCAAAGCTACGTTAGTGCGATAGCTTTGATTCTCTAATTTTAGGCAATAGTGAAGAGCTGAAGGAAGATCTGCGGGCTCCTTTATTCCGAGAATCCGCGATAAATCTCCTTTCAATCCTCTTATAAAAGTATCTAATGCCTTATCTCGGTATATCTTCGTCATAAGGGTTTCAGATTCCCTATTTAAATCCATGCAACCTACTTTATTTAATATCAGAGACAAGTGGTTGTAAACGACCTGGTAGAGTTCTTCTTGTTACCTTGCACTAACATTGTCATCTGATATTCTAATGTTCCCATCTCTTTTGTCTGCGTAGTGCAGCGTTAGACATTTGGAGATGGCACTCCAATTTAGGGGATGGATTACTCCGATGGATTACCGGAAAATTCCCTGAGGCTTTTGACTATGTCCGGTACTCTGTCCAAGTCGTTCAAATTATGGTTGTCAGTTATCCTTTGGTCATCTACGTCACTAAACTCTCTAGAAGGGTTAACTAGCTGTTTTACTAGCGTTGGCAATTGTTGTGCCAAAATCTGGCTAACCGTAGCTGCTATTATCTGTTCTGCGTTATTCGCCACGCCTGTCTTTTCAAGTTATGTTCGCCTACCTGTGGTTGATCTGGTACTATTGGGGGCCTAACCAAATTGTTCTCGTTAGCCATAAACTCGTTATAAACTAAGGGTATTTTTTACGATTGTGTACTTAATATATATTTTTTTAATGTCTATTTTTAGTTTTGTTTTTTTTTTTCTTTAAAACCAGTGGCTGGTTTTTTCCTTCTACTTTGGAGGGTACCTTGGGAATCGCAAAGCTGGAATTTGATTATACTACGTTTGTAGTTTTGATATTTGCCTATTGTTTTACACTTGTTTATCTTTCTTATGTATGCTTAGCTTCTAACTTACATTAATATTAATGATGTGGCAACTCCCCCGCTGGTTCGGATTTCATCCTTTTTAAAGCTTTTGGGAATCTACTGGGGATCCTGCGACCAATCTTCGTGGGAATATCCTGTGGACGGACCTTTCAGGATGTGCTGTCCACCGGTGGGCAAATAAACAATTAAGTTTCAATTGCCTTTCGCGATTTCGACCAGTCGTCAAATTTAATCGACGAGAGTTGCTCTGGTTTTGTTGTTCTTCGCGTCAACCGACTATAGCGTACGTAGAATCGTTTTGTTCTGTTGTAACGCGTGTCGGTCCCTGCTCGGGCGCCAGTTAATTTTCACTTTGATTAAAAGCCGAAAAAAATATAACTTTAGGAACTACGTCCTCTTTATTTGAAGTCAATTTGCAACTAAATAAACTTAAATCAATTCTAGCCCTAGTAAGCTGTGGCTTAGCGGCAGCGGCGTTGGCAGCGGCGTTGCTGCTGATGTTGTTGGCCTGTTGGGCAATTCTTCTTAGAATTTTCGGCGGTTGCCGGACGGCGCGTGGAGGAAATGACACAGACACCAATTCAGCATTTTGTTGCATTTCTTATGAGGCGTTGCAATGCTTCTTATTGGGACTGTGTGAATTTATTTGTTGTTAACTTATATAAACTCAACAGTAATCCAATAAGACTGCTGTACATCTCTAATGTTAAACTTAACAGGTTCATCCCAGTTTATATTATATTCTGTTAATAAATAAATAAATAAAAAAATAAATAAAAAAAATAAATATTTGTAGGGTTTTTACACCGGACTTAACAGAGTCTGTTAAAGTCGCAACTGAAAAACTTGCTTACACCAGCCGCTACCACAATTGAAGTTAGTGAACAGCTGATCGCTATTAACGCTGCGTGTCGGCGTAAATTATTATTATTGTATAAAAATTCAAATTATGAGTAAAATTAAAGTGAAAGATCAAATCATGGACCTGCTTTCGACCTGACCAGGCACTTGCTGTAATAATGCATCTCTCACAGCTTCATCTTGCCACAGCAATCTCAAACTCTTTTATAGTGTCGCTGTTGGGTGATGCTGGTAGAGAGGTGTAGTAATATGTGAGTAAATAAAACAACATACAAAGGGAATCATAATAACACGTATATTTAAAGGACCGCTTTGGTCAGGGAGAAGATAACTTTCGAATGGACGGGAATGTTTCGAATGCTTCAGTATGGTATATATATATACATATACAAGAGGAGATCCTCTTTGTAACTGTTTTTTTTTCCGTTTAGCCGGCAGAGCAGAGGATCCGCTTTCTTCCATGTCTGGTGACAGCAGATCGTAAGCCATGTCGTCATCCACATTATTTATTATTTAAAAATAATAAAACAACTAACCTGCCGATCTTCACTTTTACCGCACTTGGCAGCACCTCCACACCCAGTGTCTCCAATCTGGTGGCCGAAGCCATCGCTTCGATCTTTTCGTGTCCATTTTGCGCCCAGTGAAAACTCATCCGTTGCCTATATACTATTATGTATAATCACTACTTGAGAGCAGACGCGTGTTTTAATAGAGCTCACTCTTAAACATCAGACTTGGCGACGAGGATAAAACATAAATTCAAAGTCCAGTCGTAGACAGTCTATCAACTTGTGAGGAGGTATATGAATAATAACTTATTGTACTAAAATGGTTTCCAGAACAATAAGTTTCCAGAACTGCCAGTTGAGTAACAAGAATTTGCCAAGAAAATTTTGGAGCAACAACAACAATGGATACAGTGATTCTACAGCCAGCAGAGCTTAGCCCGATCGAGTGAACCTGTTGTTTGTCCGCCGTTCAAGAGTTTTGCAAAAGAGGAGCACACATGTGACTCATATTTGCAACAACTAACTCATAATTTGTAACGCGTATTCAGTGGTCTACTCAGAAAAGAAAAAATCAGATTTTCTGCCACAGGCAGGAATTACGGTTTTTGAGTTGCTTAAAAATCTTTTCGGTGTAGGCAACGAAAAATCATATACACAACTGACAGAAAAGTTACAGCACATTTTCAAGCAAAATACTTTATTGTCGTTGCAAGATTGGAATTCTACAAGCGTGAAATGCGAAAGTCACAAACACACAAAGACTGGGTGGCCGATTTCCGATGACGTTTTATTAATTGCAGAAACATATGAGACAATAACGAAAACCGTGGCCGTGCTAAAAGAAAAAATGAAAAGTATATTCCAGTGAATTTTATACACAGCACAGCACTAAAGGGACCGCTAAAATCATGCTCTGATTGTGGTATATTGCACAAAAACGAACAATGCAAATTTCTCTATGCTATTTGTAATAAATGTGGTAGAAAGGGACACATAGCTGTCGCCTGCATGTCGAAGCACAGCACGAAGGACAGTGCACAAAAGAAAAACGATAAAATAACAGAAAACGTTCAGACCCTGCACAGTGTTACAAATCTGTTGAAATTCGAAAACAAAAAAACATTATTGATCTTGCAATTTTAAATCTAATTATTTCCTTCGAAATGGATTCTGGTAATTAACGCCAAAACGTACAAAGGACTAACAGTCCAAAGCTAGTCCAATCAGACATTTGGTCATAATTCAATAAACATTTTGGGTGAGTTACATACTGTAGCCAAGTGTGTCAACAAGGAAGCCAAAAGAACGTTAGGACGTTCAATTTTTGAAATTTTACAAATTTCAAACATCAAGAGACAATACAAAGATAAAATCATTGCAGTTTGTATGTGTTATACAACACTTCAAAGCATGTGTTTATTTAAAGCCGAGCACTACTCCTAAAATCTACAAGAGCCGTCAAATACCTTTTGCTCAAATGACAAAATTCAAACAAGAAGTACAACGCATAACAGACGCAGGTATCGGGAAGCCAATAAAATGAACAATTGAGTATCTCCGATTGTTTTAGCACCTCAGCTAGGAGGACAAATTCGCATTTGTGGAGATTTTCAACAGAGCGTCAATGCCCAAATTTATATCGAGCAATATATATTGCCCCCCAGAGAATCGCTTTTACATACTATTCGCCATGGTCAACACTTCTCCAAAATCGACCACAAAGACGCATATCTGCAAAACAAAAGATGGTTGTCAACACACCGTTGGGTCGCTACCAGTACCAACGTTTGCCGTATGTAATAGCCAGTGCACCTCCAATATAACAGCGTTCCCTCGAGCAGCTCATCAGCGGCATTCCCGGCTGTGGAAATTATCTTTATGACATTATAATTTCAGCACCATTCTCCGCGACAAAGGCATCAAGTGTAGACAAGGAAGAAGCATGTCATAGCATCGTCAAAGCATCGCCCCCAATTAACGCCATTATCATCCATAAGCACCTTAAAATTGACAAAATGTTGAAAAAAGTTTGCGACTATGTTTCAAATGGTTGGCAGTGCGAAGTTACGCCGAACTGATTCTGAAATCATTCCATATTTTAATTGCAGATTCGTCTTAACAATAAATAATCAGTTGTTATGTCTGCATAAGGATGCGAACCGCATCGTAATTCCTCGCATGTTAAGAAAGGAGACTCTTTCACTTCTCCATAACGGACATTGGGGCAAGCAACTGGCACGATAACATGTATGGTGGCCAGACATAGATGATGACATCATTAATCTTGCTAAGCAATACAGCATATGTAAAACCAACAACCTGTCTTCAGCAAAGGAATTTCATAGTTGGCCAAACAGAATTTCCGCCTGGGAGAGAGATAGAGTTATCCAAAACCTATTGTCAGCGACAACGGCTCCCAGCTGACAGCAGACGCATTTAAAGACTTTTGCCTTCTCAACGGTATAGCACATATCACCGCTGCACCATTCCACCCCGCATCGAATGGATTAGCAGAACGCTTCGTGCAGTCATTCAAGACTTTAGTCACCAAGAATATCAACTAGGTTCGCTGTCACAAAGTTCAAACCGTTACCGTACCGTTTTAAGCATAATACCCAGGGTAAAACACAAGCAGAATTGATCCATGGACGCCCAGTACGCACAATTTTAAGTCAACTTTTCGAGCAACTAGTAGCTCGAGAGCAAGTGCAACATGCAACTAAATACATGCCGAACTAGGAAGTGCATGCTCGACACTTCGCTAGAGGAGGAAAATGGATCGAGGGATCGACCACACAGTAGGCAAAATGCTCGCCATCGTCGGTACAAATGCAGGTCTCTTTAGGCGTCACTTTAACCATCTTAAGCCGATATTTAACAATAAATCAACCAACTCTGAAAAGTCACAATTTTGGTACACTCCAGATCCTCAGGTCAGTTCACCAGTTCCACAAAGCAACCAGCAAGATGAATCTCAACAGCAAAGCCGAGATTAACAATAGTAACAGCTAAGAGCACCGTTGACTTGTACAACCTTCCACCTACTACCTCCCAACAGGAAATAACAGATCAATATCTGCCTCATCCTTCGGTTATTCCTATTTGCAAAAGAACTCGAGTACGCCAAGATGTCAACCGGTTCCAGCCAGAAATCCAAAAATCGTTTATAAATCGACAGGGGAGATGTGTTATGTCACTAAGCATACAATACATAGAGACGTCAAATCGACAAAAAAGTGGTTCCAAGATTTTCGTTTCACGAAACCGCGAATAGTGCTGTGCTGTGCAGACTCACTGCTTAGCATTGAGATCTAGTCTCAGTCACTCTGCATGGTGTTGCTTAGAAATCTCGTAGAACTCCGAGCATGTTTATGTATGCATGCGCACACAAGCCGATCATTGCTATGGAAGCGAAATGTATGTATGAATGTGTGTGCGCACTAGCAGCCATGCTCTTAAATTACAATTTTTAATTTTCGGCCGCATGACTTCCCTTTTGATTGAGGACTAATGTCAAATATATAAAGGGCTTGCCATTTCGGCAAGATCTCTAAGAATTTTCATCGCTGATTGCTGGTGAGGGTATCCAAGCGTTAGTATGTTTGCAAAAAAAAGTTTCTCGGGTCGAGCATGCACACTCACTCATTTTTATACCCTGAACCCATTGAATATGGGTTTTTTACCCATGTTATAATGGTTATGTACAAATTTATGGAACATGCAGAAGGAAGCATCTCCCCCCCATAAAGTATAAATACCATAAAAATCATACTCTTAGTTTAGAAGTTATTCAATAATTCATTATCCATTGTATGGCCAAGCGTAGCCGATATGTAAAGTGCACAGCTTGCTGCATGCGAATGTTAAGGCAAAGAATGTATGCCAAAGATAAGACCGCAGCTCGATTTAACATATGCTTAACAGCTACTTAAATAGTTGCTTCGGAGAGCAACGCATTATAATTGTATGTATGTATGTATGATATATTATGCTTTTAGAAATTGGTACTATTACTCCAGCTGTTTGGGCAGCGTAACCAAACATGCTCCCCCCATTGGAAGACATGGGCTTTTAACTGAGTCCTTGAGAGGCAGCAGGCACAGCTTGTTGACGGCTCTCTTTGTTAACCATGTTGCGGTGCGCAGGATAGCTACGCGAGCGACTCCATCCTTTCACAAAATTAGCTCCGTAACCCTTGCGAGTGGCCACTTTAGTGGCGGAAGTTTTCGTCCTTGATGAGAACCACATCGTTGGCGCATAGGCCCGGTTTGGACGTTCGCCATTTGCAGCGCTGCTGTAGGATGAGGCAGGTACTTTTTTCGCCAACGAGACCAGATCACCTGTTGCAGGTATGTTACGCGTTGCCAGCCATCCAGACGATTAGATTGAATATGCGTAACATCAGTCTGCACGAACGATGAGTTAGGCCCACCAGTAAGAAAGTGAGCTGGTGTAAGCACGTCTAGGTCAGCAGGATATTTTGAAAGTGGAAGCAATGGCCTAGAATTAATAATCGCCGATATGCTGCAGACAAGGGTGCGTAGCTCTTCGAAGCTCAGAACGCAAGAGCCAACAGCGCGATAAAAGTGATGTTACGCTGATTTGCCGGCGGCTTCCCAAAGGCCGCCAAAATGCGGTAATCGAAGGGGAGTTAATTTCCAATCGATGCTATCGGCCAAGCAAAAGTTTGTAACTGCGTCTTTATGGTTGCGGCTCAGAAATAGTCGCATCAGGTCCAGAAGCTCGTTTTTCGCACCAACAAAATTCGTTGCATTATCCGACAAGATCTGGAATGGTTTGTCGCTAGTAGACATGAATCTCTTTAACGAGTTTAAGAACGAAGCCGTGTACAAATTCTTTACCAACTCCAGATACACTGCCTTTGTTGCGAAGCAGACGAAGACGCTCATGTAGCATTTGAATGGAGTCTTATTTCAAACATCTTGTTTATAGAAGATAAATCAATAATCATAATAATCAACGCCTGTGGCTTCAAAAGCTCTGCAGCCGTTCAAGCGTTTTTTGGAATCATCATGGATCTGCCATGATGTGCTCTACTAAGCGAAGTTTGGCCCGAAAGCATCTGACACATTCTCTAACCACCTTGTACACAGTTTTCCTTCCGCCAATGGGGCAATACTGCAAACGAATATGGGCCAAAAGTGTCCGTGGACAAATATTGCAGAATTATTGGATGACGTGCTTCAAAGTCCAGAGTCCAGTTTTTAAAACGACCATCAACTCTGAAAAGGCAAAAATTATCAAAAAATGGGTTCAAAGAAGCGATACAGCTGGATGGCTTAATTAAACTCCTTACCTTTAGTACCTTTATCCTCCCATAAATGTGCTCTTTGGACGAGACGTAATAACAGGCGTTTACCATGTTGCATGTCAGGCACAGTTAGTCCAGGATGTCTGACTCTATGTATAAATTTTTATATATATCCGAATATGCGCTTCATTGTTTCAAAAGAGTTGGCGTATTTGCAATTGGCAGATATATCGACGAAGGGAGATGAAACAAGAAGTACGCTTTTCCTTAATTCGAGCTCTGGTTTCTCTGGCAAACAAGAAGCCGGCCAGTCTGATTTGTTATCACAAAGAAACTGTGGGCCATTTAACCAGAGTTGCGAGCGATGCCTTGGGTTCAGTCTCGAACAGCAGAAACTCGATTAGCCACAAATACATTAAGTTTCGATGGTTCGGTTCTTATCCACGAAAGAAATACGGACGAATCTAACCATGAGTAGAATTTTCCATTGAAGAGTTTGAGCCTCGGTACTTCACGCATGAGATTAGCTAATAACACGGCGCCACAGATTTTTGATTTTGTTTTCAACGGACCTACCCGCGACTTGGAGCATAGCAGCTGACTAATAGAAAGATGCCGTCTGGAAATTATATAAATACAGGCACCATACGTCTCGATGCTGGCTGCACTTCTATGTTTGCCGAAGGCATGAACATGAATCGAGGGAATTTAAAAAACTGCACTTTCTCAAAACTGCTACAGAGGTCATGCCAAGCCGATGCTAATGAACAAAATATTCTTCACAGTCATTTTCTTCTGGGTAGTGTCAGGAAGAGGACCGCGGTTAGTTGATTGTTGATTGTGAAACAGACTACAGCCGATTTGGAATCAAGTTTTGAAACCCTCAGAGGAAATGGTGTGACGGTTTTGGGAGATAGAAGGCTGCTTGGACACTAAATTCACAAACTCAAACTCCAGATTGCCTAGTGGTCAGTATTCGCTGCGTTTACCCGTTAAGCGAAGTTTGGAGCTATTGGGGAACTCGTATCAACAAGCATTTCGGCGTTTCCTGACTCTAGAAAGGAAATTAAAAAATCGTCCTGATCTCAAGGTTCAAAATTCTGAATTTTTAAAAGAATTTTTATATCTTGGTCACATGTTGCCTGTCGCTCCAGAATCCATGGGTCTCTGAGTGTTTAAAGAGGATAGTTCAACGACAAAGTTGAGAGTCGTCTTTGATGGTTCTGCAGTCACCTCATCTGGATATTCATTAAATGAACTGTTAATGGCTGGACCTGTTATTCAAAGTTCCTTATTTCATGTTCTTCTTCGCTTTCGTACCTTTCCTGTTGCCTTAACAGGAGATATTGGAAAAATGTATCGCTGCGTACGCGATACTACACCGGACGACTTTCTTCAATGCATTCTGTGGCGAGACACATGTGAAAGTTTTTAAATTGAATACGGTTACATATGGCACAAAGCCATGCATCAACTGTCCGTGGATGAAGAAATTACGTCCCCCATTGGATCTCGGATACTACGGCGCGATTTCTTCGTGGATGACCTCATTTCTGGCGGGGATTGGATTTTAGAGGCAACCGAAATTCTTAATCAGACTGCGGGCATTTTGGCGAACGGGGGTTTCAAGCTGCGGAACTGGTGCTCTAGCAATTCTGTTGTACTTCAGGGTGTAGCAAAAGAGGACAGGGAATCGTTTTGAAGTTTAATGATGGGAGCGACATAACCAAAATGCTTGGACTTGCTTGGGACTCAGCCTCGAATCAATTGTAGTTTTCCTTTTCGTTCGTTCATCCAAGATCAAAGAGATCTATTCTCTCAACAACTAGATTAAAGAGATCTATTCTCTCAACTATAGCCCGTTTATATGATCCACTTGGTCCGGTAATTTCGAAGGCTAAGATTTTCTTTCAGCAGGTCTGGAAGGAAAAGCTCGATTGGGACGAGAGCCTGCCGTCATCATTAGCATCGGCTTGGCATGACCTCTGTAGCAGTTTTGAGAAAGTGCAGTTTTTAAAATTCCTTCGACTCGTGCTCATTCTTTTTTTTTTCGACGACGCCAGCATCGAGACGTATGGTGCCTGTATTTATATAATTTCCAGGTGGCATCTTTCTATTAGTCAGCTGCTATGCTCCAAGTCGCGGGTAGGTCCGTTGAAAACAAAATCAACAATCTGTGGCGCCGTGTTATTAGCTAATCTCATGCGTGAAGTATCGAGGCTTAAACTCTTCAATGGAAAATTCTACTCATGGTTAGATTCGTCCGTATACCTTTCGTGCATAAAGACCGAACCATCGAAACTTAATGTATTTGTGGCTAATCGAGTTTCTGCTGTTCAAGACTTAACCCAAGGCATGGAATGGCGCTACGTTGCCACTTCTTTCAATCCGGTGGACAAACTCCCCAGAGGATCCACATTAAATGAAGTGCATCGCTCGCAACTCTGGTTAAATGGCCCACAGTTTCTTTGTGAAAACAAATCAGACTGGCCGGCTTCTTGTTTGCCAGAGAAACCAGAGCTTGAATTAAGGAAAAGCGTACCTCTCGTTTCATCTCCCATCGTCGATATATCTGCCAATTGCAAATACGCCAACTCTTTTGAAACACTGAAGCGCATATTCGGATATATATAAAAATTTATACATAGAGTCAGACATCCTGGACTAACTGTGCCTGACATGCAACATGGTAAACGCCTGTTATTACGTCTCGTCCAAAGAGCACATTTATGGGAGGATAAAGGTACTAAAGGCAAGGAGTTTAGTTAAGCCATCCAGCTGTATCGCTTCTTTGAACCCATTTTTTGATCATTTTTACCTTTTCAGAGTTGATGGTTGTTTAAAAAACTGGACTCTGGACTTTGAAGCACGTCATCCAATAATTCTGCCGAGGCAACATTCCATCATTCGCTAATTGTCCACGGGGACTTTTGGATATTGTGGATTTCAAAATCTGTACTGCCTGCAAAAAAAATGACATGAAAAGAAATACATATGTTTAAATATATAAAGCATTATAAATACAATGTATGTTCGAACCAAATCGGGTTAAACCTTCATTAATTTTTTAATTTATACGGTTTTTATAGCCTGAACCCATTGAAAATGCGTAAAAAGGGTATAATGGTTTTGTGCAAATGTATGTAACACGCAGAAGGAAGCATCTCCGACCCCATAAAATATATATTTTCTTGATCAGCATCACTAGCCTAGTCGATTAAGCCCTGTCCGTCTGTCTGTCCGTCCGTCTGTCTGTCCGTCCGTCTGTCCGTCCGTCTGTATGAATGCGTCGATTTCAGAGAGTTCAAGGGCTAGAGAGCTGAGCTTGGACTTTTTAGATTCGTATACTCCATACGCAGATCCATACGCCCGTTTTCTTATAATCTGCTTGAGTTATCTCAGAAAATATAAGAGCCAGAGCCACCAAATTTGGTTCAGGCTGCTAATGCATTAAACAAATTTCATCCAAATCGGTTAAGAAACACAGAAGTTATTAAAGAAAAGGTATTTGTATATTGGCAAACCACGTGGTGGCAAGCGCCAAACGCAGACGTTTTCTGCATACGCGTTCACACATACATACACATATATGTATATGCACATTCTTTTTCGAATTCTCAAGCGATTGATTGCACGTGTGTGTCTAATCTCAGATTTTAACGGAATCAATTAAAATGCAACTGTGGCTCGGTGGTAGAGATGTTGCCCGGCGCGCTATCAGACGCGTGTTCGAGTCTGGCTGGGTCAACGTAGTTTTTTTACTGTTTATTTAAATTTTTATTTTATTTTATTTTTAAACTTAGCACACTTATTGGTCCAAGTGTAACTTAATGCTGGGACATCGGCGATTTGATATATTCTGAAGCAACAAAATGGGGAAAAATTTGTATTTGGCATGCACATCTCAAAAAGCTTTCGCAGATCAACTGCAACATACATTTGAAAGATGTACCTGTATTAATTTCACAATTACGGCATACTAAAATGTGCCTGCAAATATTAAAAACAAGCGCGAAGCGCGTGCATTAATTTTTATTATTTATTTTTTTAAATTTTATTTTACTAAGTGCGGCTGTGGTGTCGAGAGTATGAGTGCAGAGAGGTTTAATTTACTGCATGTAACGACAGCTTGCAGCTGGGTTCAGGGTATCTTCTAGTCGGGCACTCTCGACTAGAGCCATCTTACTTGTTTTTATTTTATTTTACTAAGTGCGGTTGTGGTGTCGAGAGTATGAATGCAGAGAGGTTTAATTAACTGCATGTAACGACAGCTTGCCGCTGGGTTCAGGGTATCTCCTAGTCGGGCACTTCCAACTAGAGCCATAGGGTGGTATATTACCCCATGCTACTCGTCTATCCCCTAGTAGTGCAACGCCGTTCCGATCAGCCACTCGCCGGACCCCTGGTGATGCAACGTCGTGCCAATTTACCTCTCGCTCGATACCCTGGGGTGCATCGCCGTACCAATAGCCGAACGAAATCGGCCCTCTGCCTCTTGAGAAAGAGGCAGCACTGCCTCCTTTACTATTCCCCGGTGTTGCAACATCGTGCCAATAGTCGCTGTTGCGGCGAATCCGTAAGTTATAGTTAATAACAATTAGCTTCGAATTTAAATATCGATAGTTTGCCTTACAAAACGATTACTTTATGAAATTTAAAATATACTTATATCGTAGTACCTCTAAGCTACTGGGTTTGGCGTTACTACTTTTCTACACTGGTAGGGGTATTAATTTCGTAAAAGGACTCGGCTCAACATGTTTTTTTTCGCTTCGCTTATTCACTGATGTGAATTTGGTAAGCGGATAAACAGCGGAATTGTGATGAAATAGCAATTATGTGTGTGGGTGTGTATGTGTAAGCGTGATCGTTTGCGTAAGTACATACAATACAGAAATAGCGCCAAAATTAGGTAAGTGCCAATTGATTGTTGATTGGGCAAAGAGGTATCTGTT
The DNA here is from genome assembly GCA_035041545.1 of Drosophila colorata. NCBI lineage: Eukaryota > Metazoa > Arthropoda > Insecta > Diptera > Drosophilidae > Drosophila > Drosophila colorata. Next base: position 946,914 of record JAWNLD010000657.1, on the reverse strand, counting down.
TGATGGTGCATACTAGATCACAGGCAAAAATAAGTAGAAAAAATGTAGAAGCGTCGCCGGCTGACAACAGCGACAGCGACGAAGGCAAATTGGAACCTGGTGGGCTGATGTCAGACGCCACACAGGTGGTGTCTGAAATGATGCGAGGTATGCTGGAGATTCAGCATGAGAACAACACACAAATGCAACAATTTCGGATGGAAATTGTTAGAATGAGCGAGATTCAAAGCCAAAGAATGAATGTTTTGATTGAGTCACTGGCCGCCAGCGTAAACAGCAATGCGCGAACATCTCAGGAACTAGAGGTGCCATCAACGCCCGTCGGGCCTCAGACAGCATCTCGCCAAGAACCGACGCGTACACTGTATGATCTTCCGGAATTTGACGGCACACCAGAGGTGTGGCCAATGTTTAAAGAAACGTTTACCATGACTACCGAGGAGTATGCATACAGTGATAGGCAAAATTTAATGCGCCTGCAGAAGACGATCAAGGCAAGGGAAATAGTTGAATGTTTGCTTATTCATAGCCGGAACGTAGCAAACATCATGCAATCCCTGGAGCAGAAATACGGTAGGCCCGACAGGTTAATAAAAGGTCAAATACTGCGTGAAAGTGAAATCGCCAACATTCAAGAAGGAAAGTTTGAGCAATTAATTGATTTCAAGACGAAGGTGAAGAACTTGACGTCATTCTTGGAAGCTACGGATACCCGCCAACACATGGCGATCCGACTCTAATTGAAGAGCTAAGCTGCCGGCACAACAAAGGCTTGAGTGGGCGCGACACTCAAGAACACTTAACGGAAATCACACGGTTAAGGATTTCAGCGTATGGCTGCAGCAACTGGCTGCAGATGTACAAGACGCAGGATTGGTCACTGACAACACAGTGGCCAAAGGAAGAAAAGAAAGGAATAGATTCTTTCATGCTAACGAGGTCGGAAATAATAAAGGGAAGCAGTGCTTTGTTTGTAAGGAACAGCATAATGTCGAAAAATGCGACACCTTTATCCAGCTAGAGTGCGAAGCAAGGTGGAAGGTTGTAAGAACTAATAAACTCTGTTTTAACTGTTTAAGGTACGGCCTCACCAGTCGGAACTGTAATTTCCGACATAAATGCGACGTGGACGCCTGCCAAAAACGGACGCATAAGCTGTTGCATAAAACGGAGGTAGTACCATCAAACGCAGAAAACGGCGTATTTAATGGAACGATGTCTCAGGCAAATAACTTTAAGGTTTTGCCAGTAAAACTGTATGCGAACGCAAAAGTTGTCGAATGCCATGCATTTATGGATGAGGGCTCAGCTGTGTCATTAATGAGTGAGCGTTTAGCTGAAGCATTGGAATTGAAAGGGCCAAGAGACAGCATAACTCTGCAATGGTTTGGGAACAAAAATGTAACTGAGTCAACAACCCGACTCACTGTTGGTATATCAGGCCATAGTGATAATAAAGTTTACAATTTGAATGTTAGGAATATAAAGAACCTGCAGTTGCCGAGACAGACAGTAAATATGTCTACTTTGAAACTCAATTATCCGTATCTTAAATCCATTCCAGTAGAAGATTATATAGATGCGACACAAGAACTCCTAATCGGACTTGACAATAGGCACTTATGCTTGCCAAAGATAACGCGATCAATGGGCTGGAATGGTCCAGCAGTAGCGGACACTAGGCTAGGATGGCTCGTCTATGGCGAATGTGACAACGAAGCTGGAATGAGGGACGTCCCAAATGGAGTGCATTTAGCTAACGACGTTAGCGACGATTCCATCGATTAGTTGATGCTTGACTACATCATTAACGCAGAAATGGGCGTGCTTGAGGCAAAGAATCATGTCGAATGACGCAAAATTTAAAGGTCAAGACGGATTCTTGAGCAGACCACTACACGTACTGCTGACCGCTATCAGACGGGATTGCTCTAGAAGTACGATGACGTGGCACTCTCGGACAGCAAGGATTTGGCAACAAAGAGACAGCTGGCTCTCGAAAGAAAGTTTGAACGAGAGCCAGAGTACCAGAACTAGTATAGCTGCATGATTATGGAATATGAGAGAAAGGGATATATGAGGCAGCTTTCTTACGACGAAACTGAGAAGTCTTCTCCTACAGACTTGTATTTGCCCCACTTTGGTGTCACAAACCCTAACAAGCCTGGAAAGTTACAGATTGTGATCGACGCAGCAGCAGAAGTGAACGAGACGTCACTAAACTCAATGCTGACGACTGGACCTAACGAATGCCCATCACTTTCGCCTGTGCTGATGAGATTCCGGCAAAAGCGCATAGGAGCATGTGCTGACATTGCAGAGATGTTTCACCAGGTGAAAATAAGACCAGAAGATCGCTGTGCTCAGCGCATTTTCTGGAGACCGGAGCCACGTGAATGTATGAAGACATTTGAAATGCAGGTAATGACCTTTGGTGCGAAGCGTTCCCCAGCTTCCGCGCAATACATACAAAACAAGAACGCGTCTGAATATAAAGAAATGTATCCTGAAGCTGTGGGAGCCATATTAAGAAACTATTACGTAGACGATCTAGTACACTGCTACTCATGCGAAGATGATGCTATAAGAATTACGCATCAAATCATCGAAATACATCGTAGAGGCGGCTTCTTTTGAATCAATCTCAGATCAATTCAACAAAGTTTTTGCTGAAGGTGACACTGGTGGTGTTTTAAGTCTGGATAGAGACGATATATCTCATTTTCAGAAGGTTTTGGGCATGCAATGGTATACAACGAATGATGAGTTTGGATTTCAACTATCATTTTGCAAGATAGACTAGACGTTGTTTTATGGTAACAAGGTTCCAACAAAAAGAGAGATATTGCGAGTAGTCATGTCGATATTTGACCCATTTGGCATTGCAGCGGAGCACTCGTTAATAGCAAAACTACTACTTCAGTCTATTTGGCAGAAGAAAACCGGATGGGATCACCAGATCAGCGATGAGGATGCTGATACATGGAGACGCTGGCTCCAGCGTTTGAACGAAGTTGGCAAAATACGAATTCCTAGATGTTATGGAATTTAATTTCACGATGGAACAATAGAGCTACACATATTTTCAGGCGCAAGTGAGATGGCCTATGCGGCAGTTGGATATTGGCAAATAAAGACTGGAGGACGTTGGACGACAGCCTTTATTATGGGCAAAAGCTATCCACAGTACCGAGACTTGAGTTGCAAGCGGCAGTAATGGCTACGCGGCTACGAAAGCTCATACTTGAAGGTCATGACGTAAATCCGAACCGAATCTGTATGTGGTCTGATTCTAGAACAGTTTTGGCATGGATCAAGTCCGATCAACGACGTTACAAGCCATATGTAGCACACCGTATCAACGAGATACTGGAGGGTTCTGAAGTTGACGACTGGCGTTGGGTACCAGGAAAGGATAACCCTGCAGATTTTGGAACTACAACTCTAACATGCCGACCTTCGCTTTGGTTATCATGCCCACAGTTTTTTTGGACCACGAAGAGTGCTGGCCAATGAATGAGAGCTGCTCTCATACGGATTTGGAGTTGTGTCCGAAATTTATGTTATCAATTACGGAAGATACCGAAAACCTGTTTCAAAGGTTTTCCTCATTTAAGAGGAAAATACATGAAGTTCCTGGAAGCCTCTGAAATTGAACAAGCAGAGGTTGTGTAAAGCAGTCCAACGTATGGAGTATAGCGACGAACAAAGGACACTAGCAAATGGAGAACCAGTCATGGAAATTGTCACCGATACTGGATAAAAATGGTCTTATACGAATGAACGGTCGTATAGCCAACGCCTGCGCAATAAGTGAAAACACTAGACAGCCGATTATAATGCCACAGAAAAACCATGTCACAAGATTGATCGTGCAGCATTACCGCACGGAATGGAAACACCAGAACGAGAATACAATCGTAGCAGAGATAAGGCGTGAGTATTACATTCCACACTGCCGTGACGAGGTACGCCGAGCATCGCGTGAATGCAAGGTTTGCCAAATAGAAAGAGCCCACCCGTCATCACAATTAATGGGGCAATTGCCGGAAGATAGAGTCTCGCCATATGTGCGACCGTTCACATAAGTGGGAATGGACTATATGGGCCCGTTTCTGGTGATTAGGGGAAGAAGTACCGAGAAGCGTTGGATATGCATCATCACATGCCTGACAGTACGGGCTATTCACTTGGAAATCGCCAGAGATTTATCAGCAGACACCTGTATCCGAGTGATAAGAAATTTCATGGCACGACGAGGAAGGCCGAAAAGGACACGCTCGGACAATAGCACCAATCTAGTTGGCGCGGAGAAGGGACTTAAGAACGAGCTGCTGTGCATGGATCATGATGGGATCATTTCAACCAACAAGAAAGGAGTGGCGTATGGTACAACAGCTTGCGCACTCGTTTTGGCGCAAGTGGATTAATGAATATCTACCGGACCTGTGTATAAGGACACTGTTGGGGTACCACCCCAACAAAGCGCTGAAGAAAGAAGACCTAGTTCTCATTTGTGACGGCGCACAAAAAAAGGGGAGGATAATAGGCGTGACACCTGGAAGAGATGGACAAGTGCGCACGGCGACTGTGAAAACTGCTGACGGATCATATCGTAGCCCAGCCTGCATATTGGCCCGTTTAGATTTAGGCGAATCTGGCGCGGGCTGGATTCACGGTGGCGGGGATGTTGCGGCGAATCCGCAAGGTCTATTTAATAACAATTAGCTACGAATTTAAATATCGATAATTTGCCTTACAAAACGATTACTTTAAGAAATTTAGGATTTAATTTATCACATGTGTGGTCACACTCAAAATGAACATGAATGAAGCGTGCGTGTAGATATGCAGTCGAGAGTGAATAGGCAAACGAATCGTACGTACATATATCAGTTTCAAACATAATGTTAACTCTATAATTTCGCAGGAAATAAAATAAACTTATATCGTAGTACTTCTAAACTACTGGGTTAGGCGTTATTAATTTTCTACACTGGTAGGGGTATTAATTTCGTAAAAGGACTCGGCTCAACAGTCGCCGTCCTATGACATGTCCACGTAAAACGTCCCAGTAAAACGCTTTGGCAAGAGTTTGACGAGGAACCGGTTCGTAGTCCGCGAACCGGAAATTTCTCCTGACACCGTGCAAGCACATACATTTATGCTTATACATGTACAAAAATGAGTGAGTGTACGTACGTGCATGCTCGTCCCGAGAACGCTTGGGTACCCTCACCAAAATTCGAAGTGATCTTATTTTAATTTGAGAGGATTGCTGCTTGTGTGTACACATTCATACATACATTTCGGTGCCATAGCAATGCTCGGCTTGTATGCATATGCATACATAAAGATGCTCGAAGTTCTACGAGATTTCTAAGCAACACCATGAAGAGTGAGTGATACTAGATCTCAATGCTAAGCAGTGTGTCTGCACAGCGTAGGACAATTTCGCTCATGAGGTTCTGAGTTTAGCTCGCGCTTTCAGCGATCTCACTCGCCTTTTTCGTCAAAAATGACTGCAAGTGCTAGGTGGGGTTCCACGAAACGAAAATTTTGGGAACCACGTTTTTGTCGATTTGACGTTTCTATTGTATTGTATGCTTAGTGGTATATAAGCCAAACTGTAATCCAATAATACTGCTGCACATCTCTAATGTTAAACTTAACTGTCTAACTGTCCCTGTCTATCTTCTATTCTGTTAATGAATAAAGAGTTCACAACTTGAGAGCAGTCGCGTGTTTTAATAACGCTCACTCTCAAACATAGCAACATCAGTCGGGAGTGCCCGATTAGGAGATATCCTGAACCCAGCTGTGAGCTGTCGTTACATACATTTAAACCCCTTTGCATTCATTCACAAACTCACACATACACAAAAACACACACACGTACGCGGTAATCAGTGCACTTTACACAGCAGCTGGAGCTTGGCCCCCAATATGGAAAATTTATTCTTGAATAACTTCTAAGCTAAGAGATTGATAGTTATGAACATTTTAGGACGTAACAAAAACAGTGGAGTGTATGTACAAACCAAAGCGGAAGTCTGTAATACTTGCATTGCGCTTTAGACATGTGGAGCCATGAAGGGAGGTATCCACAATGTTCATAATAGGCATATTCTTTACGAGAACATATTAAACCAAATTTGGTGGCTCTTGCTTTCAAAGTTTTTGAAATATGCTCAATAAGCCGGGTCAAAAAACCGATAAATACTGATAATTAAAAAAATGTTGTGCAAGTTATTGATCATTTGAAATAAACTAAAATAAAATCAAAGAAACCGAAAAATACTTATTCAGAATCAACAGCGCCATCATACAGTCGGATGGCGAGCTGTGTCAAGCTCGGTTTCATCGCGACTGATAGATCGTCATCTCTGACAGCGGACCAAATGACAACGCTAAAGGCGGCGATTCTATCGTCCACCCTGACGTGTGTGACGCCAGGTGTGAGACCAAAGTTCGAGGGTGTTGTTCCGAGAACGGAGTTGCTCATGCTCGTCTGCTACAATGCAATGGGTAAGGGTTAGGGCGAACTGCAGCCATATCAATGCAGTTCTCTCGAAGTTGAGCTGTTGGAGGAATGCCAGTTCCCCCGAGTGCATCACAGACGAGGTTACTTGGCCAACTGCCTGGAGCTACCCAACGATTTCAGCATCAGCCAATGGAGGGTAGTGCGGACTACTAGTGGCGCCATGTTGCACTTAGTCATCATGGTGGATGACGCGACGCTGCAGTCGCTGATTAAGTGCGGCGGAAAAGTCTGGTACTGTTTTGGCAGGACCAGACTTATCCTTAAGAACACGTCACTTAAGGAAAAGAGCAGCGTCGGTCCCTCTACGAGGGTCGTCAATGCAACAGTTGCGGTGCCGGGTGCTGCTGCCCCAACAACATACCCGGAACCTGGCTGGGTTCCCTCCACAAGCTTGGCTGCTGGGCCTGCTAATGGTTCCAACTGTGATCTGGTTCCCGGTGCGGCAGCTTCGCAATCAAGGCAGGACATGGTCGCCTCATCTAGCAGAGGGGCTGGTCTCGCTAGGGGAGCGGTCCGCAGCTTCAGGCAAACCTACACCACGCTTGAGGAGCGGCGGCCACCATGTACAGGATTTTCGCCGAGGAAAACATCAACCTGGCTCTTCTCCAAGAACCATGGTTAATTGGTGGCCAGGGTCGAGGATTAAGTTGCGGTTCATTTAAGTTGTTATATGATAAAAGCGTAAGGCACTTCCGTCTAACAAACTTTAGCTTCAGGGACCTAGCTTCGTCAACCATTAAGGTGGCTACGGCAGAAGGAGCGAAGGAAATTGTAGTGGCGTCTGCATATTTCCCTGGCGACACCGACAACGCACCGCCAACGTAGGTTTAGCGGTTCGTCGAGTTCTGCCGAAATACGAACAAACAGCTAGCTATTAGCTGCGACTCCGACGCCTATCACACTATCTGGGGTAATAGTGATGTCAACAAAAGGGGTGAGTGCCTTCCTGAATATTTTGTGTGTAGTCAATTAGATGTATCAAATAGAGGGTGCAAACCCACTTTTATAAACGCTATCAGGGAAGAGGTACTAGACCCACTCTGGTTAGCAGTTCTTTCTCCGATTTCATTAAAAATTGGCGGGTTACCGATGAGGCCACTCTTTTAGAACACCAGCACATCAGAAATGATCTTCCAGTCCAAGCGAAACTCCTTTCCAATTCTTTTAACCCAAAGAAAATAAATTGGGACCAGTACAAAGCCTTAGTGGGTTCGAAAGTTGACCAACACCTACTGCGAAAGTGTGGAGTCACTTCCAGAAGCAGCGAGATTGCAAAAGGTATTGGCCAGAACACCATCTAATGGTGTGGGGCTACTAAAAAGAAGAGATGGTTCTTACACACAGGATCGACGGGAAACGCTAGAACCACTGCTTCAGGTGCATAATAAACCCGGAAAATCCCTGTAACGATGGGAATACTGAACCACCAGCTAGACGTGGTTACAGTCTGACGGGTGTTATCTTTGACGCTGATAAGGTCAGGTATGCTATTAATTCATTCGCCCCCTTCAAAACCCAGGGGGCAACTAGATGTTCCCGGCCCTGCTGCAACACAGCCTAGAAGATATACTTAGTCCTCTAATCGGCCTACTTAGGGCGAGCTTCACTTGGGGGTACGTTTCGCTATCTTGGAGGGAGGTAAATTTGATTTTTATTCCCAAGTCAGGGAACCGTTCCTTGGATCAACCTAAGTCGTATAGACCAATTAGCTTTACATCCTTTCTGCTTAAGATCGCAGAACGCCTGTTGGACATATCCGGTGCAGACTGCAAGATACCAATCCCCTGCACCATACAGAATTCGCCCACATCAAAAACAGATCGACAGATGTTGCTCTACATCAGATAGTCAGTAAGATTGACAAGGCATTCGAGGCGAAGGAAATTGCTTTGTGCCTCTTCCTAAACGTCGAAGGGGCCTTCGACAACACTGGCTATCAGTCAATAACATTTAAGGGGGTTGACTTATTCTTCATTACTTGGATAGAAATAATGCCTATGCACAAAGACATAAAATCTTCACTGGACGCCATCACTGTCCTATCTCCCCTTCTTTGGTTCCTAGTAATAGATATACTACTGGTGAAACTATCGGATATAGGCATCGATAACATAGGGTATACAGATGACCTGGCAATAATAGTCTCCGGTAAGTTCGGCTTAACCATCACCGAATTAATGCAAACGGCACTCAACACTTCCGTAAGATGATGCACAGATGTGAGTCTCAATATCAACCCAATCAAGTATGCGATTATCGTTCCCTTCATGAAACGGTACAACATCGATTTCGGATAGCTCTACATCGCCATCAGATGGCTGTAGAGTATGATGGTTAAGCCTGCTGTCACTTACGCTGCCCTTGTCTGGTGGCTAAAGGTCCAGCAAGCCATCGCCATACAAAAATGCAGCAAACTTCAGCGACTCGTATGCCTATCACTCACGGGTGTCATGCGTACATATCCTACTGCAGCACTGGAGACAGTCTTAGGACTGAATCCACAGCATTTGCACATAAAGAAGGTAACTTTTTTGAGCCTTTTGAGGATTAAACTCACAAAATGGGTTGCTAGCAGCAGACATAGGTCATGCTTGTCTAGTAAAAACTATTCCTGGCTTAGGGATCTGCGGAAGAACGAATTTTAAGACCACGGAACTTTTCTTCAGAGCGAAATTTAGGACTCTTATTCCAGACCGTAGGGAATGGGATGATGGCAGCCGTTGTAATGATCGCATGAGCCTGCAGTGGTTCACAGACGGATCAAAAAACATTCAAGGGGTTGGTGCGGGGATCACGGAACCCAACACCAAAGTCTCGATTGCAATGGGTATCTGGCCCAGTGTTTTTCAATCTGAGATCCATGCCATTGAGGTACTTTAAAAATCTGTTCAGATAGCCAAGCTCTTTTCTCATGGAGGATTACATCGAGACTGGTTGCGGATTGCTGGAATTGCCTCCAGCAACTCGCCCATAGAAACCGGGTCACCACTTAGTTGGGTCCGAGGGCATTCCGGAATTTCCAGCAACGAAGTTGCGGACGGGCTAGCTAGGGCCGGTTCCTCATCCCCCCTTCTTGGACCTGAACCCTTTTGTGGGTTAAGCTGGGCCTCTGCCAAAGAGTTAATAGAGGAATGGTTAAAGAAGGGGAGGGGAATCTACTGGTCAACGAGACATGGGTTACAACAAGCTAAAGAGCTGGTCAGGCCACAATCAGGTAGAAAGACCAAAAAATTTTCAAGGGCGGAACTACGGCTCTTGGTGTCCTATCACACAGTCAAGTATAACCTCCACAAAATGCGCCTATCCCCTGACACAGAGTGTAAACTCTGCAGAGAGGATGACGAGTAGGAGGAGTAGGAGGAAGTATCTTTGCAGGGAATTTGTTACTCCAGCACAGATCAGAAATTCCTCGACAAGGGATCTGCTCTCCTTCATAAGGGAGGCAGAGCGTCTGTTGTCCCCATAGGTAGCCCCATGGCAAAAAAGACCACCCTTCGATCGCTGTGCCACTTAAATCTCTGTTGTGAGACTCCCTTACAAATAATAATAATTTATACTAACAGATTGCTGCTAACCTCCTCTAAAGATCACAGAAACAATTTTTTGGCTACGCCCACTCCCGACTCCATAATACATAAAATTCTATATTTTCACTGCAAGTTTGTACATAGATTTTTATAATAATTCTAAATTTTCCTGGTTCCTAACTGTTTGTTAAATTTCGTTTATTTTGTTTTTATATCCTGAACCCATAGAAAACTGGTATAATGGTTTTGTGCAAATGTATGCAAGAGGCAGAAGGAGGCATCTCCGACCCCATAAAGTATATCATCGATTTCAGAGACCGAAAGAGCTAGAGAGCTGATCTTGGACTTTTTAAGTTCGTAAATACCATACTCAGATCATTTGCCCCGTTTTCTTATTATCAGTGTTTACTGGTTTTTTGACCCTTTTTTGAGCATATCTCAGAAACTATAAGAGCTAGAGCCACCAAATTTGTTTTAATATGTTCTCGTAAGCATACGCAGATTATGAATATTACGGCTTTTGGATACCTCCCTTATATTTCCCCATCAACAAAAAAAAAAAAATATTTGTAATTGCAAGTACAGCCACAATTCATATTTAGGCTGCTCGTTAATATATAAATGTACTATAATTCAATAAGAATTTCTGCACATTTATATGCGTGAGCTCTTTTTCTAATTCTAATGCGATTGTTTGTGCTTGTGAGCTATTTTTTTAGCTCTGATTTTTAAAGAGACTATTAAGTTGCTGCTGTAGCTCGGTGGTACAGGTGATACCTGGCGGTCAAGAAGACGCGGGCTCGAATCGTCACTGTGTCAACGGTGTTTTCGTACAGTTTATTTTTTATACTCTGAACACATTGAAAATGGGTAAAAAGGGTATAGTGGTTTTGCGCAAATGTATGTAACAGGCAGAAGAAGAATATATTCTTGATAAGGACGACGAGCTGAGTCGATTTAGCCATGTCCGTCCGTCCGTCTGTATGAACGCAGCGATCTCGGAAACTACAAAAGGGACGTAAACTTTTCGACTATAGATTCTCCTAATCAATACGCAGTAAAAGTTTATAATTTTTTTTCGATATCTTGCTCCGTTTCATTATTATCGATAAAAATCGATCCTCAGACTTGGTTTTCTTGGCATATCTCGGAGACTATAAGAGCTAGAGCTATCAAATTTTTGCTCGTAAAGGATACGTATATTATGAGTTTTTCGGATTTTGGATACCTCCCCCATCCGCCCCCAATATAAAAAAAAAACGCAAATCAAACACTACAGACTTACACTTTGGTTTGTACATAGATTTAGATGCTCTTATTAAGCACACTTCATAACGATCATACTCTTAGTTTAGAAGTTTTTCAAGAATTCATTTTCCATAGTGGTACCAAGCGCAGCCGATTTGTAAAGTGGGCAGCTTGCTGCGTGCCTTTGTGTGTATGTGTGACATTGAGAAAGTGCGTATGAATACAAAGAGCTTTAAATGTATGTAACGACAGCTCGCCGCTGGGTTCAGGATATATCCTAGTCGGGGGCACCCGACTAGAGCCATATTACTTATTTTTTTTTAACATATCACACTTAATGGTCCACGGGCAACTCAATGCTGGGACATCGACGATTCGAAATATTCTGAAGCAACAAAATGGGGAAAAATTGGTATTTGGCATACACACTCTCAAAGAGCTTTCGCATATCAATCAGATTTGCAGATCAATTAAACAGTGAACGAGTATTCCGCTGTTGGATACACCCGACTGCGACGTTCTCACTTGTTTATCTTGCTATTGACAAAACGGCGTGTTCAAATTATAGAAGTTGCCATACAAACGAAATTAATACCCCTACCCCCCCCCCCCCCCCCTACCCTCTCGACAGCATATCTATACGCACGCTTCATTCATGTTCATTTTGAGTGTGACCATACATGTGATAAATTAAATCCTAAATTTCTTAAAGTAATCGTTTTGTAAGGCAAATTATCGATATTTAAATTCGAAGCTAATTGTAATTAAATGCAACTTACGGATTCGCCGCAACATCCCAGCCACCGTGAATCTAGCCCGCGCCAGATTCGCCTAAATCTAAACGGGCCAATATGCAGGCTGGGCTACGATATGATCCGTCAGCAGTTTTCACAGTCGCCGTGCGCACTTGTCCATCTCTTCCAGGTGTCACGCCTATTATCCTCCCCTTTTTTTGTGCGCCGTCACAAATGAGAACTAGGTCTTCTTTCTTCAGCGCTTTGTTGGGGTGGTACCACTTTGTCCTTATACACAGGTCCGGTAGATATTCATTAATCCACTTGCGCCAAAACGAGTGCGCAAGCTGTTGTACCATACGCCACTCCTTTCTTGTTGGTTGAAATGAATCCCATCATGATCCATGCACAGCAGCTCGTTCTTAAGTTCCTTCTCCGCGCCAACTAGATTGGTGTTATTGTCCGAGCGTATCCTTTTCGGCCTTCCTCGTCGTGCCATGAAATTTCTTATCACTCGGATACAGGTGTCTGCTGATAAATCTCTGGCGATTTCCAAGTGAATAGCCCGTACTGTCAGGCATGTGATGATGCATATCCAACGCTTCTCGGTACTTCTTCCCCTAATCACCAGAAACGGGCCCATATAGTCCATTCCCACATATGTGAACGGTCGCACATATGGCGAGACTCTATCTTCCGGCAAGTGCCCCATTAATTGTGATGACGGGTGGGCTCTTTCTATTTGGCAAACCTTGCATTCACGCGATGCTCGGCGTACCTCGTCACGGCAGTGTGGAATGTAATACTCATGCCTTATCTCTGCTACGATTGTATTCTCGTTCTGGTGTTTCCATTCCGTGTGGTAATGCTGCACGATCAATCTTGTGACATGGTTTTTCTGTGGCATTATAATCGGCTGTCTAGTGTTTTCACTTATTGCGCAGGCGTTGGCTATACGACCGTTCATTCGTATAAGACCATTTTTATCCAGTATCGATGACAATTTTCATAGTCTGTTAGATCCCGTGACTGGTTCTCCATTTGCTAGTGTCCTTTGTTCGTCGCTATACTCCATACGTTGGACTGCTTTACACAAGACTAACTCTGCTTGTTCAATTTCAGAGGCTTCCAGGAACTTAATGTATTTTACGGTCGCGCCATCGTAATACCCATGCCGTATGAGAACAGCTCTCATTAATTGGCCAGCACTCTTCATGGTCCAAAAGTAGCTTGTTATGGTTTTAGTTCCAACATCCGCAGGGTTATCCTTTCCTGGTACCCAACGTCAGTCGTCAACTCCAGAACCCTCCAGTATCTCTTTGATCCATGCCAGAACTGTTTTAAAATCAGACCACATACAGATTCGGTTCGGATTTACGTCATGACCTTCAAGTATGAGCTTTCGTAGCCGCGTAGCCATTACTGCCGCTTGCAACTCAAGTCCCGGTACTGTGGATAGCTTTTGCCCATAATAAAGGCTGTCGTCCAAAGTCCTCCAGTCTTTATTCGCCAATATCCAACTGCCGCATAGGCCATCTCACTTGCGCCTGAAAATATGTGTAGCTCTATTGTTCCATCGTGAAATTAAATTCCATAACATCTAGGAATTCGTATTTTGCCAACTTCGTTCAAACGCTGGAGCCAGCGTCTCCATGTATCAGCATCCTCATCGCTGATCTGGTGATCCCATCCGGTTTTCTTCTGCCAAATAGACTGAAGTAGTAGTTTTGCTATTAACGAGAGCTCCGCTGCAATGCCAAATGGGTTAAATATCGACATGACTACTCGCAATATCTCTCTTTTTGTTGGAACCTTGTTACCATAAAACAACGTCTAGTCTATCTTGCAAAATGATAGTTGAAATCCAAACTCATCATTCGTTGTATACCATTGCATGCCCAAAACAGTTTGAAAATGAGATGTATCGCCGCAATCCAGACTTAAAACACCACCAGTCAAAACTTTCAGCAAAAACTTTGTTGAATTGATCTGAGTTGGATGCGTAATTCTTATAACATCATCTTCGCATGAGTAGCAGTGTACTAGACCGTCTACATAATAGTTTCTTAATATGGCTTCAGGATACATTTCTTTATATTCAGACGCGTTCTTGTTTTGTATGTATTGCGCGGAAGCTGGGGAACGCTTCGCACCAAAGGTCATTACCTGCATTTCAAATGTCTTCATACATTCACGTGGCTCCGGTCTCCAGAAAATGCGCTGAGCACAGCGATCTTCTGGTCTTATTTTCACCTGGTGAAACATCTCTGCAATGTCAGCACATGCTCCCATGCGCTTTTGCCGGAATCTCATCAGCACAGGCGAAAGTGATGGGCATTCGTTAGGTCCAGTCGTCAGCATTGAGTTTAGTGACGTCTCGTTCACTTCTGCTGCTGCGTCGATCACAATCCGTAACTTTCCAGGCTTGTTAGGGTTTGTGACACCAAAGTGGGGCAAATACAAGTCTGTAGGAGAAGACTTCTCAGTTTCGTCGTAAGAAAGCTGCCTCATATATCCCTTTCTCTCATATTCCATCATCATGCAGCTATACTAGTTCTGGTACTCTGGCTCACGTTCAAACTTTCTTTCGAGAGCTAGCTGTCTCTTTGTTGCCAAATCCTTGCTGTCTGGAATGGATTTAAGATACCGATAATTGAGTTTCAAAGTAGACATATTTACTGTCTGTCTCGGCAACTGCAGGTTCTTCAAATTGTAAACTTTATTATCACTGTGGTCTGATACACCAACAGTGAGTCGGGTTGTTGACTCAGTTACATTTTTGTTCCCAAATCATTGCAGAGTTATGCTGTCTCTTGGCCCTTTCAATTCCAATGCTTCAGCTAAACGCTCACTCATTAATGACACAGCTGAGCCCTCATCCATAAATGCATGGCATTCGACAACTTTTGCGTTCGCATACAGTTTTACTGGCAAAACCTTAAAGTTCTTTGCCTGAGACATCGTTCCATTAAATACGCTGTTTTCTGCGTTTGATGGTACTACCTCCGTTTTATGCAACAGCTTATGCGTCCGTTTTTGGCAGCCGTCCACGTCGCATTTATGGCGGAAATTACAGTTCCGACTGGTGTGGCCGTACCTTAAACAGTTAAAACAGAGTTTATTAGTTCTTACAACCTTCCACCTTGCTTCGCACTCTAGCTGGATAAAGGTGTCGCATTTTTCAACATTATGCTGTTCCTTACAAACAAAGCACTGCTTCCCTTTATTATTTCCGACCTCGTTAGCATGAAAGAATCTATTCCTTTCTTTTCTTCCTTTGGCCACTGTGTTGTCAGTGACCAATCCTGCGTCTTGTACATCTGCAGCCAGTTGCTGCAGCCATACGCTGAAATCCTGCCGTGTGATTTCCGTTAAGTGTTCTTGAGTGTCGCGCCCACTCAAGCCTTTGTTGTGCCGGCAGCTTAGCTCTTCAATTAGAGTCGGATCGCCATGTGTTGGCGGGTATCCGTAGCTTCCAAGAATGACGTCAAGCTCTGCACTTTCGTCTTGAAATCAATTAATTGCTCAAACTTTCCTTCTTGAATGTTGGCGATTTCACTTTCGCGCAGTATTTGACCTTTTATTAACCTGTCGGGCCTACCGTATTTCTGCTCCAGGGATTGCATGATGTTTGCTACGTTTCGGCTATGAATAAGCAAACATTCAACTGTGTTCCTTGCCTTGCCCTTGATCTGCTGCAGGCGCATTAAATTTTGCCTATCACTGTATGCATACTCCTCGGTAGTCATGGTAAACGTTTCTTTAAACATTGGCCACAGCTCTGGTGTGCCGTCAAATTTCGGAAGATCATACAGTGTACACGGCGAGATGCTGTCTGAGGCCCGACGGGCGTTGATGGCACCTCTAGTTCCTGAGATGTTCGCGCATTGCTGTTTACGCTGGCGGCCAGTGACTCATTCAAAACATTCATTCTTTGGTTTTGAATCTCGCTCATTCTAACAATTTCCATCCGGAATTGTTGCATTTGTGTGTTGTTCTCATGCTGAATCTCCAGCATACCTCGCATCATTTCAGACACCACCTGTGTGGCGTCTGACATCAGCCCACCAGGTTCCAATTTGCCTTCGTCGCTGTCGCTGTTGTCAGCCGGCGACGCATCTACATTTTTTCTACTTATTTTTGCCTGTGATCTAGTATGCACCATCAAACAGATACCTCTTTGCCCAATCAACAATCAATTGGCACTTACCTAATTTTGGTGCTATTTCTGTATTGTATGTACTTACGCAAACGATCACGCTTACACATACACACCCATACACATAATTGCTATTTCATCACAATTCCGCTGTTCATCCGCTTACCAAATTCACATCAGTGAAAAAGCGAAATAAAACTTGTTAAGCCGAGTCCCTTTACGAAATTAATACCCCTACCAGTGTAGAAAATTAGTAACGCCAAACCCAGTAATTTAGAAGTACTACGATATAAGTATATTTTATTTCCTGCGAAATTACAGAGTTAACATTATGTTCGAAACTAATATATGTACGTACGCTTCGTTTGCCTATTCACTCTTGACTGCATATCTATACGCGCGCTTCAATCATGTTCATTTTGAGTGTGACCATTCATGTGATAACTTAAATCCTAAATTTCATAAAGTAATCGTTTTGTAAGCAAATTATCGATATTTAAATTCGAAGCTAATTGTTATTAAATATAACTTGCGGATTCGCCGTCTTTAAGGCTTACTACTAACATTATAATTTTTTTTGTCAAATTGAACCACTTTTGTAAAAAATGATCCACTATACCATTACATAGGTAAGGTCTGATCCAGTGTACCATTGAAGAAAAAGAGAACTACTTTTGGGACATTAGTAAATGTGAAACCAGACCAACAATATGCCACAGCATTAGTTTCGACGTGCTGAACAACTTAACACGTGCAATACATGTTTACATGTAATTTATGTATAAAATATGTACATATATGAAATAAATTGAACTATTTGGGCTCTTTTGACAAACCCACATTTATCAGCATTTCTTTTCATGTATTTTGTAACCAAACTTTCTAGCTACGACTTGTTTTTTGTGATTTACACAGCTGGGTTGAAAGAAACTAATTTCAGAAAACAAGTTTTTAAAAGAAATTTTTATATAAATTAGATTTTTATTCTTCTAATTGACCAATGAGTGACATACATATGTATGTACATATGTACATTAATCTGCAAGAGTCTTTGGTACGTCGAAAATATAAAAATCATTTGACCTCTATAATTTTATAAAAATATGCATATGTTTTTATTTAAAAATATTTTGTCTTAAGCTCGCTGAGCGAACTGATCATGAGCGAAAAAGATCCGGTTAAGTTCTCCCATACATGCACACACATACAAACTTAACAACAAATATTCGAATTGGTTATCGTTGGTAACACGAAAAGAAGCTTTTGGCTCTCTACTCTTACAATGGAAATGGAAGTAAAGTTTCAGACTGCTGAGATCAATGTTGTGAAAGCGTTTGCGCGCATTGCAGTATTTGTAGTCTACGTAGTCTACTGAAAAAAGAAAACAGAAAGCAATTGTTTGCAAAATAATTCAATAATAACAAAATTGTATGCGATTAAGACACTAAAAATGTTACCAAAAAAGATTCCTGCGTTTTAAAATTATTTCTGAACAAGTTTATCTATATATTTATGTAAATATAGTATATGTTTACAATTTGAATGACCCTTACGAACAACAAAGAAATTGTAAATTTCTGTGAAAAGAAAGTTTTCTATTTCAGACATTAGTAAGTTAATTTAACTTTCAGTTCAGTTTTAAGAAGTGTGTGCACAAAAAAGTCTGCTGTACTTGCATTTTAATTTACATTAAGAGTAGAGTAACTTGTCGGTATACATGGTACATGGCCTATAAAGCTTCTGTTCATTCTGGCTGTATGTATGTTCGCCTATAAAAATATGGAATATATTATTGACATGTGCATGTTTGCATGCATTCATACATGTACATATGTACATATTTATGCATATGCTCGAATAACAATAAATGAATACATTTGTACATATGCAATGTATATATGTACAAACATACATTTCCGAGTAGTTTGCTTAAATAAATATTGTCTACTTGATTTTTTTTTTTTTGTTTTTTTTGTTTTGACAGTTAAAGATTAATAGTCTTAAAGCTTTTTGCAAAGACATACTCAGCTGGACAGCATAGAATAAACGGTGTGAACCCTAAAATTTTTAAAATGTAAACAAAACAAGTAAGAACGTTGCAGTCGGGTATAACCGACAGCGCAATATTCGTTCACAGTGTAATAACAACCAAAACAAGTACCCTAGCATAACAAAAAGAAAAAAAACACAAAAGAAGGCTCTAGTCGGGAGGGCCCAACTAGAAGATACCCTGAACCCAGCGGCGAGCTGTCGTTACATAATTCATTTAAATAAATCCACCGCATTCATATACCCACACACAAACGCACATGGGAAGGAGCGCGCTTTAAGTTTTGCAAATTTTACAAATTTTAGTATACCGTCGTTGTGAAATTTCTCGCAAAATTTTCACGAAATAGGTAACTATATCTTTCAAATGATAGTTGCAGTTGATTTGCGAAAGCTTTTTGAGTTAGTGGTAAGGGAAGTTCCAGTGGGCGTGGCCGGGATATCAAGGTCTTAATCTTTCGGGGGTTGTTACCAGAAATTTACATACCAAAGTTGGTGACTCTAGCTTTAAAATTGAGGGAAATTTATTTATTTCTTTACTTCATGCTATCTTAAGATTAAAATGTTAGTTTTAAAATTTTTTTCTTATGTTAAAATTAAAATCTTAATACTGTTGTGCTGGCACGCTATGGCTGTCAGGTCTTCAAGATCACGAAGTGGTTTGTTTTGTATGTAGATTGTTTACATTATATCCTGTGTAGTATGTTGGATTTGTTTGGGTATTCGAAAATGATTTTCAAATTTTTGGTTGTTGGGCTTATGACAAGTGGGGTTGTATTGTGGGGGAAGAAGGATATGTGAGGTTGTAGAGCTGTGTATGACAATAGAATATGGTGAATGTCAATTGTTATGTTGTTGTAGTCGGGGCATGTGTTAGTGAGATAGTTGTCTATATAGTATGTGTTATTGAGATAGTTGTCAATATAGTATATATTGGTAAGGTTTGTGTGGCCTAAACGTGATCTGTGTATTTAATTTGTTGGAGTCTGTTGAGGTTGGTATTTTTGAGGGAATAGTTGTTGGAGGTGTTGCAGCAGATTTGACTGTACCAACTTGAGTTTCGATTTTGTAACAAATGTTCTTTTGGAGTAATTGTGTGTTAAGATTGCGTGCGTATTCGTTTCCTTGTCGCGTAGAGAAATGAGCTTTTGATGTTGAGGATTAATTTCACGGCTGAGATTTGAGAGCGAGTCCGAGCAGATGACATATTTACCTGATTTTTTAAAACATAATTTAAGAGCTGCGAGATTTGCTATTGTTTGCCTAGGAGAAAGTCACGTCTGTTTTCTAAAATGTTAGTATTTGTTTCTATTAGCATATTTTGTGGGAATTGTCCGTAAAGCTCCTAGGGCTGTGGGAATGGTGTTTTAGATAGTTTTTAGTGTAGTAATTTGTGATATAGATTGGCAATCAATAGTCTATTTTGGATGTAAGGATCGCTTTTAGAATTAGTATTAGAGAGGCAGTGTTGCCGTTTGTGGATGAAAGGTGTTTAATAATGTTAAGGGGTTTTAAAAGGTCGTAGGAGAGGTTAGTTATTTGGGAGTTCAATTTCAAATTTTTAAGCCCTCGAATTTTTAGAGTATCGGTGGAGGGAATATTAATACTTCCAGTTAAAGTGGTAAATATGCCATGATGTTTGGGGCATATGTGTACGTGTTGGCATTTATCGATTGATAGGGATGCACCTGAAGAGTTGGCCCATTCGGAAAATTTTCCGGAAAAGTATTTTGTAGGTCAATAATCAGCTGGAAATCGTCAGCATAGGCGCAGAATTTGATTTCTTTATAGATTGATATTATTTTTGTTAGGGCGTTGTACGAAATAAGGAAAAGGACAACTGAGATAGGCGAGCCTTGTTGGATGCCATTATTGAGAGAAAAGATGTTGAAGAATGATTTCGAGGTTTATTTATTATAATTTTGTGTTTGTCATAAAGTGAGTAATACTCGCATAAGCTATAATTTTAGGATCAAGTTTCCATTTTGTGTAATGATTGTGTGGATGCCGATTTTATCAAAGGCTAGGTGATCGATGTAGAGTATATTATCTAAAAGAGATTTGCCTCTCTTATAGCCAGTTTGGTTGCTGTGGATAAAGTTGATGGATTTTACAAACCACCATAGTCGCGTTGTGATAATTTTGCCTAAGATTTTCGCGGAGGAAGGGATAAGGGAAAAGGGTCTGTATAAGTAAGTGTCTGTTGGGGTTTGTATGGTTGTAGTATAGGCAGGACTAGGCTAGTTTTGTTGGGTTGAGGCTTATGTGTGTTAAGGATTCTGAATTGGAATTGGACTGGAGTTTGTTTGATCATACTGTAGGATATACGATCGTAGCCAGGTGTGGAGCCTTTGAATGTGTTGCGGGCTGAATTTGGCTCTGAAATTGTTGTGTCTTGTTCTATTTCGAGGGCTGTTCGGAATGGGGGTAGATAAAAGGGGCGGAAAGATGGGATTGTTTGTTACTGCGCAATGTGGGTAAAAAGTTATTTTTGTCGGCTTGTCTTGACCTCAGGGGTACGAAAATATTGTCAATTGTGTTATGATTTGTTATAAGGGTGTTAGAGGTGGGGTTAATTATGCTATGGATGGATTTGGATGGGTAGAGACCGCACATTCGTTTTATGTTGGACCAAACTATATTAGATGAGAATTAGGGTGGATCTCTGATGTGAATTTGTGGATAGATTGATTTTTTTTTATCTCTAATGCCTCTTCTGAGCTTCGCATTAGCTTTTTTAAATAGCAAAATATTTGTTGTGTTTATATTTCTTTCGAGTTGGAACCATTGTTTGTTTTTCTCTTTTTTAAGGGCTATAAGTTGATTGTTCCACCAGGTAACTATGTGTGGGATAGAGAATGTTGTGTTTTGTGGGATTGAGGGATGTGCGCTTTGGATGATTGTTTTTTGAATGATCACTGCTTCATTGTTAGTGGGTTAGTGGACGGGTAGGTGATTGTGTTGATTTTGTCTATGGATTCTTTTAAAAGGTCCCAGTTGGCAGCATTGAGATTGAAAGTGGGCTTGCCAACGTGGGTCTGATAGGTTATGTTTGGATAGAGGGACAATTTTATGGGGAAGTGGTCATTACCGTTAAGATCCCATAGGATTTCTGGGGCTAGGTTGGATAATACGAAGGAGTAGTCAATGTGTGTGCTGTGTGGTAGTTTGAACAGCGTGTAGCTGTTTTGTCATTGAGGACTGTGTAGTCAGACTAGTCCAAGTAATTTGCTATAATATTATCTTTGGTGTTGGCTCTTGTTGAGCCATTGTTGAGAATTTGCAACTCACTATAGTTGTTTCGGAGGCCTTAAATGTTTCATTGAATTATTTTAAGCATTGGAGTATGAAGAATATAGGTTAGTATAGTATGGTTGTGTTAGGTGAGTTTAGTGAGTTGTTTAAAGTGTGAATAGGGGGTCTTCGTGGGACAAACTGTGTGAGACAATTATTGTCACTTGGTGTTGAGATTAGTTTGTATGCAGCTTTGTTAGAAGCTAGTCTGGGTTTGGAAGTTTTGAGAGGAGTATTTTTACATTTTTTGTTTGTGGAAGCGTGTTGTTTTGGGATAATGTAATGTTCTGTGCAGTCTATGCATCACTTGGTTCATTCTCATTTTTCTATGGATTCGGGATCAATATGGGATTTATCGGCGCAGTTTTAGCATAGTTAATTTTTTGTCAATATTTTTGGGAGTGTCCGTAACGGACACATTTTTTGCATCTCAGCGGTAACGGAATGTAGGGACGTACTGCTGTTCCTTCATAATCAATCATCAGGTAGAGTCGGGTATGGTGAGGGCGTTGAAGTTTATGATGATTGGCCCTGTTAGTTCTTTCAAGGTACCGTTTTCTTTTGTGAGTATTTTTTTAATTTCGTAGACGTTCTGGTGGTTAGTTCTTTTATGGTTTCGGTTTCTTCCATACCTCACAGGTCACTGGAGTATATGACGCCTTTTGAGTAGTTGAGTCAACATCAACATTAAAGTCTCTATTCACTCATCGATAGAGAGTTTAATGTTGATGTTATCGGCGAATGATGTTAGAATCATCAGTCTGTTGGCTTGCGTATGTGTATTTGTTTTGATAAGTAGAGTTCCATTTGTTTTCTTGCAGGATTGGACCTTCGCAAGTTTAGTCTTTTTGTTTTTTAATTAGGAATGGGAAAATGTTAGTGAGGGTTTCGTAGGGGTCGGTTCTCATAATGGTAACAAATTTCGGTCCGGATATTTTAGTGTTAAATGATCATCAATTAATAGTGGGGTTTTAGCCCGTCAGTCGGGGGGCTCCCCTACCATTTCCGCGGAATTGTTTTTGACTCTTGTGTTTAGTTGTTTGCGGTTTGTTTTGTCCCGATTCACTTGTAAGGTGAACAGAATATTCTTATTTAAGCGAGGGGACCCCAACTTGGGGGCACTATAATCTTGCCACAAGTTAGTGGTCTAGTCTAAATAAATTTGATTTTGTGTGAGTACGCTGCAGTCGGGTGCAACCGACAGCGGATTACTCGTTCACTGTGTAAAAAAACCTAAAATATGTACCCTAATAAGAAACAACATAGAATTCCAATTGAAACTAAACGAGTACAACAGAAATCTGTGACTGTTTCTAACATCGGCCGCTATAGCGCTAGCGGCGAAAAGTGCATACAGAAACCGCTGCGGTTGTTGCATATGATTAACACTACTTATGTTAAAATAAATGTATTTTTTGTTATGTTTTTTGTTTGACAAAAACTGCCTAGGAAGGCAGTTTAAATAGTGTTAATGACTAAGTATTAAATATATGTACATTTATGTGTGTATGTATATATATAATTGACAGAGAAAGCGAATAATTAATAATAATCATTTTAGCTGCATTTACCGCACCACCACACTAGTAGTTGATCAAGTTGTGACAAAACTCAACTCAAGTGACATGTACGACAAGTGCAAAATCAATCAGCAATTAACATAAAAATTCTAAGAACCTTTGTAAGCAGTCAAAACTAAACAAAAATAATTACCGAAAATATGCAATAGATGGCGCCAGCAATGTGGCTGGCATCATTAAGGAGCTCATAAACAATCTGTCGGTGTACATTTTATGCATCTAGCTTTAAAAGTGAGGGAGATATATAGATTTCATCGAATTGTCCCGCCCCCAGTGGGCGCACCCCTAAACCCTTAACACTTTATCTGTCGAGGGTTTACACGAAAATATATTTCAAATTTCAATGTCTCTAGCTTCACTAGCGGCTAAAAACTTGCTGACCATTTAATTTCCCATGTGACAAAATTGAACAGTTATCCAACACTATTTTTATGAAACCAAGTAATAAGTACCAAAGTGTGCAATCAATGGTGCCAGCAATGTTGCACTGGCATCATTGATGTTGTGCACATATCGAGTTTTGCACATTGTGTAATGATCGTAGCCAAAAAAGATTGGATTGGATGTTTAGAGGAGGTCATCAGCAACGGTATATATTTTGTGCATCTAGCTTTAAAAGAGAAGGAGATATAAAGATTTAATCGAATTGCCACGCCTCCAGGCGAATCCCGAAACCCTAAACACTATTTGACGAGGGTATACACGAGTATATATTTGAAATTTCAATGTCTAGCTTCAATAGCGGCGAAAAAAATTGCATTCATACGAACAGACGGACGGACAGCATGACGGACATTGCACAAACCCAATATACTAGTTTCATTTCGTGTTTATTCATGTTTATACCCTGAACCCATTGAAAATGTAATAATAATGTAATAAGGTTTTGTGAAAATGTATGTAACAGGCAGAAGGAAGCATCTCCGACCCCATAAGTGTATATATTCTTGATCAGCATCACTAGCCTAGTCGATTCAGCCTTGTCTGTCTGTCTGTCCGTCCGTCTGTCTGTATGATCGCGTCGATTTCATAGACTAGAAGGGCTAGAAAGCTGAGCTTGGACTTTGTAGACTCTTATATTCCATACGCAGATCAAGTTTATTGCAAATGATCGTTGGGAAATCTGTGTACAAACCAATTTGGTGGCTTTAGCTTCTATAGTTTTTGAAATAAGCTCAAAAAACCGATAAACACTGATTACAGGAAAACAGGGCAAGTTATCGATCATTTGAAATAAACTTGATCTGCGTATGGTATATACGAATCTAAAAAGTTCAAGTTCAGCTCTCTAGCCTTTGTTGTCTCTGGACAGTCGACTCGGCTGGTGATGCTGATTAAGAATATATATACTTTTTGGGGTCGGAGATGCCTCTTTCTGCTTGTTACATACATTTGCACAAAACCATTATAACCTTTTTATCCATTTTCAATGGGTTCAGGGTATAAAAATGATAAACTTGTACTGCGGCTTAGGAGAATCTATAGTCGTAAAGTTTAGATCTCTAGCTTTTGTAGTTTCCGAGATCGCTGCGTGCATAAAGCCGGACAGACGGACGGACATGGCTATATCGTGAGTTCTTTTTCCAATTCTAATGCGATTGTTTGTGCATGTGTGCTATTTACTTAGCTCAGATTTTGACAGACACGGTTAAGTTGCTGCTGTAGCTCGGTGGTAGAGGTGATGCATGGCGGGCTACCAGACGCGGGTTCGGATCGTCGATGTGTCAACGGGTTTTTAAAACCTAACACACCTCTGGGTGTCCAAGTTAAACTCAATGCTCACCGGCGATTTGAAATACTCTAGAGCAATAAAATGAAAAAAATTTGTATTTGGCATGCATACTCTCAAAAAGCTTTCGCAGATCAACTGCAACCAACATTTGAAAGACGTAGTTTTCTATTTTGGGAAAATTTTGCGAGAAATTTCACAACTACAGCATACTACAGTTTGTATGCAAATATAAAAAGCAAGCGCGAAGCTCGAGCATTTATTTTTATGTGAGTATATATTACAAATTGACCGTAAAGTGCGGCTGTGGTGTCGTGTATGTGAATGCAGAGAGGCTTAATTAAATGTATGTAACGACAGCTCGCCGCTGGGTTCAGGGTATCTCCTAGTGGGGCATTACCGACTAGAGCCATCTTACTTGTTTACTTAACACTTATATTTTCTTTTGCTTTGTTGTAAAGTCATCTAGCCTTTCTAGCCTGACCGATGGCCTGTGTCCACCAAGAGTCGCGGATAGTATTGGAGTGTGCATGATAGGCAAGATTTGTGTCATAACTTGCAAGGATTTAACAAGCTTGTCAGCTCCGTTTCTGGGGGGTTGTGAAGCGAAGTCTAACGTTATAAAAAATCTAGAATCTCTGCTTCGTTACAAAAACTATATATAAAATCTATTAGTTCAATCAAATACCTTTTAATCACATAAGAACATCGCTTCCTTAAAGAACAATCGAAATTCATATCAGAATTACAATAAGCTTTTCTGCCTAACAAAACTAACCAACTACGAATTGGACTGAGCTGCGGCGATTGCTGCAAGACTTTTAGTCGTATATCACATAGTACTGCATCAATCAACTCAAGAACAGTTCTCATAACTGTTTGCATGAAATAGAACAAAATAATACAGTTCTTACATTTTTTGTTTGTTTATCTTTCATGTTAACTGATACCTTCAGTAAATCAAAAAACATAGCCAATAATAATTCACTTGGGTATTTCCTATATTCATATAATGTAAAGTTGTTGGTAAATATAATATAGATACATTCAATTCAAATAATTTGAATACATATTAAATGTCTTTCATTCACAGAAACATTGAAATGGGAAACTCGGGAAGTACTAATAATATGAATGGTGACAGATCAGGAATTGATCGAAATTCCCACTTTAAACCACGTTTTGAACTCGTGAGCCAGAATTCACGTCGTCAGTTTCAGTGGACAAGATCTGGTAGAAAATCTAGTCCTATTAGTCCTCAACGTAGTTTAACTGCAGAATGGAGAAGATCATATCCATCTACTTTTATAAAAAAAGAATTAGAAACGTCATTTAAAGTCTTACCAGAATTAGATAAACGGCCTCACCTACGATCTACGACAAATGGTGCAATATTAAGTTCTGGAGGTACGATTAGCGGACGAAAGCAAAATGAAAATCAAGCCCAAACAATTTCTAGCTCACTCAGTCAACGATCTAAAACATTCATAAGTGAATCCGTGAAAGATAAAACCTCTGCCCTAAATAAAAAAGGTGGTTCAAGGCCCGAATTTACACGATCACAAACGTTACTATATATAAAAGCAAAGATTAAAGATTCCGACCTAAATATTAATGAGTCAAATTTGTCTCGGATGCAAAGACACACGTATTCAGAGCCTGAGCTGATAAATAAACTTAATCAGCAATCCACAGTTACAAACACTATGGTAGAACCTTCGTTGAAGCCCAGTAATCGAAATAAGTGTTCAAAAAAGCGAAGGGCTCCTGAAGCACCTCAAGCAGTTAGTGTCGCCACACCATTTATACAGAGCAATGTGGAGGTACTACGTAATACTCAAAATTTGACAAAAAATGCAAAACCCATACATTTTGAAAAAAATTCTGACCGTCTAAGTAAGCTTAACAAACAATCATCCAAGTTAGTGCAAAACCAAACTGACGCATTTAAAAGAGATGAGAATCGCCAATCTGTGAAAGGAAACTGTTTTCAAAAAAATTCAATTGAATGCCCTAAATTTGCTTATCGACGAGAAAAGAGCTCTGATAACATTATGTTAAAAAGTCGAAAATCTGATCAGCCTGAGACTTTGAAAATATCTCCATTGGATGATGATCATCAGAAATATATTAATAGGAATCCCAGAAGTAAATTTGCAGTCAAATGCTTAACTCAAAAAGATGCGATTGAAAATGAAATTGTTGCACTTCAGGAAAATAAATGCCAACGTACGTTTTATTTTGGTATGGAAACCGATACACCTGCGGAGATTATGCATTCAGCTGATACTGGTAAGTGTGAGTTTTGTTTTTAAATTTGTTTTTAATTACTGATCTTTCGATTCCAATGCAAAAAATGTTTAGCTGTTGAAAAACTCCTAAATGATTCCATTTCGCTGCCAATGATTTTAAACTATGAAATCGAATATAAAGAAACGACCTGTCTTGAAGAGAGTATGAACGACAATGGATTACTTGTGCGTATTCGTCCTACTCTACCGCGTCGACAAATAGAGACACCTTCGTTTAGTCCAACATTAGCTTGGCGTGCCCTTATCGAAGAACAGGATCGCATAGATAATTCAATTATTATAAAAAATATAAATAATTGGTCTATTGCTAATAGCGAGACGCCTATACAACCTAACCGAACTTCACAAATAAGACAATTTACCAGGCCAAATCACCTACTTACAACTTGGACTCCTGAACAAGATCTTGACGAAGAAACTGATGACAGAGTCAAGGGTCTTAGTACAGAAGATGACTCAAGTTCAGATGAATATCGTTCTAAATGTGAAGGAGATGGCTTGCTATTCTATGGAAGCAAAACACAAAATGCAAGCAATGATACTGTAACGCCCATTCACACCTTTAGTCTTTCACTTCCAAGGGATACTCATATACAGCATACTCATAGCATCGACATTTTAAAGGCAGGCGATGTATGTATACTAAAGATTTTATATACCCTGTATCCAATAAAATAGTTAAAAATGGAATAATCAGGCTGTGCATTAGGATTTAACAGAACAGTAGAGATATCTCCGACCAATTAAGCTCGTATACATTAAAGCATTTATCTGTCAGAGGCTCAATTACCAATGTTGGCATGAAAGCCCTCAAATAGCTCGAGCAAATCCATTTGTTTTTATATTTTAAGAAAATATCAGTTTGTAGCATTGGAGCACTTTAACGATTTCCTGTTATGTAAATTTTAGGTTGGATAAAGGGTATCTCCTTGTCGGGCACTATCGACTAGAGCACCTATACTTGAATTTATACTCTTGCAGAAGGCATCATAATTTTGTCACGAAATATTATACGAATTGTTTCTGACATTTCCAACCATATATAGTATATTGCAGGTATATATTATTGATCAGGACGATAAATTGAATTTATTTAGCCATATCCATATTGCCATCTTAGTACAAAGCTATTCTGATAAACCTATGCATATGTTCGCCCTTTTTCAAATTGCGAAGTCAACCGTACAACTTATTGGACAATTATATTAAATAGTTAAGATAGAGAGAATGAGTTCTTGGGTATAAAATAATAACAATATATGAGGAAAACTCTTGCAAACATCGAGCCAGTTTATCATATTCATGAGGACAATTAGATTTTGTCCGTAACGCTGTTGTCTGACTTAGTAAAATCAGCAAGACCATTTTTTGATACACGGAAGATAACTTTAATATTCTGCTTATATTTTTTCCTCATTCAAAGGTATGCATTTACAAAAGCCTTCAGAAATTGAAGCCGGAAAAATATTTAAATGGAAATACCAACTTGTACTCTAACCAAAGAAACTCAAGTTCGCATGCTCCAACAGAACAGATTAGTGCTACTAAGTTTGAATGCTCCAATAATTGGATGCTTCATAAGAACGTTAGTAGCGCGGAGCCTTTTACGAAAAGTCTAGAGCATGGGAGTAAAAGGCAAAGACTAGTTACTGTGGAGCCACAATCCATTAAATTCCTTACCGGAGGAAAACACGTAATGTATCTACCGGGTACCAATGACCAACAAAATCCATTGAAAGTTGTTCAACCTGAACCTAAAGCCAATATGCAAACAGCTAAAACAAATCGTCACTTCAAAAATAGACAGCGACCAATGCCACAAAGCTTACAAGACAAAACACCCATTTTTCCAATCACGGTATTATAGCATTTTATATTAAACTCAAAAAATTGTTTATAAAAAAAAGAAACATTAAATTCCAGTCTCCGAATGAAGAGGGTTTTAAATTAAATGATGAGAAGCCATTTCATCAACGTTTACTTCTTAATAATCCAGTGCGCCTATTAGAGAAAAAGATACATGCAGAGAAATCTCTAAAAACCGCAAAGCTCAAAATGTCACTGGATGGTCAACTTGAAGCATTAAAAAAGTAGGGATTTCTTCGCAATCTAAATTAAATATATTATAATTTTATCTTGCTTATACTTTAGGGTAGAGGAAGATTTTCAACGAAATCGGGCTGATGAAAAAGAGAACATACAGCATCAACTGCGGCTTTATTTTGGAACAGATGATGAACAGTACCACAGTTTGCCGATTGCACCTGTACTTAATAGATTTTCTGCAATAAATCTTAATGATTCGGATAATAAATTGTTTTGCCGTGATGATCCTGAGGGCTGCGTTTCAAATGTACCCTTTGCTACCCACGAAAGTTAGTATCACATAATAAAAGTTACTTCAAAAAGTATTTTAAGTTAGAATTGTGAATCTGTTTTACATATATTTAAAAAAACCTTTACGGTTTATAAAAAAGAATTGGAGGAATAAAAAACCAAAAACAACATTAAAAAACAATCATATTTATTTAAAGTTACCTAGTTTATCCAGCTTTAGCTTACATATTTACAAGCAAACTTCGCGACTATCTGTTACCTGCTATTTTCCAACTTATTTTTATCTCTACTACTCTTTGCTAAGCGAAGTTCATATGTAAGTTTCACTTGTATTTTAACAACAGCCGAGTCGATCTAGCTATGTCCGTCGGTCTGTCCGTCCGTATGTATGTATGCACGCGTCGATCTCGGAAACTATAGGAGCTAGAGACTTAAACTTTTCGAATATAGACTCGTCAATGGCATGCGCAGATCAAGTTTATTTTAAATTATCGATAGCCCACACCGTTTGTTAAAATCGATAAATATCTAAGTCAACCTAAACTTATTTCGCGTATTTTGAGAGCTAAAAATACCAGATTTGGTTGACGAGAATATTTTAATATACTACAGCACTAAGAGAATCTGTTATATTAAGATCGGTTTAGAAACACAGAAGTTATTAAAGAAAATGTAAGGTAAAGTTTTACAAATCTGAGAATCCTATTGTTCCAAGCACTGAATAAGAGCTAGTGAGTTGAAGTTTTGTTTTTAAAGTTCGTGAATACCATACGCAGATCAAGTTTATTTCGAATTATCGATAACCCGTTCAGTTTTCTTACTATCGATATTTATCGATTTTTTTGGACCATGAGCTAGAGCCACTAAATTTGGTTTAATATGTTATATCAATATTTCGGAATCTCGCTGGAAATATGAAATAAATCACAGTACAATTCAAGTAGTACAGCCTTCTGTAACAACAGATCGCATCTGTGTTAAGGGTATCACCTACTCGGGCGCTCCCGACTAGAGCACTTTTACTTGTTTACTTGCTAGTTGCTACCTTGTAATACCATATTAAGATATTCCTTTTAAGAAGATGCAAACCAGTATCTCCACATAAATAATGGTGAAAAATTAATTTTTAAATTAAATTATTAGATCAGTGACTTAATGCGTAACACAACATCAGCGCTAACAACGGACCCCTTTAAGGGTTCAAGACCTTCAAAAATTGGGAAAGGCGCCAATGCCACTTGCCACGCTCGTGCAGATCAAGTAAGCTTAAGCATTACAAGTAATGGTAAGTGATCATTCGACCATATGGGTATGCTACTTCCCTGTCGTCATGGAACAATTCCATAAAATACTACATTATACATTTTACACATACATTTTTTACATTTTGTATCATATTTTATCTTGCCTCATTTCTTTTAAAAAAAATATAGCGATCAAACATGAATAGAATGCAAAGTGTATTAAAAAAAATCATACCAGTATCCTGTTTGTACCATTCTAATTAAAGATTTCCTAATAATAAGAGGCCCAATTTAAGATTTGTTCAAAGCATGGAGTGCTCTAGTCTTGAACCCAGTTCCGAGCCGAACATTCTTCTATCACTGCGGACGGTAGGTATCATTTAAACTAGAAGAAAAACCTACCATAACATGTGTAATTGCAATTGTTCATATATTAAATTAAATATATATCAGAAATTTCGGGGCTGGAATGTGCTTTCGCCCCTAAATTGTTGCCTCGAGTAGAGATGTTTTTGTTTGATACATACATACATACACACACACACACACACACATGTTTCAGGAACCTGAAATAAACTCAAAGTGGGTGCTTTGCGTCAGAAAAGGCACACCGGTAACAGATCATGCCACCGGCAGCTTAAAATGCTAGGCACTCCAAGAAGCATTATGTAAACTGAAATGCTTATAATTCTTCAGCTTAACCTAAACCACTATAGAGTGGCTCAGGACCTGCTGGCCCAATCCGTCAAAGAATTGCGAGTCGACTTGGATATACTGAGTGAGCTATACACTGCAAGGGAGGTCCACTATGGGTCCCAGGAACGACAACCAAGCCAGCCATGGGCATGTGGAAACCAGCCAATCCAGTTGACCGCTCGATTGGGTGAAACGGACTTCGCCATGGCAAAAGTGAAGGGCGTCTGGATCCACAGCTTCTACATGCATCCAAGCTGGTTGCTTTAAGACTTCAGTGAAGCCGTCGACCGTTTGACCGATTATATCAGGCCGCATGCACTGGCATACATAGGTGGGTATTTTAACGGATAAGCGACTGCGTTGAAGTACCTCACCACATATGCAAGAGGACGCAGTCTGCTTGCAGCACTTGCTTCATTAGACGTTGTGCTAATGAACCAAGGCTCAACATATACGATCATCAGGAGTTATATTCTCTATCGTAAACCTCACCATC
Source organism: Drosophila colorata (assembly GCA_035041545.1). Classification (NCBI taxonomy): domain Eukaryota; kingdom Metazoa; phylum Arthropoda; class Insecta; order Diptera; family Drosophilidae; genus Drosophila; species Drosophila colorata. The sequence continues at coordinate 914,965 of JAWNLD010000657.1, read as the reverse complement.
ATCACTGATCACATCGCACGCTGCACGAAATGATGCATAAACGACGCATACACGGCTAGCGACCACTTAGCAATTACTTGCACAATCGGGTATAGCATTTCTCGTACGCCGAACCATAATATGCCAATCAGGGTGAGATTCATAGCAGACAGTCTGGACCAGGAAGCAGTCACTGAGATGTTAGCATGTCGAAAACTAAAAAATTCGACAGATTCAATTCCGTCTACTGGTGGACCGGCGAAATTTCTAGAGCAAAATCGGGGTGCATGGGTGTATACGTGTATAGCTGCAAAAGGAAGGGTTTGAAGGGACACATAAAGGAAAGCAAAAGCCTTCGAGATGGTGAGGAAGAAGTTAAATGCCAACAAATCCGCAGCGCCAACCGATAGAGCTGGAAGCTATAGTGATATAGTGACAAGATAACCACGCAACACAGAGCTAGATATGGACATGCAGACAATCGGAAGTAGCAAGCAAAGCCCTTATACAGATGATACTAAGCCACAGGGCCACAGAATCAGCCGCTTCTCTTGGACGGTTTCAGCAGACGCAGCAATGGGATGCCTTCAGTCGTACTGTGGCAAGAGCAAATATCGTGCAGAGGTGGCAAGTACGGTGGAAGATAGCGGCAAACGAAAGATGGACGTTTCGGCTTGTGCAGAACATAAAGTCCTAGCTGGAAAGAAGGCACGGTGAACTAAGTTTCTGTCTAACGCAGATTCTTAGTGGTCATGGGTGCTTCAAAGCGTACCTGCACGTTCTGGAGAAGGAAACCGTGGAGCTGTCTTAGGGGAGCAGCTAACAGTGGGGACACTAGTAGGGCACATGCTCAAAAGCAGCAGGAACTGGTTAGCCGTCTGCGCTTTCGCGAAGACGGTAATGGAGGAGCTGAGAACGCTTGTCCGGGAACGGCAACGAGGAGAGACAAGCAAATAAGCCTGGATAGCCTTGTGAAGCAATGCCGGGACCGCCCTGAAGGCAGTCGAAAAATACGAGATATATTTTAAAGTCAGTTAAAATGTATATAGAATAAACAAAACCCGCACACATACGGTGAACGGTCGACGTATGAATACGGAAGAGGGTAAAAATTACCATATGTTTTAAGAAGGCAGTCATTTTGGCTTTAGAAAGTCCTCCACAGGATGAAAGGGCGTCTTATTAATGGTTCGTCTGAGCAAAGCTTAGAGATGACACCCCCTACAGCTGTTACACCCCGCCGAGCTAGGAACTAGAACGTTTCCAAATGATGCTGGCATACAGAGAGAGATCTCAGATTGAGAGTGATTGAGGTGTTTTACTTATGCTCATAAACTTTTATTATTCTTTGCATAAATTAACTACCTTTTATTTTTTTATTTTTTTTATTTTGTGCTTTATTTAAAAAGCTTAAATTTTGCTGTGCACAGTACTTTCTGTTGTGTTTTTATACCCTGAACACATTGAAAATGGGTAAAAAGGGTATAATGGTTTTGTGCAACTGCATGTAACAGGCAGAAGGAGGCATCTCCGACCTCATAAAGTATACATATTCTTGGTGAGGAGTAATAGCCGAGTCAATCTAGCCATTTCCGTCAGTCTGTCCGTCCGTCCGTGAGTATAAACGCGACTATCTCGGAAACTATAAAAGCTAGAGACTTCCACTTTTCGAATATAGACTGGCACTCGCAGATCAGGTTTATTTCAAATGTTCGATAACTCTTACCGTTTTCCTAAAATCGATAAATCTCTAACATGACATCAAATTTGTTTAAGATTATTTTATAGATTTTGAGAGCCAAATACACCAAATTTTATTGAGAATAGAATATTTTAATATACTGAAAGAGTCTTTTGCAAATATATTTATCAAGATCGGTTAAGAAACACATAATTTATTAAAGAAAACGTGTGGCAAAATTTGAGAAATCTGAAAAACCTCTTGACAGCAAGCACTTAATAAGGGCTAGAGAGTTGAAGTTTGATTTTTAAGTTGGTTGGTACCATGCGCCGATCAAGCTTATGTTGAAATATAGATAATCCATCTAGTTTTTGAATATCGATATTTATCGATTTTCTTGACCAGGTTTTTTGAACATACCACAGAAACTATTAGAGGTAGAGCCACCAATTACAATTTAAGTACTGCAGGCTGATTATTTCTGGGTTCAGGGTATCGCCTAGTCGGGAGCTTCAGAATAGAGCACTCATACTTGTTATTATTAAATTTATCTAACGCGAAGTCAGTACTGTGTTATTGTTAGTGTCTGTTTTGGTTGTCTTTCTATTTAGCGCTTCGCATCGCATTGTTTGAGTGTGTGTTTTCTTGTGCGTCACGCTCACGCGAATGTATATTGTTGCTTTTGTTCGACACAAAGATTGTTTGCATAAAAAAATCTTTCGTTTGAGCTTTTGGTTGCTCTATTTTCGTATGCTGATGTTCGTCAGTTTTGTCCTCTAGCACCAAAAGTAATTTTTTGTTTTCCCCTGTATGTCGTGCTGCAAAAAAACTTGCACAGTCAAGCAGGCTGAAAATTCTTCACCACCGCAATTTGTTAATTGCTGGTTGTGTGAGGATCATATTCTCATGCGAAATGTGCAGGTCTCACTGGTCGATAAATTATCCGCAATTGTAAACAAAGACTGCGGTGGATTACGTTGGTCATGCCCAGTTTGCACCGATATTCAACTTGATTTCTCCAGAATGTTTAATTCTGTGAAAAATCAATTCTTAAAACTGAATAATGTCGCTAAGCAGCTTTCGAGTGACTTTGACGCGGTCATCCGCGTTGTTTAGCAATTTAAAATTTGAGTCTCCCCCTAATAGCCAGTTACAGTATACATTTTTAAGTGTTTCCTTTCCCTTGCCACCTAAATCTGTCCAACCACCTTCGACAGCTTTGGATACGCCTTAAAACTTAGACGTATCCCCAATGCTGTCGTTATCGAAAATCTAACACTGCACTTGCAGTTCCAGTTCCAGTTCGCAGAGGTAGACCCTCGCGCAATATGTCGCGAGCAGCAAACATGCTGCCCTTTCTACGCCTCCAGCCGCAGCGTTAAGTATTGCTTTTTTCTTGCACGAATTCCAAAGCTATAAACAGTATCCCACCTCCCGCCCAACCAACCGAGGGGTACAGTCGTATAACGTGCGACACGAGTCGCGAAACACAAAACGAATACCAACTATTTAGAATCTGCTTGCTAAATAGCTTAATAGTAGGGACTTAATACATTTGGTTTTGGAGCATTCGATCTGCTTTCAAGTTGTCAAAGGTTCCAGAGGCACAGAAGCATCCAATATTAGTCCCTAGTAAAGATGACTTCATTCGGCCCTGCTGCATTTGCAATTTTGCATCGGAAATGCTAGATACGTGGCCCGCATTGTCGAAAGAGGATGCGTGCATTGTGTACGGTACAAGCCAAGGCTGCAACAGCAAATAATGGGAGAGCTACCATTGGAGCGGCTCACAGTCTCGAGAGCACTGCGGGGTGGACTTCTGTGGACCGGTCAACGTCTACCTTCGCATAAGACCTACATTGCCATATTCGTATGCATTGCCACAAAGGCTGTTCATATCAAATTGGTGTCCGACTTGTCAACAGATGCTTTTTTGGCTTCCCTAAGGCGCATGATCGGGTGACTTGGCTGACCAGTCGATATATTTTGCAATAATGCAACTAATTTTACTGCAGCGAGCACCCAATTAAATGAACTTCGCAACTTTTTCTTTCAACAAGAAAATCAACGTTCTATTGTTAGTTTCTGCGCTAACAAATTTTTAAATTTTCGTTTCATTCTACCGAATTTTGGAGGCTTATGGTATGCGGCCGTCAAGAGCGGCAAGGGTATCATTTATCGCAGCTTAATGAACGCCCTCCTGAAGTTCGAAGAACTAGTCACCATTACAGTCGAGGTGGAGGACATCTTAAACTCGCGCCCCCTGACATCACTTTCGTCTGATCCAAGCGACCTGGAAGCGCTTACGCCACGTCACTTACTCGCTGCGAGTTTTGCCGGAGCACAGTAACAACCAACTAAGTTACTTGGATCGCAGGCGCTTGGTTAGTGGCATCAAGCTCTTAGTTCTGATACACGTGGACAATGTGCCTTCGAAAAAGTTGGATAATGGCCCGCGTGTCGACTACAATTTCTGGACGAGATCGGCGAATTCTAGTAATAGATATTCGGGCGCCCAAGGGAGTCTTTGGTCAACCGATTCTCTAGCTTGCTCGGCTACCAGTCTCTTGCGTCTTTCAATGGGGGCTGGATGTTGGCGCAAACGCCCCTTATTAATTAAAGTTTTTTGAAATGTAATATTCTACTTAGCTATGTCCACTCTAATGTTCATATTGGCATTACGAAAGTTCGCTTTGCTTTACATCTAGATGGGCAAGCTACAGCACAATAAACGGTTGCACCTATGAAGTGCTGAAGCAAAGCTACGGGTTTCGAAAAATATCACCCCCAACACCCTACTTCGCATGCTTGACAGGAAAACGCTCCTGACTATACAGATATTATTAAATAGATTATGACAATAGACAAAGTGGACAGCCTGCATCATATTTATCGATAGTTTGCGATTTTTTTTGTATTTCAATGTCAGATAATATATCACAATAGTATTTGCAGTATCGATACTTCAACGAGTATGAAATCAATATGCAACAGCTGTTCTGTATTTTTATAGTTTCTGAGTTTTTTTGTTTAAACAAAATATAAGCTAACAAAAAAACGTATAATATTATGGAACTATTAAAGAGTATTAATAATAAAGAAATTCTAATGGAGGTACCTAAGTAATCAATTTATTTAAATCAAAAAAGACTACATCTATTTCTCCACTAGGTTCTCCATTTGTCTATTGAGCTTTTGATTGGAAACATTAACGACCAACAGGCTCTTCGTTTATCACACAAATATGGGTTCCAAAATCCAGATGACTTCCTGCTTGCAACGCGCACAATATCAAAATACTATAAGCATTGTTGCTCAGACAGTGGCGAATCAGATATTACTGAAAAATTGCCTTATTTAAGTGAAGAACTAAGACCCCTTGTGCCCCTGGTGCTCGCGGCCAGACTGGATGCAGTCGAATATGCTCTTGGAAGGTGTGAATATTTAAAAAACGACGTCAAGTGTGTGGTGTCTTTTTTCTGGGATACGCGTCTGATTTTAGGCGACAGTAGTTTTAGGAGTAATATTCGACAAGTGGCGACGATAAATTTGCACTGTCAATCCCATACAAAACGAGAAAATATAATTTTAGAAGTGGACCTAGAAAAACTCTGCGCAATGATTGAAGTATTAGAAAAATCGCTCAAAATGGCCAACGTTTTTAATGAATAATATATGACTTATGTATTAATGGAAAGTTAATCGTATTTTAAATCGAGAAAAACGGGTATCTTAAATACCGTTACAAGCAAATGGAAGTTGTGCGCAATAGGTAATTAATTTCATTTTCACCTCACAATTGTTAAGCTTGGAGCAGATATCTTGGAAAACAAAAAAAAATTCAAACAAAAAAAATGTTTAACCGATATTTTCTGTGCGAGCTATTTGCAATAGTTGTCCGATTTGATAGTATTTCGCAGAAATGTTTGAATGTTTTTTTGTTGGAAACCCAAATTGAACTTAAAAATGTTGACAAAAAAAAAATGGTTTCATACAAAACTACAACTCTTTCAACAAATCATTCGTAAGACAGCTAAGTGATATTATTAGCCCGATCCGGCCTACTCCGACATATGTACTGCCTGCAACATATACAGTACCCTATGTAAAATTTCATGATAGCTTAAGAACTGAGAGATTAGTTTGCATAAAAAAAGGCAGACGGACGGACATGCAATATAGACTTGGGTTGATACTGAGCAATGTATACTATGCGTCATACATTTCCTGATACCCTCTGCAAGGGTATAAATAGGTAAATTAAAAACGTATAATAGTGACTTATTTAATAAATTGAAAAACTGAAGGACGAACACGCAATAGGTGATCCTTTTATCTTGTGCACATTTTTATTTGTAAGTCTAAATAATTACATAAACATAAATAAATGATGATAATTTTTGACAACCCTTTAATCAATGAGTATGCAAACTATTAATAACACACGGCACATTACTCAGAATTCTTTATATAGAGATGAAACCAATGAAATAAAAATGAAGGCAACAAATTTGCCTCACACGTTTTTTGTTAACTCAAATCACTGAATATATAGTGTAACAATAATTACGGTAAATACCCGTAAAGCATATGCTTCTATTTTAGATTGTGTATTTTCCTATTTTGAGTTATTTGTATAAGGTAAACAGTTATGCATACATTTAATTTTTCTATTTATTATAAATTCATATTAAGAATAACGTAAATATATACAATCATAATATACACAGAATTATTTATGTAGTTTTATTTTTTCAAATTTATTACTCTTTAATTTTTATAGTTGTTTTTTCTCAAGTAAGCTTCTGATTTCTACGTTGTACTTACTTTGGGTAGGTATTAGCTTAGCTAATTAATAAAGGCAAATTTTAACCATACAACCGCATTTGGGCGGCATTGGTGCAGAACGAAATACATAATATATCGTTGGGCTGAAATAGCCACTGACTCAGCTTATACCGGCAGCTAAATACTGATTCTTGTAGTAATATGCACAAATGCCAACCACAATCGAAACAGCTGTTGTCATCATCACCGATTTCGGGGTTAAGACCTTTAAAAACCATTTACTTAAATTATAATTAGATTTGGAAGAAACAGATCGTCGAAAATTGTTGCGTCGTTCCTCCAGTTTAAGCTGTTCCTTCCTATAAAGTACACAAATTGTAAATTAATAAGCCCTCTGCTGAAATGGGAGCAACACTTACTCTAATTTTATAAGTTCCTCCACCTTCTTTTCAATTACAGTTAAGCTATACTTGTCATACAATTTACTGGATGTAATCAAAAGATCCTCAAATGGCAAATCATCCGGCAACTGAAAATGAACTGATTCAGCATACAAATCGATTTGCCATTGTAATTTATTTACCTTTGATAAGAGACAGTGCACTGATGCCATATCACAGTCCTCTTGCAGTATGATATTCGCTCTATACAGTAAAATTGCGGCAGTAACAAAAATAGGTGTATACATAGGTGAGGCTAGGAAGTAATCGTACAATCGCACTACAGCTTTGTAGGAGTTCAAACTGTGCCCAAACCAGGTCAAATACCATGGTAAAGCAAACAAGGTGCCCACTGAAGATCGTTGCAGGAACTGAAAAAGTTCAGGCCTCTCAAAATGGACCACAGGCCAAATAAACATCAGCCGTCTCTGTGTCGCCTCCATTGTTTCCTGCATACATTCGGAGAAGTGTGTGGTGGAGAGCTGTTCCATTATGGCGAAGGCTACTTCTTCACCGGCGACCAACAGAAATGTTACTGCGACATCGTGGTACCCTTGATAATAGCGAAGGTTTGGGTACTTTTTTATGACCCGAAGTATGAGCACTGTCAGCTGGTCCTGCAGTGCGATACGTTGTTCGTACGGAATGCCTGGCGGAAAGCGTTTCAACGACCGATTCACATCAAGGACAACTTGATGGTATTCCGGGTGGCTTTGCAGTTCGTCTAGAGTTGGAACACGTTCCAAGTCCGTGACATCCACACCTGCCAACTGAGGCCACAGAGTCCGTCTTAGGTCATCGTTCACTAATCCAAAATCGCTGAGTGCCAGTTCGCGCAGCGCTGCGATTGGAATGCGGTTGTCGGGGCTCTGGGCAATTAATTCTTCGATGGCCACTCGCTTGGCACTTTCTTCATCGCTTTCTGGACCTACGAGTTTATATATTTTTACGATTATCAGTAATTTCCTTATTTAATTGTATTTGTAATTGTTTGCATGACATACATTTTTCGAAATTTAGAGGGGGAAGATCGATTTTAATTTCGTCAACATTGCTCATCATTGACAAAATTAGTTTTGTGTTTGCCGCAATTGGTCAGAATGAGTTAGTACCCACGAGATGTATATAGATTAAAGCTTTAATCAATTAATAATAATTTTCGACCATTTCTTATATCGGAAAGTTTTTAGATACCTTGAAGAAAACTTAAAATGATTGTCATCGATATAGTAGTATCGATATAAAAATCGAATATTCGAGTATTTGCTTGTGACGTTGTAGCATTAGTTTGCATTAGCATTACTTTAAAAGCATTTGGTTTGAAAATGTTTACTGCTTTCTATATGTGAATTTTTTCTCAATGTAATTATAAAATCTTAAACAATTGATATCTAATCAGATTTTTTAAAATTAATTTAATTTAATTTTAATGTTTTTCTAAGTATTCAGAATCATATTCTAACACGCTAAATATGTATATACCCTTTTTACATATCAGACAAATCTCTAATGTAAAATAGTATAATTGAATTGGAATTGGTCTCTTTCAAAATATTTGTTATGGCAATTGATAATAGGATTTATTCTTTTTGCGCAATGTATTAATATATTAGTTTAAACTAAGCCGAAATTTTTCGGCTCTTTATTTAGAGGAGGCTATCAGAAAACTGCTTACTAAATTAGGTAACTTTAGCTCTAAAATTGTGGGAGATATGGATTCTCGCGGCTTACCCGCCCCAATATATGAATTTTTTTTCGATTTGTAACTCCCCCATTGAGTGTATCAAACAAATTTTTATATACGATCTCGACATTAGTCATTAGTAATCTGTCTGAAAAAATGATGTAGCTAGTTCTAAAACCGAGGCTAATATATCGATTTTTATCGAAATGCCACGCCCCCAGTGGGTGTGGGTAGAAAGTTTTTAATGGATCTTTAAATGGGGCGACCAGTAATCTACCTTTACAATTTGGGGATTCTAGCTTTAAAACTGCGGGAGATATAGATATTTTTTTTTTTCTGATCCTTAAAGGAGGTGATCAGTAATTTACCATCCAAATTCGGTGACTCTAGCTGTAAAACTGTAGACGATATAGACAATCGCGATTCGTGTGTGTGTTTCAAATTGTGGAAAATATGCACCTTTTACCGATTTCCGATTTGAGGTGCATCGACATGTTATCGATTTGCCAGCCTCCTAGTGAGCGTGCACAACAATCTTAACACTTGTCTGGACAGACGGGCGGACAGCATGACGGGCATTGCACAAACCCAATATACTAGTTTCACTTCATGAACTTTAAGAACGTTTGGTATGTTAGTATTAGAGTCTCAGAGCATCGTAACACTAAAAACGGTTAAAACTCCATTCCCTCCCACCTAATGATTGGTTACGAAAAAATGTATGTTCACATTTCCAAGGTCAGCTGTAGCAAAAAAAATTTGCCCAATTTTTATTAAGCAACAGGATATTCAAGCCATTAAAAATGTTCAAAAAGTAGTCATTAAGTCTGCAGTTTGCATCTACAATGATAGATATCAATACAACGGTATCCTCTACGCCATAGTTACCAAACAAAACACTACAGCAACTTCCAACATTAAAATTAACTTAACTAACAACATTTTAAATATCGTAAATAAGAGCGCAAGCAACAAAGTTAAGATTAATACGCCAATTGGAAAACCCCATCTGAACCCCGTAATATTTTTACTTATTCTTAGATTCAGACTCCCTTTCTTCAACCAAAGACAATATAAATACTAAAATTAGTAACGCGCATTTCAATGCAAGATGAAATTTCTAGTATGGCTTTTCAGGTGGCTTTTCGCTCTCCAAAAGCCACACGATCAAATACCGAAGTCGTTGCGCTCTGCTGTTGCATTTAGCCATTGAGTAATAAAATACAAAGCGGAATTTTGGATCTCGAGCTTTTACTCAAAATACTTTCTGAGCGACGATGAGGTTCCAAACACAAAATGGAAACGCAACGCCCAGTTGTCTATGCGCGCATATTCTGTTGCTGTGCCTTGCAAAGTCACAAACATACGTCTTCTTCTTATTGGCTTGGTTTCTACTTGCAGCAGGCCAGCCAGCATGGCTAAATGCCATTGAGTAATAAAATAAGGAGCGGAATTTTGGATCCAAGCTTTTATTACCGTTAACACTTTATGAGAATGAGATGCGGTTAGTCTGCAAACACAAAGTCAAACACAGGCAAATTTACCATAGGATGCAACAACAAAACTCTGAAAGCAACAACAGTTTGCATTGTCCTCTATTCCGTTTTGATCGAAGTTTCCGTGCATAGATGCGTTCGTGGGCATCTTCGCGGGGCGCGGGGTTCAGCAAAAAGCAAAGAAGAGTGCAGATCATAGCCACCAGCCCACGACGAAAAGAGACAGAAACTTTTTCGTCGTCTGTCTTCATTCGTCGACGCAGTGCTGTTGTTGTTGCTTAAGCGAGGCGAGGCGTCAGAAGCTAGAACTTTTGCCTGCCTAAGTAGCATAGTAAAAAAAATCAAATGGTCCCTAATTCGGCGCGACGACGTGACGTCACATCGGCTTCTTTTCGACATGCAAAAATTGCACACTAGCATTGAAACTTCAGTTGTGACGTCGCGTGTTGAAAAGAAGTTGCAACCTTCAGGTTTTCATGCATGTTAAAGGGCTGAGCACACAAATACTTTTGCATTGGCTGGACAATGTGTGTATTATTTAGGCGCGTCGAGGCATAATTACCTTTATTTATGCAATTAATATATGAAATGTTTATACAAAACATATTTTAAATAATAGTTCCAATTGTAATGAAACAAATAGGAACTAACATTTTTCCCTCACATTGATATATTATTTTATTTAGAAGTTTTTGAATCAGTAATAGCAGCACTTAGGAAAAGTTAAAATACCCTACTCAGGGAAAGGGTGTGCTGGTCGCCTAAAATTGAAAAATTATAAAATTTGGCCGGCCTGCTGCAAGTAGAAACCAATCCAAGAAGAAGAAGACGTATGTTTGTGACTTTGCAAGGCACAGCAACAGAATATGCGCGCATAGACAACTGGGCGTTGCGTTTCCATTTTGTGTTTGGAACCTCATCGTCGCTCAGAAAGTATTTTGAGTAAAAGCTCGAGATCCAAAATTCCGCTCTATATTTTATTACTCAATGGCATTTAGCAAAGCTGGTCGGTGCTGGTGCATGCTGGAGAAAAGCTCTCGTCTCAGCGAATGGCGAGCGAGCTTTGAATGTATGATATAGGCGTGTCCCAGTAGGGCAGGGGATACAGCTGTTGTCCCCCCTTAGAACACAGACTTTCTGTAAATAAATATACTTTTTTTTCGCTTCATATATTATTTTATTTTATGTGCATAAGTACAATATCAAAAAATTTTACATACACCTTGTACTCCCCATTGAGTAATAAAATAAAGAGCGGAAATTTGGATCAGAGCTTTTATTACAGTTATTTGGTTTCCGGGAACGAATTAAGGTTGGTCTGCAAAAAGCAAATTCAAACATAGGCAAATTTGCCATAGGATGCAACAACAAAACTGAACAAGAAGATGGCTCTAGTCGGGAGTGCCCGAATAGGAGATACCCTGAACCCATCGGTTCATTACATACATTTTATTAAACTCCTCTGTATTCATACACACGACACCACAGCCGCACTTAGTAACATAAAATAAAAATAAATAAAAAAATGCTCGCGCTGCGCTCTCGCTTTTAATATTTGCAGACAAATTTTAGTATGCCGTAGTTGTGAAATTTCTTGTTCACAAAATAGGAAACTATATCTTTCAAATGTTGTTTGCAGTTGATCTGCGAAAGCTTTTTGAGAGTGTGTATGCCAAAGACCAATTTTCCACATTTTGTTGCTCCAGAATATTTCACATCGCTGATGTCCCAGCATTAAGTTGCACTTAGACCATGAAGCATGTTAAGTTTAAAAAATAAATAAAAAATAAAATTAAATACAAATTTAAATAAACAGCGAGATTCGAACTCGCGTCTGATAGTGCGCCAGGCAACATCTCTACCACCGACAGCAGCAGTTTGATTTGCCTTGTCAACATCTGAGGTTAGAAACACACATGCACAAACAATCGCTGGAGAATTCGAAGCTCACACATATGAATGTGCATATAAGTTCATATGTATGTATGGATATGTGCCTGCGCTTGGCGCTTGCCACCACGTGGTTTGTAAATATACAAATACAGTTTCTTTAATAACTTCTGTGTTTCTTAACCGATTTGGATAAAATTAGTTTTAATGCATTCTTATTGTACTATAATATATTTATATATTTAGCAGCCTATTAAACCAAATTTGGTTGCTCTGGCTCTTATAGTTTCTGAAATATTCTCATGCAGCTCCGCTTGGCCCTCACTATGGAAAGCTAATTCTTAAATAACTTCTAAACGTAACAAGAGCATTGAAATCTGCATACATACCAAAGCGCAAGTCCGAAATATACCAGGTCAAAAAACCGATTAACACTGATTATAAGAAAACGGGATAAGTTATCGATCATTTGAATTAAACTTGATCTGCATATGGTATATACGAATCTAAAAAGTCTAAGTTCAGCTCTTTAGCCCTCGTAGTCTGTGAAATCGACGCGTTCATACACATGGAGGTTGACGGATAAGGCTGAATCGACTCGGCTGGATATGCTAATCAAGAATATATACTTTATGGGGTCGGAGATGCCTCCTTCTGTCTGTACATACATTTACACAAAACCATTATAACATTTTTACACATTTTCAATGGGTTGTCCTCTTTTTTATATTGATCGAGGTTTGCGAGCAGAGTTAAGGATCTGGGCTACTTCAGGGGAAGGGGTTAGCAACAACAATAATAATTTCGGCAGGATTTTCTCTAGCAGGTAGAGAAACTGAGCTCATAGGAGAGGGGCGCAGGCCTTTACAACAAAGAAAAAGCAAAGAAGAGTGCGGTAGCATAAGATCATAGGCAGGAGTCCACGACGAAAAGAGACAGACACTTTTTCGTTGTCTGTCTTCATTCGTCGACGCATTGCTGTTGATGTTGCTTAAGCTAGGCGCGGCGCCAGAAGCTAGAACTTTTGCCTGCATGAGTAGCATACTAAAGAAAATGAAATGGTCCCTAATTCTTCTCTTTTCTTTTCGTCATGCAAAAATTGCACACTCACGCAGAAACTTCAGCTGTGACGTCGCGTATTGAAAAGAAGTTGCAACCTTCAGATATTCATGCATATGCATTAATATGCTAATGGGTGGCGCACACATATTGATTTACAATTTCCTCATATTGATTTACAATTTAATTTTTAAGTTATAGGATCAGTACTTGCATCACTAGCGAAAAAGTAAAAAAAGAAACAGAAAAATTATAAAAATTGGCCGGCCTGCTGCATGTACAAACATAGCCAAGAAGTATAAGACGTATGTTAGTGGCTTTGCAAGGCACAGCAACAGAATATGCTCGCATAGACAAGAGCGTTGCGTTTCCATTTTGTGTTTGGAACCTTCCCAGAAGTTCTGGTGGTGTCAATTGACCATCGGCGCGTGAGAGCGTTAGCCAATTGACCGCTAGTAGGTCCTTAGTAGTGCAAGCAAGCGGACAGACAGACGGACATAGTCGACTATACTATTGCTCCTGACCAAGAATATACTTGTATATGATTTATGGGATTGGAGATGCCTCCTTCTGCAATGTAGATTTTTGAAATTTGTGGGGGAAGAAGAGGGCGTAGCCGAAATTTTTCGACCCTATATTTAGAGGAGGTCAGCAGAAAACTGCTTACTAAATTTGGTGACTCTACACCTAAAATTGTGAGAGATATGGATTTTCACTTACCGGATTACCCGCCCCAAGATATATGGATTTTATCGATTTGCCACGTCCACGGTGAGCGTGTCTATAAAGTTTGCGATCTTTAGAGGAGGTCATTAGTAATCTGCCTAATAAAGATGTATGTCTTTAGCTTACAAAAACTGAGAGAGAAACATCAATTTTATCGAAATGCAGCGCTACCGGTGCGCGTCGCGCAAAATTTTTTTTAGAATCTTTAAAGGTGACCAGTAATCCACCTTTGAAATTTGGGGACTCTAGCTCTAAAATTGTGGGAGATATTGGCTTTCGCGATTCGTAGGGCGGGGTGGCTGGGGGCGTTTTAGTCGGCGTGACCGGGATGTCAAGGTTCAATAGCTACAACATAGTTATTTAAATCAATGGCGCCGCTTTCTTTAAAATTATCGAAATCTGCAATTAAAAAAAAACGTTCACCTGTAACTTTTTACATGCGTACTTAAGAATAAAAACGCCAAGGTAATTATAAAAGCTCTTAAAAATACTTTTCAAGCCATATATAAAAATGTATCTGCTGTGGTTTTGAAACTGTGGTATATCAATTTTATCGTACTTTAGCGTAACATAGCGTTTCTTTTCCAAACGTCATGGAACAAAACTTACTTGGTTTATGATACAGGACAAGTTCGGAAAGATCGAAAAAGGAAAGACACAAAAAATTTGATTTGTTGAATCAAATTAGCTATCAAATATTATGGTATGTTCTTCATCTAGACCTTTCGAAGGGTATATATCTCGATCGGACTATCGTAGCAAAAGATAAGATTCACATCTCGAAGCAAACAGACGTGTTTTTTTTTGAGCGCTTTCGGGTTTTTTTTCACAATTTTCTGAAACAACCGGTGTTTTATTATTTTTTTTTTATTTTTTTTAAAAAAGCTTTCCAAAAGCAATATAGCATACCCTGTTGGCTTTGTGATAACGTTGTACATGCGAAATGTGCAGGTTTCTCGGGGCTTGAGTGGGTCTCCTAGGCGTAAGAAGTCCGCTCCTCGTGATTTGCCGTTGCCAAGCTCCCTTCAGCCTTCGAATACGAGTCTGGAACCTTCTATTCCGGTGACACAACAGCTTATTTCGTTTGCTACCCCAGTAGCTTAGACATCTGATGTTGACACAAGTTCGGTTACCGAATGTGTAAGATCGGAGAAAGCCAAATCAGACGTTTATCATCCGGTCCACCGGCTGGAATAGTTTCCCAACTGTCGCACATATGGCGCCTAAACTTATAGTTGGTGTTCCACAATGAAACACATTTTTCTTTCTAGGCTTGCCCCTCATTTCTCATCGGATGATGTTAAAGCCTATATACAGGCTAAAATTCCAGCCGCAACTACAACAGTGGAAAAGTTAAACTTGGCCTATTCAAGGGATATATCATCCTTTAAAATAAGTGTTCAACCTGAACTGTTTACCAACATTTGTTGGTTACCATCACCTTCCCTCGGCGACACAACCTCGTTGTCAGCGTCAAAAAACTAATAAATTTTTGTATTTATATCACTTGCTCTTACATTCCTCCGCTGTCCGATATGCCTATTTATTAATATCACCTCTCAGCCATCCAATCAATCTCTTCCCTACTATCTGATAGGGACCTTTTGGTTGTTCTTGGTGATTTTAATCTTCTCGACGTAGCTTGGTCATCTCTTATGGACTCAAATTTTCTGTTGCCTTCTAAGTCACATGACTTTGATATGATCTTTGTGTTAGACTCCTTTAAGACTTGAGGACCCTTTTCATCCAACTTTCGATCTGGTCATTGAAATTCCTGCTCCCGTGCCTAATACGGTACCAAAACCTGCGGATCGTACCCGTTGTTTTCAAAAAGCCGATTTCGTTAAGCTTAATGATTTTATTCAGCATACCGACTGGTCCTAACTGTACAATTGTGTAGATATTGATGTTGCCATTAAACTTTTTACGATACCATGAACTCACATTTCGATGTCTGTATTCCTCTTGTATATCCGCCGAGGACTAATCAGCCTCTCTGGTTCTCAAAGGAATTACTCAGGTTAAAAAATGTTAGGTCCCGATATTTTTTGTGCTTCAGTTTGCACAAAATCCACAGCAATTTTATAGATTTGGTTATTCTAAACAAAAGCTGTCTATTTTGCCTTCCAAAATAACGTTTGAAAACACAAGTGGAAACACTGATCAGGGTATCGCCGACCTGTTCGCATCATTTTCCCAAACTACTTATTCCACATCCACTAGGAATAATCAGCTTTATCCTCATCAGTTACATGAGGACTGTAACTGATGAGGATAAGGTTGATTATTCCTGCTTTGTGTCGTATCATTACGGAAAGTTCGCTACTTTGCGATCTTAACACAATCAAACCGGTGTCTTCACCTGGTCCTGATGATGTTCCAGCCTGTGTGCTCAGGTACTGTGCAAAAACATTTTGCAAACCTATCCTAAAACTTTTTAAGTTGTCTGTTGACACCTCAACTTTTTCTCCTATTTGGAAGGAATCTTTTATCACCCCTCTCCATAAAAAAGACAAAAAGACTGTTGTCGAAAATTATAGAGGTATCTCCAAATGGCCTGCCATTCCAAAATCTTTTGAGAGAATGATAACATCTCAATGCAGCTCTATTATATCACAGCATGGGACTATGAAACGTAGATCTGCAAACACTAACCTTCTGGCTTCCCAGTAAATCTTATTAACGGGATTTCAGAGTATCTGAGAAATATATCCCAAAGGGTTCTTTTAAAAATTCACATTCTTACTGTATCAGGGTGACATCTGGGGTTCCCCAGGGATCATCTTGGTCCGCTTCTCTTTACTCTTTTCATCAATGACCTTCACTCGGTACTTTGACACTCCCGTGTGCTTATGTATGTCGATGATGTGAAATTTTGCATTACATGCATTAAAAGAATATGGCTTCAAGTAATCTCTTACTAGCCGATCTTGACGCCTTTGAGTCCTGGTGTCAAGACCTAACCTATTAAATCTTAATTGCTCTAGGTCCAAGGTAATGACTTTTTATCGAAGCTCTCCTCAAATGTTTCCGTACAAGCTAGGTAGCATACTGATTGAACGGTTAAATAATACCGATAAAGTTATTAATGACCTAGTCGTCGTTTTTGATCATAAACTTAAATTTGATTCTCATGTTATGACCATAGTCAACAAGGCTATGACTATTCTTGGACTCATCAAGAGATGATCTAAGGAGTTTGATGAACCTTATACGACAAAGACACTTTTCATATCTCTTGTCCGTCCCATTCTCGAGTTTAGGTCATGCGTATGGACCCCACAATACGAAGTACATGAGAACTGAATTGAGTCGGTACAAAAGAAATTTTTACTATTTGCCTTTCGTGGCGTAAATTGGGATCCTGTGCTCGGTTACCTTTATACCCAAGTAGGTTCTTATTGAAAAATCTCCCCTCTCTAACATATCGGAGAACTATGCTTGACGTAATCTTTGTCTATAATTTAATTACTGGCGTAATCAATTCATCTGAGTTGATAAGACAATTAAATTTCTCGGTTCCAATCAGACTAGCACGTAATTTTAAACCCTTAGTACTTAACCACTGCTTAGCTATCCATGCCCTGCATGAAGCCTTCCGCGTCCTTTTTGATGGTTTTCCCTTCCTCGTATTAAGTATTTAGTCCTAAGCTATTTAGCAAGTAGATTGTAGATAGTTAGTATTCGTTTTGTACTTCGCTACTTGTGTCGTACGTTATACGACTGCGCCCCTCGGTCGGTTGAGCGGATGTGGGATGCTGCACATATCATCGGGATTCGCTCGAAAAAAAAAAAACTTCAAAAGTTTGCGTATATAATGTCAGCTGCTTTTGCACACTTCGTGGTGCTTCGCCACTAGCACGACAACTTTGATATTTATTCCCGACTCTAGCGTGTTGACTTCTATGACCCAAAATTAATTGGTTGCTGATATAGTTGGATGTAATTGTGTCAAATCAATAAAATGCTTGGTGTTCATTGATTTACCTGCCCAGGTGCTAAGCACAGGTAGTAAACATCCACAGGGGAGCGCGTAATTTCGGAAAACCGATTTAAACAACTTTTTTTTATTCATGTGTCTCGGTTTGCAATTCCCTTATGTCTAACAAACCTAGGTGGCTTTCACAAGAATTACTAAACTTAAAAAATAGAAAGTCAAGGATGTACAAGAAGTTCATGAAAACTGACTCTTTTTTGGACTACTCTCGATATCTGAATGCTCGATCCAATTTTTTTGTCCTAAATAACCAATGTTATAAGAATTATCTGAAATGTTGTAGCTTACAGTTCCACCGGGATCCCAAGCGGCTTTATAATTTCGTAAATGCAATGCGTAGATCTACCTTTTTTTTCGAAAAAACTGACTCAGATCAGGCTATCGCCGATCTATTTGCTGAATTTTTTCAAACGACTTATAGTTCTCGAGATTATCAATTGGGTTTGCCTTATCCATATCATGCAATTGACTCAAATTGCATTTAAGGCCTTTGATCACGGAAGGCTCCATTCCTAACATTTGGAAAGAATAGTTTTTTTCCTCTCCTCAAAAAGGACACATTTCTAATGTTCAGAACTTTAGAGGTAAGCTAAGCTGTCTGCTATTCCTAAGATTTTTGAGAAATTGATAAATTCTCAACTGCAACATCTTTGTAGATCTATAATTTCACCCTGCAAGCATGGGTTTGTGAAATAGAGAAGTACTACCACTAACTTATTGGCATTAACGGCTTTTTGGTAGTATTAGGTTTCGAAAATAAATGCAAACATATGTTATTTTCACTGTCTTCAGTAAGGCGTTTGACTCCGTTAATCATTCGCTTTTACTGCACGAATTTAATTTTCTGGGATTTCTAATTATATTGGAAGTCACCTTGGTCCGTTGTTATTCACATTGTTTATAAATGATCTTCCTTCTATGAGTAGCCACTCTCGGGTGCTGATGTATTGCAATCCGATCTTGACAGTTTTCAAATCTAGTGTCAAGTAAATTTATTAAATCTTAATTGCGATCCTGTGTGCACTTTTCGGCGCTAGCGCTATAGCGGCCGAATTTAGAAACAACATCCCATAAATTTTATGTTGTCTTATTGGACAGGTTAGGTTAGAGGCAAACTTTTCTTTGATATTTTATACTCGTATATAATTATTAATACACATATGACTAGGGTACATGTTTTAAGTATTACACAGTGAACGATTGTTTCGCTGTAACGTTCTCACTTGTTTTTATTGGTTTATTTATTTATTGTTTCAAAGCAATCAAAATTAGGCTTAGATGTAAATTTGTTGGTATATTTAAACCTAAAAAATACAGATATATATACAGATAAAAGAGTGTTTATTTTAAAAAGTCTTGTTTCTTTTGTTGTGCACTTTGCTGGTAAAGAATTTAGAAACAAAATTTCTGATTCTTTTAGGAAAATGCCAGTTATCATTTTAATAAGATAATACAAAAATGTGAAATAAAATGTTTATAACAGCCCTAGTTGAAATAAAAGTACATCATACATTTGTATATGTAAAGCATAATTATAAACCTAATTTGTCAAAATGTTCCCAGTTTAATTTGATTTATCAAATGTTTACAACAAAAAGTTTGGATATTCAGATATATAAAATTGGTAATATTATAAATGCCGAAATATTGCTAATAATAATAAATGCCAAAAGATGGACAAATTATGTCCCTTTTTTGTATGATTGGCAAAAATCTACCTACATTTGCGGTTTACATGTCCAGCAACATTTACACATCATTTCTGGTAGCTGAACATATTACATCAATGATTATAAATTAAATTTTGTGTTAAATTTTTAATAATAGAAACAATACTTCAGTGTAAGTCTGAATTCACTTAATATTACTTACATATATTTATAAGTGGCTCAGTTAATACATATAATATATATACTAATAATATATATATTTATATATATTAATAATATAAGAAAGTAAGAAAGTCATTATTGATAGCTTATTTTACATAATCATGATACATAAGTATAAAAGCAGTAAGTCGAATGTATACACATGTGTATGTACATTAATTAATGTTCTATAATCCTTGCATATTTGCTCGGATAAATATACGTTGCTTTCATATGTACTTTTTAATAAATTTTAGTTTCATTTAATTTTAATAAATACATTATATGTATATATATTTTTATATTATATTTAGAAGTAGGTGTCATAATAAAAAATAGTTAAAAAGATTACATAATATATTTTTACAACTATTGGAATTTTTTTTATAGATTGTTTAAACAGTAACATTAATGTTTAGAAAAAATAGCATTTTTAAGTATCTAAATTTTATATGCGCGTTATATTGATTGCATCTGTTATTGATTCCCTTCTTAGAAGTTGTTTTGTATCGTTTTCTATTTCAATTGGCGATATTCCCGTACTGTGATCATTTAAATACGGAGTGTCTTCCTCCACAATTTTTTCGAGTAGTATATCGCCAGAATTATTCAGGCCTGCGTGATTTATTGAATGCATTCTTTAGATTTCCATAGGGGACTCGTCAATATTCATATTACCATTTCGGCCTACTATTTGACCATTAGATATATTTTCTGTAGAGCTGCAATGCACTACGGCAACATCTGTGGGTGAAGGCGACCCATTGCGTCCGTTTTTTTGCAAAGCTACAGCTTTTCGTGCATGACGTGTGGTTAATACTCCAGTTTCTACATCTCGCTCAAGGCGATGACCTTTGTATTTTTATAATATATGTCATATTTTGATGATATAAATAATACAAAAAAAATCAGTGCGTGTATTACCTGAACGCGATCTAGTTAACTGTCTTTGCACATAGTCTTCAAGATCCTCTTCCTCTTTTCGGCTTATTAGGCAGTTTAAAATTAATAAAAATAAGCCTAATCCAAAGGAAAAAAGGCCAGTACATGTAACCTCATTCCACCACGCAGAGCTAGAGCCTATTAAAAATTTTAAATATATTAAAGTTTATATTCTAAGAGTAAGCTTACTAAATACGTTCCAGGACATAGCTTCATCTGGAATGATGCCAGCACCACATAAAAAAACTCCAAAAACAATGAAAACAATGCCAATATGCAACATTCCGATACTTGTTACGACCTAAAATAAAAATATCAGCATTCACTTCGTACGTACGATCAATTTGACCTAAGTAAGCATATTAACCTGGCTGTCTAACATTCCTGGTCCGGCCTTAACAGCATGATGGGGATGATTATATTTACGTCTTACAGATCCGCTCGGCGAATGAAACGTGTCCCCACTTTCTGAACTCTGAGTGCTATACCGCCTTTCTCTTGCTCGTTTCTGCTCATCACGACGTTTTCTTTGGCGCTTAATCGCCATGGCGGAGTGTATGCCCACGGAATGCATTGTTAAACCTTTTTAAATTAACAGAAAGTTATAGATAATAATATATAGATAATAATAAAGGTGTATAAGTCACAAATAAGCTTATGTAGGGAATAGCTCGAGTCACTTTGTATGCAAGCAGTGAGCAATCTACTGGTTTCACTCCAACAAACTAATAGAAAACACATTTATCCTCTGACTAAGGGACAATTGTAGCGCACGTAGTTGTTAACTGCCTTCCATACTCTCATTTGAGAGGAGAGCAGTATTTATCATGATTTTCAGATGTTTTCAGGTTTAACAATATATTTTAAATTTACAGATCACTGCAGTGTCTTCCAAGCCCAGACTTTAATCAACAGTAATTTCTGCATAAGTTGTCGAAATGAAAAAGAGGAGAAGCAGTGTAATTTCAACTTAAAACAATCGAAATTCAATCATGATTATTGTTCTCGTGACTTTCAAAACTCTAATTTTGGGAAAGTGGGGTAGCCGGAATCTAACTGCCTTAGATCGTAATTTTATCACTTTGTCTGACGTAAGTACACACCGTTATGTTTTCCAAATTTCAATTGTATTGAAAGACGGACGTACAGCAAGACGGACGAGTATAAAAAGAAAAATATGTTCTCTGCGAATAATGAACGAGAACATATGTACATACATTCAGTTTCAATTCAATATTTACCTTCTCCAAAATCAAAAATATATTTTTTTTAGTGTTAGAAATGATTTCTCTACTCTCTTAAATATTTTGCACAACTGTTTTTTTCCCTTTGTTACCTTTTTTTTAATGAGGACAGGATATTCAACAGTTGTGTGTACATACATACACAAATCAGAAAAGGTAACATTGTTAAAAATTCAACTTGTTTGATATATGTATATATATTTGTGTATAGTTTCATAAAATTAGCAGATTATATTCGTCAAGGCCAGTTTAGTTTTTGCGGGTAGGAAAATTAATATTGCACCCATAAAACCTTGTATTCGCATTTAGTTTACAAAATCTTAGGAAATACGTTTAAAGTTTTATAAATTCCCTTCTCTGCTGGCTTAAGCTGTGTGTTGTTCACTTCTAAGTCAGTCAGGACAGTTTTGTATCTTTATGCATGTACATATATTGAAGGTATCTCCATGCCAACATTTCAACAGGTTTACATTTATTTACTCCTGTGTGCATTAGGAGTTACTTACATGTATGTATTCTCTTAAATACGATTTAATACAATATGTGAAATGAACTGTCTTTATATCGAATGGCGTTAGCAACCCCTAAAATAGTATGCATATGTTTGTATGTACATATATAGGGTGACAACCACATACGCGAATGTGCACATTACAAATGCAAACAAACATTGCATTATGCGTGCACATTTAAAATAATTTATTTATGGATATATATTTTGTTTGTTCATATACACACAGAATATCTTTATTGTTACGCACCTTTGAATGTATGTAAGTATTAGCGCTCCGGTTTACTCGTTAGTTAATTAAGCCGATATACACTATATTAGTCCTATAAAAACATATTGTGTGTACTGAATATTATATTATGTGAATATATACATTTGCATATGCAATAGGCCATACATACTGTCTCATAAACTTATATGTATGCATTTTCCTAAAATGTAAATAAATACATACATTTGCATTCATTCACGCAGCTACATAAGGACTTAAGTAAATGATATATATGTAGAATACCACTTATATGTACATTACATGTTATATATATATACATACATAGATACATATATATATATATATATATATATATATATATATATATATATATAGCAAGTACACATTTATTGCATTCTTTGTTATTACACTAAAATCTAAATATATCGATTTTTTCTAGTTCTTTGTTGCCTTTGTTTTTATCTTTTAATTACTAATCAGTGTTTTCTAGTTTTGTGTACTTATTATCATTATTTTTTTTTTTAAAGCAGGAGCAAGTTTTTTACATTAGTTTGTGTTATAACACGTATAACTTTTAAAATTTATCTTGTATTGGCCTTATATTATTTATTTACACCACAGAGCAAATCAGCCTGTAGGAAATACTGCACTTTTGACTACAGTTGTAAATTTGTGTCATGAACAGGAACTGAATTCCTTTGGAAAACATCTTTGGATAAAGGGAGTGAAGGAAAGCTCTAAAATAGCTTTCAAATCTTCCACCTGCAGGTTAACAGACAAAAAGCTTTTGCGTTCATTAGTATACTTCAAAAACATTTCAGTAAGTAAAAAGCTTCTATAAAATAAATGTTAACACAAATTAAAAATTAAATTAAATTAAATAGATCCTAATTTAAGCTGTGTAAATATTGGACGCAATGAATAGCACTGTTAAATGTCAGGACGATTTTGTTAAAGGCTTTAAGCTTCTCCATGTGAGTTTTATGTGCCTTTGTGTTGGTGCTTTTGTATTTAACGCCATCTATCAGTTTGGAATTAACATAAGATAACCATTGCACATTGGTTTTTGGAGAGTACTTTGACCAATTGTTTCTATAAAACAAAAAATAAATTATTTACCAAATGTGTTTTTTCAAATTCATTATACGAACTTTAGTTCAGTTCGCATCATGCGGTAAATATCATATTGGTAGTCTCCTGTAGCCGTAAATAGCTCCTCATCATGGGATAGGTCATTATAATGGCAGCATCCGTCAACGGCTATTCTTGACAATGTATAGTCAATTATTGTTGTTCTAATTCCTTGTGTTGCCATCGACAAGTCCCTTCCATGAAGTTTAAAATCAATCTGTTTCTTTTCCGTTTTCTCGATTAGTATATTGCCCCAATGTAAATCTCTATGCTCAAATTGGAAGGCTTCTTCCCCAACTGCTAGTGTTAATATAACCTATGGATGTATAAAAAAAATTAAAGTTACATTCACTGATAATTTAACATTATCTTACCTGCTGAAGTGCAGAATACGCCTGCTCGGCATTTAAAAATGTAAATGTTGACATGTCTTCGCCTGCAAACTTTAGCTCCAAAACTATGAAAAGCTGACTGTCAGTAAACATTTTGGGATGGTCATTTTCCGATTCTTTTTCAGCGTCATAATCCTCCCAAAGTGATATTAAATGTTTTGGATACTTTCCTTTGACCAAACATACCTAATAACAATGAAATATAGTTAACATTATATCTTTATGTGTGTAATTATAAAAATATATAATTATAAACATAATTTATATATATATATATATATATATATATATATATATATATATATATATATATATATATATATATATATATATATATATATATAATTCAAGTTCTTACGTTGTAAATATCCACAAAGCCGATTGTTAAATTGGTTTGGTTTATTCGAAGATTGCTCATCTCTTTAGAAATTATGATTTCGGGCAATATTTGTTCAAAAGTCTTTTGCAATTCGCCATTGACCAAAGTATTACCTTCAATCGGAAGCACTTTCAGCACTACGATAGAATTTGTGCAATTCTTCGGTACATACTTAAATACTTCACCGTACACCCCCTCGCCAATCTTGCAAGTATCGATCATTTTAGCAAATGAATAAGTTGTACTAAATCTATACGGCCTGGACTGACCACAGTACTTCAACACTTCTGTTTCGTAATTGTCTATTATTTTATGTTCCTCAACATGATCTATGTACACTGATTTTCTTTGGACTACATGAATAGCTCCCAAACCTTCCGTTGAAGGAGCCCTCGGTAGCAAAGATTGCTTTGGGCTCATGGAATCAGGCACTTCGTTAAGGTTTGTACGTCGCCAGTTGTTTAAGGACTTGCGCCATTTTCCTGGTAGCAGAACAAGTGAAGATCGGCTCTTTCTACAAACTTTTTTAGCTATGTCTTTAGAACGTGCAGACTCAATATTGGAATCATTGAACTGTTCAGGACTTAATGTATTAACTTCGAAGCAAACATGCTTTATCGTTCGCGGCTGTACTTTTTCTGCACGACAAATAAAAAAATGAATAAAAGCGATCTTACATTTATTTTTATAATTTTACCAATTTCATCCAATTTACGATTATCGGGAGCAGTTTGTAGCCCGTCTAACTTCATGCCAGTTATCGGCGACAATGCGCAATGGAATAAGTTCGAGTTAAGGCGCTTTGCACAAGGAGTTGATATGGAGTTGCCTCTTGTCTTTCTTATGTTTAATTCCCCACCAGTGTCCAGGAATTTCGAGTTTTGTCCGGAGTACTCGATGACGCTTAAAATGTTTGGGTTGGAATTTTCGACACTAGAGTCAATATTAAACGATGCTCGCACATCTTTCCTAATTATTTTTTTATCCCGTAGTTGCCTATGTTTTACATTTTAATAAAGCGTTGATTAAAGTGTTAATTATGTGTTCTAGCAAATAATTTTGTACGACATACGGCCTGGGATCCAACAATCGGTCGAATGAGTCCTTCCAGGCGTCGTCTGGCAGAGTGTAATCCATTTTGGTTTATGGTTTTTAATAGAAAAACTCTTTTATGTTAATGCATGCTACGTTTCTACAAATTTTAATTCAATTTGGACTATTTGTTCATACAACTATACTGTTTTATTCGAAATGGTGCAAAAACGCAATATGAGACACTGTTAACGCAAAACAGAGCGAACACAGCATTGCATGTCCTGTGAAGTAAAAACATCGCGATATTCAATATCGATATTGACAAGTAAACATAAATTAATAATGTGTTTAAAGACAAAGATATTAATAATAGTTTGCCTGGTGATAGCGATCGATCTCAACAAATAACATTTTAATAAAATCAGTAAATTATGTTGATTTAGATAAAATGAAAAAAAAAATTTCGTGCCTATGTCCGTCTTTAGAGACAAGATGGCTCTAGTCGGGAGTGCTCGACTAGGAGATACCCTGAACCCAGCGGCGAGCTGTCGTTAGATGCATTTAATTAAATGCCTCTGCATTCGTACACATGACACCACAGCTGCACTTAGTAATAAAATAAAAATAAATAATAATTTATTTGCAGACAAATTTGAGTATGCCGTAGTTGTGAAATTTCTCGCAAAATTTTCTCAAAATAGGAAACTATGTCTTTCAAATGTTGGTTGCAGTTGATCTGCGAAAGCTTTTTGAGAGTGTGCATGCCAAATACTGATTTTTCCGCATTTTGTAGCTCCAGTAGTCCAGAAGTCCCAGCATTAAGTTGGACTTGGACCAATAAGTATGTTAAGTTAAAAAATAAATAAGAAATAAAATAAAATACAAATTTAAATAAACATTACAAAAACTCTGTTGACACAGAGGGAATCGAACCCGCGTTTGCTAGCCCAACACCTCTACCACCGAGCTATAGTAGTATTCTGATTATTTCTGTCAAAATCTGAGTTAAGAAAATAGCACACATGCTCAAACAATCGTATTTGAATTGGAAAAAGAACTCACGCATGTGAATGTGCATATACATACATAGGTATGTATGTATGTGTGCACACGCATGCAGAAAACGTCTGCGCTTGGCGCTTGCCACCACGTGGTTTGCCAATGTACAAATACATTTTCTTTAATAACTTCTGTGTTTCTTAACCGATTTGGTTTGAAATTTGAAATTTATTTTAGTGCAGTCTTATTGTACTATAGTACATTTATATATTGCCTATTAAATCAAATTTGGTAACTCTGGCCCTTATGAAATATGGGTTAAAAAACCGATAAACACTGATTATATGAAAACGGGGCAAGTTATCGATCATTTGAATTAAGCTTGATCTGCGTATGGTATATCTACGAATCTAAAAAGTCCAACTTCAGCTCTCTAGCCCTTGTAGTCTCTGAAATCGACGCGGTCACTCAGACGGACGGACAGACGGACGGACAGGGCTTAATCGACTCGGCTACATAATAAATATACAACTTGATGTATTGGTGCTGCTGTTAACTGAGCACATGCTGTTAGTTACTCTGTTAAAGATTTGGCAAATCATTTCGATGTTTCAGAGTTCTTACACCAGGCTTAATAAAGTCTGTTGAAGTCGCAGTCGAAAAAGTTGTTACACCAGCCGTAGTCGTAACGTTAACGCTGCGTGTACGCGTAAGTTACAATAGTAAAATATTTAATTATTAAAAAATTAAAGTGGAAGATCAAATCATGGACATGCTTTGCGCCGCACACGATATCGAGGATTAGGAGTAATTTACTGATCTTCGCTTGAACCTCACTTAGCAACTCCTCCACGTCCAGTATCTTAAAATTTCTATAAAGAGTTTTTTGTCTCTCGTTTTTATTTCCCGAATAACATTGGCCAAGATATAAAATTAAAGTTCAGTTATGTTTTCTTTGCTGAGCCCAATATATTTGTATATACGATTACAGTTTTGAATTGAGCTCTATGATATCACAAACAAAAGCAATATCTGGTTTACAAATATAAAAAATATATAATCAGATATATGAATAAAATCTTATTATTTTATAATCCATGACTATAATTGGCACTGACTTTTAATTTTAACTATATTATTATTAATAAATTTGTTTAAAAATTATTATTAAGTTTTCTAGCATCAATCAAACCAAACATAAATTCAAATTAAATATAATTTTTGTGCTAAATAAAATCCGATATTCATTGTGAAATGTTACGGATAGTAAAAAATTATTTGTTCATCTCAAAGTGTTAAATTTACTCATTTGGCAGTGCTAGATACATTTTATTTCTAATAGGGTGATATAGGGTGCTTACACCGAAGCCACAGCCTGATGCAGTGGGATTCCGCAACAGCCGTTTTTGCCGGATAAGAAATATATAGGGCTTATGTGTGTGACAAGCGGGCCGATAGTCCGCAGTGGCCGCAGCTGCGGACATATTCAGAGGGTTGCATTTCGATTTTAACTTTTAACATTTCTTGTGTTTATTAAAATTGAAGTATTTTTGAACTTTTTATTTGTTTAAAATGTGCTACGGATGGTTTGGTTTGAAATGGACACGCAAATAACGTAGCAACAGTGGACGGAGCAATCGGAACTGCCGTTCCTGGACGTGTGGGAGGGAAATTTGGCAGGTATGCGAGAGCCGCGTAAAAACACGCATGTCCATTAAGAGATGGCCAGCAGATTGGAGAAATTGGGCGTGGAAGTGCTACCAAGTGAGGTCAAAGCGAAGATCGCCACGTTCAAAAGGAAATATTCGTATGTATGTGCAGTGAATAATAAAGCAAAACAATTTGAATATTCAAATTTTTAGCCAAGGGAGAAAGTTGGACCGTACGGGGGATCGCTATCGACGTGGAAACACATCGACAAAATTGCGCAAATTAGCGATAACGCCAAGGCTTTACACTACGAAAAATATGTTTTTGAGAGCTTAGTAACAGGTTAGTTATTGTATCTATATATAAAAATCTGTTTGGCAATATTTGAAAATTCGGTCCCCAAACCCGGAAAATGGTGAACAACCGTTGTATGCAACTTTTTTGTTTTTCATCCGATTAGATTCAAACTCCACTTCCAAGATCTATATGAAAAGTCAGCAATGACTGCGTATCAATTTATTTTTTGGCAAATTTATCCTTGGTGTGTAAAATAATAAATAAAACTTTCACCCATACAACCTTGACTATAGGTTGTATGGGTGAAAGTTTTATTTTCTTGCGATTAGCTTTAAACTTACTTTCAAAGCTTCACATAAGAATATATTAACAACATTGTTAACAATGTTGTTTTCAACATCCGCATGCAAGGTCGGAAAATTGTTGAAAAAAAAACTTTTGTTTTCCATTCGATCGGATTCAAAATCATTTTAAAAGATATTTATGGAAATTTTATAAAAACAACATTTATTTTTTTGGAAAATCCATCGAAAATTTGAGGGCTGATTTTACATTTTTGCCCGATTAGCTTCAAACTCATTTTCATAATTTCACCTAAGAAAATATTAGCAACGTAATTTTAATTTTTGGAAAATTGTCCTGCAAATACGGAAAGTC
This sequence comes from Drosophila colorata, assembly GCA_035041545.1. Lineage (NCBI taxonomy): Eukaryota > Metazoa > Arthropoda > Insecta > Diptera > Drosophilidae > Drosophila > Drosophila colorata. The sequence continues at coordinate 885,885 of JAWNLD010000657.1, read as the reverse complement.
AACAATACAAATTAGAATCTTAAAGAAAACACACAAATACTACATCCATACACAAGCCTGGCCAGGGATTCGAACCCGGACAAAATGTACATCTGTTTTGTGTTTTTTTGGTTTTGCTTATGATTCTTTGCAATTTTCAACGAGTTTAAGCTCCGAAGCGTTGCCACTCTTTCTATTTTCTCAATGATTGGCATTCATTAGAATTCTCAACGAGTTTAAGCTCTGAACGGTTGGCAATTTGTTTGTGAACACAAAGTCGATATCAAAGTCTGGTGATAATAAAAAAGGTTGTGATTTCACAAACTCCGCATGCCGAGAAATGCTAGTCATTTATTAATTTTACATTTAATATAACTTATATTTAAATTTCAGACGATGCGGTTCATATAGATGGCGTCATGGCTCACGATCTGTTGTTACCAGGTATGGAAGTATATCCACTTCTCAACCGGCTAAAAAGAAAACAAACAAAGACGACCAGCATACTGTAGCACTTCCTGTCCATTCGAAAGTTAACTTAAAAGAAAGGTCATCACCTAGAACTGTCCAAAGCGTTCTTTTAAATATACATGTTATTATGATTACTTAAGTATGTTGTTTTATTTATTCACATATTGCCAGAATCTCTCTATTAGCATTAGCCAATAACACAGTAAAAGTGTTTGGCTGTACCACTAATCAAATAACGTATAGATGAGAATCTAGGACAAAAAAGTGTGACACTCATTTTCTACACAGCAACTTCAGCTTTGCTCGGGTCCTCATTTCGCTCACAATCTCAAGGAGCAAGAGGATCGAGCGAGATAGCGGATTTGTATGGAATTGCTCTTTGTGCTCGCCAAAAATTGTTATTTTTTAATTTTCGGTCGCTTTCCTTTCGCTTGAGCACTTATGTGAAATTTGTAAAGGTTTTGCCACTTTGGCATGATGATTTTGGATATTTTGTAATGATTGTTGGTGAGGGTACCTAAAAGCGGGTGCGTTTGCAAGAAAAGTTTCTCGCGATGAGCATGCACTCACACTTATTCATGTACAGTAAGCAAAACAATTTTTTTTTTCGATATCTTGCTCTGTTTCATTATTATCGATAAAAATCGATTTTTAGACTTGGTTTTCTTGACATATCTTTAAGACTATAAAAGCTGAAGCCATCAAAGGATACGTTGATTATGAATGTTTTCGGATTTTGGATACGCAAATCAAATACTACAGACTTCCGCTTTGGTTTGTACATAGATTGATGGATAGATGGATGGTTTTATTAAGCACTAAACATTTTATAGCGATTATACTCTTAGTTTAGAAGTTATTTAAGAATTCATTTTCCATGACTAGAGCCATCTTACTTGTTTTAGAATGAAAATATAGAATTCTTAGATCAATATGTTCGCCCTTTTGTAACTAATGCGGTTGGATTCCCTTGACGCCATTTTGTGCTTCCCTTGTCGTATTTGCAGTAAAACCCACACATGCTCTATGCGATCCAAGTCTGGAGATTGCGAAGGTGTTTTAAGCTGCTGTTGAGCCAAATACGTTGAATGCTGCGGGTAATTTTCTTGCTAAAACAAAAATGTGTTTGGATTATTTTGCCACTTGCATGAAAAATGCCTTCCAAAATCTTGTTCTATGTAAAGGTATTATTTTTGGCTAAAAAAAAACTTCTAACCAAAAATATTTTTTTTGGATTTGTCTATAAAAATAGCTTTTCCTCAAAGTGAGTCTTGCTTATTTAAGTTCAGTTTGACAGTTTCTAGCCTCTTTTTGTATTACCCTTGAAAATAATGCCTTTTGATGTTCAATTTTTCGATGATACCCAGCACTATGCAGGGAACTGCGTATAGTATGGGGGCAAACTTTATTGTCACTCGCTCTGGGGATGTTGTGCGATAGAGCTGAAGTGTCTCCTTTTTTCTCCTTCTCTTGATGTTAGAATTGCTTCCACATTGTTTATGATTTGCACTCAATTCAGCTGCATTTCCAATTTGTATACCCTGAACCCATTTAAAATGAGTAATAAGGGTATAATGGTTTTGTGCAAATGTACGTACAGGCAGAAGGAGGCAACTCCGACCCCATAAAGTATATATATTCAATATCAGCGTCACTAAAAACATCACAGAAACTATCAGAGCTATTTGTTTTAATATGTTCCCGTAAACGATACGCAGATTATGAATAATTCGGATTTTGGATACCTCCCCCGTTCGCCCCTATATCAAAAAAAATAAAAAAGTCAGCAAATGCAGTACTTCTACAGACTTGCACTTCGGTTTGTATTCAGATTTCAATGCTCTTGTAAAGTCCAGAAAATTTCATAACTATCCTATTAGAAGTTATTATTATTTAAGAATTAACTTTCCATAGTGAGGGCCAAGCGCAGCTGCATGAGCTTATCTCAGAAACTATAAGATCCAGAGCCACCAAATTTGGTTTAATAGGCTACTCGTCAATATATAAATGTACTATAGTACAATAAGAATGCATAAAAAAAAATTTCATCCAAATCAGTTCAGAAATCCATATGTACTAGTATATGCACATTCATATGCGTGAGCACTTTTTCGAATTCTAAAGCGATTGTTTGTGCATGTATTTTTCCAAGCTCATAATGCTGCTGTAACTCGGTGGTAGAAGTGTTGTCTAATGGGCTACCAGACGCTGGTTCGAATCTCGCTGTGTCAACGAAGTTTTTGTACTGTTTATTCAAATTTTTATTTTATTTTATTTCTTATTTATTTTTTAAACGTAACACACTTATTGGTCCAGTGCAACTTAATGCTGGAACATTGGCAATTTGAAATGTTCTTGAGCAACAAAATGGGAAAAATTGGTATTTGGCATGCATACTCTCAAAATATTTGAAAGATATAGTTTCCTATTTTGTAAAAATGTTGCGAAAAATTTGACAAATACGGCATACTAAAATTTGCCTGCAAATATTAAAAGTGAGCGCGAAGTTAGCGCATTCATTTTTATTATTTATTTTTATTTTATTTTACTAAGTGCGTGTGGTGTCGTGTGTATGAATGCAGAGGGGTTTAATTAAATGCTGGGTTGAGGGTATCTCCTAGTCGGGCAGTCCCGACTAGAACCATCCTAATTGTTTTAATACAATTTTGTACAGTGTAATGTCCAATTTCCAATTTCAAGAGAGAATATTTTTTGTATTAAATATATTTTTTTTATATTTTCTTCAAATCTTTTATCTTTTATCAAATCAAAGTAAAATGCATGCAAAGTATTGTCTAGCATCAAGGTCAAGGAAATTTCTTGAAAAAAAATGATTATAATCGTAATTACAGTTAAAAAAAAACAACAAAAATAATGAAGTACAAAAAAAAAGAGTAAGACAAGAAATATTCTTTATTATAATGTAATGTGTATATACATGTGTAATGTAATATATGTATGTACATAATAGTAATTATTATTTTTTTAAGAAAAAGGAATTGAGGTGCCAATTGTAAAATAATCTATAATGTAGATTATATGTATGTATTATCAAATATTTACGGAAATGCATTAATTTATACTTTTAATATTTTTTTATTCATATTGTATTTTTATTAAAACCAATTTCGTTTTATGTCTTTTTGTTGCAGGCAGTACATACATATGTGGGAATCCACAATATCAGAATTTAATATGTATCGAAAAGCAAAGAAAAATAAAGTTCGATTTGTTTTTAATAAATAAATACACAAATAATATTAAATAAGCATTGATTTTTTAATAAGTGGGTAAGTATAGGTATAGTATAGGTATAGTTAATGCCTTTTTTTAGTAGTAGTATTTTTTTTAGTTTCAGGGGAAAGCGCTTTCCATTCTCCAATTCTTTCGTAAATATCCTAAGTAAATAAATTATATGTATCAGTTACATACACATGTATATGTGTATATATGTGTAAATAAATTTTAATATATGTCTGTATGTATATTGTTGGTACGTCATATAAGGAAAACTGTTTCTTAAGTTTATTCCTTTAGAAACTGCTGAGGTTTCTCTTTTGTATATTAGTTTCATAATATTGCTTGTCTTTTATTATGAGTTGACGAAAATGTAAAGCTTCCAATTGCAGAGAAGAGCAACACAGTTTGTATTATTCAGAGGGTAGCAAAGTTTGTGAAGAATATATAGAAATGCTTATGTCGCATGGAATCGGTTTGGATTACTAAGTAATTTTTAGTCCCATCTCAGCTTTTGAAAAATATTATACTGTTGTATTGCAACCCTTTTATACCCTGTACCTATTGAAAATTGTAATTATGTATCATGTGTACATATGTATGTATGTATGTTCTTGATCAACAGCCGAGTCAAGCCGAGAGCTTCATAAGTTCGTTTTTCCTCGCACGACAGTTTCTACTCAAAATATATTGATTCGGACGGACTGACTTACTTAACTGAATAGTTGCTATAGAAAAGCCGGTCAAAAGTTGATTTCTTGATTTAAAAACATATAATTTTAAGGTATCTTGACAATGAAAAAAAAAATGTTCAGCTCTGTTAAATTTGAATTAATTTAAATTAATATTTGAAGCGCTGACCAGCACGTTTATTGTACTTTTAGGCATAATTTGTGTTCTGGTTTGGATGTTGCCTGACGTGTTGCATGTAGCTGTTTGATTAAGCCTGGATAATCTTGCCGTAACCTGGAACTTTCAGGTTGCTCAGCCTGCTATTTAATTAGCAAATATGCTCGATTAGCGTGTACATATCTCCATATAATAATATTGCTGTACAATATAACTGCCTTATTTTGATGAAAATCCAATATTAGGTATGCTTCATTAAAATTGCAAAGTTTGTAAATAAATATTGTCTATTTCTACATTGACACTTAAACTTGCAATTATTTGTTTTAATGACATTTTGTTTTCAGGCGCAGCTTAAGCTGAAACTCTTCCGCTGCAAGTGTCGGCCAACAGAACGAAGAGTATCTTTGACATGCATGTGCTGGTTTTTTTATACCCTGGACCCATTGAAAATGTGTAAAAAAGGGTATAATGTTTTTGTAACAGGTAAAAAATGCCATCTCCGACCCCATAAAGTATATATATTCGTGGTCATGAATAGCCGAGTCGATTTAACCATATCCGTATGTCTGTGCGACAGTTCGTCTGTCAGTACGAACGCGTCAATCTCTGAGACTCTGAAGATTGGTATTATAAGTTATAGATAACCTGCCCGTTTTATTTTTTAAATTTATTTATATCGGTTTTTTGCCTGGTTTTCTTATTTTTTCATATCTCATAGACAATAAGATCGGACAATAAACACCGAAGCTATTATGCATTTCCCATGATCCGCAGTTTGTTCGTTTGTTTGTGTACGAATGTACATATGAACAAAAGGAGCTGGGTACATGTACCATATACCACGGTATCTCCTAGTCGGGCACTCCCGACTAGAGCATTCTTACTTGTTGTTTATGGTAACGTTAGAGTGTTGACATTCTACTGAATATGAGACTTGAATTTGTTTCACATAGACCGTTCATTATTTTGTGTTTTGCATTTACTGTTTCAGTATATAATGAAGCTTTAATCGGGCAACATCCTAAACTGTGTCACGTTAAATTTTTGGGCATCGAATGCTTGATAAAAGCATGCTGATGTTTACCAATGTTAAATAATTTGTTGGACAATGAATATATAAAATTACATTGTGATTTGCATCTTTAGAAATCAGTCTTTAACTAAGTACAAAATTGTGGTATTTTGTTATTTAAAGTATTTTTTACTTTTAAAGTATAAGAAATAAAATATGTATATGTGCTTCACGCTTTTTAATGTATTAATTAGTTAATACAATTGATTAATAAATAAACGGTCGCAAATAAGAGTTGTTCTATAACATACAAATCTCCTGCTAGCACAAACACCAAGTAAAGCTACATACATACATGTACATATGTGTATAAAAAATCACGTATATATATTATATGTACGTATATAAATTTATTAATACGTGAGAAATTATCGTCACAAAAATTGTTTTCGAAACTTCGTATTTAAACAAAAAGAAAGCAATAAAGAAAAACAGCTTTACCAAAGCATTATAGGTCGTATTTATAATAATACTTATATTATGTATACATGTTTAAGTGAGAAATATAAATAAATAGAAAGACAAATGTTTCACTATAAGCATTCTGTCCAGCTTTATTTTAAGAATTCATCTGTGGGCGTTTATTAGCTGAAAATGAACTGAAATATGGAATTTATTTGCAGTTCTTGAGTGATCTCTGTGTGAATTCATACTATACTCAGTGTGGTGAAGCAAAGTATGTTTGTGATGTGAACTTAAAAACCTTGATAAACAACTAAAATGTAAACAACAAGTATAAAATTCCATAACATTTACCAAACTGAAGATTGCATCTAAAATAAAAACAAAATTAAGAAATAATGGAGTATAACATTACAGAAATAATAATGCCAAAAATTAAGATTATAATTAAAAACAGCAAAGTCCAAATTAAATTGCGATTATTAAAAAATTTTCATTTAGAACGATTTTGGTAAAATTTTATTAAATTCCTGATGCAAGAACATAATATATGGACTGACTGAAATGACAGAACTGTATCGGGTCACCTCAAGAATAAGGAACAACAATGTAAGTACGCAATTAAATTCATTATGAGAGAGAGCGCTCGATTAGAAGAATGCTGGGGATATCCTGCTGCCACAGTAACTGTTTCAAATAGCGCCAATGGGAAAACGAAAAAAAGTTTCCTTGCTTGAACAATTTTTTTCATATAATATCTCCATAATCATTGTGTGGCTAAGATTAGAAATAAATTATAAAACTTCTATCCTTCGGCAAAGGTACTTAATTTTGGGCAGTTTTCCATTATTTATTTGCTACTTACAAGTAAAAAAATCGATAGAGAAAAGAATTGTTGACATAGTATATGTATCGAACATACGGACAATGGTAATGTGTATACTTATCGATCGTTAGTTAAACGAACATTTGAAACTCAAAGGGCTTAACCGACATATAATAGACGTTGTCTTAACGAAACATTACATTTTTAAACAAAATTGTATTTTTTATATGTATGTATTTTTTTTTCATACCCTTGAATGCCAGTCTGTCTTTTTTTATACGCCATTATACCCCATTGAAAATGGGTAAAAAGTGTATAATTGTTTTGTGCAAAAGTATGTAACAGACAGAAGGAAGCATATCCGAACCCATAAAGTATATATATTCTTGATTAGGACGATGAGCTGAGTCCATTTGGCCATGTCCGTTTATCCGTCCGTCTGTTTGTCCGTCTGTATGAACGAAGCGATCTCGGAAACTACAAAAGCTAGAGACGTAAGCTTTTCGACTATATATTCTCCTAATCCATACGCAGTAGAAGTTTATCATTTTTTTCGATATCTTGCTCCGTTTCATTATTATAGATAAAAATCGATTTTTAGACTTGGTTTTCTTGGCATATCTCGGAGACTATAGAGCTAGAGCCATCAAATTTGGTTTATTGTGTCCTCGTAAAGGATACGTAAAGGACTTTGGTCTTATTCAGCAATACAAATTTCATAACAATTATACTCTTAGCTTAGAAGTTATTCAAGAATTCATTTTCCATAGTGGGACCAGCGCAGCCGATGTGCAAAGTGCTCCAGCTTGCTGCGTGCGTTTGTGTGTGTCTGTGTTTGTGACTATGTGAATGTGTGTATGAATGGAAATAGGTTTAAATGCATGTAACAACTCGCCGCTGGGTTCAGGGTATTTCCTAGTTCGGCACACCCGACTAGAGCCATCTTACTTGTTTTAGAATGAAAATATAGAATTCTTAGATCAATATTTTCGCCCTTTTGTAACTAATGCGGTTGGATTCCCTTGACGCCATTTTGTGCTTCCTTTGTCGTATTTCCAGTAAAACCCACACATGCTCTATGCGATCCAAGTCTGGTGATTGCGAAGGAGTTTTAAGCTGCTGTTGAGCCAAATACGTTGAATGCTGCGGGTAATTTTTTTGTAAAAACAAAAAAGTTGGTTTGGATTATTTTGCCACTTGCATGGAAAATGCCTTCCAAAATCTTGTTCTATGTAAATGTAAAAAACCTTCTAACCAAAAATATTTTTTTTGGATTCGTCAATAAAAATAGCTTTTCCTCAAAGTGAGTCTTGCTTATTTAAGTTCAGTTTGGCAAATTCTAGCCTCTTTTGGTATTAAACTTGAAAATAATGCCTTTTGAAATTAAATTTTTCGATGATACCCAGCACTATGCAGGGAACTGCGTATAGTATGGGGGCAAACTTTATTGTCACTCGCTCTGGGGATGTTGTGCGATAGAGCTGAAGTGTCTCCTTTTTTCTCCTTCTCTTGATGTTAGAATTGCTTCCACATTGTTTATGATTTGCACTCAATTTAGCTGCATTTCCAATTTGTATACCCTGAACCCATTTAAAATGAGTAATAAGGGTATAATGGTTTTGTGCAAATGTACGTACAGGCAGAAGGAGGCAACTCCGACCCCATAAAGTATATATATTCAATATCAGCGTCACTAAAAACATCACAGAAACTATCAGAGCTATTTGTTTTAATATGTTCCCGTAAACGATACGCAGATTATGAATAATTCGGATTTTGGATACCTCCCCCGTTCGCCCCTATATCAAAAAAAATAAAAAAGTCAGCAAATGCAGTACTTCTACAGACTTGCACTTCGGTTTGTATTCAGATTTGAATGCTCTTGTTACGTCCTGAAAATTTCATAACGATCCTATTCTTAGTTTAGAAGTTATTTAAGAATTAACTTTCCATAGTGAGGGCTAAGCATAGCTGCATGAGCTTATCTATAACTATAAGATCCAGAGCCACAAAATTTGGTTTAATAGGCTACTCGTCAATATATAAATGTACTATAGTACAATAAGAATGCATTAAAATAAATTGCATCCAAATCGGTTGAGAAAGACAGAAGTTATTAAGGAGCATGTATTACTATATTGGCAAACGCCAAGCGCAGACGTTTTCTGCATGGGTGTTCACACATACATACATAAACACATATATGCACATTCATATGCGTGAGCTCCTTTTTTTTTATTCCAAAGCGATTGTTTGAACATGTGTGTTTCTAAGCTCAGACTTAGACAAAGACAATTAAAATGTGGATGTAGCTCGGCGGTAGAGGTGTTGCCTGCGGGGTACCATACGTAGGTTCGAATTTTGCTGTATTAAAGGAGTTTTTTCTACCGTTTATTTAAATTTTTATTTAATTTAATTTTTTAACCTAACAGACTTATTGGTCCAAGTGCAACTTAATGCTGGGACATTGGCGATTTGAAATATCCTGGACCAACAAAAAAGTGAAAAATTGGTATTTGGAATGCACATTCTCATAAAGCTTTCGCAGATCATCTGCAACCAACATTTGAAAGATTTAGTCGGGCACAATCGACCTCTTACTTGTTTATATACAGATATACCGGTATATACCGGTCCTAACATCAAAAACTGAAATATATAAATTTTCATTGATAAAAATGAGTACTCAATATCGGCCATCCAATAAACACAATTGGTTTCATTGAATTTTGAAATTATGAATAAATCATAATCCAACTTAAGACTTTATTTAAAAAAAAATGATTCTTCTTATGCACAGCTTAATTTTTTACCAAATGTTTTTAACCTTTTTTTCTGAAAATATATATTTGAATTTTAAACGTTTAAAATGTAATTACAACGGAAATAATCATTTCGTTCCGGTCACACTTAATCAAATGCCTTAATACTTTAAATAATAATAAAACTAACGTTATTATATTGAGTACTTAAGTGTGGAAGAGAGTGTCCGACTTTGTTCGAATCGTAAGCTTACAATAACAATACTACAAAACAAGTAAGATGGCTCTAGTCGGGCGTCCCCGACTAGGAGATACCCTGAAGCCAGCAGCGAGCTGTCGTTACATAAGTTTAAAGCTTTTTGCATTCATACACACATTCACAAAGTCACACATACACACACACACAAACGCACGAACTAATCTGCGCACTTTACACATCGGCTGCGCTTGGCCCCACTATGGAAAATAAATTATTGAATAACTAAACTAAGAGTATGATCGCTATGAAACTTTCAGTGTTTAATAAGAGCATCCAAATATATGTACAAACCAAAGCGCAAGTCTGTAGTATTTGATTTGCGTTTTTTATATGGGGGACGAATGGGGGAAAAATCCGAAATATTTATAATCTGCGTATCCTTTACGAGCACATAATAAACTAAATTAAATTGCTCTAGCTCTTATAGCCTCCGAGATATGCCAAGAAAACCAGATCTTAAAAGATATCGAAAAAAAATAATAAACTTGTACAGACCGGTCATGGCTAATTCAACTCAGTTCGTCGATCAAGAATATATATATTTTATGGGGTCGGAGATGCTTCCTTCTGCCTGTTACATACATTTGCACAAAACCATTATACCTTTTTACCCATTTTCAATGGGTTCAGGGTATAATTATGGAAGAAACTAGTAAAATTAAATATAATCCAGAGTCTCCGACTAGAAGATACCCTGTACCCTACTGCGGGCTGCTGGAGCAGATGCTATGGATAGTTCATTCCAGATACATTTTTTTTGTATTTATTTTTCGATCTTTATAGAAATTTGTAAATTTGTAATAGCTTCCAAATTTATGTACGTTAAAAATCGCAAGGCTGCACCTTACATATACAACTGCTGTAAGAAAAATCGGGCGGATATTCAGTTTTAGTATCTTGTATCTTATAATGCCATATAGACATTACAAATTATATTTAGATACAACCGTGTTTTCAGATGCAACGGTATGTAGTTTTCGTCTTGCCAATTATAGCTTTAATAATGAGTATTGATTGCAATTTTGTTAACATACTATATTTTTCCACAGCGTTAAAATTGCTTACTGAAATCGTAGTATTCAGTATGTTGCAAAATTGGCTAAATATGCTATATAAGCAAAATTACATTTACGTCGTAAACGTAGTTCTTTTTGCCCTGTTGTTTCTTCCTGTAAATATCGCCTCATCTCATAAATGTATTGAAAAAAACAGTAAGTACAAATATTTTGAAGATACATACATGTATGTATGTACATTTATTTACATATATGTATTTAATTCAAATGAAAATCACATTTTAATACTCTGTTCCCAAAGGTTTAAATAGCGTATTAGTTTTATGCTGTCAGTTCGTATAAACTCATGTCGATGGTATTGAGCCTAGAAACTAATATGTTTGGGATATACACCCAAGTATACCCTACTTGGATAAAGTTTTTTTCTGGTTATACCCGAGTTATATTTCCCGTAGTTTAAAAGATATGGTCTCTTCTTTTTGTAAATGCAAAGCCAACTGTTAGCCCCTAACAGTGCTCAAAGTACTGCATGGACAAGAACATTTGGGTCACAGCGGATTTGCTTTTTATTTTCGTTCACGAAGTGAAAAGTTTATATTGGGTCTGTGCAATATCCGTTTTCCTGTCCGTATGAACTCAAATTTTATGCGCTATTGAAGCTGGAGACTTAAAATTTTGGAATATTTACTCCTGTAATGCGCAGTCGGTTACACCCTGCAACATTCTTACTTGTTTATTCTCTGTTCCTAATGAAAGTGGGCTTAATGGGTATTTTGCAGCTGGTCAAATACATTAAACAAAGCAAAATAGTATCAATAGTCGAGTCTTTCTAGTCACGACCATTTGTTTGAATGCGTCAATCTTAAAATTTATGAGCCAGAAACAGGAAATTTTTAAGGAAAGTTCACCTTAACACGTGTAGATTACGTTTAAAAAAATAACAAGAGACATACATATGTGGGTCAGACCTTTCGTAACATGCACACTTACATCCTTCTGTACACAAAGAAACAAACTCACATAGTAGCACACTGTGTACATCCATGCGGAAACCTATGTACAATATGTAGTTGGGCTAAAAACTGAAATATATCGATTTTATGATCGAGTCGGGCAATTTTTAGTGTTTTTAATATGTTCAGAATATTATTGTTTAGACGAATGCAGCATTTATATTTATGATTAAAATTCAAAATTTAATATCTCTTATCCTGTAAAATTTGTTTTCAGATACTTCTCTAACCAATACATCAACTATGAGATATCGTATTGGTCTTCAAGTAACCAACAGATCAACGCACCAGGTGATGACAAGAATATTCTATTTGTTTTTAAAAGAGGTTCTAAATTATAGAGATGTTGAAATCATTCCAATAAATTTTACGAATTCTTTGGATCCTCTTAATCCTTGGTACACATTAGATTATGTTAGGTAAGCAACATTTAACACATAAATATTGTACCCCATGCTTTAATATGCATTAAATATTAATATTCGATACGTTTCAGGTCTTATAATGATTTTAATAATGTAAGCATGATCAATTTGGAAGTTTGGATGCCTTACAGTGTATACAAACAACCACCTGAAAATATATTGACCGCCGGTGCATCTATAACTCCCGGTCGATTTAGTTGGTTTGTACCAAAATCGCAAATTTCGAGTGATGTAAAAAACTGTAGTTTACGTTACGAAGTTTTCGGAGATATAAATAATAAATATTATTCTCTTTACCTTATGGAGGATGATATTATTCAACTTCTAAGAAATAAAAGGTTAGTTAGAAAGATCTTTGATTTTTAGAGTAACTTGTTTGGAATAAACTGTAAGGTATTTATCATTTATTTGCTGTTGTTAATTTATTTTAGTGTTGAAGCGTATATTAATCCGAACTGTGCCAAAATTAAATGTGCCACGCTTATAGCAGAGTGGCGCAATGATTCCCATTTTATTGAAAATGAACTAAAGGAGAGCTTTGTAAATGTGATTTGGTTGGGATTTAAATTTAAAGATACGATAAAGGAGCTGGCCAAAATATATGCAGCAAGATACCATCTTAGGCCCAAAAGATTTATAGTTCTACATTGGGTGCCATCGGAAATAATTGACGCTGAAATTAAGTTCACTCAAATAACATTACCCAGATGTGAAGACTATATATATTTGCAAAAGTCAAATTGCCGATATGAGCTAACTCCGATTCTTAAATATTACTCAGTAAGCTTAGCTTCTGATAAGCGATTAGTGCATGCACTACGATCATTTTATTTAAGTGATGCAGATCTAGAGTACATTCAGACGGAATTAAGTATTCAAAGAAAGAATTCCCAAGATTCTGATAAAATGTATGATAAAGTTGCTTGCAACTGGTTGCTAAAGAATAATAAAATATACGAAGAATGGGAAATACCTAAGAGAATTACAACTTTATTAATTGGTGGCATTTTCCCAATTAATATAACAGATCGTGGACATTCTAATATAACTGAGGCAGCGAAAATAGCTGTTGCTTCAATCAACAAAAATAAAACAATATTACCAGACTATCATTTGGAAATAATGATAAATAACGGACAATGCAAGTCAGATATGGTTTTGAAAGCATTTATACATTACTATGATGAACCAAATATGCTGGGAGTATTGGGGCCGGCATGTAGTGAAACAGTTGAACCCATAGCTGGACTTTCGAAGCACTTAAATATGATGGTAATATCATATTCAGCAGAAGGCGCTTCATTTGTTGATCGAAAAGCATATCCATATTTCTTTCGAACTATCGGGTCCAACAGCGAATATATAGATGCTTATATAAAAATTATGCAAGAACTTGGCTGGACTCGAGTTTCTACGTTAACTGAGGATAGCCAACAATACACAGAGTACTCTTCACGTTTGGAGAGGAGACTAAAGCATCATAATTTTACTTTGGCTTTTAGCCGAAAGTTAGAAAGTAATATAACAGCTGCGGATATGAGTGAGGTTTGTGCAGCAATTTTATTGTACCATATAATTGAAAGAATTTATTTATTTATATGTATTTTTAGCATTTGGCAAAGTTAAAAAGAGCTCACTCTAGGATCATAATAGCGGAACTTCATACCGATAATGCTGCAGTAGCATTGTGTGAAGCTATAAAATTGGGTGTCAGTTTTCTTATTTGTTTATCAAATACATTATTAATTTAGATATTTTTTCGTATAGATGACACATGCACTAAATTATATTTGGTTTTTACCATCATGGCTTCCAAAAAACTTTGAAATGTGGAGTAGAAAAGTCAATAACCGATGCTCTGCTGAACAATTACAAAAGGTAAGTATTGTGGAACATTCAAATGTAACTTTATTAACCATTTTGGGCTTTTAGGCAATCGAAGGTCACTTAAGTGTAAGGCACACACCCTATGGTCAGCCAAATGAAAAAATGCAGGAGGGAATAAAAATAAGTTCCTGGTTAACCACATATGGGAAGAAATACCAAACGTTTTCAAACTATGTTGGGTTTGTTTACGATGCAGTATGGGCCTATGCTATTGCTGCGCATAAATTAATCGAAAACAATGCTTATGCTGGAAACAATTTAAGATCGAAAGAAGTTGCAAACAAGTTCGCTAAACTAATTTGGGAAACAAATTTTGAAGGTTTGTCTGGTCGAGTAAGGTTTGGCGAAGGTGAATTCGGTGGCTCTCGTATAATCGATCTAGATATATTACAATGGATAAATATGACTTATGTGAAAGTTGGCACGTTCAAACCTAATGTAGAGGGTACTGGATCAGATGTTCATATATGCGGAGGAAACTTAGTGTTTAATACACATTACGTATTTCATGGCCAAGTACCAGAAGATGGAAGATATGACTGTGAAATTTCCAGCTTAGCCCGTCTTATGCATGTAAATTGTGATATGGCTTCAATGATATTCAGCATTTTCATATGTCTCCTGCTAATTTTGTTAATGTCGCTAATATCCTTTTATTTTTGGAAACGACGATATGACCGTAAAGTGAGACGTTCGGCAGAAATAATGAAAATGTTTGGAATTGATCTAATTTCTCCATCAAGAAATAAAATAAATACCTTGGACAAATGGGAAATACCAAAGGAAAACGTAGTGATTAACCGACGATTAGGCGAGGGTGCGTTCGGCACAGTCTATGGTGGAGAGGCACAGTTCGGCTCAGGCGATTGGACAGCAGTGGCTGTCAAAACGCTTAAGTCCGGAGCTTCTACTGAGGACCGTATAGATTTCTTAGCTGAAGCAGAAGCTATGAAGAAGTTTAATAACAATAATGTCATAAAACTCTTAGGAGTTTGTTTGCAAAGGGAGCCAATTTATACAATAATGGAATTCATGCTATATGGCGATTTAAAAACATATCTTCTGGCAAGAAGAAGCATGGTAAATGACAAAATTACTGATGAATCTGATATTTCACCGAAGCGTCTAACTATGTATGCCATGGACGTAGCGCGAGGCTTAGCTTATCTTGCAGAGCAAAAATATGTTCATCGTGATATTGCATGTAGAAATTGCCTAGTTAGCTCTCAGCGAATGGTTAAAATAGGTGACTTTGGAATGGCTCGTCCGACTTTTGAAAGTGATTATTATTGCTTTAATCGGAAAGGCGTCCGAAAACTTTTCCCAGTGCGCTGGATGCCGCCGGAAACGCTATCCTTAGGAGTTTTTACGCCTGCTTCTGATATATGGTCATTTGGAGTTGTACTTTTCGAAGTTATTTCATTCGGATCATATCCCTATCAGGGCTTAACTAACAATCAAGTTATTGATTTTGTAAAGAGCGGTAATGGTCTACAAATTCCAAACGGTGTCAAGCCACAGTTGGAGGGTCTTTTAAAAGCTTGTTGGAGTCAGGACGCTACTAAACGCCCAACGGCATTGGAAATTATTGATTATATTTCAAAATACCCACGATTACTGAGTCCATCTCTTGATCTTCCTGCAACGGCAGTTAAAATGCCAGAGTATGAAAGCGACGAAATGGATCTGTTGCCGAACTCTCCACTGAACCACGAATCTAAACTAGACGTTTTGCCACCACAAAAAAGACATTCTAGCAACATGCAGGAATTCAACGCTATCAGCGATGAAAATCTATCAGATTTTGAAGTCAATGATGATTCTGGTACAGTAAGCACGCCTCTCAATAGTGACAGTTCCTTTTCACCAATTACGCCGGATGGTTATAGCATAATGGCTCCACTTTTAATGCACCAAGTAGATGGCGATCCAAACACCTCAAATGAATAGTGAAAATATTTTAATATTAAAATTTAATTTCTGCAAAGTTTGAAAGTATTTTATTTTCTGAAAATACTAATAATTAATGAATATTTAGGTAATTAATCATGATTTTTTTTTACTGATGTGTGTATAGAGTGATAAATTTGAATTTACGGATCATGATCATATATTCTTATGGAAAATGTACGGAATTATTTAAAATACACCCCTAAATATAAAACATTAAATCCTACCATTAATATTACTAGCATATATTATAAGAAGAATTAACATATAAAAAGC
This sequence comes from Drosophila colorata, assembly GCA_035041545.1. Lineage (NCBI taxonomy): Eukaryota > Metazoa > Arthropoda > Insecta > Diptera > Drosophilidae > Drosophila > Drosophila colorata. The sequence continues at coordinate 869,458 of JAWNLD010000657.1, read as the reverse complement.
ATGAAATATTATTATTATTTTTGTCTTAAGTGTAGGATAAAGTTATACTATCAGCCCAACTTATAAGTAGCGCTGGCTATTACCACTAAGCATACAATACATAGAGTTGCCAAAAATTATCATGCTCGTGGCACCCCACCTAGCAATAGCATTTAATTTTGACGACCAGAGAGAGTAAGATCACTGAAAGCGTGAGCTAAACTCAGAAACTCATGAGCGAAATAGTACTGTGCTGTGGAGATTCACTGCTTAGCATTGAGATCTAGTAGAACCCCCCGAGCATCTGTATGTATGCATGTGCACTCAAGCCGAGCATTGCATCCCTGCAGTTCGCGGTATCAGGTCGGTGACAGGGATTTCGCCGATTTCCGATGACATGCGGGGCACATAAAGTGGATAGAGCGGTGCTCGGGTTTCGCTCGGCTATTGGTACGGCGGTGCACCCCAAAGAGTCAGGCGAGTGGTGAATTGGCACGGCGTTGCATCCTCAGCGGTCAGGAGAGTGGCCGATTGGGACGGCGGAGCACCCCTGGGGGATTAAAGGGTATCATGGGTTTTCCGCTGCTTTGCAGGTTACTGCACTGAACAAAATGTGTTACCTATATACCCACTAATACAAAAATCAATGCTTTTTTAATATTATTTATGTATTTATTTATTAATAACAAATTGATCTTAATTTTCCTATGCGTTTCGATTCATATCAAACTTTGATATTGTGGATTTCAACACATGTATGTACTGCCTGCAACAAAAAGACAAAAAGAAATAGTTTAAATATTAATACAATATAAATACAAAGGTATTAAAAGTAAAAATGAATGCATTTCCGTTAATATTTGTTCATTCATACATATAATCTGAATAATGGATTATATCACAATTGGCACTTTCCTCTTTTTATTTAAAAAATAATAATTATTATTGTTACAATATAATTGGCACTTACCTCTTTTTCTCTAAAAAATAATAATTATTATTATGTATGTTCGGCTCAGCAGCTAAAAATTTATTAAAATGTAATAGTTTTTTTGTATCTTGCCCTGCGAGGCAAGCAAAGTCACTCCTTCGTTGTTGGCGCTTCTCGCATATCATAACATACCTCAAACTTGTTATCTGTTAATTATCTAGCGCTTCTCGCATTAAGCTCATTATTGTCTTCTTATCTCGCTCATTTAAAACAAATTATTAACTTATTCTCAGTTAATGTTTTCGCTATATATTGCACCGCATTTTTTTTATCGCTTATAGTTCGTTCGCATACATATATTTGCATATACCATTCAACCATTAAATTAGTGTCATAAATATAAACTAACTCTTGTTTTATTGAATTTTAAACATAAACAATCTAGTCGTGTGTCCCCGACTAGGAGACATTTAAAGCTCATTGTATTCATAAAGTCACACATACACAGACACACACAACCGCACGCAGCAAGCTGCACACTTTACACATCGGCTGCGCTTGGCCCCACTATGGAAAATTAATTCTTGAATAACTTCTAAACTAAGAGAATGATCGTTATGAAATTTTCAGTGCTTAATAAGTGCATCCAATCCATCTATGAACAAACCAAAGCGATTGATTGTGGGGGGCGAATGAAGGTATCCAAAATATTCCGAAATATTCATAATCTGCGTATCCTTTGCGAGCATAAAACAAACTAAATTTGATGGCTCTAGCTCTTATAGCTCTCTCTAGCTCTTATAGTCTTCGAGATATGTCATGAAAACCAAGTCTTATAATCGTTTTTTATCGATAATAATGAAACGGACCAAGATATTAAAAAAAAAAAAAGATTAACTTGTACTGCTTATTGATTTGGAAAATCTAAAGTCAAAAAGTTTAAGTATCTAGCTTATGTAGGTTCCGAGATCGCTGCGTTTATACAGACGGACGGACGGACAGACGCACGGACGCTCGGACGGACATGGCTAAATCGACTCAGCTCGTCGTCCTTTTTACCCATTTTCAATGGGTTCAGGGTATAAAAATACTTCTCGCCCTCTTGTGCTAACAAAAAAGCTTGTTAGCCCAATATTTTGGCGACCCCGACGTGAATTTTTTCTTTTGCATAAAAAGAAAAACTATATTTATTTGACCTGCAAGTTTCGGCAACAACAAAACGTTCATATACATATGTACTTTTATGTACAAGTGTCGTGCGGTAAATTTGTAAAGCGGAGTCTGTGTACACATACGGACACATCGACTCTCTTTAGTTACTTGCATTCTGCTTGCGCGTATATTCGGCTAACTGTTGCGCGCGATTTCAAGCACAGTGTTGACAATAAGTAGTCGGTCAGCGAACTTTCGCTCGTATTCTTTGTTCGGTATTTTCGGTTGCCATTGAAAATTCAAGCAGGGTGTCTTTTTTGAAAGGCTAGTTGGCGTCTTCCTATGAGCGGCTGCAGGCGTTACAATCTAACCTCAACCAAACGCCACTTGCTAATACGGATGAAATAACGTTGTCAGTCCTGCTTAAACGGATTGAGAGAATGGAATCTACAATTGAAGAAATTGGATCATGACGAAATCGGTAGTGATTTACGAGAGGAATTTGACGAACTTGCAGTCACTCTGGAACTTCGTTGCGGTTTGATATAGCCAAGCGCAGTAGAGCGTTGCCACCAGATCCAGAGCGTTGCCGGTATTACCGCCAATCAAGTTGCTGACGTTTTCTGGTGGCTATACGGAGTGGGCAGATTTCTTTTCAATGTTCACAACCGTAATCGAAAATCACACCGAACTCACAAACATTGAAAAATTTCAGCATTTGCGGGTCTGTTTGAGTGATTTTGCGCTGGATACTATTCGTTCGTTGGAGATATCAGAGGCTAATTATTCCATTGCATTAGACTTATTACAAAAACGATTTGACAACCGTCGCTTAGTATTTCAGGCACACATCGTTGAATTGCTTGGGCTCAAGAAAGTTGAGAATGGCTCTGCTGGTAAGCTGCGCGAATTATCTGACAGTTTGGGCAGCAAGGAGCAAATTGCTGAATGCTTCATAGTCCAGGTGCTGCTGCAAAAATTGGATCCTGTTACGCAGGCAAAATGGGAAGAGAAGCTGGAGGATACCGCGTTTGCAAACATGATTCCGTCATGGGCACAAATTGTCACATTTTTGGAGCAGCGATGCAGAACACTGGAGAGTGTGGATTATGCTATGGCAACCTATACGCCGAGCTCTCAGGTGGGCAAGAACATAACAACTAACCCCAGTGGAACATCACTTGTTGCTACTAACCCGAGGGCCACTGTATTTTGTGACAGCACGGAGCATGGTATATGGCAATACCCCAGATTTGGCAATTTATCTCCACAGCTGCGTCTCAAGGAAGCAAATAGGTTATCCCTATGCCTCAACTAACTTAAAAAGGGACATCTTTTACGAACATGTAATTCTGGAACTTGTCGCACATATGGCTACAAACACCATGCATTATTGCATTTGGATTTTTCGCATTCGATCTCTCAAACTTGCACTCCAGCTTCTTCAGCCTCTGCCTCTACTTTTTGAACGCAATCTCAGCAACTCTTAGCAGAAAACGGTAAGGCTCTTATGGTTTCGTCTGATGTCCGAACTGAGTCTGATTGCCGAGCCGATGAATTAATTCGACAACTTTGGGAAGTAGAAAGCTTTCCAGAGCCTATTGCCAAAGCAACAAAATAAGAGCTTGACTGCGATGTGCATTTTATAAAGATTTTACAAAGGCTTCCAACTCTCAAACTCAGTCTGGATCAATTAGGTGAATCTTACCAACAAGAATTTCGTAGATTTATATCGCTGGAGAGGAAGTTACAGCGTCATCCTAACCTTAAATCCCAATATAATATATTGACTCTTGTCCCTCCAGAGTCTTTGCGTCTATGCAAATATTTTCTCTCTCATCATTGCGTGCTGAAGGAAGAAAGCACGAGTACTAAACTTCGGGTCGTATTTGATGGTTCAGCTGTTACCAGTACTGGATGTTCGCTGAATGAAGCGTTGATGGCTGGGCCCGTCATACAACCGAACCTGTTTAATATTTTAATGCGATTTCATACGTTTCCTGTTGCCCTTACTGGAGACATTGGTAAGATGTATCGCTGTGTCCGAGTTTCATCCCCAGATAACTACCTACAATGCATCTTGTGGCGAGATTCAACTGAATCTGAAAAATGAATCTGAATCTGAATCTGTGTTCAATTTGGACACAGTTACGTATGGTACGAAATCAGCTTCCTTTCTTGCAGTTCGGGCAATGCAGCAATTAGCAGTCGATGAGCAATCTTCATTTCCGATCGTTGCCAAAATTCTTCGTCGAGATTTTTATGTAGATGACCTCATATCTGGCGGTGCCTCGGTGCAGGAGGCAATCGATGTCCTAAACCAAACAAAGGGCATCCTCTCTAAAGGGCGCTTCGATCTCAGCAAATGGTGCTCAAGTCACTCTGCTGTGCTAAAAGGCGTTCCTGACAAGGATAAGGACTCTTTTCTAAAATTTAGTGAGGGAAGCGACATTACCAAAACTTTGGGCCTTGCTTGGGATTCGTCAACTGACCAATTTATGTTTTATGCCTGCCAATCAGACTTTGAAGCCTTGCAAGAGATCAGTTCTGTCCACTATTGCTCGTTTTTACGCTTGGACCAGTCACTGTTAAGGCTAAGATTTTTGTGCAGCTTCTTTGGATAGAGTCTTTCAGCTTCTCTGAATACTGCCTGGCAAGAACTTCGCCAAACTTTCAGTAATGTCCAGTTGTCCACGTTTCTCCGGTTGGTTTGCAATCGAATGTGTGACGTAGAGGTCCACAGCTTCTGCGATGCCAGCATTACTGCGTACGGAGCTTGCATATATGTGGTTTCAAAGGGATAGCAATCGAGTTCACGTTTCTTTTGCTCTAAGTCACGAGTGGCTCCACAAAAAACTCTTACGGTACCAAAACTCGAGCATTGTGGTGCACATTTCTTAGCCAAATTGATGTATGAGGTAGCTCAAATGTAGCTGGTTACGGGTACGTTCCATTGTTGGTCAGACTCGTCAATATGTCTATCTTGGATCCGAGATGACTCGTCGAAATTTAACGTATTTGTTGCAAATTGGATAGCCACCATCCAGGAACTGATAGCGGATGTCTAGTGGCATTATGTCCCGACAACTATCAATCTCGCTGACATTATTTCCAGAGGAGCCACTCCCAATGAGCTTATACGATCAGAGCCTGGTTCACGAGAGTGCTGGCTTGCGTCCTGTCTTCCTCATCAAAGATTTTACTGATGATGCCATATTGAGATGAAAATATGTGAGTTCCTTTTCTGCCATTCAACGAGTTTTCGTTTATGTGTACAAATTTATACATCGTATTCGACGCCCCGGACTTCTGATCTCCGACATACGTTTTGGATCACTAATACTTCTACGGAACATTCAAAAATGACACTCGCAATAAGGCTCCTATAAAATGCTACATCAGCGTTTTGCTTCGCCACGAAAGCCATCCATCTTGAGCTGGTCAAGGATATGCCTACGGCTGCATTTCTTAATGCACTTGGACGCTTCAAAAATACTCGTGGCAAGCCACGTCAGATTTGGTCTGACAATGCCACTAACTTTGTCTGTGCTAAGAACGAGCTGTTAGAGCTAAAAACTCTTTTCCTCAGAAGCTGTCCTCAAGAGGCTGTGCTTCAGTTTTGTTTGGCAGACACAATCGACTGGCGCTTCATTCCACGCGCTCCCCTCACTTTGTTGGTCTTTGGGCGGTTGAAACAACAATTTCTACCGAGTTGTGGGATCGACCGTTCTAGGATTCGCAGAGCTTCGTACCCTTGTTTGCCACATAACGGCTGTCGTTAATTATATACCATTGCTTCCGATTTCTGAAGATCCAGAAGACCTTGACGTTCTAAAACAAGCTCATTTTTTTCTTGGTGGCCCACAAGCCACTTTCACAGAGCCTGATGTGACACGGCTTAACTTTAACCGTCTGGACAGCTGGCAACGAGTTTCCTACCTGCATCAAGTCTTTTGGTCCCGCTAGCGAGAAGAATATTTGAATCTTTTTCAAGAGCGGTCGAAATGGCAAACTCCTAAGCCTGGTGTGACTCTCCACGATATCGTTCTTGTCAAAGACGAGAATTTACCTCCGTCGTAATGGCCGTTAGCGAGAGTGGTTAAATTGGTCAAAGGAACAGATGGATCGCACGCGTTGCAGTTCTCAAGACGACGAATGGACTAATAAAACGATCAGTTAATAAACTGTGTCGGTTTCCCATTAACGATCCTGTTGAAGTTCAGCCAGTTCCCGGGTGGAGTATGTTCGGCTCAGCAGCTAAAAATTGATTTAAATTTAATAGTTTTTTTGTATCTTGCCCTACGAGGCAAGCAAGGTCACTCCTTCGTTGTTGGCGCTTCTGTTATCTGTTAATCATCTAGCGCTTCTCGCATTAAGCTCATTATTGTCTTCTTATCTTGCTCATTTATTCCCTTGCACTTTATGCTAAGCAGCTGACGCATCAATGCTAACGTCGCTGCAAACTTATTGTCAGTTAATATTTTCGCTATATATCGCACCGCATTTTTTGATCGCTTATCGTTCGCTCGCATACATATATTTGCATATATCGCTACAATAATTGCACCATTAAGTGTCATAAATTGAAACTAACTCTTGTTTAATTGAATTTTAAATATAAACAAGTAAGTTGGCTCTATTCGGGTGTCCCCGACTAGGAGATACCCTAAACCCAGCGGTCAGCTATCGTTTTTTACATTTAAAGCTCTTACCATTCATACACACATTCACAAAGTCACACATACACACACACATACACAAACGCACACAGTAAACAGATCACTTTACAGATCGGCTGCGCTTGGCCGCATTATGGAAAATTAATTCTTATATAACTTCTAAAATAAGAGTATGATCGTTATAAAATTGTTTTGCTTAATAAGAGCATCCAAATCTATGTACAAACCAAAGCGCAAGTCTGCAGTATTTGATTTGCGTTTTTTTGATATGGGGGGCGAATGGGGGTAGGTATCCAAATTTCAAAATATTTGTGATCTGCCTATTCTTAACGAGCACATATTAATCTAAATTTGATGGCTCTAGCTCTTATAGTTTCTGAGATATCATACCGGATCAAAAAAACCGATAAATATCGATACGAAAACGGGGCGGGTTATCGATAATTTTAAATAGCCATAATCTGCCTATGGTATACACGAACTTAAAAACTAAACTATAATCCCTAGCTATTATTGCAGCACTTGCTGCATATTGGATTGTCAAATTGGTCAAATTTTACCATTCTGTGTTTCTTAACCGATTTTGATAAATCTTAATGTAATAGATTTTTCTAGTGGTATAGTAAATATAAATATTCATTCGAACTTTCAGTCTCTAGGTCTTAAAATCTACGAAATAAGCTTAAAAATTAGAAAATTAAAATTATTATTGTTGTAGATTTTTTTGATCGATTTTAGGAAAACGGTGTGGGTTATCGATAATTTGAAATCTGCGCGTGCAATGGACGAGTTTATTGCCGAAAAGTTGAATTATCTAGCTCTTATAGTTTCCGAGATCGACGCGTTCATACAGACGGACGGACGGACGGACGGACAGACAGACGGACATGGCTAGATCGACTCGGCTGTTGATCCTGATCAAGAATATATATACTTTATGGGGTCGGAGATGCCTCCTTCTGCCTGTTACAGACATTTGCACAAAACCATTTTCAATGGGTTCAAGGTATAAAAATAATGCTCGCGCTTTGCGCTCGCTTTTATTTGCAGACAAAAAATTTGGTATGCCGAAATTGTGAAATTTTCACAAAATAGGAAACTATATCTTTCAAATGTTGGTTGCAGTTCATCTGTGTTAAATTTGAAAATAAAATAAAATAAAAATTTAAAAAAACAGTAAAAAAAAATCCGTTACATATATGTGTATGTATGTGTGAGCACGTATGCAGAAAACGCCTGCGCTTGGCGCTTGCCACCACGTGGTTTGCCAATATATAAATAATATTTCTTTAATCTGTGAGACGGGCAGGCCTTTATCAACCAGGCTAGTGATGCTGATCAAAAATATATATGCTCGGAGATTCTGCCTGTTACATACATTTGCACAAAACCATTATACCGTTACAGCCGAAAAAAGGCAAAGAAGACGCGTTGCTGCGTCAGAGTTAGTTGAATTTCCGAAGTGCCAGTGAAAAGATGTGTGAAGGGAACTGCTCAGTATGATGCCGAATATACCACACAAATAAGCAAGTACAGCTAAAATGAGTACGTACAAGAAATATTCTAAACATTTTAATGTAATATATGTACATAAAAGTAAGAATTGTTTTTTAAAGAAAAAGGGAAAGAGGTAAGTGTCAATTGTGAATTATTCCATTATTTAGATTATATGTATGTATGAACAAATGTTAACAGAAATGCATTCATTTTTACTTGTAATACTTTTGTATTTATATTGTATTTATATTTAAACTATTTCTTTTTATGTCTTTTTGTTGCAGGCAATACATTTGTATGTTCGTATCCACAATGTCAGAGTTTAATATGTATCGAAACGCTTAGGAAAATGAAGATCAATTTGTTATTAATAAATAAATACATAATTAATATAAAATAAGCATTGATTGTTTAATTAGTGGGTATATAGGTAACACATTTTTTCAGTACAGTAGCCGGCAAAGCAGGGGAAAGCCCATGATACTCTCCTATCCCCCAGGGGTGCACCGCCGTCCCAATCGACCACTCGCCTGAGCACAAGGGAATTGCAAAAGGGATAGTGCTGTATACTCTTCTATTCAAGCGGCCGGCAGTAGGGGGTGTAGCTTATTAACGCCCATGATACTATCCTATCCCCCAGGGGTGCACGGCCGTCCCAATCGGCCACTCTCTTGACCCCTGAGGATGCAACGCCGTGCCAATTCACCACTCGCCCGACTCTTTAGCTATTGTTCCCCGCGTGCATTACAAAAGTACCAGCGCTGGTTTCTTTTCTATTCCCAGGCGATGCAACGTCGGGCAATTGACTCCGTCCTATGTAACCGGGAAACGTCCCACGTCCCCAACGCATTGAGAAGGGTTTAACGGGTGGTGGGTTCTTAGCATTTTTGAAGGTTAGTTACATACATTTTAAGCTCTTTGCATTCATACATACATACACAATATCACACATACACACAAACGCACGCGGCAAGCAACGCAGCATATGTGCTTGGCCCCCACAATGAAAAATTTATTCTTGAATAACTTCAAAACTTAAAGTATGATCATTATGAAATTTGGGGAGCGAATGGGGGAGGTAACAAAAATCCGAAATAATCTTAATCTGCGTATCCTGTACGATATATTAAATTAAAAAATCGGTAAACACTGATATTAAGAAAACGGGGCGAGTTATCGACCATTTGAAATTAACTTGTTTTGCGTATGGGATACACCAACTTAAAAAGTTCAAGTTCAGCTCTCTAGCTCTTGTATTGGCTGAGATCGACGCGATCATACAGACGGACGGACAGAGCTAGATCGAATTGGCTAGTGTAGTGATCGGCCACACAAAGGAAAGTTCCACCACTGATCGGTTATGACAATTATGTCAATTTTAATCTCGAGTTTTTACTCAAAATAATTCGCGAGCAACAATTAGGTTCCAAACACAAAATGGAAACGCACGCTCATGTCTATGCGTTCATATTTTGTTGTTGTGCCTTGCAACGTCACAAACATACGTTTTCTTATTCTCGGTCTTCTATTATTATTATTTTATTCTACATTTTTCTAAGTGCTTCTAGTACTGATCCTAAAACTTATTAATAAAACAGTATATCAATTCGAGGGAAAAATGTTCCTTCATATTTGTTAATCTACAATTGGAAATATTATTTAAAATACATTTTTTTTTTACAAACATTTTGCATATTTATTGCATAAATAAGAGTGTTCAAGGCTCACATTGTCGTGCTAATATCTGAAGGTTGCAACTTCTTTTCAACACGCGACGTCGTAGCTTAAGTTTCTTTTTGCATGCCGAAAAGAAGCCGATGTAACGTCACGTCGGCGCGCCGAATTAAGTAACCATTAGATTTTTTTACTACGCTACTCAGGCAGGAAAAAGTTCTAGCTTCTGGCACCGCGCCTCGCGTAAGCAACAACAACAGCAATGAAACAATGAATGAAGGCAGAAGACGAAAAAGTTGGCTGCTGCCTATGATCTTCACTCCTATTTGCTTTTTTCTGCGTTGCTAAGCCCCGCGCCGTCCGAAGTTGCCGACGAACGCATCCATTTCCCAAAACTTCGGTCAAAACGGAATAGAGGACAATGCAAACTGTTGTTGCTTTCGGAATTTATTTTTTTTGATCTTTATTTCATTACTTAATGGCACAGAGCATAAATCTCCACATGGGAAGTTTCAAATCACCACCAACTTCATTGTCTCCACTTTCCATCCGGGGACTGAACGGGTATAAAAGCCCAAGGCTCAAAAGGTCTCTTGCTGATCTCCCAGAAAAATGAAACTCACGTTGTAAAAAAAAAATAAGAAAACCAAATTAGAATTGTGATAATACAATCGCCCAGCAATAAGGTTTACGGATCCCGATAAATTTTCCCCAGAAATTGAAAACTTATATTTTCCGCTTATAGAGCCCATTTGCTCGACCCAATACCTATCTCCAGAGAGCGGATAGCTTCGCTAGAAGGCATATTTTTGGAGGTGGCTGATATTTTTTGCTACCAGTGGGTTGCTGCTTGTCTGGCTCTTAGCAATATAAAATAAAAGTGAGTAGTGTACGAGTGTCCTACAAAAAAAATTTAAAAAAAAATCAATACAAAATATAAACCCATTTAAAAAAAAAAATTACCTAAATGAATAAATCAAATATCATTAAAAGAAAAAAAAAAAAAAAAGATTAGGTAAACTACGGCAAAATCGTAGAATGAGCTAACATTAATTGCGAAATTAAATAACAAATGTAGTTTCACGGCTTATTCAAATAGCTTTTTTTTTGCAATCTTTAGCGAATGTTTTGTAAATATCTTTAAAGGAGGTGATCAGTACGCTACCTTAAAAATCTGGGGGCTCTAAAACTGTGGGAAATATAGATTTTCTGGATTTGCGGGAGCGGGATATGTGCTTTTAGGTACATCGACTTTTGCGATTACGGGATCGAAAAGGGACGCTGCCGGAAAATCTGTGATATTTGGGGGAACTTTACCGTGATGTATATTCCAAAAATGGGACTCAAAATCTGAGGGCGATATAGGCATTTCCGTTTTTTGTTGCGGCGCCGGTAGGGGCATTCTAGGGGGCGTGGCCGGGATGTCAAGGTCGCAATTTTTGGGGGATGTCACCTACATATCATCTACATACCAAATTTGGTGACTCTAGCTTTAAAAATGTGGGAGCTCTTCGCGATTTGAGGTGTATTAACGTGTTATCGAGCCAGCTTCCGCGTGGGCGTGGCGCAAAGATTTAATCACTTTGTCTGCAGCATATAACTACAAGTATATAATAATATCGTGTATACCCGCGTCAGATAAAGTTTTAAGGGTTTCGGGGTCCGCCCACAGAGGGCATGGCAACTAGAATAAATGTATATATCTCCCTCACTTTTAAAGCTAGATGCATAAAAGGTAAACCAACAGATCCCCTTATAAACATAAACACAATAAAGTATACATATTCTTGATCAGGACGACGAGCTGAGTCGATTTAGCCATGTCCGTCTGTCCGTCCGTCCATCTGTATGAACGCAGCGATCTCGGAAACTACAAAAGCTAGAAACCTAAAAGTAAACGACTCCTAATTCATACGCAGTATAAGTTTATCTTTTTTTTCGATATCTTTATCCGTTTTATTATTATCGATTAAAATCGATTTTAATTCTTGGTTTTCTTGGCATATCTCGGGGACTAAACAAGATAGAGCCATCAAATTTAGTTTATTATATGATCGTCAGTAATACGCAGATTATGAATATCGGATTTTGGATACCTCCCCCATTCGCCCCCCATGTACATAGATTTATATGCTCTTATTAAACACTGAAAGTTTCATGGCGATTATACTCTTAGTTTAGAAGTTATTCAAGAATTAATTTTCCATAGTGGGGCCAAGCGCAGCCGATGTGTAAACTGCGCAGCATGCTACTTGCGTTTGTGTTTGTGTATCTGTGACTTTGTGAATGAATCCAGAGAGCTTTAAATGTATGTAACAGCTCGCCGCTGGGTTCAGGGTATCTCCTAGTCGGGCACACCCGACTAGAGCCATCTTACTTGTTTTTGTTTGGTTTTGACTGCTTACAGACTCTGACTGCTACACTTTTTCGAATTCTTTGAATTTGTATGCGGCTGTTTGCTGATTGATTTTGCACTTGTCGTATATGTAACTTGATTTGAGTTTTGTCAGAGCTCGATCAACTAGTAGTGTGGTAGTGCAGTGTTAAATGCAGCAATAATTATTGTTATTAATTATTCGCATTTCTGTCAAGTATATATGTATATATATATATATAAATATGCACATAAATATACATATATTTAATACTTAAAGTCAGTAACATTAACACAATTTGAACTGATATTCTAGATCAGTTTTTCTCCTGCGTTATTCTAACATAGTTTTAAACATATGCACCAACCGCAGCGGTCTCTGTGTGCACTTTTCGGCGCTAGCGCTATAGCGGCCGAACTTTGAAATTGTCACCCAACACACCCCTTTGTTGTAATCGTTCAGTTTCAATTGGAATTCTAAGTTTGTTCTTATTGGATACATTAGGTTATTAGATAACTGAACGTGCATTTCGTCAAAAACGAAATGTTTGGTGTCGATGATGTCTAACACGCTGTTTATGTGCCAGTTGTGACCTTGCAGAGGCAAACTTTTTTTTATGGTATTTTATACTTGTATTATATTAATATTATTAATACACATAGTGATAGAGTACATGTTTTAATTGTTATTAAACAGCGAACGAGTAATCCGCTGTCGGTTACACCCGACTGCAACGTTCTTTCTTGTTATACTTAACTGTGTTTTCGACCGATCGTTCCAACGGGAGCTATATGTTGTTGTGGTTCGATGTTGACAATATTATATTATTATATTTATTAAATTATATATTATGTTATATTATATTATATTATATTATATTATATTATATTATATTATATTATATTATATTATATTATATTATATTATATTATATTATAATATATTATATTATATTATATTATATTATATTATATTATATTATATTATATTATATTATATTATATTATATTATATTATATTATATTATATTATATTATATTATATTATATTGTTATCATATAGTTTAGTTGGTGAAACTTGAAAAACAAAATATATTTTGTATATCCGATAAGTTTTAAAAATGATTGAATCTCAGCACATAAACTGGTTTCGGGTTTGGTCGGCAAAACTATCACTTGAATTAGTTAGAGTGCGGAAAGAGTTCCCTAGAGTTTCAGTTGAATTACTACGGGATCAGATTATGTACATTTTGGGTAGCTTAAATAAGAATAACTAAGATATAAGATATAAAATAAATAAGATATACAATTATAATATAGACATCCTTATCTGGTATACAATGAGGTTATTTAATTGATGTACTAAAGCTGTTTACAATATTGGATCCATGTCTAACAGAGATAGGCATACAGATCTTCTTAGTTGATACATGCGACCTTCCCCTGCCGGTCGACCGTTACAGTGCGTGGGAATGCCATGATCCCTAGAGTGACCTTCTCAAGTGGAATCTTCTCAAGTGTCAGCATTACTGTACTGGAACTGTTTAGGAAGTTTCTGCTGCCTTAGCCTAACATGGCTTGTTTTGCTGTTCATTATATTTTTAATTAAATTTAAACTAAATAACTAAATCTTCGCGTTAACAAGTTTCTTATCTAAAAACTTAATTTTCGTCCTACAATTTCTGAGATACTTTGAACCTAGCTTCGAGCTGTCGTTACATGCATTAAAGCCCTTCTTGCATTCATACATACATACACAAAATCACACGCACACACAAACACGGCGCAAACTGCGCACTTCAGAGGCTCGCTTGGAACCCACTTCTAAAAGAACTTCTAAACTAAGCGTATGATCTTAATAAGATTTGTAGGACTTGAAATGAGCATTTCAACGCAAGTAGAAACAAAAACACGAGGTTGTAGTACTTGAATTGTTTTTTTTTTTTTCATATTTGGAGCGAGTTGGGGATGGTATCCAAAATGCGAAATGTTCTTGATCAGCGTATGGTTTACGAAAACACAAAATTAATTTGTTGGCTCTGGCTTCTATTGTTTCTGAGATATGCGCAAAAAACCGGGTTAAAAACCGAGAAATATCGATCATAAGAAAACGGTGCGGGCTATCGATAATTTGAAATAAACTTGATATTCGTATGGTATGATCAAGCTTTAACAACAAAACTTCATCTCTCTTGCAGCTAATTGGTTTGTTAAATTTATCAACTTTTAGCACATGTATTTACAAAATTCGGTGTTTCTTAAGCGATCTTGATGAAACGTTTTGTTATTTATTCATTGTGCTATGGTATATTAAAATGTTAATATCTCTATAATGGCCGTCAGCTTACTGGTGTGCAAGGGGACTAACGGGTAATTATTACTTGAATAATACGCGCCGTATCTGCACATACTGTTAGAAGTGCGACTATACTCTCCTTGGCATGGTCATGTCGCTGACAAGGGTGCTGACTAATGGTAGTCGGGCAAAGGGAAAACAACTCTTTAGAAAATTACCCCAATCCAAGGTTGAACAGCATACGTCGTAGGATTCATGACCAAGGGGTTGCTCGGCCATTTGTATGCGGACTCTGGATACCTGTCGCCCTCCAGTTTTAGGTAGCTATGTCGCTGGCAAACTCCCCTTCCCGTTCACTCGTGGGATTCAAAATTAACCAAAATATTAATACAAATAATGAGTCTGATGCGGCTCAAATAGCATCAACCTGTACGGTTGAGCCTGTTTCTGGCACCGTAGCTGTAGGGTTGCCGGCCTCCACCCTCCCAAGCGGTGTTGTTGGTCACCAAGGGGAGGATCCGGAAAGACCACCAACTTCCTTGGATAAAGAGTTGGAGTGTGTTCCCGTCAAGAAAAAGTTTGTCCCGGTAGGGTCCGATAGAAGCATTGGTCTCTGAATCGGACTCTGACGTCACACTCACCGATATCGACGAAGCATCCAGTGAGATCTCTCAGAGATCCGGTCTGACGGATGCAGGCACTCAGGTAGCACGTCTACATTTATACCCTGAGATCGTTTTCATTAAGCTGACAAACCGCGAAGGAAGCTGTTCAAGGCAGCTATCGCGAAAGGGTTCGCCAGAGCACATGCTCTGAAAGCTGCACAGGTACCCACGCTGACGCCAAGGTCAAAAACTCGCTCAGACGAAAAGTCTCCGGAACTCGGTTTGTCAAAGCAACCGAAAAATACTCATTCAGAGTCGACAGCGCCATCGTACATTTGGAAGGCGAGCGGTGTCAAGCTCGGTTTCATCGCGGCTGATAGATCCTCACCTCTGACAGCGGAGCAAATGACCAAATGGACACCTTGACGTGTGTGACGCCAGGTGTGAAGCGAAAGTTCGAGGGTGTTGTTCTAAGAACGAAGTGACTCAGGCTTGTCTGCTGCGACAGCAACGCAGCCGAGTGGATGAGGGCGAACATCAGCCATAGCAAGGCCTGCAGTTCGCTCGAAGTTGATTTGTTGAAGGAAATCCCCCGGGCGCACCTCATCCGAGGTTACTTCGCCAACAGCCTGGAGCTACCCAACGTGACGGTTCTGGCGCACATAGGTGCCCAGGACGACTTCAACACCAGCCAATGGAGGGTAGTGTAGCGAGCGAGCGCAAGCAAACCGGGGCCGCAGCAGCAGCGATTGGTAGCTAGCAAGGCGCAAAATACAATGAGGTACAAAGCGTCCAGGCTACGGAAGGTTGTTCGTGGGAACGACTCCCGACAAGGCAAAAGCGGTTGTCTTGTCCAACACTCCGCGAAGGAGAAATGAGCACAATTAAGGTGCTTCAGGCGAACCAGCACCATGCTATAGCAGCGTCAGCCACCACGTGCAGGATTTTCGCCGAGCAAAACATCAACCTGGCTCTCCTCCAACAACCATGGTTGATTGGTGGCCAAGTCCGAGAATTAAGTTGCGGCTCTTGTAAGTTGTTATATGACCGATTGGGTAGAGCGCCTCGCGCAGCTATCTACCTCTAACCAACTTTATATCCAAGGACCCAAGGACCCAGACCCAGAACAAACAGCTAGTCATTGGCTGTGACCTTCTTGAATATCTTTTGTGTAGTGAATTAGATGTATCAAATAGAGGGTGCAAACCCACTTTTATCAACGCTATCAGGGAAGAGGCTCTAGACCTCACTCTGGTTAGCAGTTATTTGTCCGATTTCATCAAAATTTGGCGGTTTACCGATGAGGTCACTCTTTCAGATCACCAGCACATCAGATTTGATCTCCCAGGCCAAGCGGAACTCCTATCCAATTCTTTTTAACCCAAAGAAAACAAATTGGTACCTGTACAAATCCTTAGTGGCTTCGAAATTTGATCAACTTGTTGCCAGCTTTAACTCCACGGAGGAGATAGAATTGGCGTCAAGACAACTTCAAGATGTGCTATTAACCTCCTACCATGATAGTGCGGCCCTAAGACCCCATTAGGCGAAAGGTGAGGCTCCCTGGTGGAGCGAAGGCCTGGCAAATCAAAAGAAGGAGGTCAGACGGCTCTTTGACAGGGCCAAGTCAAATAGAGACGCGTGAGACACATACAGATGCGCACGCACTGAGTATAATAAGAACATTAGACGCACCAAACGCGATACCTGGCGCACCTACTGCGAAAGTGTTGAGTGACTTCCAGAAGCAGCGAGATTGCAAAGGTATTGGCCAGAGTGTCTTCTAATGGTGTGGGTTCTTACACACAGGATCGACGGGAAACGTTAGAGCTAATGCTTCAGGTGCATTTCACTGGTTCTGTTATAAACCCGGAAAATCCCTGTAATGGTGGGGATAATAAACCACCAGCTATAAATGGTTGAACTCTGTCGGGTGTTATCTTCGACGCTGACAAGGTCAGGTGGGCCATTAAATCATTCACTCCCTTCAAAGCCTCGGGGGGCGACCAGATTTTCCGGGCCCTGCAGCAACACAGCCTAGAAGCTATACTTAGTCCACTAATTGGCCTACTGGGCGAGCTTCACTTGGGGATACATTCCGCTATCTTGGAGCGAGGTAAATGTGGTTTTTATTCCCACGCAAGGGAACCGTCCCTTGGATCATCCTAAATCGTATGGACCAATTAGCCTTACATCCTTTCTCCTTAAGAGCGCAGAACGCATGTTGGACTTGCATATCTGGTGCAGATTCCAAGATTCCAAAGGCAGATCGACAGAAGTCGCTCTTCTTCATAAATAATAAAAGTCTGCGGATAGTTCGACTTAACCATCACCGAATTGATGCAAACGTCACGCAACACGGCTCTAAGATGGTGCACAGATGTGGGTCTCAATATCAACCCACAGAAGGCCATTATCGTTCTACATGTAGCTCAACATCGGTGGCACACTCGTCGAGCACTCCAGTGAGATCAAATATTTCGGAGTAAATCTGGCTTAGAGACTTAAATGGAACGCGCACTTAGACAAAACGTTAACCAAAGGTACTTATGCCATGTAGGCATGTCGTTGGTTCTTCGGGGGGCTTAGACCTCAAAGCCATCAGATGTCTGTACAGTATGATGGTTATGCTTGTTATCACTTACGCTGCCCTCGTCTGGTGGCCAAAGATCCAGTAGCCACCGCCATACAAAAATACAGCAAACTTCAGCAGCTCGTATGCCTATCTCTCACGGGTGTCATGCGTGCATGTCCTACTGCTGCACTGGAAACAGTTTTAGGACTGAATCCACTGACTTTACACATAAATAAGGTAGCTTCATTGAGCCTTCTGAGGATTAAACTCCCAATGGGTTGTTAGCAGCAGATATTGGTCATGATAGTCTAGTAAAAAATATTCCTGACCTAGGGATCTGCGACAGAACAGATTTTAAGACCACTAATCAAGGGGTTGGTGCGGGAATCACAGGACCCAACACCAAAATCTCGATTGCAATGGGTACGTGGCCCAGTGTTTTTCAATCTGAAATCCACGCCACTGAGTCCTGCTCCAGACATATCCTTGACAAGGTGATAAGAGGAGCCACCTTAAATATCTTTTCAGAAAGCCAAACAGCCGTTCAAGCTCTTTCCTCATAGAGAATTACCTCGAGACTGGTTGCGGATTGCTGGAATAGTCTCCAGCAACTCTCACATAGAAACCGGGTCACTCTTTGTTGGGTCCCAGGGCATTCCGGAATTTCCGGCAACGAAGTTGCGGATGGGCTAGTTGGGGCCGGTTCCGCAACCCCCCTTCTTGGACTTGAAGGGGTATCCTATCTCACGGGACACCTCACAGTCAAGTATCACCTCCACAAAATGCGCTTGTCCCCTGACACAGAGTGTAGATGCTGCATAGAGGATGACGTGACAAAAAAGCACATTTTATGTGATTGCCCAAATATTATTTGGAGTAGGAGGAAGTATCTATGCAGGGAATTTGTTACTCCAGCACAGATCAGAAATTCCTCGACAAGGGATCTGCTCTCCTTCAGGAGCCCCATGACACAAAAGACCGCCCTTCGGTCGCTGTGCCACCAAAATCTCTGTTGTGAGACTCCCTTACAAATAATAATAATAATAGTTCCCATAATCTGCAAAATAAGCTTAAGCTAGTAAGATGGCTCGAGTCGGAAGTGTCCGACTACCCTGGACCCAACGGCGAGCTATCGTTACATACACTTAAGTAAATACTTCTGCACTCATACAGTGCAGTAAAACAAAAATAAATCATAAAAATTAATGTCGAGCTTCGCGCTTGTTCATCTTCGGTACTTATGGATGGTCTGCAAACGCAAATTCAAACACAGCAAATTTACCATAGGATGCAACAACACAACTCTGAACAACAACAACAGTTCGCAAAGAAACCGGTTTAGTTCACTTTTCATACTCGTTCACGAAATGAAACTAGTATATTAGTTTGTGCAGTGCCGTTATACTGTCCATCCGTCTGTCCGTTCGTCCGGATGAACGCAACTTTTTTCTGCGCTATTGAGCTAGAGACTTGAGACTTTGAATATATATTTGTAGTTATCTGCTACAGAAAAAGTGTTAAGATTTTTGTGCCACGCCCACTAGGAGGGTGGCAAATCGATAACATAGCGATACAGGTAAAATCGCAAATCGATAAAAGTCGCATATTTCCCACAATTTTAAAGCTAGATTTACCAAATTTGGTATGTAAATTGCTGGTGACCCCACAATTCGATACCTTGACATTCCGATCACGCCCACTGAAACGCCCCCCAGCGCCCCAGCCCAAAAAAAAAACTGCAAATGCCCATATCTCCCACAGAGACCATTGAAAATGGGTAAAAAGTATGTAATGGTTTTGTGCAAATGTATGTAACAGGCAGAAGGAAGCATCTCCGTCCCCATAAAGTATATATATTCTAGATCAGGATGAACAGCCGAGACGATCTAGCCATGTCCGTCTGTCTGTCCGTCTGTATGAACGAGTCGATTTCAGAGACTACAAGGGCTTGAGAAATGAACTTGTTTTTTTTAGGTTCGTATATATATAAGCAGATCAAGTTTATCTATTATAAATGATCGATACCTCGCCCCGTTTCTTATAATTAGTGCTTATTCGGTTTTTTGACAAGGTTTTTTGAGAATATCTCAGAGACTATAGGAGCTGGAGCCCCCAAAATTAATATGGATTAATATGCTCTCGTAAAAGAACTACAGACTTGCGCTATGGTTTATACACAGATTTCAAAGCTCTTGTTACGTCCTTAAAATTTCATATCGATCCTATTTTTAGTTTATAAGTTATTAAGGATTAACTTTCCCTAGTGGGGCCCAAGCGCAGCTGCTTGAGCATATCTCAGAAACTATAAGAGCCAGATCGACCAAATTTGGTTTAATATGTTCTCGTAAAGGATACGCAGATTATGAATATTTCGGATTTTGGATACCTGCCCCATCTTTGTAATTGCAAGTACAGCCACAATTCTTACTACTTAGACTGTTATATAAATATAATATATAAATGTATTATAGTACAATAAGAATGCATTAAAAGAAATTTAATAATGGTGGCAAGCGCCAAACGCAGATTTTTCTGCATGCGTGTGCACACACACATACATACATTAATGCACATTCATATTCGTGAGCCCTTTTTCAAATTCTAGTGCTCCGATTTTGACAAAGACAATAAAAAAGCTGTTGTGGCTCAGTGGTAACGGTGTTGCTTGGCGGGCTATAAACGGAGTATTCGTACTGTTTATTTTTATTTTTTAATTTAACTTAACAGACTTATTGATCCAAGTGCAACTTAATACTGGGACATCGGCAATTTAAAATTTTCAGAAGTAAGTAAATGGGGAAAATTTTGTATTTGGCATGCACACTCTCAAAAAGCATTCGCAGATAAACTGAAACCAATATTTGAAAGATATAGTTTCTAATTTTGTAACATTTTGCGAGAAATTTTATAACTACGGCATACTAAAATTTGTCTGCAAATATTAAAAGCGAGCGCGAACATTAATTTTTATTATATATTTTTATTTTATTTTACTGCGTATGGCTGTGGTGTCGTGTGTATGAATGCAGAGGGGTGTAATTAAATGTATTATGTAACGACATCTCGCCACTGGGTTTAGGGTATCTCCTAGTCGGGAATTCCCGACTAGAGCCATCTTACTTGTTTTAAGCTGATCTGATTAAAACAAGAAGGTTCTATTAATTTTCAAAACCTCTGCTCACTATGCACATGTACATATGTATATGCATTAATCCCAAATCAGTTAGTCAGTATATTCATACATACAAATATGTCTAAAAACAGTTCTATTCGTACGAAATATACTATTCAACTATAAGTACTGTTTATTATTTGTATGTCTATATTAAAGTCGAAATTTAACGCGCGATATTCGCGGCTTTGAGGGATTTTAATAGGTTTTATATTCGTCGAATGGAAGAGGTAATAAAGTTAGAATGGAATAGAGGCGACTACACAATTAACCATCCCCACATACATATATACATACATACATGTGTATCCTTACATAATTATGCACATATGGATGTGTATGTGTGTATTTGCTCATTTTTGTATGTATGCATTAGTATGTATGTAAACACACTCCCGTCACACATATTGTAAATCTGTGAATTAAGAAACAATCATAATAATCGCACTCAGCGCACGTAATTATGAAATCCACATCACGGAACGAGAAATTGTTGGGCCTAGCTGCAGCTACAGATACAACAGCTTCAGCCATAAGCTCCGTTGCAAACTCCCTGCCCTTGTCGCCGTCTCCGTTAACGCCATGGCTGCCGTAGCAATTGCTGTGGAAAGTGCACAACGACATTATGTTGCGCTCTACCGCGCTAATGCAATGGGCTATCATCAACGTCCAGAGCAAGCGTATAATAGAATAGAGAGAGGGAGAGGGAGAGAGAGGTGATAGAGTGAGGGTGAGGAGGAAAAGGAGAGAGAAAAAGTGATAGAGTGGGAAAGACAGGGACACGGAGAGACAAAAGGACTGAGTAGAAAGCTACAACCGCGTTGGATGCAATTCCACAGTCATCATTAGTTGTGCTAATGCACCGGAGTTAGGGGGCGGAGGAGGTTGGGTGTTATCGCGGTAGCTGCAGCAGCAGCTGCAGACTCTGCAGTAAAATTGTCTGTCAGATGCAATTGAAAACCAAACGGATGAAATTGTTTCATGTTACACAATAAAAATTCTATATGAAACCAAAACAATGGGTAGGTAAATAAATGCGGGATCTGAGCGTTGACTCGAAATAAAAATATTTATAACACACACACACACTTAGGTATTAGAGTATTCTGTTTGGTAATATTTTGCTTACTGCACAGTGGGCCAATTGTGTCATTAATGTGAAGAAATACAACGTTTTGCGAATGAACGATTCTTCTGCAGATCAAGTTTAATATTGAATTAAACTTGGTAGAAGGTAAAATTTTGTCCCGAAACATAAAAATATTTGAAAGAGATATCTCAAATCTAACATAAATAAGTAAGAATACTCTGAACCCTTCATTATAAAACAAAATGTTTGACGGACGGGGCTAAATCCACGATGCTGTCGCCTTTTGCCTGTTATATACAAATCATTATACCCTTTTAACGCATTTTCAAAGGCTTCATTGTATAACAAGTATACCCTGAACCCAGAAGCGATCTGTTGTTGCACAAGGCTGTACTACTTTAATTGTACTGTGATTTTTTGGGCGAGTGGGGGGTGGTATTCAAAATCCGAAAATTTTATTATCTGCGTATGCTTCACGAAAACATATTTAACCAAATTTGGTGGTTCTTCTGAAAGCCGGATCAAAAAAATCGATAATTACCGATAGTAAGAAAAATTTCGATAAATCGAAATAAACTTGATCTGTGCATGGTATACACGAACTTAAAAAACAAAACTTCAACTCCCCATATTTTCTTCTGTGTTTCTTAACCGATCGTGTTGAAACTTTTTGCAAAGATTCTCCTAGTGTTATAGTACTTATATTAATATATTCATGTCAACTAAATCGGGTGTTTCTAGCTGACTCGACTGTTGAGCCTGATCAAGAATATATACTTTATGGGGTCGGAGATGCCTCCTTCTGCCTGTTACATACATTTGCACAAAACCATTATACCGTTTTTACAAAGCTTTATGCATTGGCTTGCAACATTGATGTTTTAAAAATATAGATTTTTTGTGCTATATTTAGAGCAGATAATTAGTAATCTGCAAAAATTTGGTGTATCTAGCTTTAAAACTGAGTCTAACATAACGATTTTCGAAATATGACACGCCAACAGTGTGTGCAGCCCATCGCGGGCATACACTAGTATATATTCCAAGTTTCAAGTCTTTACCTTCCATCGCGAAGAAAAAACTTCGTTCATATCGTTTCATATTAATGCAAGTTTTAAAACTATCTTTATGAAGATTGGTGTACCTATCTGCCAAACAAAAACACATGTACACGAGGTAACAATCTAGGGCAGAAAACATTTAAGTCCCAAAATATCTGATATCAATTTTTGTGTGTAATAACAATTCCAAATTCTAAGCAAGTAAGAATATTGCAGTCGACCATAACTAACTGCGCAATACTCGTTCAGGATCTTAATTATCATTGTTATAGTGGAAAAATTTGGATTTTTGTAATTTTGTGGTTCTATATTTAGTGAAGGTCATCAGAAAACTGCTTACTAAATTTTGTGACTCTACCTCTAAATGTGTGAGTGATATGGATTTTTGCGGCTGACCGTCCCCAAGATATACGGATCTTATCGATTTGCCACGGCCCCAGTGAGCGTATCTAAAATATTTTTTGTGCCATCTTTAATGGAGGTTATTAGTAACCTGTCTAGAACAAATTATGTAGCTTCGATTTAGATTTTATCGACTTGTTACGCCCAAAAGAGCGATTTTTAGAAGAGCTTATTATTAATCTCTTTAAAAAAATGTTTGTCTCTTTAAAACTGAGGGAGATAAATCAATTTTATCGAAATGCCTCGCCTCAGTGGGCGTGAGCGGAAAATTTTTTTAAGGATCTTTAAAGGTGTGAGCAGTAAACTACTTAGTGGGCGTGACACGAAAATCTTAACACTTGTCTGAAGCATATAACAACAAGTATATATGCAAAGTTTCAAGTCTCTAGCTTCAATGGAAACGTCCTGATCAAGAATATATATACTTTATGGGGTCGGAGATACCTCCTTCTGCCTGTTACATACATTTGCACAAAACCATTATACCCTTTTTACTCATTGTCAATGGATTCAGGGTATAATAAAATAAGAGACTAATTTAAGTAAACAGAACAAAAACTCCGTTGACATAGCGAGACTCAAACTCGCGTCTTAGAATGCGCCAGAAACATCTCTACCACCAAGCTACAGCAGCATTTAAGTTGCCTCTGTCCAAATCTGAGATTAGAAACACACATGCACAAAAAAGCACTTCGAAATTCGAAAAAGAGCTCACGCACTCGAATGTGCATATAAGTAAATATGTATGTATGCATATGTGCACACGCATGCAGTATACAAATATACCATATTGCCAATATACAAATACAAATATAACAGATTTGAATAAAATTTAATGCATTCTTATAATACTGTAGTACATTTATATATTGCCTATTGTAGCCTATTAAACCAAATTTGGTGGCTCTCGCTTTTATAGTTTCTAAAATATGCTATGGAAAATTAATTCTTAAATAATTTCAAATCTAAGAATGGGATCGCTATGAAATTTTCAGGACGTAATTAGAGCGTTGAAATCTGTGAACAAACCAAAGCGCAGTCTGTAGTACTTGATTTGCGGATTTTTTGATTTTTTTAATATGGGGGGCGATGGGGGGAGGTATCGAAAATCCGAAATATTCATAATCAAGAATTCGATAAACACTGATTATAAGAAAACGGGGCTATTGATAATTTGAAATAAACTTGATTTGCGTATGGTATATACGAATCTAAAAAGGCCCAAGTTTAGCTCTCTTTTGTAGTCTCTGAAATCGAAGAGTTCATACAGACGGATGGACATGCGGACGAAAATGGCTAGATCGACTCGGATAGTGATGCTGATCAAGAATATATATACTTTATGGGGTCGGAGATGTGTCCTTCTGCCTGTTACACACATTTGCACAAAACCATTATACCCTTATTACCGATTTTCAATTCATTGGGTTCAGGGTATAAAAATAGTGTACAAGTATAAAATATCAAAAAAAAAAAATTTTGCCTCTGCGCAACACCAGCCATTTCGTTTTGACGAAATTCACGATCAGTTATCTAATAACCTATCCTATCTAATCAGAATCAACTTAAAATTACAATTAATAGTAAACGAGTATAACAAAGAAGCTTTGTGGTGGCTGTTTCTAAATTCGGCAGCTATAGTGCTAGCGCCAAAAAGTGCACAGCGCTTGGTACATATGATAAACACTATGTTAGAATAACAGCGTGACAAAAACTGACCGAGGATAATATGGTTTTTACACCGGACTTAACAGAGTCTGTTAAAGTCGCTACTGAAAAACTTATTTACACCAGCCGCTACCGCTACTGCAGTCAGTGAACAGCTGATCGCTATGGACGCTGCGTGTCGGCATCAATAGGGCGCACCCCGAAACCCTTAAAACTTTATCTGACGCGGGTATACACGAGAAAATATTTATATTTTTAAGTCTCTAGCTTCAATAGCGGCAGAAAAAATTTCGTTTAAATGGACATACGGACGGACAGCATAACGGATATTGCACAAACCCAATATACTTGTTTCACTTCGTGAACTAATATAAAAAATGTATTTGTATATTGGCTAAGTCGCGTGATGGCAAACGCTCACCGTAGGCGTTTTCAGCATGCGTGTGCACACATATATTCATACATATCTAAATGCACGTTCATACGCGTGAGTTCTTTTTCAAATTTTATTGCGATTGTTTGTGCATGTGTACTATTTCCTTAGCTCAGATTTTGACAGAGACGATTAAGTTGCTGCGGTAGCTCGGTGGTAGAGATGTTGGCTGGCGGGCCATCAGACGCGAGTTCGAACCTCGCTTGTGTCAATGGAGTTTTCTTCTTACTGTTTATCGGCGTTTTATTGCACATCCGCGATTTGAAATATTTTGGAGCAACAACATGGGGAAAAGGTGGTATTTGGCGGCATGCACAGCGTCAAAAAGCTTTCGCAAATCAACTGCAACCAACATTTGAAAGACATAGTTTCCTATTTTGCGAAAATTTTGCGAGAAATTTCACACCTACGGCATACTTAAATTCGTATACAAATATTAAAAGCGAGCGCGAAGCTCCCGAATATATTACGAATTGGTCGATGCGGCTGAGATGTCGTAGTGGAAACAACGCACACATTCCTTAAAACATGAGTTCGACTCCGAGCCAGCACAACTTTTTCTAGAAGTGGATATTTTGTAAGAGAGAGAACGTAGAGAGACACGCGCGCGCTGAGTAAAGTGCGCTGCTTGTCACGTGATTCCTCGTAAAGGAACGGTAGGCAGAGTCTTGCTCGATTCGCTGTCACGTTGATTTGTGACATGGCTGAGGTGGTTGATGAACCGAATCCGGTTCAAAGAGATGCTATCTGTGAAAGTAAGGAGGTAAGTTTCGGAGATCAGCTTGCCTCCGTTAGAGAATGTGACGTCCATGGTTGACGATGATTACACCCCCGTCGACCACCGTGATGGGATCCAGGTGTCCCGTGCGTGCTACAGGTGGCGGGGATTCCAGATACCAGTTGTTTTGCGCAGGACTCTGATTTAAGTTTCTTGCAGAAGGTAGTGTTGACAGCGTCTCTGCAGGGTCCCACGGCGAAGGTGTGCGCAACACAATCAGCGATCGTGTTGACGATGTGAATGATATTGTTTCTGAATTCAACGAATTCTTATTGTTGCAGTAGATTGATTTTAATTTTTGTTGATAATACGTCGATATAAAGTACTTCATCAGCGTAGGATGGAATGGGATGGGCATTGAACAGTTTCTGCAATTCAATACCACTTCTGTAGCTAAACGGGCCATTAATGGTAACAAGTAGTTCCTTAGGACCTGCTTTACATTTTCTTGGGCTGATTGATGGCTTGTGTGCTGTTACCATTATTTCCATTTGTTCGGACCGGGCAATTATATCGGTCACTATGAATTTACAGTGTTTGAACGTTGCAACGTCGTGTTTGAACCCGGCAATTATATCGGTCACTATGAATTTACACTGTTTGAACGTTGCAACGTCGCGACGTTACATCACTGGGGAATAGTAAAGGAGGCAGTGCTGCCTCTTTCGTAATGCGCGCGGGAGCATTCGTTCGGCTATTGGTACAGAGGTACCCCCTAGAGCGGTGAATTGGCACAGCTTTGTATCACCAGCGATCTGGCGAGTGGCCGATCGGTACAGCGTTGCAATACTAATGGATAAAATATTAGCATAGACGGCCCACTATTGCGTTCTCACCGTGGATAAAAGAAGAAGGGACTGCCCTGTCCCACTTGCGGTCAGGCGACTGACCACCGGTGAATAGGGGAGACGACAGTACTTTCCCCTGCATTACCGGCAACTGCACTGAATGTGTTTTCTATACAAGTAAGATGGCTCTAGTCAGGTGTGCCCGACTAGGAGATAGCCTGAACCCAGCGGCGAGCTGTTACATGCATTTAAGCCTCTTTGCATTCATATACACATTCACAAAGTCACCCACAAACGCACGCATCAAGTTGAGCACTTTGCACATCGGCTGCGCTTGGCCCCACTATGGAAAACGAATTCTTGTATAACTTGTAAACTAATAGTATGATCGTTATGAAATGTTCAGTGCTTAATAAGAGCATCCAAATCTATGTACAAACCAAAGCGCAAAAAGAGAGGTATCCAAAATCCGAAATATTCATAATCTGCGTATCTTTTACGAGCACGTTTAATAATTGGGTGACGCAGCTCTTATAATCTCCTAGATATACCAAGTCTCTAAATCGATTTTGATGGATAATAATGTAACGGAGCAAGATATCGAAAAAATTACAAACTTGTACTGCCTATTGCTTAGGAAAATCTATAGTCGAAAAGTTTAGGTCTCTAGCTCTTGTAGTTTCCGAGATCGACATGGCTTAATCGACTCAGCTCGTCGTCCTGATCAAGAATATATATACTATATTATTATAAATATTATTTGTAAGGGAGTGTCACAACAGAAATGGGGACAAGAGACGCTCCACCTTCCTTATGAAGGAGAGCAGATCCCTTGTCGAGGAGTTTCTGATCTGTGCTGGAGTAACAAATTCTCTGCATAGAAACTTCCTCCTCTCCCAATAATGGCTGGGCAATCACATAAAATGTGCTTTGTTGTCTCGTCATCCTCTCTGCATAGTCTACACTCTGTGTTAGGGGATAAGTGCATTTTGTGGAGGTGATACTTGACTGTGCGGTGTCCCGTGAGATAGGATACCAAGAGCCCTTCAGGTCCTAGCTAGCCCATTCGCAAACTTCGTTGCCGGAAATTCCGGAACGCCCTGGGACCCAACAAAGAGTGACCCGGTTTCTATGTGAGAGTTGCTGGAGACTATTCCAGCAATCCGCAACCAGTCTCGAGGTAATCCTCTATGAGGAAAGAGCTTGAACGGCTGTTTGGCTTTCTGAAAAGATATTTAAGGTGGCTCCTCTTATCACCTTGTCAAGGATATATCTGGAGCAGGACTCAATGGCGTGGATTTCAGATTGAAAAGCACTGGGCCACGTACCCATTACAATCGAGATTTTGGTGTTGGGTCTTGTGATTCCTGCACCAACCCCTTGGTTAATGTTTGATCTGTCTGTGAACCACTGCAGGCTCATGCGATCATTACAAGGGTTGCAATCATCCCATTCCCTACGGTCTGGAATAAGAGTCCTTGATTTCCCCCCGAAGAAAAGTTCCGTGGTCTTAGGATCCGTTTTGTCGCAGATCCCTAAGCCAGGAATAGTTTTTAATAGACTAGCATGGCCTATGTCTGCTGCTAGCAACCCATTTGTGAGTTTAATCCTCAGAAGGCTCAATAAAGCTACCTTACTTCAGTGCTGCAGTAGGACATGCACGCATGACACCCGTGAGGGATAGGCATACGAGCTGCTGAAGTTTGCTGCATTTTTGTATTGCGGTGGCTGCTGGATCTTTGGCCACCAGGCGAGGGCAGCGTAAGCTATAACAAGAATAACCATCATTTGATGGCTTTGGAGTCTTAGCCCCACGTTTTACCGATGACATGCCTACATGGCATGAGAACCTTTGTACCATATTATATATAGAGAGAAACAAAGAAAGTCAAAGAGCGCTAGAGAGCATTCTCTCATACTGAATTCAGCCACTAACTAAAACAATTGCATCTGCTGGTGCTAACAGGATACTTTTACAAGTTAACAACAAATAAATTCACACAGTCCCAATAAGAAACATTGCAACACCTCGTAAGAAGTGCAGCAAAATGCTGAATTGGTGTCTGTGTCATTTCCTCCATGCGCCGACTGGCAACCGCCGAAAATCCAAGAAGAATTGCCCAACGGGCCAACAACATCAGCAGCGACGTCGCTGCCAACGCCGCTGCCAATGCGCTGCCACTAAGCCACAGCTTACTAGGGCTAGAATTGATTTAAACTCTAGGAAGTTTAGTGACGTACACGACCGAAGGATAACTGACAACTACAATTTGAACGACTTGGACAGAGTACCGGACATGGTCAAAAGCCTCAGAGAATTTTCCGGTAATCTATCGGAATTCAGCTCATGGAAAAAGAGTGTAGATCGTATACTCAGTTTATGCAGCTGAAGCAGGTTCGCCGAAATACTTCGGCATATTGCATACAGTGAGAAACAAGATCACTGGCAATGCTGATACGGCCCTCGAGTCGTACAATGTTCCTCTAAATTGGAGTGCCATCCCCAAATGTCTAACGCTGCACTACGCAGGCAAGTGAGATCGGGGAACATTAGAATATCAGATGACAATGTTAGTGCAAGGTAACAACCAGACAGTAGAAGAATTCTACCAGGTCGTTTACAACCACCTGTCTCTGATATTAAATAAAGTAGGTTGCATTGATCTAAATACTACTTCCAATGTCATTAAAAGACGAGATACATAAGCAAATTAAAGAACTTTTGGAGGACGGAATAATCCGACCTTCTAGATCCCCATGCAATTCACCTGTGTGGATTGTCCCCAAAAAAATAGATGCCTCTGGGCAAAAGAAATATCGCATGGTCATAAACTACCGAAAACTAAATAAAGAATCTACTGCAGATAAATACCCTATACCCGAAATTAACGAGGTATTAGCACAGTTAGGGAACAATAAAGAATTCTCTGTCTTAGATCTGAAAAGTGGATTTCACCAAATTCCTCTCAAAGAATCAGATATAGAGAAGACAGCCTTCTACGTTAACAACGGAAAATATGAGTATACACGACTCCCGTACTCAAGAATGCGCCCTCAATTTTTCAGAGAGCTCTTGATGATATTCTTCGTGAGCATATTGGAAAAATATGCTTCATTTACATTGACGATATCATTATCTTTAGCAAAGATGATGAATCGCATGCGCGTCACCTCGACGCAATATTCAGAACTCTACAGGAGGCCAACATGAAGTGTCAGTTGGACAAATGCAAGTTCTTCAAAAGGAGAGTAGAATTCCTAGGATTTGTCATCTCAGACAAAGGCATAGAAACCAACACGAATAAAATCGAGACAATAGGAAAGTATCCACTCCCGAAAACACTCAAAGATCTAAGATCTTTCATTGGACTTGCCAGCTACTATAGAAGATTTATAAACGACTTCGCTAAGTTGGCAAAGCCCCTTACCTCTCTTTTAAGAGTGGAAGATGTACGTGTGTTCAAAAATCAATCAGCAAAGAAGCTTATTAACTTTAATGAATAGGCAAACGCCTTGGTTTTAAATGAGGTAATACTCCATTACCCAGACTTCAGCAAGGAATTTCATCTCACCACAGATGCATCTAACTTTGCTATTGGCGCTGTTCTATCCCAGAACAAGCGACCTATTTGCTTTCTCTCTAGAACACTCTCTAAAGCAGAAGAGAATTACGCCACCAATGAAAAGGAAATGTTGGCAAAAAATTGGGCTCTAAAAGCTCTCAAAAATTACCTCTACGCTAAAGCAAAAGTAAAAATATACACCGACCATCAACCCTTAATCTACTCTCTCAGCAGTTGGAACGGCAACGCAAGAATTAAAAGGTGGAAAGCATACCAGGAAGAGTTCGATTATGAACTTTTCCCAGTAATCAATAAAATCGGGTCAGTAGCCTCCACCCAACATAGTGCAGACAGTTCAAGCCACAACCTAATACCAAGCATTGAAGCCCCAATAAACGTATTTAAATCCCAGATATTTCTCAGCAAAGCTAACGAGACAGATTACAAGTTCCGAATCCCACTCCCAACATTTCACAGACATACAATATCCCGACCACATTTCACAGAACAAGATTTTATACAGATACTGAAAGCTCGCCTAAGCCCATCAGTAATTAACGGGATAATAACTTCAGAGGAAATAATGAACCAAATTCAACAGAATTATCAACATTTTAGAAACTTCAAAATTAGATTCACACAGTCTCAAGTAAAAGATTTAAAAAATGAAACAGAGCAAGATGAGAAAATATTGATTACACACAACCGAGTACACCGTAACGCACTAGAGAACAAAAAGCAATTTTCCGAAAGTTTCTATTTTCCATTTATGAAGCAACGAATAACAGAATTAGTCCAACAGTGTCAGGTTTGTAAGGAAGAAAAGTACGACAGGCATCCAACTAACCCAAAACTAAAAGAAACACCAATCCCCGAATACCCAGGACACACAATTCATATCGAGCATACGATATTTAGCTCGAGGAAGAATAATCAAATCTAGGGCAATACAATATACTAAAAAACCACTTCATGAAATCCTTTTTTATTTTGGCGTACCGAAAGCTGTCGTGATAGACAATGAAAAATCCCTCAACTCGGCCTTAATTACATTTATGATGCCGGACCAATTAGGTATCGAAGTTTACAAGACACCATCCTATAAAAGCGCAGTAAATGGTCAGGTAGAAAGGTTTTATTCAACGCTATCAGATATTATGAGATGCAATAAAAGAAAACGGGAACACAGAACATTTGAAGAACTGCTTAACAAATCAATATACGACTATAACTACACCATACATTTAACAATTAACAAGAGACCATTAGACATATTCTTTGGCAGACACGTGACGACAAACCCAGATCAGTACGAAAAGGATAGGAAAGAGAACATTGACAGACTTAAACAGAAACAATCGACTGATTTGCAGAATCATAATAAAAAACGTAACTGACATACGTCAGAATCAACACAAAATTAGGTACCAAACTATCACCCAGATATAAAAACGAAATAGTTAAAGAAAACATAAACACAACCGTACTAACAGCAACAGACAAGATAGTTCATAAAAGCAATATAAAAAAATATAAAAATTAAAGATTACTATTAATGATGACAGCAAAAGCAACCGAAGGACACTTGGAAATCTTAAACTATACAGACGCCCAGACAATCACCATTTTAAAGGGAATAGGAAAATTACAGATATCAACGACCCGAATCGTTCAAATCATAGAACTGGAACAGATTGATTATGCATTAGACAACCTCTTATTTCATATCGAAAAAGACCTAAAACCAAAACCCTATTCCACACCTTACGTCATGAAATAGCGCAAGCTTTTTTTACCTTCAACACAATATCACTGAACCATTCACGAAAGACAAGGGCAATCAACATTCTAGGCATAGCATGGAAATATGTAGCCGGCAGCCCGGACAACGAAAACGTCAATAAACAGCTTATTATAAACAGACAGTTAGAAGATCGCATTAATAAACCCATAAAAATTTCAAATGACTTAAACAATAGAATAAGAAAAGAATCTCTCCTAAGTGATGAGATAGCGATCAGTTTACAGAATCAAGTTAGGCTTATAAAGGAAGAATTAATTAATATCAAGTACGCCATGCAATGGGCGAAATTAAATTTAATCAAAACGTTCCTACTTGGCGAAAAAGAAATATAAAAGAAATAGAAAAAATAATAAATGACAATTTTTATAATAGCAACATGTCAAACTTAAATATTGAAGAAATGTTAGAATTTTTATATGTATCCATTTTGCATAATGGAACAACTTTGTTTTATATTGTGAAAATTCCAAATCTAGAAGAAACATAATGTAAAAATACAATAATAAAGCTAGTTTTGAAATACAACAACATTATAAACTTAGAAATCAATGAACTACTCCAATGTAATAAAACAATTTATGGCCTTAACGGCAATTGTAATAATAATAATTTGTAATAATTTGTAATAAGTCAAAGATTATAAGCTTGCCACAAGTAACTGTATACCTAAGTTAGTCAGCGGAGAAGAAGCGCTATGTGGCTTAAGCAATGCAGACCATATCCCGGATATCGAAGAAATCGACGATGGCCTTATAGTAGATAACGACATCAACGGCACGATTAAATGGCAAGAGGAGGAGGAACACGTGAGAGGCACTTACATACTAAATTAAACGAAGCCTTGTTCATTAACAAATAAGAGTTTAGCTACTTAGAGGTCACAATCATGAAGAATTGCACATCAACAAAATAGAAAACATGCAAAAACTTCAGATACACTCTATAACAAATAGAGTCGGCCTTATAACTCTGTTCACAGTTGCCATCCTTCCTACCTGTGCATTACACGTACTGAAGAGAAAAAGAAAAATATAATACTTCAACTGAACAAAGAACGAGAGAGCCCCAGAAAAGAATCGATGCAAATCCAAATGCAAAATACAGATACCAACAACCTCAGATTCAACAACATACCCTTCTTCTGATGATCGCTTGAGGACAAGCTTAAATCAAAGGGGGAAGAGTTAACAACAAATATATTCACACAGTCCCAATAAGAAGCATTGCAACACCTCGTAAGAAGTGCAGCAAAATGCTGAATTGGTGTCTGTGTCATTTCCTCCACGCGACTGGCATCCACCGAAAATTCCAAGAAGAATTGCCAAACGGGCCAACAACATAAACAGTAAGCCACGGCTTTTCTAGGGCTAGAATTGATTTAAGTTTATTTAGTTGCAAATTAACTTCAAATAAAAAAGGGCTTGGTTCCTAAAGTTATATTTTTTTCGACTTTTAACTTACACAAACGTATGTATACATATGTATGTACATATATATGTATATGTAGTATGTATATATATATCCAGTGAATCAAAAAAGTTTTGATACAGCGCTGTTTTCAAAGTTTAGCTATTTAAAACTTTTTTACACTTAACTTACAAAAATAATAAGAGTACAATTTTTATTCAGGACCATTTTATTAACTAATTTTCCAAAAGATACATCTTATTTCTTGTATTTTGTATTTCTTGAACTTATGTATTTCTTGTACTATTGTACTTCAGTTATGAATTGACTTGGTACGAGGGTGCCACCAATTACTTTGACCCTTATAGTCTTTGTCGTTCTTCTTTTATTAATGTAAGGGTCCTGATTTTTGTCGAAAGTCTGACTGCATCCTTAGCTTTAGCAATCGGAACGATTCCTATGTGTGACCCAGCTGCTGCTGCCTTGCTTTGCAAAAAAAAATAAAACAACAACAAAAACCACTGCCGTTTATGTGACAATACGCACTCGGTCACTTTACTATGGGTAATTTATATCATATTTAAAGCAAATCTCCAATTTGGAATATCTTAACTCATTTATAAAATGCATAATAACAAAACTGCGCCGCAGCTTATCTTACTTAAAAGTAGTACTCATAAATATATGTATGTAAAGTTTATAAATTAACGTTGGCTCGCTTATGAAACCGTTTTTTTTTGCCTTTATAATATTTAATAAGCCTAAAATTTAATATGAATAAAAGAAATAATCGTTAACAAAGTGAAATAAGTATATTGGGTGAGAGCAATGTCCGTCTTGCTGTTCGTCCGTTGGTCCGTATGAACGAAATTTTTTTCACCGCAATTGAAGCTAGAGACTCGAAATTTGGAATATATACACGTGTATACCCACATCAGATAAATTATTAAGATTATTTGGTTACGCACACTGGGGGCGTGGCAATTCGATTTAACTATATATCTTCTTCAGATTTAAAGCTAGATAAATAAAATTTTGCAGATAGATTACTGGTGACGATTGCATTTGGGTTTTGGATGTGCCCACTGGAGGTGTGGCAAATACATCAAATGTATATATCTTGGCGGTGGATAAGCCACACAATTTTTGAGGTAGAGTCGCCAAATTCGGCAGACAATTTGCTAATGACCTCCTCTAAAGATCGAGCCGAGAAATTTCCACCACGTCGTTCCCCATAAATTACAAAAATACATATATGTCCAAAATAACAATAATAACCATCCCGCCTTTACAAATTGCAAAAATCGAAATATTTCCAAAAGAACAATAATAACTTTTCCGTATTCACAAATTACAAAAATCTAAATATTTCCAAAATTACAATAATGACTAAAAATCACAATAATAAGTGGGAAACGCCCCATGTTTCAAATCATGTACATTTCCCATCTTTTGGAAGATCAGAAAGAAAAGTTGGCTATGCTATTTGTTTAAAATTTTTCTGTAATTCCTTTATTATCTGTAAGTCCTTTTTATACTCGCTTACGAAGTGAAACTAGTATATTGTGTTTGTTCAATGTGTCATGCTGTCCGTCCGTCTGTTCATCTGTCCGGATGAACCCAACTTTTACGGCGCTATTGAAACTAGAGACTTGCAACTTTGGATATGTACTTGTAGTTATCGGCTTCAGTTAAAGTGTTAAGATCTTTGTGCCCGGCCAGCGACGAGGCTGGCATTTTGATAACATGTCGATCCACCTCAATTCGCAAATCGATAAAAGTTGCATGTTTCCAACAACTTTAAAGCTACAGTCACAAAATTTGGTAGATCTCCGCCAAAGGTTGCGACCTTTACATCCCGGCCACGCCCACAAGCATGCCCCCTAGTGGCCCCGCCCAAAAAAAAAAAAACCGAAATGCCTATATCTTGCACAGGTTTTGAGCTAGAGTCACCATATTTGGAATGTATTTACTATTTCTATTTCTATTGCTATTTCCCCCAAACATCAAAATTTTCGGCCGCTCCTTCTCCTGCCCCCGAAATAGCAAAAATTGATATAGCTGAATGCACAAATGCACACGTGTACATATTTATTTTAAAGCTAGAGTCACCAAATTTAGGATATACATTGCAAACTGATCACTACCTTAAAAGATCTTTTAAAAAAAATTCTGCCCACGCCCACTGGTGGCGTGGCAAATCGATTAAATCATTGTCAGACAGATTGGTAATAACCTCTAGGTTGCACAATAAATGTTTTGGATGCGCCCAATAAAGGCGTGGCAAATCGATATAATCCTTATATCTTGGGGCGGGTGAGCCCAGAAAATCCATATCTCCCACAATTTTAGAGCTTGAATCGCCAAATTTGGTAAGCAATTTTTAATGAACTCCTCTTAATATAGAGCCAAGCAAAAATTTTAATTTCCAAAAATCTAAATTTTTTCAATGTAACAATAATTAATACCGTGAACGAGTATTGCGCAGTCGGTTACGCCCGACTGCAACGTTCTTACTTGTTTCATTTGGGACAGTGCCGTCATATTCGCATTTTTACTTTTGTACACTATTTAGCCTTCACTAACGTCCTAAATCAAGGCATTTTCGGAGCAGTGAACGTATTCAGACAATTAGGTTTTTCAATTGCCAGTTTTATATATTCAACTAAAGAAGACTTATTTTTCTTTTTATAATAATTGATGTATATAATATATAATTTTAAATTGTCGTTTTTATTAGTTGTAGCACATATTTCCTTGGTTTATCCCTTAAATTAGGTTACTCTACATGTAAATGGACAGAATTAAGTTCACAAAAATTAAAAACGGCAATTGGAATGTGACTTTTGAAGTTAAATACACACAATATTCATTTTATTTCCGGTTAAAATTTGATATAATGTCTTTCATGTTTATTCATTCTTTAGGGTTCACCCAGCTATAATGTGAATGAAAAACTTTATATCTATAAATATTTTAAAGCTCTAAAATATCTGAAGCTTAAACTAATAGGAAGTATTTTGTCAGAAATTTTGGCAATTTTACCCAAAGTCCGTCGT
This sequence comes from Drosophila colorata, assembly GCA_035041545.1. Lineage (NCBI taxonomy): Eukaryota > Metazoa > Arthropoda > Insecta > Diptera > Drosophilidae > Drosophila > Drosophila colorata. Next base: position 832,471 of record JAWNLD010000657.1, on the reverse strand, counting down.
GAATACATGTGTACATATGTACATTGTCTGTCACATATACACACATAAGACGACTTTTTGCATGTTTTTCCTGACGCTGCAATATTCCGAACACAACTGGTCAACGCCAGTAAATAGTGAACGTCGCACACTGACCGTGTGGGCGCAATTCACGAATACGATATCGAAGGGTGACGCATGCCAGCCGAATGTCGGGCCAGAAAATTGTTAAATTGGCATTCATAAAAAAGCATATGTATGTATATATGTATGTCCGTGTCGGCGCATATTCGCGTATAAGAATGCATACATGTGTTAAAGGATACATACGTTTGTATATACATATGTACATGTACATGTGCACACACAAACTCATTTGTATGTATCTACATATGTATATACATATGTATAATTTTTGTCGAACATAAATGTTTAAGTTTATGTATTTACGTATGCATTCACATCTGTTAATATATGTTCATATGCATTCGGCTTATATTGTTTATTTTGCAAAAATGTAAAAGTATTAACAACTACTTACATATGTATGTGCGGACGGGCTAAAAAATACCCCCATCGGGTCAGTGATTTTCCATCTCCGTATCTATCCTCACTTAATTTTATTAAAGACTAACTATTATTATTATAAATGACATTGTTTCTTTCACTTTTCCTGAATATTTTGTACATATGTACATATACAATTTAAATTAAACTTACATATAACATTATATTTCTACTACTAACTTCTTCCTATTTAGATATAAGTTCGTAACGTCACTGACAATAATTAGCTTTGATTAAGGGCATAGCTGGTCGGACTGGCAAACAAAATACCCCCATCGTGTCGGTGATGTTATTAGAAATGTTTATAGCCCGTTTAGGCTTTTAGCTTTTAATATATATGTATATATGTATATATATATACATATAGTGAAATTCCCCATTACAGACAGTCCTTATAACCGGACAGCTCGAATAGCCGGAAAAATTTCGTGGACGCAGCTATTTCATTAACGTTTCCATAGAAATATCATTCCAATAACCGATCGCTGACGCAATATTTCACCACATTTTTTAAACGGACAAAATTAAAAAAATGCCAAACAAGCTTTTTAAAAATGCCATTAAAAATAGTATTCGTATGTGTTGTTAAAAATGAAATTGGCGAAATTAGTGCAGGGAATTTCGATGCGTATGCAAGGCGACTCAAAAACAACTAATTTCAACGTTCTTCTATTTCCCTTCATATACCACCGAACTTGTATTTGTACTTAATCTATATGAAAATGTAATGTAAATTCGTACAAAATATTAAATAAAAGATAATTTCTGAACAGTTGGATGCAATTCAAATATAATTTTTGTGACCCCCCTCCCCATAAGCGGACATCTCCCATAACAGGACAAAAACATGGAGTGTCCGGTTATGAGGAATTTCACTATATATATATATATATATATTATTTAAAAAACAAAATTTTTTTTATTTTATATTTGTACATACTTTACTTTTGTTGACACTCGTTATGTCAACTTTTTATAATAAATAAAATAAAATAAAAAATAAATACGAAATTAAAGTATATAATATATATTATACATATAACAATAATATTTAATTCAAAATAAAATATTGGTGTGTACTTCTGCAACACCAAGTTCCTATATATTTATATATATGTACATATGCATATATAATTGTGGCTACATATTTCTTTGATGAGATAACACTAAGAACATTCAAGCTTCAAGGTGATCAAATTTCGGGTTTTCAAAATTTAAAGTGTTGTATGCTCTAGACAGCTTCACATTAACAACTGATGATTCAAGGGCAAAGTGCTTGACAGTGAATCGTGAGAAGTAAGTTCGACGTCAGGCATTGTTATACCCTGACCCTGCGTCGATCTCGGAAACTATAGGAGCTAGAGACTTTAACTTTTTGGCTATAGACTCGTCAATGGCATGCGCAGATCAACACCGTTTTCCGAAAATCGATAAAAATCTACAACAACCTCTCATTTTTTAAGCTTATTTCGTAGATTATGAGACCTAGAGACACATAGCATTAGAAGAATCTATTGCATTAATATTCATCAAAATCGGTCAAGAATCACAGAAGTTATTAAAGAAAACGTGAGGTAAAATTTGACCAATTTGACCATCCAATTGGCAGCAAGTGCTGCAATAAGAGCTAGGGATTAAAGTTGAGTTTTATAGGCAGTTTGAGTTTTATAGGCAGGCAGATTAAGGCTATTTAAAATGATCGATAACCCGCCCCGTTTTCTTACTATCGATATTTTTTGGTTTCATTAATTTAAGATAACTACCCCCATTCGCCCCCCATATAAAAAAAAACCAGGAACTACAGACGCAGAAAATTTCAAACCGATCATATTCTTAGTTTAGAAGTTATTCAAGAATTCATTTTCCATAGTGGGGCCAAGCGCAGCCGATGTGCAAAGTGCTCCAGCTTGCTGCGTGCGTTTGTGTGTGTATATATGTGACTTTGTGAATGTGTGTATGAATGCAAAGAGCTTTAAATGTATGTAACGACAGCTCGCCGCTGGGTTCAGGGTATCTCCTAGTCGGGTACACCCGACTAGAGCCATCTAACTTGTTTTTTAATAGCAATAATTATTTTTATTAATGTGTATTAAGCTTTTAATATATGTAAATTTCATCGTATTACAAGATAAAGATAAAGAGACGGCAAAGTGTACAATATATTAAATACCAGAAATTGTCTGTTTTATTTTGATAGTTTGTATAATAATAATAATAATTTGTAAAATTATTGCTTAAAAGTATTCATTTGGAACCTTTAAGTATAAAGTGAAAGGTGTTTAAACAAATTAAAGAATATTTCTCTATACTTTAGGGTGATTTCCATAACACACATTGGAATTTACTTCTATGAATACCCAGCAGTGCGATGTATCAGGTCAGTGACAGGGATATCGCCGGTAGAAAAGGCGAAGAACCCACCTCTCAACCCTTGCCAATGCGTTTTACCGGGACGTTTCCCGTTGACATGTCATAGGACGGTGTCAATTGTCCCGACGTTGCATCATCGGGGAATATAGAAGGCACCAGCGCTGGTACTTTTGTAATGCGCGAGGGGCACATATAGTGGATAGAACGGCGCTCGGTTTCGTCCGGATATTGGTACGGCGGTGCACTCCAAGGGGCGGGCGAGTGGTGAATTGGCACGGCGTTGCATCCCCAGGCGTCAGGAGAGTGGCCGATTGGGACGGCGGTGCACCCCTGGGGGATTATAAGGTATCATGGGCTTTTGCTTTGCCGGCTACTGTACTGAAAAAAATGTGTTACCTATATACCCACCAATTACAAAACCAATGCTTATTTAATATTATTTATTATTTTATTAAAATCAAATCGATATTAATTTTTCTTTTCGTTTCGATACATGTTAAATTCTGATATTGTAGATTTCAACATACAAATATACTGCGTGCAACAAAAAGACATAAAAAGAAATAGATTAAATATAAATACAATATAAATACATAAGTATTGAAAGTAAAAATGAATGCATTTTCGTTAATAATTGTTCATACATATATAAAATTTAAATAAGGGATAATTCACAATTTGCACTTACCTCTACAAATAATTATTATTAGTAGAATAAGATTGGCACTTACCTCTTTTTCTTTAAGAAATAATAATTATTATTATATACATATATTACATTAAAATGTTTAGAATATTTTACTTACTCATTTTGGTTGTACTTACTTGCTGTTGGTTATTTGGCTTCATACTGAGCTGTTCTGTTCACACATCTTTTCACTTGCTTTTCGGAAATTCAACTAATTTTGACGCAGCAACGCGTCTTCTTTCCCCTTTCTTTTCTTGCACAAAAAGAACAACATGTATACACATGTCGTCATACTGTGGGAAGCGGTAGAAAGAGATCGACACATATGCGTAAAGAGCAAGACAGTATATTTTTTTACTACGCAGCGATAGAATAAGCCGATCATACAAACCGAGCAAAATGCAAAAACAGAAAAATACGAAGGCTGTGCCCGCTCGTGTCCGATTTGGGACTGGCACGGTGTTGCATCACTAAGGACCGATAGTAGGGGCAATTGGCCACCACTCTCACGTCTCTAGGGTCAATTGACACCACTAGAACTGCTCGGATATGTATGTATGTGTGCACACACATGTAGAAAACGACTGCGCTTGGCTCTTGCCACCACGTGGTTTTTCAATATACAACTACATTTTCTTTAATAACTTCTGTGTTTCTTAACCGATTTGAATGAAATTTGTTTTAATGCATTTTTATTATACTATATACCATTTATATAGCAGCATAAACCAAATTTGGTGGCTCTGGCTCTTATAGTTTCTGAAATATGCTTAAGCAGCTGCGCTTGGCCCCCACTATGAAGAGTTAATTCTTAAATATCTTCTAAACTAAGAATAGGATCGGTATAAAATTTGTAGAACGTAACAATAGCATTAAAATCTGTGTACAAACCAAAGCACAAGTCTGTATTACTTGATATGCGTTTTTTCTATATGGGGGGCAAATGGGGGAAGGTATCCTAAATACGCGTATCCTTTATGAGCACAAAATAAACCAAATTTGGTGGCTCTAGCTTTTATTGCTTTTGAGTTATGCTAAAAAAAACCGGATAAAAAAACGATAAACACTGATTATAAGAAAACGGGACAAGTTATCGATCATTTGAAATAAACTTTATCTGCGTATGGTATATACCAATCTAAAAAGTCCAAGTTCAACTCTCTAGCCCTTGTAGTCTCTGAAATCTACGCGTTCATACAAACGAACCCTGAACCTATTGAAAGTGGGTAAAAAGGGTATATTGGTTTTGTGCAAATGTACATATGTAACAGGCAGAAGGAAGCATCTTCGACCCCATAAAGTATATATATATTCCTGATCAGGACGACGAGCTGAGTCGATTTAGCCCTGTCCGTCTGTATGAACGCAACGATCTCGGAAAGTACAAAAGCTAGAACATAAACTTTTCGACTTTAGATTCCCCTAATCCATACGCAGTACAAGGTTATAATTTTTTTCGATATATTGCTCCGTTTCTTTATTATTGGTAAAAATCGATTTTAAGTCTTGGTTTTCTTGGCATATCTCGGAGGCTATAAGAGCTACAGCCATCAAATTTAGTTTATTATGTGCTCGCATACGATACGCAGATTACGAATATTTCGGATTTGGATACCTGCCCCCATTCGGATACCTGCCCCCATAAAAAAAAGCACCGAAAATTTTATAACGATCATACTCTTTGTTTAGAAGTTATTCAAGAATTCATTTTCCATAGTGGGCCAAGCGCACCCGATGTGTAAAGTGCACAGCTTGCTGCGTGCGTTTGTGTGTGACTTTGTGAATGTGTGTATGAATACAAAGAGCTTTAAATGTATGTAACGACAGCACGCCGTTTGATTCAGTGTATCTCCTAGTCGGGGGCGCCCGACCAGAGCAATCTTACTTGTTTTATATTATGAGAGTTGGGCACACCAAAATATACCATAGCCCTGAAAGAATCTATTGCAAAAATTTCATCAGCATCGGTTGAAGAACATAAAAGTTATTAAATATAACGTGAGGTAAAATAAAACCAATGTTACAAGCCAATTAGCAGCAAGCGCAAGCACTGCTTGCACCAGCAGTGTATGTGCACGCATAAAAACAAACGTAGATGTGGGAACTCTAAAACCAGGGTTGGCAGCTGAAACAACCAGGAGTAGTAGCCAGTTTTAGTTAAACTTTCTTTGATTTAAATATTGTAATTGAGGTAAAACTATTTGTTATTTTCGTTAAACTATTACGGCTAGAGTTTATTTGAGACTAAAAAGCTATGCAGCTGCGTCGCAGGCGAACCTGTGACAAGTTTGTGTTTCGCAAATTTGTTAAAAATGATCAACGAGTACAAATAACAGCACTGGTGGTACGCAGGCGAGAAGGCTGGTGCGTAGGATCGACCCAACACACAGAAGCGAACACTTGTGCTGGCGTCGGCAAGTTTGTGCGACTGCTATCTAATTTTGCGCTATAGCAGCCGAGTGGGTTGTTAATTAACACTACCTATTTTATTAACTTTGGTTTTAGTAAAATTGTCGTTTATTACCACTTTTGTAAGATCGACAGAAACGATATTCTAAGCCTAAAATTTGAAGAATTGTGACAAAAGCTAGCCATTTGCGCATTACTGGGCTTAAAGCTGACTTACAAGCTATATTAATTGCACACATTAATCTAATGTGCTGAAACGGTGCAGTGGAGCCAATTGCAGGTGGTTGTTTATGCGAAACCGCTACTGGAGGGTGCACAACCTACAGTTCTCAATGAGGAAAGCCTGAAAGAATATTTTGTAGATACCTCCTATGGATATAACATCAAACAAGTCGTAACTGTTTTAAGCAAAACAATCAAGCAGTTGAAAGTGCACGTGAAAACGTAACAAAAAGCTCGTGCTTCATATTCGTCAGCAAACAAATATGGATCGTTAAAGAAAGACTTTGGGACTGGTAAAGAGTCAAAAGTAGGACGTGTAAGAAAATGCTTTAGGTGCGGCGATGAGTTTCAGGTAAAGAAAAACTGCACCAAAAAGGACTTTAAGTGTTTCAAGTGCGGGCAGCCAGGTAACCGCGCTGCGCAGTGTCATGCTGAGGGCAATTGAAGGACGGGAAATTACTGACTAAGCCGTCAAGCAATTTCACCTCTTCGAGGACCTGTGGACACCGGAGCAGAGTTGTGTCTCTTGCGTAGATGTGCTTTCTCGAAGTTAGGAATAGGGCAGTTAACTGGTTGTGCCAATTGTCTGGCAGGTATTGGTGAAAGTCAGGTTTTACCCTTTGGAAGTTTTGTAGTACCAGTTAAGATTGATAATATTCAGAAGCCAGTTGAGTTTCATGTAGACCAGGATGAGAACATGGGGTTTGATGCGATTCTGGGAAGGACCTTTCTAAATCTCGTAGATCTGAAAGTGACTAAGACTGGTACGTAGCTAAGAACTAGAACTGAAAAGCGGAATAATGGAGAATCTGCGGCAGTTAACGCAGAGAATGGTTCTTCGCATGAACTTATCGAGGAATTCAGAAACACGTGCATGTCAATTGGTTAGGGATTATAAGCCAATTATAAGTCCTAATACTCCATAGATATGAAGACTATTTTAACAGACCATCTGCCAGTGTATCAACATCCAAGACGTATAGCAGCGTGTGATCAAAAAATTATTGATAACAAATGAGGAATGGTGGCAAAGGGAATCATTCGGGTAAGCATGTCGGAGTATCGTCTCCAATCGTGCTAGAGGCAAAAAATATAAAAAAGCGGTTGTGCTATGATTACCGATAATTTAATGAAAAAGTGATCCGAGATAATTTGTCGGTGCCGCAAATGGATTGTGTTTTAAAAAAGTTACAGGGCGCGTCAGTTTTTAATACTTTGGATTTGACAAATGGATTTTTCCCTGTGCCAGTCGAATTCATCTCACCGAAATATATGTCATTTGTGAGACAAAAGGGATAATATTAGATCCTATTTGCTCCTTTCGGAATATTAAGCTCGCCGGCCGTGTTCACAGGATTCATTATGACAGTTATACGTGATTAGATTCAATGCTATAGAAGATATAAATTTACCCAGTAGTGACGTAGAAAGTGGTGTGGTCAAACTAAAAAGAGTGCTATAAAGTTCAAGATCATAACTGACTGCACCGCGTTCACTATAACATTAAAGAACAAGTAAGATGGCTCTAGTCAGGAGTGCCCGACTAGGATATACCCTGAACCCAGCGGCTAGCTGTCGTTACATGCATTTAATTAAACCCCTCTGCATTCATGCACACGACTCCACAGTCCAACTTAGTAAAATAAAATACAAATACAAATTTTTAGTCACGCTTCGAGCTCGCTTTTAATATTTGCAAATTTGAGTATGCCGTAGTTGCGAAATTTTCGCAAAATAGGAAATTATTTCTTTCAAATGTTGGTTGCAGCTGATCTGCGAAAGGTTTTTGGTTTTTGAGAATGTGCATGCCAAATACCATATTTTCCCCATTTTGTTGCTTTAGAATATTTAAAATCGTCGCTGTCCCAGCATTAAGTTGCATTTCAACCAATAAGTGTGTTAATTTAAAAAAAAAAATAAACGGCAGGAAATCTCCGTTGATACAGCGAGATTCGAACTCGCGTCTGATAGCGCACCAGGCAACACCTCTACCACCGAGCTAGTGCAGCATTATAATTGCCTCTGTGAAAATCGGAGCTTAGAAACAGCCAATCGCAAACAATCGCTTTGGAAATCGAAAAAGAGCTCTCGCATATGAATGTGCATATACTTATGTATGTATGCATGTGAGCACACGCAAGCGCTTGGCGCTTGCCACCCGTGGTTTGCCAATGTACAAATGCATTTTCTTTAATAATTTCTGTGTTTCTTTTGCCAATTTGAATGAAGTTTGTTTTAATGCATTCTTATTGTACTATAATATATTTATGTATTGATCAGCCTATTAAACCAAGTTTGGTGGCTCAAATATTCTCATGCAGCTGCGCTTGGCCCCCACTATGGCAAATTAATTCTTAAATAACTTCTAAACGTAATAAGAGCATTGAAATCTGTGTACAACCCAAACCGCAAGTCTGTAGTACTTGATTTGCGGATTTTTTGATTTTTTTTATATGGGGGCGAATGGGCGGAGTTTTCCAAAATCCGAAATATTCATAATCTGCTTATCGTTTACGGAAATATTTTAAAACAAATTTGGTGGCTCTAAATCTTATAGTTTATGAAATATGCTGGTTGCGCAGCAAGCGGCGTGCGCTTATGTGTGTGTATTTGCAATTTTTGTGCGTTTACGGAAACATATTAAAAAAAATTTGGTGGCTCTAGCTCTAATAGTTTATGAGATATGCTCAAAAAACCGGATCAAAAAAACCGATAAACACTGATCATAAGAAAACGGGACAATTTATCGATCATTTGAAGTAAACTAGCTCAGCTCTCTAGCCCTTGTAGTCTCTGAAATCGACGCGTTCATACAGAAGGACGGACATGCGGACGGACGCACAGACAGACGGACATGGCTAGATCGAATCGGTTAGTGATGCTGATCAAGAATATATATACTTTATGGGGTTGGAGATGCCATTTTCTTCCTACATTACATACATTTTTACACAAAACCATTATACCCTTATTAGTCATTTTCAGTGGGTTCAGGGTATAAAAACAATAAAAAATACTCTAATCGGGAGCACCCGACATTCATTTAAACCTCTTTGCTTTCATACATATATGTATACATAAAAAAACGCAAATACACACACATAAGCGCACACCGCTTGCTGCGCAACCAGCATATCTCAGAAACTATATGAGCTATTTTAATGTGTTCTGGTAAAGGTTACGCAGATTACGAATATTTCGGATTTTTGATGCCGCACCCCATTTTCCCCCATTGACAGAAAAACCATTTGTAATTGCTCGTCAATATATATATTAAAACAAATGTCATCAAAATCGCTTAAAAACACAGAAGTTATTAAAGTTTTCGCTAACCACGTGGTAGCAAGCGCCAAACGCAGGCGTTTTCTGCATGTGTGTGCACACATGCATACATACATATGTATATGCACATTCCTATGCGTAAGCTCTTTTTCCAATTCTAATGCGGTTGTTTGCGCATGTGTGCTATTTTCTTAGCTACGATTTTGACAAAGACAAAACGAATGCTGCTGTAGCTTGGTAGTAGAGGTGTTGCCAGGCGCGCTAACAGACGCGAGTGCGAATCTCGCTATGTCAACGGAGATATTCTACTGTCTTTTATTATTTATTTTATTATTTAGTCATGTCAGTCTGCCTGTCTAAATATCTGAATGTGAGAACGTGTCGATCGCAGAGATTATTATATAAGACCTAGGGACTTGCCACATAGTATATTGACTTAACGTTGCGTAAGGTCATATCTTTATAACTGCGTTGTAGTTGAAGGTTTTCAGACACTAAGGATTTGGTTTTTCCCACTTGGAGTTCCAAAACTGTGACCTTGTGCTCACTTTTGACGCAAAAATAAACTTTCAATAAAAATTACGAGTTGTAGACCTTACGTTCACCAATTAGTCGATCAGTTAATAAATATTCATCTATATATGAATATTCGACAACCTTTGAGTCTTATTGAAAAATTAAATTATTAGCTGAAACATTTAGTTATGCTACTTTCAAACTTCAATCCTTAAAACTCTTCAAACGGCTAGAGAAATACTCTAATGCCTAGCTCAAGAATCCATTAGAGTGTAACATTTGGCGACACTTTTAAGTAAAAAGTATTTTTATCGTTTTAAATGGGAAATGACTTGCAAAATAGTTAACAAAATGCAATTAAAATGCTGCAATTATAATTATAATTGGGCGCAGCAAAACGGAACATAGCAATCAGAAAGCAGTCAAAAAGTCCAGCGGGCTGCTAACGTTGGGGATGATTGTGAGTGCCAGAGAGGTTGAAAAAAAACACCGCGGGCTAAGTAAATCTGAAAAGCGTTAATTGCTGCGAAGCCTGAATGAGCATCAGACAACAATACACTTATTCCAAGCAGCGCAGTTGAAGCTAAGTGCCGGTAAAGGAAATATGTTTTTTTTAGACCTTAAATTGTTAGAGTATCACGAAGTAAGAAATGTGTATTTACCTAAATCGGCGTAACAAATTTCTTGTGGAGTTTATATCCTTGATATTTCAATTACTTTGCATTAAGCAAAACAATTTGTAGCGAAAACAGAAACTTCTTAAAAACTCTATATGTATTTGTATGTCCCTTGAAGGTAAATCAACAAAAAGTATCTGGGGTTCGCTCGTTTCGATTCTAATCAATGTCTGGACTTTACGTTTGTAAAAGCTTGTAAACCTGGAACCTAAAGACAATATAAATAATTTTTTTTATTTTGTCTTTGATAAAGCCACGCGCGTCTGTTTGTTAGCCTGATTCTAAAAAAACTTGTCTCTCAGTTTTAAAGCTCTGTATCTCTTCTTCTATGCGTTACACGCTTCGTAATAAAAATACGTTTGACAACGTTATACAATATGTATTTTTTTTTATAAAAAAAAAAACATTTTAGTTATTTGAAAATATGACGTCAAACAATTCATAGATAATCCTATCAATGCCGCCTGTAAGGCCACACAATATACAGTGGCTCACAGCTTATTTCAACCAGCACAAAACTTAAAGGAGATATAATACCTAAGCTTAAAAAAAAATATCAAAACTATATAACTGTAGGTTGTTAGTCGAATGTTTTAACTTATCAAATATATCTTCATTTATTTTTTTATACATATTTTTAAATATTTTACAACAATTAAAATCGAACAAAGCAACCAGCAACAAGACTGTTCTAGTCGGGACGGTCCGACTAGGGGATACCCTGAATCCATCGGCGAGCTGTCGTTACATACATTTAAACCTCTTTGCGCTCTTTGCCACTTGGCCCAACAATAGAAAATTAATTCTTGAATAAGTTCTAAACTAAGAGTATGATCGTTAAAAAATATTGCAGTGCTTAATATGAGCATCCATATATGGGGAGGTATCTAAAATAAATATTAATTATCTGCGTATCCTTAACGAGAACGTATTAAATAAATTTAGTGACGCTAGCTCTTATAGACTTCTAGATATGCCAAGATAACCACTTCGAACAAATAAGCAAACTGAATAATGACATATGATGTACAGAGTTGCCGACCCTAAGTGTATGTAATTTAAACGCCTCGATTGATTAATGCTAAATAACATATAGAAAACGTATTGTAAAATTTGACAAGCCAATTGCCAGCAAGTGCTGCAAGCTAGGGATTAAAGTTTGGTTTTTATACCCTGAACCCATTGAAAATGGGTAACAAGTGTATACTGGTTTTGTGCAAATATTTGTAACAGACAGAAGGAAGCATCTCCAACCCCATAAAGTATACATATTCTTAATCAGGACGACGAGCTGAAACCATTTAGCCATGTCCGTCCGTCTGTTGGAACGCAGCGATCTCAGAAACTACAAAAGATAGAGACCTAATCTTATCGACTTTAGATTCTGCTAAACCATTCGCAAAACAAGTTTATCAATTTTTTTTTCGATATCTTACTCCGTTTTATTATTATCGATAAAAATCGATTTTAAGACTTGGTTTTCTTAGCATATTTCGGAAACTGTAAGAGCTAGAGACACCAAATTTGGTTTATTACATTTTCATAAAGCAGATATTTTGCTCCGTTTATTATTATCAAGACTAGGGTTTCTTAGCATATCTCAGTATAGTATCTGAGATATGCTAAGAAAACCAAGTCTTAAAGCTAGAGCCACCAAATTTTGTTTGTTTTGTTCTCGTGAAGTAGACGCAGAATATATTAAAAAAAAAAAGTACTACAGACTTGCGCTTTGGTTTGTACACAAATTTTAATGCTATTGTTAAGCCCTTAAAATTTCATACTGTAAGGGCGGGCTCACACGATGTGGCAATTTGCCACAGATATGGCAGTTTCATGTTACCATATCGTGTAAGTCCCATGTGGCATTCTGCCACAAGAGTGTTTGCCTCATTTTCTTAAATGGCACAACATTCATATGGCAGCCATTTGGCAATTGTGTTAGTTTTGACGTCGGTGCCATTAAGATTTAAAAATATTTTTTTGTGTTTGCCATAAGTTATTTAACCTTAATCGATGCGGTTAAATGACGGCAACTCTGTACATCACATGTCATTATTCTGTTTGTTTATTCGGTCGAAGTGGCATATCTCGAAGACTATAAGAGCTAGCATTACCAAATTTAGTTTAATACGTGCTTATAAAGGATACGCAGATTACAAATATGTATTTTAGATACCTCCCCCATTCGCCCCCCATATCAAAAAAACGCAAGTTAAATACTACAGACTGAACATAGATTTGGATGCTCATATTAAAAACTGAAAATTTCATATTGATCATACGTTCAAAGTTATTTAAGAATTCATGTTGCATAGTTGGGCCAAGCGCAGCCGATGTGTAAGGTGCGCAGCATACGGCGTGTGTGTGTATGTGCGACTTTGTGAACGTGTGTATAAATACAAAGAGGTTGAAATATATGTATGGGTTCAGTGTATCTCCTAGTTGGGCACACCCGACTAGAGCCATCTTTCTTTTATTTTCTTAGGCCCCGCACTTTGAAATAAAGACACATATATATATATATTCTTAATCAGTATTAACTGACTCAATATTGCCATGTCTCTTGATGATAGCCAAATCTAATTAAATCGGATTGCTTTATAATATAGATATATATATATTAATTAGCTTTCAGAAAGCGTAAAGATTTAAAAAATCGGGTTTGAAATTCTGGAGTAATGATAAAAAATGCAGAGTCACAGATTGTAACAATCTGGATTTCTCGATTTCCCTTACTTCTGGTTTTGGTAAGTTGTAAAGCTAGAATTTGAGCTAGCCGCTACCAGCACAAAACAGAAAACCATATTTCATAATCCTCTTGGAGCTCAGATTGTTTTTGCTTGGCCACGAAAAGGCCACCGACATTCTAATCGTTCAGCAGTGCACACAGCGTGCAGCCGGTTTCTTGCCTTTTTGCATGCTGTTCGGATTGATTTTTATACCCTGTACCAAACAGATAAAAAAGGGTATAATGAAGCTGTGTGAATATATGAAACAGTCAAGAGGTGGCATCTCCTAGCCCGTACTGTGTATAATTTATTGATTAATAACAACAGCCAGAGACTTAGAGAGCCGCTAAAACCATTTTTTTTTTTAATTTTACACATTGAAAGAGCTAAGGTCACAAAATGTTGAAAGTGGATTTTTTTAATATTACAAGAAAAATATTTAAGTTGCTTTTCATTGTCTTCCACAAAATTAAAAAAAATGTTTTAAGTTAAAGCCCTAATATATATATATACATATATATATATAGTAGTATAGTATATATCTATATATATTCAAATGTTATGTATACTAAGCTATCTATTTAAAGCAGCAAACAAGTTTGTATGGAATTATTAATTCAAAGGTAGGGCTAAGTAACGATGCAAAGGTGAATGTATTAATAAATAATTAATTACGAATGAACGAACGTATGCGGCGCTAAGGAAGTACATATAGAGTATCTCCTAGTCGGAGATTTTCGACTTGAGCACTCTTACTTGTTTCTTTCCCATTTGCTTCCCATTTGTGGGCGACTTTAATTCTTTTTCCAATTGGCTTGTTGATAACACATGGCGACAATTGGCAAGTGATATGCTAACATTCGGCTCAATGAAAACGAAAATTGTCAATTGGAGCAAATATTTTAAAGAGCTATAAGTTTACTATTTGTTTTTCCCGTTTGTGTTTGAGTTGTTTTAAATACACTGTAACCATTTAAAATTATTGTGTCCCTCTTTTTCCATTTCATTTCTTACCTATTAAATACTTTCTTGTGCATATTTATACCATTTTAACCATATTTTTTGAGCATATCTCAAAAACAATAAGAGGCAGAGCCACCAAATTTAGTTTAATATATATGTAAAGCATACGCTGATATTTCGGATTGTGGATACCACCCCCAACTCGCCCGAAATAAGTAAAAAATCACAGTACAATTCAAGTACTGCAACCTTGTGTAACAACAAATTGCATCTGCGTTCAGGATATCGGCCCAACTAGAGCACTCTTTACTTGTTTATTATATAATTCCGACATTTAATGTGCCACAGATTTCGCAACAGAATTATAATAAATATTATAATAAATATACTATAATACCTTTTACCAGGGTACTGGAATGATTTTAAATGTTATCATTTTGAAAGAACGATATTTTAACCCCTATTTCACGAAGCAACGAATAACACTAATAATATAGCAAGGGCTAAATTAGGCCGTAACGAGACATTCTTCCATAGCGCTTGTGAAAATGAGGTGACTGTTGGCTTCTAAGGATACTCAATAAAAACAGATTCGTTTATGGTTGGAAGCTGTAAGGAGACTGAGCACTGACCATTGGTCGAATGATTCACAGGACACTTACTTTATCGCGTACAACAACTTCTTGCGGCAGTCCACCATTTCTAAGAAAGCGATCAAATGTTAAGCGAATATTATGACGGTCTGGTCTTGAAGACCTCGAGTGACTGATGAAACTAATTTAGATAAGGTCTCGCACCTATAAAGTAAATCATAAATAAGATTAAAGAAATGTCGATAGTCACATTTTTCACATTTTCTTAATTAAAATTAAATAGAGCATCCTTTATTATAAATAAATTTTAAAATACTTCCTGGCATTGATGTAACTACGGTTTTGTGAAGAAAGGTCCAATTTTTCCCAATATTGAATAATTGCATTCTGGTGTCTTTTAAACTGATAGTCTGTTTCCCATTTGCATAAACTCTTTAAGATAGAGTGCCCAGAGGTTCTCAATAGGGTTAGGGTCACTATCGCTACTATACATGAATTCATGCTGCAGAAGAAACAACCAAATATGTGCTTGTCTGATTGACATATTTTGTGCAACTTACCTTCTCTCATTTTTAGGTCCGACTTCATATTTAAGACAAAAGATTAAAAGACAGATATGTATTTATTTAATTATTTATTAACTTAAGAACGATTTTAATTTCACATATGTCTGCACTTGCTATACTGTTTAAATAGTATATATTTTTATTGTCCTGTATTTCATTTCTGAGTATTTCACTTGTTAATTATTAATTATGTGTTTATTCACATATCTTTACAAATTGTATGTATGTTTTTGTGTACTTATCATACATTAGTTTCTTTATTTAAACTCAAACCTTATTAAATGATCAATGCTTGTATAGTAGTAACTTGTTATAATTATTATGGAAATAAGTATTATAAAACAAGTATCCATATTAAAAACATCTCAAAAATTACTGCAGCGGACAGAATAATTACATTGTCCATGGCTTCTTATCTGATTGATTAACTGAAGAATTTAAATCGCTTTCAATATTGAATATTTTTGTTAATCATTGATTTTGGTAAATGGGTTTTAATAGCGTTTTGATAACGATAAACAATTACAAAATAAAATACAAAAGTTTTAATTGCTTAACAAATTGTCAAAAGTTGTTTTTTAACAAAGCTAAATTATGAAGATAAATGTTCCCTGATTTAAATATTTTAGATCTGTTTATATTCATATAACAGTTGTATATATGTATACATTCTCTTAAAAATGATTTTATTCGTTCACTATATGGATGAGCATTTATGGTTTCCATTGCCGATATGTTGTTGTCAATATTGATATAATTATATAATCTTTACAATTTTTTTTAACAAATATATATCTTACAACTTATAATAAAATGTTAATTTTTTCACAATTTTCTTGCGTTCTTTTTTTTGCTCATTTAATTTTTTTAAATGTTTATTGTAAATGGTAAATGTATTTAGGAAACAATCTTCATATTCACCATTTAAACTGCATGTATTTATATTATTGATCAGACGATAAACAGTATCGATATTACCATGCCCTTCAGAGAGTTCGTTTACTCGTCTGTTGGTACGACCTGGAGATCAATAGTTTGGAATGTTGGCTCTTGTATACCAAAAACAGATTAGGGTATTTTAAGATATTTGATTAAATAAGATGTCAGAAGATGTATAATGCATTAACGGAAACAATTCCCAATGCATAAAATACAGATCCTCCTTATAAGTGTCAACAACCGAGTTGATATAAATATAACCCTGAAGGCAGTTCAGGCAGCGAATCGCTTCGTTGATTTGAAATGAGTAAAAAAATGTATGTAATATTCAATTTAACACAGGATGATAAGCATAGCATGTATAAATGCCCTTTTCAATATCTGATTGTATGAAGACGTTGATCTGGGAGACTATAGAAGCTAAAGACATAAACTTAAAGGGTATAGGGTTACACAAATCAATATTATTTTTTATCAGATCAAAAACTAATACATTTCGCCAGTCCCATTTTGTAAGCGTTTTAGTTATAATAACCTATTACACTCTCACCAAAATAATCAAGAAGACATTTTTAGGAGATCACCCTTGCGCTACGGCTGCATTTCAAGACTCAGATCGCGACGAAAATGTTTTTGGGGATTCTTGCACAATTACACGAGGTAACAAAATTAAATTTTGAATTTGTATTGCTTTCAAACCTACTTTTTCTGATACATATGGGGCCCCAAATGGGAAAAAAACACTTTAAACATTTTTCTATGGTGAGACTTTTTATAAAAAAAGTTTTTAAATCTGGTATTTTTAAGATTTTTTCAGAGGTGACCTTAATTTCATCGTTACTTGACAATGTCACAAATGATTTTAAATACCTTTACGTTTCCTGAAAGCTAATGAATATATCTATAAATCAGTCAAACACACTTAAATTTAAATGATTAGTTTTTTAACTATATATTTTTGAATTAAGAAAATCATAATTTTTTTCCGGTATTTTTTACGATTTTTCGACATTAAAATTCAAGGAAAAGTCAAAGAAAACGTCTTAAACGAAGCTTAATTATCGCAACAACGTAAATACACGGACCAAAATGTTGACCAAAGGTACTAATGCGTAGAAAACAACGCACAAAAATAATAATTTTCCTAATTCAAAAATATATAGTTAAAAAACTAATGATTTAAATTTAAAAATGCGTTTGACTGATTAATAGATATATTCATTAGCTTTCAGGAAGCGTAAAGATTTTTCAAATCGGTTGTGACATTCTTGAGTAATGATCAAAAATTTTTAATCATTTTTTTAAAAAGTCTTTCTATGGAAAAATTTTAAAAGTGACTTTTCGTAGGTTTGTTAAACAATACAATTTTGCTGTTAACTTTTTGTTACATGAAACGGTTTTCTTAATTTGATGTTAATTTGATTACTGTTCTTTCTTTTAGGTAAGACATCTTCTTTCTACAGAGATATCTGTATAATACAGTGTAAGCCCGGCTCTCGGTACGTTTATCGGCCTATGTGTATGTATGGCGTTTATTTTTCGATGATATGGAAGCTGGATGCATAAACATGACATGTATACTCGTGTAGACCGGCCTAAATAGAGTGTTGATACGCCCACTGCCGTCGTCCCAAATCGAAAAAAATAGAGCTAGAGACACGAACTCTACTAAATCACTATCATAATTAAGAATATACTATTTGTCTTGTGTAATTATTTGATTTATTTTTAATACAATACGGACAGACTGGATTTTTCCCTAAAATTTCAAAGGGTTTTTCTAAGACTTTTTGATTTAAGAATGTTTTTTTCTAATGTGGCTATTGACTGAATATAAAATATGATTTGAATTGTTGCAAAGTATTGACTTTGGTAAATGGTATTATACGTAAGTCTACATATGGTAAATGTATGTAATTATTAACATAGATATATGGGCCCACGAAAACACATACTCATACATATAAACGAACAGTGTTATGCAAGACCTGGTATACCAAGTTAGTATTACATGTGTTCGTGATTAATGTATTGCAGATGTATTGTTTTTGTGGCATGCATACAATTGCCAGGAAAATAAAATAATCTGCAGAGCTAGAAATTTATTACAGCTGCATTAAATCCAGTATGTGTAATAATTTTTTTAAGCATGCTCTTTGTGCTTGTTTCCCTTACAATGATATAATTAACAAGTAAGAATGCTCTAGTCGGGAGCACCTGACTAGGAGATGCCAAGAACTCAGCTACGAGCTGTCCTTACATATATTTCACCCCTCATACATGCATACAAAATCTCACATTCACACACAGAAACACACGCCGGAATCTGCGCACTTTACTTAGCAACTGCGGTTGGCCCCACAATGCAAAAAATTATTTCTTGAATATCTTCTAAAGTAAAAGGTTGAGCGTTTTGAGATTTTTAATTCTTTTCATATTTGGGGCAAGTTGGGCGCAGGTACCCAAAAAACTAAATATTTTTGACCTGCTTATGCTTTACGAGAATTTATTAAACCAATTTTGGTGGCTCCAGCTTTTATAGTTTCTGAGATATGTACTGAGATAATACTGATAATAAGAAAACGGGACAAGTTATCGATCATTTGAAATAAACTTAATCTGCGTATGGTATACACGGCGCGTTCATACAGACAGACGGACATGGCTAAATTGACTCGGCTAGCGATGCTGACCAAGAATATATGTATATACTTTGTGGGGTCAGAGATGCCTCCTTGTGTCCGTTACATACTTTTCCAAAACCATTACCCGTTTTCGATGGATTCAGGGTAGTGATGTTAATCCGAACTGAATATTATAATATATATTATAATATTATAACATATCGGATTAGAAAATCGAGTAGATAATCATCAATGTATATATGCGTCAATATATCGAAAGAATAAAAGATTATCGAGTTTAAATTAGAAGGCACCGCTGCTGTGTATTCATCCATGTTTCGATTTTTTTGAACTTCACTAACTTCCTTAGCTTAAGTTCGTTTATAGGAACCGATCGATGTACATCGAAATATCGAAAAGAAAAAATCCAATTACCAATACCAGTTCAGGGTATAAAAAGAACTAATGTATGCTTTATGGGGTATCTTATTTCCAATATTCCATCGAAAATATGTATCAATATATTTATTTATATATATATATACATATAAATTATATTTATTATATATGTATAGCAGCCGTATGTTTTTCCTTTTAGCTTCACAATTTACAAAAATTATTATTCATTTTATTAATTTTGAAAACCAATGCAATGCCTGGTATATTTCTGTTTTTCTGGGGAGATATTCAAAATG
Organism: Drosophila colorata; assembly: GCA_035041545.1. NCBI lineage: Eukaryota > Metazoa > Arthropoda > Insecta > Diptera > Drosophilidae > Drosophila > Drosophila colorata. The sequence goes on along the minus strand of JAWNLD010000657.1, from coordinate 812,652 downwards.
TAAAATATACCTTATCTTACAACTTATCTTTTATTAATTAATGGCTTTTCTGTGAGTATATCTGACATGTTTTCAAATGATGCAACATTTCATGTTATTTGATGTCGATCGCCACGCCCTCAGTGGGTGAATCCAAAAAGATCTGAACACCTTGTTCGACGCGAGTTAGCATGAGTTATCTTCGGGATTCCGAAAATTAAGTACTCCTGAAGATGTGTTCTATATATATATTTATATATATGTATAGGTAAAGTAATCTGTGTTAGCATACAAAAAACGAAATTTTGGAATGTTTACCAAAAATATGAAATATATTTTATTTGAGCATGCTTTACGAGAACACACTAAGCCAAATTTGGTGGCTCTAGGTCATACAGTTTCCGAGATATATTGAGAAAATCGTGGCTAAATATCGATATTAATGAAATGGGCCAAGATATCGAAACAATAAATGATAGTTTCCGAGATCGTCGCGTTCGTACAGACGGACGGACGGATCGAAAGACGGAGATGGCTAAATGGACTCAGCTCATCGTCCTGATCAATAATATCAAGAAAATATATAGTTAATGGGGTCGGAGATGCTTCCTTCTGCCTGTTATATACATTGAACAAAACCATTATACCCTTTTACACATTTTCAGTGGGCTCAGCGTATAATTAAGACATATTTAATATTTATTAAGTTTTTGTTTGGCAAGGCTATAAAGGTGCATTGTGACAGTTAAATCCAAGAAACTATAATAAATGTGGCAATATTTGTAATATTGTATAATTTTTGTTAGTTTCTTTGATGACAGCTCAACTTGAGATATTTAGTATGGCGAAAGTTGGAAATGATACAATTACTCACAAGTAGCGGACTCACTATCTGTGGTCGACCACATGCACTTTCGTGCATTCAACGTCACGTAGCAGGATGCGAGTAAATTATGCATGCAGCTTCAAGTGCAATAAAACAGAATTTAATGGGAATTTAATGTCGAAAACATTATCAGGCTCTGCGTTGGCTAAAGTGTAGATTCGACAAACAAGCGCGCTCATTCCAACAAATAAGTGTGCGCTTCTATGAGGTGGGTGGGTGGAATATGTATGAGTGTGAAGTTGTGGGAGTGTGTGTATGTGTATGTGTACATCTGACAATTGTCGAATCAGCCCATTTTTTTAAGCTTCTGAACCGCGAACGCTAAATGTGGCTAACTTAAGCGCTGCTCTTCGCCCTGCCAGCAGCTAAATTAGTGACAACGGCTGTGGAAGACCAGCAAGAATCGGGAAATGCCTGAAATTCGGCTATGCTTATATACGCACATGTATGTGTGCGTGGTGAATATATGTATATACATATGTATGTATATACTATGTATGTATCTTTGGTGGTGGTGCGTGTTTGCTATTATTCCCTAAGCCTTTCCTCTTGGGCACCGTGGTTGCATCAAGCGCACTTGAAGGTTTTGTTCTTATCGCCCGATGTCCACGCAGACTCGATAAACAACACCAGACTAGAATACAGCGAGACGGGTGTGGCACCCGCCGTCATTTGCACAAATGCGCATCATCATTTAGACTGTTTCGCTGGAGTCGAAATGCAACAATAGCATGAACCACATTGCTCGGACACTAAACTCGAGCCTGACACCCACCTCACTTTTACCACACATGCACCGCAACCGGACCGGACCGGACCGGACATAGCCGGACACCCACCACTGTTGCAGCAACTCAGAGCTGTCGCGTTTTGTTCATCTCTCTTGGTAACTGCAGTTGGGACTGCAATGGAACAGCAGCCACTTTGGCATTTTCAATAGCATGCATTTATGCAAATTCAATGCCAACTGCATCCCCGAATACTGCGACAGATACATGCTCCTTCATACGTACATATGAATGTACATAGACACATACATGTATGTATATATGTAAGTACAAATGTATGTATACGTGCACACACATACTTAACAATCAAATGCGCGTTTGCACTATGGGCCATTTTAACCCTTCTTTTTGGTTAAAATTAATTTTATTAAGAGCGATAATGTTCACAAAATCCCATAAAATACCTAAGAATATACTTATTAGCTAATAATATAGTCTGAAGCTGTTAAGCAGAATTATCTGTGACTCTTAGCCAATACTTAATAAGCTTGACTTTAAAAAGTTTGAGGCCTCTCGCACACACAGAACGGAGTTTTACATAGCTCAACAGTACTGAAAATCCAAACGCATAGAATGTAAAGAGAAAACCACACGAGTTTATAAAGTATTATAACGACTAAAGTAGGCTAGCTTTCTTAATTAAATTTGATTAGATCCGTATAATTAGTGCACTCAGCACATAAATCAAAATTGGACCATTATATCATAAAGCTGCCATAGGAATAATCGGATAAATGCTAAATTTTTTTTTTTTTGCAGAGTTATTTTTTTGTATAATAACAAATTTCCGGAATTATTAAGCCCTCAGAGCCCTAACCTTGAAAGCATCGGACAATAGTTTTATATAGATACTATACAAGCTACTAATCAAACGCCTTCCAATTGCAGTGCAATGCAAACAAATCACAAACCGATGTTGTGACATCACACTGCACTCTTCGTTTATCGGAGCAGAGCGGACCAGAACTTCTTTTTGATTTTATCAGCGCTGATGAAGCTGATTTATTTGTGATTTATAGTGAAATAAATATTATATAAATCAGATACAAGAACCGCGGAAGCAAATCTGCCAATGTTTGTGCATTTATTGTTTAAATTTTTAGGACATTTTTTTACAATATTTTAATGTTATTCGCTTTTTTTTTGCTTCTTTATTTTGTATAGGGTTTCAACTTAGGTATGCTCAATTCATTTGTAAGAATAAAATATCATCGCTTTCGTTGTGTAAATCCAAGTGTTTGGTTGATTGGGAAGATTCATTTTTTTAGTTTTAAAATAAAACAATATGGCTCTAGTCGGGAGTGCCCGACTAGGAGATACCCTGAGCACAGCGATGAAATGTGAGCTGGCGATACTCACATTTAAACATCCATTTAAGCATTCATACACAAAATCACACGCACACAAACGCACTTCGCTTGCTGCGCATTTTACTCGCAACAGCGACGCTTGGCCTCCACTATGGAAACTAAATTCTTGATTAACTCTTATGCTAAAAGTATAATCGTTATTTTCAGGATTTAACAAGAGCATTAAAATCTATGTATAAATCAAATGGTTAAATATGTTAATAGGTTAAATGTGTATAAGGACAGGGTATCTCCTGGTCAGGTGCATCCCCTTAGAGCACTCTTACTTGTTGTGCTTAGAAGCTCTATGCTCTGACCTCTAAGAAGGCCCACAACATCAGGCCTCCAATGTATTCAAATATGGCAGCATGATAGTTGTAATCCATAAAAATGTTGAGCACTTTTATAGCCCTCCCTTTAGAAAGCCCGCGATTAATTGGGAAGCGTATGGTCAAACCTGAGATTCTAGTATACACATACTAACAGGTAAAGCCTGGCTTTGCCCTGGGCAAGTGTTTTAGAATTGTCTACGGAAAGTTTTTAGAAAATTTAAAAAATATTTATTATATTATTAGATCGGTTGAAAAGCAAAAGTGTCAAACAGAGTTTTTCACAAATTTTCCATACTTGGTGGTAACAGTACTTATTACCAACCAGTCAATAAATCGATCAGGACAAAAAGGTATATATGTATGCATCGAAGAAGCATTCGTTCATTCCATTCGTATATACATGCATACCCAAAAACTCACAAATTAGTAGTTAATAATAAATAAAATAAACTTTATTTTTGAGTGATTTACGAAAATCTACATACCAATATGCTGTAGCTAGATTTTATAGTCTCAGAGATCAACGCGTTTATGCAGACAAAGAGATTAACATACATACATAACATAGATAGGAAAGTTACGTTGACACACCCATTTAAATGAATCAGATATTGAAGAAGTCTTCCTTTGCCTGTTTCATACATTTCCACAAGTGTATCATATTATACCCATTTATATTTACGGAGTATGCAAGTCTGGTACATTTCTCATTAGTTATTAGTAATAACTTGTTACTTATGTGAAATTTGCTAAATTGATATTTGTTTAATATTAACGACAATCTTATTCCATATTGTTATTTAGTTTTTGCGGAAGACATTTCTGTATTGCATAATTCAATATATAACTTTTGATTACATTAATTATCTAATGTGAGCAAATAAGCTCAGTATATTGACTTATATATAAAATTTTTCGTTAACATTCATTTTCGTGTTGTGTAAAATTATTGTATTTTTTATTGTGTGCTTGGTTTTTTTTTTTATTGTTATTGATTTCCTTGGATTTTATTCTTATTTATTAAGGGGGTATCATATATATGAATATATATGAATACTTTTTTTTCAGTAAGTTTTCGCAAAATATTTGAATATAATTCCTTAAAAATTATGTCATATAATTATGTTTAAAAATTAAACAAATAAAAAAGCAAAATATATAGATATTTATATTTTTATAAATTAGCTTTATATAATAAATACAACAGTATGAAAACAAAAACATCTAAGACAATTAAATATTCTATGATTTTTTATGTTTTTTAAATTTTGTTTATTTTCACAAAATAATACAATTTAACTTCGCATTAATTCCCGGAATTATACATAAAGTAAAGACGTAATGTATTTTGTGGAAGCGTTAGTTATGGTGGATGTTTACAAATAATCAACAATGGGAAAATAGAGATAATAATAGAGAAATACTTTTCCCAAAATTATGAACAAAATAATTATAGTGATTTTACGCAAACTTATGCGTTTATTGTCAGAAAGTGATATTTATGAATTATTGAAATTTTTTCCAAATACTTACCAAATAATTTATTTTGTATAAAATATTTAATGAATTAAAATTTATAAGCACGGGAAATAAATTCCAAAGGTAACTGTAATAAGAATTGTTGTATATTGTTTTAGTACTTTTAAGTTGATTTTTTAGGTCTAGAACCCATCTACTATTTTTCCATAAGGCCAAAATATTTTTTTACACGAATTTTTTGGGAACGTATCGATTGTGTGAACAGAGAATTAGGTGTAATTTACTTGATCTAAGAAGGCCTTATGACAATATTTTTGGACTGAATATTGTCCTATAAAATCGGCTCAAGAAATTTTCGTTAATAACAATTTTTATTCCAATTCACAAATTGAGAAAATAATATTGATTTTGGTTTTCTTAAGAGCTGTTAAAGTAAGAAACTTCAAACTTCGGATATACTTATACTCATTATACTTAGACAGGTAAATCGTAGTGTTATTTTATCCACAGTATTAGAACAGAAGTATGGTTATCTACGGTTCTCCCCAATTGGTTCCCCAGTTCGTCTATTTGTTGCAGGCATTATAAATGTCGGATTCGACCGAAAACTATTATACGTAGGGTAGTCTATCATCATCGGTCGACTATACCATATGGTGCGCATTAAATCGATCGGCCGAAAATGCAGTTACTTGGGCCCCTAACTAGCACTTTTGATATTAAAACCGTGTAGTAATTTCTGGCCTAATTGCTAATTCTTGTCATGAAAATAACCTGCACACTTATCAGTTTTGAGTACTATTACAGCATGACTGAATGTTATTAATATAGCAAGAGCTCGTTTCTAAAATTAATTTATCAGCGCCCGAGTAGGAGATACCCTGAACCCAGCTGCGAGCTCAAGACTGTAGTACTTAAAATAAATATTTTTTTCATGCTTGGGGTGAGTGGGGGGATGTATCCAAAATTTGATCTGGTATTCGAGAATATATAGAATCCTTTCATCCTTTTTAGTCATGTTCAACAGGTTCAGGGTATAAAAACACACCACAAATATATAAATAACACTTTTTAGATCAATTAACAAAACTTAATTTTTCCTCGGAACTAAGTAGTTTAAAAACCACTGTAGGGAAAACTTTTTCGTTTTTACCAATTCATAATTCTCACACACGATCAAAAAAACAACTTGCTGCTATTTAAGTTTTTCAATACAATTAACGTTGTTTGATTAGGGTTTTGAAATAATAAAAAGTATAATTAACTTTCGTCACTCAGTGGATTACCGCTCAATCTGTTTTTAATACCGTGAACCCATTGAAAATGAGTAAAAATGATATACTATTTTTGTGCCAATGTATGTAACAGGCAGAAGGAAGCATCTCCGCACCCATAAAGTATATATATTCGTGGTCAGCATTACTGGCTGAGCCGATTTAGTCCATAAGCTTATTTCGTAGATTATGAGACCTGAAGACATACAATTTGGTTTAAATAAATATTTATATCAATGCGGACGGTAGGCTGCGCTAGAGGCGAAGCACAACGTAGTGTGCAAAAGCGGGTAGCAATAGATACGCGAACTTTCGAAGTTTTGCTACGATAGTCCGATCAGATCAAGTGATATACCGATCAAAAGGTATCGTTTAAACTAGAAGAAAAACATAGCAAAACATGTGATATCTCATCTCATAAAACATATAGATGTTAACGATTCTTAAAAAATTTACGTTTTTGGAGCTGATGGGTTCGTTGGGGGCCTGTACAAATTCGTTTAGGCATCTGAAAATTTGTGTTTCGAATTCGCGTCGAATGGTCCTTCACTTATTAAAATCCGATAACAATAGTTATTAAGAAAATAATTTTTTTGTGTGTTTCCGAAAAGTTTGTGTTAATTTCGGTATACATTTTCGCGTATGATAGCGTTGAGATGGCTTTATGGAACTTTGTGGGCTTTTTTCCTATCATGAACCAAGAAACTTTTGTTCTACGACTTTTGGAAAAGTCCGCTAGTTTGGCGGGAAAACGCTAACATCCACGAAATTTGACACCCCCACAGTTTTAAAACCATAGAAGATACAGGTTTGTTCTATATATTGTTTGAAAAACCTTCGGCACTTTACGCGCCAGCTTCTGTGTACCTTAAAACAACTTTTTGTGATGTGCCGAATGTCCAACTATTTTTTTTATAATTTTGAATTCATCATATATGAAATCTTTCGTCACAAAATGTTATATCAGAAATTTTGGGGTTGGAATGAGTTTCCACCCCTAGATTGTTACCTCGTGTAGAGATGTTTTTGTTTGATATATCCACTTATCACTTAAATAATTTATTACAAAAAGTTTCATCAAGATCGGTTAAGAAACACGGAAGTTATTACAGAAAACATGTAAAATTTGCCAATTTGCATCGAGTGCTGCAATAAGAGATAGGGATTAAAGTTTGGTTTTTTAAGGTTGTTTATAGCATACGAAGATAAAGTTTATTTCTAATTAACGATTATCCTCCCCTTTTCTTATCGATATTTATCGGTTTTGAGCACGCATCTCAGAAACAATAAGAGCTAGAGCCATCAAATTTGGTTAAATATGTAATCAAAACGTACACGCACATCAAGAATATTTCGGAGATTAGAGACCACCCCCACACTCGCCTCAAATATAAACAAGTAAGATGGCTGTAGTCTGGAGTGCTCGACTAGGATATAACCTGAACCAAGCAGTGAGCTGTAGTTATATACATTTATTTAAACGCCTCTGCATTCATACACACGACTCCACAGCCGCAATTAGTAAAAAAAATTTAAGAAAATAATAATAAAAATTAATGTTCGCGCTTCGCGCTGGCTTTTATCATTTGCAGAGAAATTTTAGTTGCACAATTTCACGCAAAATAGGAAACTATATCTTTCAAATGTTGGTTGCAGTTGATCTGCGAAAGCTTTTTGAGAATGTCCATCCCAAATATCAATTGTTCCCCATTTTTTTGCTTAAGATTATTTCAAATTGTCGATGTCCCAGCATTAAGTAGCACTTGGACCAGTAAGTGTGTTAAATTAAAAAAAAAATAAAATAAATAAACAGCACGAAAAAACTCGGTTAGCACACCGAGATCCAAACTCGTGTCTAAGTCTAATAGCCCGCCAGGCAACACCTCTACCACCGAGCTACAGCAGCATTCTAACTGTGTTTGTCAAAATATCATAAGAAATAAGCATGCACACACAATCGCATTAGGATTAGAAAAAGAGCTCACGCATATGAATGTGTATATATGCATGCGGAAAACGTCTTCGTTTGGCGCTTGCCACCACGTGGTACCCAATATACAAATACATTTTCTTTAATAACTTCTGTGTTTGTTAACCGATTTTGATAAAATTTGTTTTAATGCATTCTTATTGTATTAGTACATTCATATGTTGACGAGCAGCCTAAGTAGTAAGAATTGTGGCTGTACTTGCAATTTCAAATGTTTTTTCTGTAAATGGGAGAAGAAGGGGGAGGTATCCATAATCCGAAATATTTATAATCTGCGTATTCTTTACGAGAATATATATTAAACCAAATTTGGTGGCTCTAGCTTTTATAGTTTCTGAGATATGCTCAAAAAGCGGATTAAAACCGATAAATATCGATAGTAGGAAATTATCGATAATTTGAAATAACTATATTCTGCGTATGGTATACACGAACTTAAAAAAGCAAACTTTAATCCATACCTCTTATTGTAGCACTTGCTGTCAATTGGATTGTCAAATTGGTCAAATTTTACCACACGTTTTCTTTACTAACTTCTGTGTTTCTCACCCAATATTGATGAATCTGAATGAAATACATTCTTCAAGTGCTATAGTATATATAAATATTCATTCGAATCAAATTTTGTGTCTCTAGGTCTCATAATCTACCAAATAAGCTTAAAAAATTAGAGGTTGTAGATATTTATCGATTTTAGTTAACGGTTTGGGTTATCGATCATTTTAAATTAACTTGATCTGCGCGTGCATTAGACGAGTTTATAGCCTAGTCTCTAGCTCCTAAAGTTTCCGAGATCGACGCGTTCATACAGACGAACGGACGGACGGACAAACAGACGGGCAGGGCTAAATCGAGTCGGCTGTTGATCCTGATCAAGAATATATACTTTATGGGATACTTTATGGGATCGGCGATGCCTCCTAGAAGATAAATGGATTCTGCCTGTTACATACATTTGCACAAAATTATACCATTTTTTACCCATTTTCAATAGGTTCAGGGTTAAAAAAAAACCAATTCAAGTGCTGCAAACTTGTGCTTTGGTGTGTGTATAGATTTAATTGCTCTTTTCAAATCCTGATAATTGTATAACGATCATACGATTAGTTTAGAAGTAATTCCAGAATTTAGAGTCCATAGTGGGGGCTAAGCGCATCCGCTGAGTAAAGTGTGTAGCTTTGTGCCGTGTGTTTGTGTGTGTTTGATTTTGTGTAAATATGTATGTATGAATTCAAGGGTGATGAAATGTACATATGCAACTACAGCTCGCAGCTGGGTTCACGGTATCTTCTATTCGGGCGCTCCCGACTAGAGAACACTTACTTGTTTCTGAATATTATTCGTCAAATTATATAGGATACTATATAAAATCATAATATAATTGCAGTCAATTCTCCTTCAGCGGAATGCTCTGTTTCCAGTATAAATACTCTGCTTTGGATTGCCGTAACACATATCCGTATTGATAAATAAATATGTATACACATACGATAGCAAACCACTTCTCACGCTGTGTAGTTGGAAAGGTTTCTTCTTCCCTTAGTGATAAAACTTTGGAAAACTTTTTATAAAAATGTTCTGTTAATTATATAACATTATTGTGTATGAATATCCTACAGCCTATAGCTCTGAAAAACATTTTTTTTCGAAAAATAAAAACTTGTTTATTGTCTATTGGTTTAATATTTGCAAAAAATGGGTGTCCGTGGGTCCATTTGAATATCTGTTTTTATGTAAACACGTCGTTCAGTATTAAAAATATCATAATAAAACGTTCCAAAATTAAAATTTTGCTGAGCAGGTTCTAAATCTGTAAATTTAACTAACGTCAAAAATTAGGTTTTTTTTTTAAATTCTCTGTTCTGTCGTTAAGAGATTAAAATTTTTTAATCTGTAAAAGTTCAGATCAGATGCGTTAGTGAATTGCAATTTTCGAAACTGAAAATTTCTCAAGAATGCTCTAGTATAGGAGAGTCGACTAGAAAAATACCCTGAAAACTATTATTTCAAATATACACAAAAGATTTACAAACATATACATATGTGGTAAGGTGTACATTGAAATACATAACCATAGTACATAATCATAGTTTCTGCTTGCAATGGTATTTAATTTATGACACACTTGAGGTAACTGTGCATTCCTTGTTATGTCCTTTTCATAGCCCTTGCCATTTTTCGATCCTTTAAAATATATATGTACATATATACTTAAGATCAGTATTACTACTGAGTCAATATAGTCATTTTATCGATATAGTATCTCAATTTTAATGTAAATTTGATTAAACTTGCCATGACTACGCTTAAACTCGTTCACGCAGTGAAATGAGTATATTGGGTTTGTGCAACGCCCGTCATGCTGTCCGTCCGTCCGTCTGTCCGGGTGAACACAACTTTTTTGGCGCTATTGAAGCTACATACTTGAAATGTGGAATATATACTTGTAGCTATCTTCTTCAGACAAAGTGCTGAGATTTTTGTGCCACGCCCACTGGGAGGCTGGCAAATTGGTAACATGTCTATGCACCTCAAACCGAAAATACATAAATGGTGAATATTTCACACAATTTTAAAGCTAGAGTCACCAAATTGGTATATATATTGCTGGTGATCTCCCCCACAGACCTTGATATCCCGGTCACACCCTTTAGGAAATTTCCAGCTATATATCTCCCAATGTTAGAGCTCGAAAGGGAGATGGATGGTCACCCCCTTTAAATATCATTAAACAATTTCCCGACCACCTATTGCCTATTAGGGGCATGGCAATTCGAATAAATCAATATATATATATGTTTCTTTTAAAGCTAAAGACATACATTTTTTTCTCATTACCTCCTCTAAAGATCAAACCGAAAAAAAATTTTGGATACATACACTGGGGGCTTGGCAAATCGATAAAACCTCTATATCTTGGGGCGCAATTTCGGATACGCTTCCATCCGCACTCCAAATTACAAAAAACTAAATTTTTCCAAAAAACAATATTATTTAGGACGTTTTCGTCTTTTTAAAATTGATATTATACGGTGGAATTTTATGAAAATTGTTATTATACGATGAACGAGTATTGCGCAGTCGGTAACAACGACTGCAAAGTTCTTATTTGCTTTTTTTTGCAGACCGATCCATTATATTATAATGCTCTTTTGGAAATAATCGGTTAGAAATTAACTTTAATTTATAATTTTAAAAGAAAAGCCGTTGTATTGCCTAGTACAAAAATATATCCCAAATCTTCTAACTGCACGCAGATGGAATCTTGTTAGCCTTGAAGGCAATGTTTCTCAACCTGTGACTGATTTATTAACTGGAAATGTGAATTATAGTCTACTGAGCTATTGGATTACACAATTTTGAGGCATACTTTTATCAAAGGATTAAATACACGCATGTAAAATTTGTTGATTGTTTCCTTAATAACAGAACTTTGTAATATTTTTTATAAATTGATTTTGTTTATAAATTAGAGCTGTAATTTAACCAGAACATTTTTGTGTGCTGGAACTTTACTGAGCTACTCATGTTCGTATGCTGACGGCAACCAAATGTCTTATGAAACACAAGTAAGAACGATCTAGTCGGGAGCGCACGACTATTAGATAATCTAAACCCAGCTGCGAGCTGTCGTTGCATCGCCTTAAAACCCAGCGATTGAAGTAAAAAAATCTTGACTCTTTATCTGACGCGATTATATACTTGTATATATTTCAAGGTTCAAGTCTCGTGACTACGGACGGACGACAGCAAGACGGATATTGCGCAAACCCAATATACTCTTATTAAAACTATAAGTATTAGATTGCACAGAATTATTAATTATTGTTTACCATGCGCAAATCAAGATTACTATTATAACGATAAATCTCCCCTTTTATCCAAATTCAATAAAAACATTATTCTTGCCCCTTAAAACTGAGGGAACCCGCATTAAAAAAGTTTTTAATGGTAGAAGTTGGTCCCTAATATTTTGAAAAGAAAATGGAAAATTCTCGTGTACCTATTTAAAATTTTGTGTATGTAAGAAGGTAAGTACGAGTGTATGTTACGGCGATTTGAAGAACTGTATATCGTAGTGAAGAGTGTACTTCATTACAGCAGAGTTTTAAAAAGAGCTTTCGATGTGTTTTGTTCAGTTGTGTAGTTTTTGGAACTAGTCTGCTTTACTCATGCATATGTTTTTCCTGCAGCAAAAAGAAGGTTTTGTCCCATGTCTTATTACATTTCAGTCAGTGTCAGTCAATTGCAACTAAAACAGCTGGCGACTTCAAACAAAACCAAGATATTCATTTTGTGAACAGACTATAAGAACTCCGAAAACTGTTTGTGTAGAAATAGACTGAAAAATACGCAAAGTAAAAATATTGTCTTAAATAAATACCATATCGGTACTTTCAGAAAACAATACAACAAATATTTTATAGTACCTTTAAAAAAACAAATTATTAAAATGTATATAAGAGAATTAAATTTAGTTCTTAAAATAATAGCAATAATAGCGAGCTGGGCTAAGTACGCCAAATTTACGGATTTGTTATTAAACACTTACACTCTTTTTATAAAAATATACTGGGAGATAAAATGAATGAATAAATATAAATAAATACATGAGGAATAAAATTTAGAGCAAACTTATTTTACTGTTTATACACTTTATGGAGTCGAAATATCTCCTTCTTTGCGTTATATATTTCGTCGTAAAATTTGTAACCCCTGTGAATGGGCATAATAGGTGATTTTGATTAATTGTTAAGTCAGTAAAGTAGTTTTCGTATTTTCCGCATAATTACATATATGTATGTGTTATAATATATATTTAATATATAATATTCAGAACTGATGCAAGCGCAAGCCAAACGATTAAGTCTGCATTTCGTATATGATGTGTTAGAGAATATATTGTTTCAATGCACTTCGTTTTGTGTTTTGTTGAGTTACTCGAGTCAATATATAGCACTATTGAAATCGTATAGATTATGTAGATAGATTCATAAATGCGAGTGCAAATAAAGTTTACCATTGCAGGCTGTTAAGTGGCAAGTCAATTGATAACCTTTGAAATCGGCCAACCCGACCTCTCCTTTTCGTGTGGGCAAAGCCAGTAGCAAAACTAATATTCTGCAGCGTTAGATGGTTTGTAGAATGTAACGCGGGCACCTTCCTCTGTTGCTCCCGTTTGTTACAGTCTGGCGTGGATTTTGTTGGAAGCATAATTTTAAATGAGCTTAACTGAATACATAGACAATATACAAAAAAAAGTCTTCAGGGCATTAGTCGTTATCGTAGCTGTGGCAAGCAGCTGTGACCCTGCATTTGCGAGGATCCAAGGCGAACGAGGTGACGGTGCCACACCAGGCGACTTATATGGTTTTTCGTATCCGTTGCGTGTTGGAAGTTGAGTGTGTACTGAAAACACATATTTAAGTTTACGTTTTAATAAAAATTAAGTGGTTCGGAAATATTTAATTCATATTAAAGATTTGAAGGTCTGATAAAAGTTATTTGAATTAAAAAATACGCGAATTGGAAATAATATACATAACAAATATACGAGAGAATTTTAATGAAAGTAGCTGACATGATAATATAAATATGTATGTGCATAAAAGGTATCATTAAGTATTGATCTTAGAGACTGTATGTGTTTGTACACGTCAAAGAGTCCACACGTCCATTGATAATCTCTGATACTATTCGAGCTACGCACTGTATATTCTGATCTGCCCAAGCATTTCATATATAAATGGATATTTATTCATGTCACATTGTTAGTCTTCACGCCTTAATTACAAACTTTCGTAGACAATATTGGGCCAAACATAAATACTTTAGGTACTTTTTATAAGAAATAGTAACTATAGCTTAAAAATATATATGCTGGTTAGTTTCTGTTGGCACTGGTCAGTTTCGCTTGAACGCTAATGCGGGTTGAACGACTACAAAAACACACACTTGAAATTGAAACTGACTGCCGGAAAATTAACTTCAAAAGAGATTTGGAAAGTACCGAGTTTTACCAAAATACGGTTTTACTGATAAATCAGTGCGCTCGACAGCTGCACGAGTGCTAAGTCCTGGCGACTATTACAGTAGTTGGGCTGGCTGGAGAAATGGGTGGCAGTAAGCTCGTAGTCGTCGAAGGGGGTCACGTACTCTTGAAAGCGCTGATGGGACTGCTACTGCACCGGAGAACTAGTATGTTGCGGTTTGTTGTCTGTCGCACTTTTGGTTACTAGTTTCGAAGGAAGCAAAGATCGAAGAAGTGAAGGCAAGCCACCGAGAGTTTCTTAAAAGGGCAGCACTGGTGCAGCGACATTATATTTGTCCAAGTCATGGTCCCTTTGCGGAGGAGTGCCCCACGGATGTTGGCATCGCATGTGTATGCAAGCAGAGTATCCTGGTCCGCTAGATGTGGATGTGAGTGTTTGTAACTGCCGCTTATGCCTGACTTCATTCTATGCTTGTGCTGCAGCATGTATTTGTGGAATTTTCTAAATCGTAACTTACCTTCCGCTCCGTTTATCATGCCGTTGACGTTTCCACTTGCCACAATACCACCGGCACCACCGCTGTTGGCGCTTTGGGGCACACCAATCCCACTGCCGAATACATCGTTCTCTTGCTGCATTTGATTTGAGAAATGGGTTTCCTTGGCACGCACCACTTCGTTCAGTCCCTTGTTGTGGCTGGGCTGCTGCTTCCGACGCGGTTTGGCCGTAGTTTGCACGTGAGGTGTTGGTGTCGTTGTTGACTTGGGCGGTAATCGTAATTCTGCAAGAAATTGCACCAATTATGAAATGCCGAATGCTTCTTTGCATGAGTGGAGAGGTAAACAAAGCAAATGGGGTGGCAGACAATCCTTAATAATAAACAGTGAGGCAACAACAATTGCAAATACAAACTTTCGAGTCCAGGAGTTAAACACAATTCAGCTTTTCTTATCGTATGTTTGCCTGTTTCTGTTTTTTTTTAGCCCGTTCTCAATTAAAGTAGTTGAGATGTGGTAAACTAAAACTTTACAGAGGTCCCATAAACATTTTATTTTTTTTTTATTTCAACTATGAGATACTCTGAACCCTATTATGTTTGAGTTACGCTGTATGGTCTTGATGTTAGAAAGTGCATGTGAATAGCATTGAACTCTAAGTAAGTTTCAATTCATTTTACCTTATAGTCGAATTCGACCCCGTTCCCAATTAGAGTACTAGAGATGTGGTATACTAAAACTGTTTTTATTTTGACTATGAGATACTTTGAACCCTATCACGTGTCTACATAAAAGATTGACAAATAAAAAATATAACAATTGCGAACGTTGCAGTCGGATGTAACAGACTGCGCAATACTCGTTCACCGTATAATAACAACTTAAAACAGACGACGGTCTTAATTATTATTATTAGTTTGAAATCGATTTTTGTAATTAGTGGGGGCTCGGGCGTTTTAGAGGGAGCCATCAGGAAACTGCCTACTAAATTTGGCGAGTCTAGCTGTAGAATTGTGGGAGATATGGACTTTCGCGGCTTACCCACACCAAGATATACGGATTTTATTGATTTGCCAAGCTCTTTTTTGTGACTCTGTTCTAACACGGTAAGAGATATAGATTTCCGCGATTTGCAGTCGGGAGCTGGGGTGCCTAGAAATTTTTGAATGGGCGTACGCGGGATAGCAATCATTGGGGGAGGTTACCAGCAATCTACATACTAAATTTTAGCAAATAGCTTTAACATTGTGGGAAATGTTGGACATGTTATCGATTTGCCAGCCTTCAACTGCGTGTGGCACAAAAATCTTAACACTTCCTCTGAAGCAGATAACTACAATTATATATTCTAAGTTTGAAGTCTCTAACTTCAAAAGCGTCGGAAAAAACCGTGCTCACTTAAAAATTTTTTTCTTTAATTTAATTAAAAACTTTAATGAAGCATAAATCAGATTAGGTCAAATTATTATAGCTGACTTTATTAAAAACAAATCACGTGAAATTTAATGTTTTTTTGTTTAAGATATACATATGTATATACATATGTATATAAACATATGTATGTATGTATGTAGTCATGTGCTTAATATGTTAAAATTTATTCAAGCTTGTTCTTAGTTTTACTCGAGTCAGTCCTTTAAGTGAAAATTAAAATTGCGCCCACGAACTTGATGCAGCCCCATTGCCAAAGCGAGCAAAGAAAGTTTTCCGCTGATTGTGCAATAATTCATGCTTAGTTTCAGCGCTCCAACTCTACTTTGCGTTGACTTTGGAGATTGGGAATGTGGGCCCACTGCGCAGATGAAAGATAGAGAAATGCTTCAGTCGTCTTTAAATGAGATCGATAAAAATAATAGACCGACGAAAATCCTAGGTGATTTATTGCACGGAAACTGAACGAATTACACATGCGATGTAGACACACACACCCGTTCATTCTCAACTGAATTGATGGGTTCCAATTCTAATAACTAGTTGGCTTAGCCTGGGCCATGGTCTTGATGTTAGAAAGTGCATGTGAATAGCATTGAACTTGAAATAAGTTTCAATTTATTTTACCTTGTAGTCGAATTCGATTTTCACTCTTCCCAAGAGCATTCACACTAGAACAGCTGTAAGCCCCAAAGTCTGACTTTGTCAGGTGCCGTATCGTCAAATTGAGATGCCACATGTACAGGTTAATCATGGCCTCGGAGATGTTATACTTGTTGCCATTATGTAATTTAACGTTACCTGAAAGAGTAGATAATTCAAAATTCGGTTCTTAGTAGCTAGAAATATAATTTATATATATATTTGTATAACAATTCGAAAATGCATTTATGCATTCTTTAGCTTAATATCTATTATTTGTATTCTATATTTTAATTGTTAGTTTACTAACTGAATGCGGAGTGATCAAACTATGTAAATATGCATGTGTAATTGACAAAAACAGACAAAACACATAAAAGTGGTCTAGCCGGGCGTGTGCGACTTGGAGATACCTTGTACCTAGCTTTAAGCAAATAAATACAAATACAAACAAGCCAAAAGATGCGTGCTTTCGGTAGCGGCCTTGATTTTTCTTTCCCTAGTATCACTCTCTGTTGGAAGTACATTCTTGAATAATTTCTGCAATTATTGTTTCATCTAAAAATGTGCTTAAACGGATATTCAAATATGTAATAAGGAGTGATGTTAAAATAAAATCGAAACTTCGATGTATCGATGTTAACAACAGCGGTGTTTTCGAATATTAACTCGATAATCTTTTTATACCCTGAACTCATTGAAAATGGGTAAAAAGGGAATAATGGTTTTGTGCAAATGTATCTAACAGACAGAAGGAAGCATCTCCGACCCCATAAAGTATATATATTCTTGATCAGGACGACGAGCTGTAGTCGATTTAGCCATGTTAGTCCGTTCGTCTGTATGAGCGCAGCGATCTCGGAAACTACAAAAGCTAGAGACCTAAGCTTTTCGACTATAGATTCTCCTAACCCATACGCAGTACAAGTTTATCATTTTTTTTCTCGATATTTTGTTCCGTTTCAGTATTATCGATAAAAATCTATTTTAAGACATATTTTGGCATATCTCGGAGACTATAAGAGCTAGAGCCATAAAATTTAGTTATTTATGTACTCGTAAGGGATACGCAGGTTATTAATATTTTGGATTTTGGATATCTACCCCCATTCGCCCCCCCCCCCCCCCCCCCCCCCATGTAAAAGGAAAAAGAAAATCAAATACTACAGACTTGCGCTGAATTAATGTAACGAGGTTTAAATGTATGTAACTACAGCTCGCCGCTGGGTTCAGTGTATCTCCTAGTCGGGGGCACCCGACTAGAGTCATCATACTTGTTTAAACATTTATTGATATATATAATTTTTGATTGATTTATGGCATTTATCTACAGATTAGGTGGTCTCGGTCAAAACCACTGAAATTGTATCTAATGAGAGTATAACATCACATAAATTGGTCGTTTCTGCTTTAATTTTAATGAACAATATTTTAATTGATGATAATTGATTATGTGATTATAAAATCAGGCAGCCAAAAAAAATTATTTCGGACGCCATTCCTGGGACCTTAAACTCAGAATTTCGTAGAATATATGGCAAAGAAATCATTGTTATTGACAAAAGCTTTAAAATGTTGGTATATCGCCGTATCTCCATTGATTTCAATGATTAATATCTGAAACGACGCCTAATTAATGCAACT
Organism: Drosophila colorata; assembly: GCA_035041545.1. Taxonomy (NCBI): domain Eukaryota; kingdom Metazoa; phylum Arthropoda; class Insecta; order Diptera; family Drosophilidae; genus Drosophila; species Drosophila colorata. Next base: position 794,368 of record JAWNLD010000657.1, on the reverse strand, counting down.
ATGTAAATACATTGGTGAGAAATCGATGGAGAGACGAATGCGATTTTACCATTTCAGCAAACCTGCCCTACTTCGCATTTTCAAATTCACTCATAAACGTCATGAGATGAGCAGGCCATGCATATGCGAGTGTAAGCACGAATGTTCGACGTTAGAGAAGGTGTTTACGAACAGATGGCAGTGTTTTTGTTTACCCCAAACCCATCGAAAATGGCTCTAGCTCTTATTGTTTCTGATACATGCTCGAAAAACCGGATCGAAAGAACGATAACTACTGATAATAAGAAATCGGAGCGAATTTGATCTGCGTATAGTATACACGAGTTTAAAAAGCCCAAGTTCAGCTCTCCAGCTCTTGTAGTCGCTGAGATCGACGTGTTTATACAGACGGACGGACAGACAGACGGACATGGCTAAATCGACTCGGCTAGTGATGCAAACCAAGAATATATACACTTTATGGGGTCGGAGATTCTTACTTGTACCTGTTACATACATTTTCAAAAACCCATGCCCATACCCTTTTATCCATTTTTTTCGACTTTTCCTTGAATTTGAAAATCAAAAAATCGTAATAAATACCGCACAAAAAACTTATGATTTTAATTTTAGAAATTGATTAATATATATATTCAAAGGTTTTCTGGAAGCCTAAAGACTAAAAAATCGGTTGTGACATTCTCCAGTAATAGTCAAATATATAAGGTCACCTCTGAAAAAAATTACTAAAAAAATACAACATTTTAAACATATTAAAAAAAAGGCTCACCATAGAAAATTGTTTAAAGTGCTTTTCGTCATATGGGTTATATGTGTCAGAAAAAGTAGATTTGGTAAGCAATACAATTTGGCTGTTACCCAATGTAGTTGTTCTTTCTCGGGTAGGAAGGTATTCAAAATTTTGAATACTCTTAATCAGTGTTATACACAAATAACCGTAACAAATATTAAGTCTCTAGCTCTAGTAAAAAGAAACAATATTGGACAAAAAATCTAAATTGAAAAAAAATGGAAAAATGATCTTACTGCTTATTCTTACTGAACTAGCTTGTCTTTACCTGTTACGGTATTTGAGATTGACGCGCTTATACTTGCGGAAAGATCATTAATGTCAGACAATATACATAAGTTATTCAAAAATATATATTAGTATATTGTAGGGCTGAGGAAAGAAGAAGCACCACCGTTGCCTGAGAAGCGCATTTAACGAGGTGTATGTCTGTATCTACATTTGCTTTTGGGTATGTATATAAGACCAAGAGAAAATTAAAAAGTATGCGTTTTCCTAGTTGGGCATTCCTTACTCGAAGATTATTTGTGTTCTTTATTTTTTCTTTATTTTTTATATACTTCAATTAAATATTTGTTATTTCTCTTAAAATATACGTATTTTGTCAATTTTTCATATTTATAAAATTATATAAATCAGGACACACAAACTCCAAGCCAACGATTTGGCGGTCACTGTACCGTTCGTTTAAGTTTGGACTGTGCGACAACGCACAGTCAGTCAATCAGGCAGGCCAAACAGTTTACACATATTGTATTTAAATAGGGTTTAAATACAGGAAAATTACCTTCGTTGCGATACCAGCCATTAAGCGGCTTCGGATATACTTCCACAATACATTCCAATGTTACTTCTCGTTCAACTGGTGCTCCCACTAACTGGTTTACTGCTTTAATAGATGGAGCAACTGAAATTAAGAAAATCAACAAACCTTTTAAAAATGTGTAAGGGTATATTTAAGCTCAGCAAAATAATGTTATGGTGGAATGAGGTACATCAGAAAAGTTGAAGTGAAGTTAAGTCTTCGCAACTTTTATAGTATACTATTAAGGCATTATTATATTACATTAAATTACTTTTTATTATTAACAAACAAATTGGTTAAGTAATCAAAATTATAATATCAATATTATATGCATCTGTAAATAATACATTCATATGTATATACGTAATTTTACTTCAACATGCGATTCCACAACTTCTCATTGAAAATGGGTAAGAAAGGTATAATGGTTTTGTGCAAATGTATGTAACAGATAGAAGGGACATCTTCGACGCCATAAAGTATATATATTCTTGGTCAGGAGTAAAAGCCGAGTCGATTTAGTCATGTTCGTCTGTCTGTCCGTAAACTTTTCGAATATAGACTCGTCCATAGCACGCGCAGATCAAGTTTATTTTAAATGATCTATAACTCTTACCGTTTTCCTAAAACTGATAAAAATCTAACACAAATTCAAATTTTTTTTTAGATTATTTCGTAGATTATGTGAGTTAGAAACACCAAATTTAGTTGAGATGAATATTTGTAATATACTAAAGCATAAGAGTCTTTTGCAAAAATTGTCATCAAGATCGGCTAAGAAACACAGAAATTATTAAAGAAAACGTGTGGTAACATATTTCAAATCTGACAAGCCTCCTGACAGCAAGCACTGAATCAGAGCTAGAGAGTTGAAGTTTCGTTTTTTAATTTCGTTAATACCATACCCAGATCAAGTTTATGTCGAAATATCGATAAACGGTCCGGTTTTTTCTAATATCGGTATTTATCGATTTTGTTACCATACCTCAAAAGTTATAAACTAAAACCTTGGTTTAATATGTTCTCGTAAAGCATACGCAGATCAAGAATACTTCGGATTTTGGATACCACTCCTCATTCGCCCGAAATACAAAAAAGGATCCCAGTACAATTGAAGTACTGCAGTCTTGTGTAACGGCAAATCGCATCTGGGTTCAGGGTATCTTCTAGTCGGGCGCTCCCGACTAGAGTACTCTTACTTGTTGTTTTTTGTTTTTTGGGTCTTTTAAAGTTTAAATAATAACTGTTCACTTATTTCTTTTCTTTTTTATTAGTCACCGCAATGACGACTGCACCAACTTCTTGTAAATGATGCTGCTGCATTCATTTCAAAGACAAACTTTTCGTATTTCGCACAGATACAGAGAAACTACGCGCTGCGATAACTTGGGGTTGGCCTCTACTTCTTTGCCCACCATACTGACGTTTTTAAAGAGAAACTGGCTACAGTTACCGTGGTAATAGCATGAAACTTGCTTTGCATGCTTACATTAAGTGATGGGAATGAAACAACGAGATTTTGAAAGCGATATAGTAACTGCAAACGATTATTCAATATTCTCTTATATTCCGTAGAGGGTATATCGATATTATCCCGATTTGTCAAACATGAAAGGATGACAATACGCTTAACATTACAACGTTTCGATACAATAATTTTCGCTTTTTCACTTACAGACATACGTACATAATCCGATTTTGTGAATACGCCTATTACCCCTTTCGATTCCAAATTTACATAAATAAAAATGCTTGTATTTAACTCCAATAGCTATAAATTTGTATGTAAACAGTTTGTCAAACAATTGTTTGCAAAACGAAAATACACACATAATTCCAACTTTCATGTCATATTTCATATTAAAATATACTTTTTTTTGTTTATTATTAACAAAGGTATTCTTCATAACAACCAAAAAAAAAAAATATAGTTAAACTCTATTTTAACTGCGAAAAATATCAAGAAAATCAAACATACATTATTTTTGCACTGTCATTGTTTGCAAGATGCAAAACACAACATCAAAAGGGAACGAAAGAGAAGTAACGGAACTAAATTCTTGGAATTATGTTTTGCTGTGCATTTGCTTATGGATTTGTAAGTTGATAAGAGTCAAAATTTAGCGTTTTGTTAGAATAAACTACTATTTAAAGTACGCCTACGAGTATACAATCATATGTGTCTACACCTAACTCTCCTTAGACACGATAGATTCGTGAAAATAAGATGGCTATATGGAAAAGGGTAGATTGCTTCCAGACCTATAAAACAAACAAAAACAAAAAACAAAAAACACGGGTAAACAGAAAGACACATGAAAGTATTTTTCAGTTTGTGAAGAGTGTATAAAACTCTACTGATAGAACAATAAATAAGAATAATTGCTGGCCACCCCAACAGTAAGTTGTTTATATTTGGTAACATAATATCAAAAGTAGCACAAAATTTAAGGTGTATGCTCGCTTTTCAATATTAAGTTTAAGTTAGCTTTTTTTAAAAGAGAAATAATGTTTTTTTTTAGCTGTGCCTTTTTTTCTAGGTTCAACACCAGAGCAAATAGTTTCTTTAATAGCTTTTGTGTGTATTATAAGTTAAAAATATGTGCAGAGCTAAATTTTTTAAAACATTTTTTGATGGTTTTCCAAAAGCATGGGATACATTGCTCAAAATGAAATTTACAACGTTTCGTTACAGACATTTTCGTATCTTTACTTACAGTCTGATATGCTATTTTGTGTTAATGTTCAAGATTAACTTTAAGCAAAGCCGGTGCTGCAATGCTAAGTGAGTTAACTTAGCTATTTGCTAATTATGAGCGATATCTCATATCACAAATTTAATACTTCTAATTTTGATAGTTCTTGAGATCGAAGCGTTCATTCAGACAAACATGGCTAGATCGAGTCGGCTATTGATTTTGATGTATACATACAAATACTTTATGGACATGCCTCCATCTGCTTGTTACATTTCATTGTAAAGGCTTTAATTAACTTCTTTTAAAAAAGTATAGATCTAAAAGCCAAACTAGCTTAAATTAAAGTATTGACCGTTAATGAAAGTTTGTCTGTAATATATTTTGATTTAATACGATCAAATTAAATTTAAATTTTTTATAGTAAATTTTCCAGTGCAAACAAATGAATCAAATATAATGTTTCTTAAATAAATGCCAAGAGTATTTATACGTCGATATGTTCAAATGTTTAATTTTATCTGTTTACGCTCTGTACTTTTCCCAGTAGATTACAGTGACTGGGGTAACCCAAAGAAGAGCGGGTGCACAATGGTTGGGTTGCATGAGTCACAGGCTAAGTCTGTGGGCAATGGTAGGGTGGTATTTTCATAGGTTTACTTTATGCTAGTTGTTTGGGCGCCAGCCGGGCGTATGTTTGTGTGAATGTGAATGACAACTGTAATGTTGTGTTTCAATGCAGCAAAGGCTCATGCTATTTTTCCTCTCGTTGGATGGTGTTTCGCTGTAGAAGTTGTTGTCGTTGCTGCCGAAGGATAATTTTAAGCCATAAATAAAATGGATTAAAGCCCACTGATCCGCTCATCAAAATAGAATTCATCCTTTGTAACACTAGAACATTATTAAAGCTTTTCTGCAAAATCAATACAAACAATCCTTTTCGCAATTTATTTTAGCAGCTTTAAATTTATAGTTTTGTTGTTTTTATATCACATAAAATTGAATATAAATATAGGAATGAAATGAAATTTCTAAAGGGCGAGATTTTCGGCATCATCAAGTTTCTGCTTATTATTACAAAATATATTTGGGGCTCCAAAGATTTAATACCTTTGCTGACATACAGCAGATATGCGCTACGTTTCTAATTAACTTAACTTTCATTTTTGTTAGAAGCATAGTATCGCTCAAAATACTTGAGTTTGACTAATATAATATCCTGAAATTAAAAAACTTTTACCTATGGTTTCTATGTTAGGTATATAATCTAGTGGTCTGATCCGGCCAACTCTGATTTTTGTATTGCCTTGACCAAAAAGACGGAACTACGCAAAGTTCTTTTATGATAGCTTTAAAACTGTGTGCTTGGCTCGTCGTCCAGAAATATGTGTATACCGACGACAATGTCTTATTTATTGCATTACATTTTTCGATATACAAATAATACCCACTATAAGGGTACCCAACTGCAATGTCTGTGTGTAAATTGGAATACGCGCACTTAAAGTCTGATCCATTTTAAATTTAAGGTCTTAGATTTGGCGTCCAAGTGTGTATTTCATAGTTGGAAACGCAAAGATTAGTCAGAGATGCTTGCTTTTGAGTGTTAAATACATTTCCACAAAATGATTACACTCTTTCTATACCCTGTACCCGTTAAATAAATAGATAAAAAAGTATAATGGTTTTGTGCAAATGTATGTAACAGGCAAAAATACGCATCCCCGATCCCAGTAAGTTTATATATTATTGATCAGGACGACTAGCTGAGTCGATTTAGCCCAATTTGTCTGGTGTCTGTATAAACGCAGCGACATTGGAAACTATGCCATACACATAACAGGTTTATTATTATATTTTTTTTGTTGCTATCTGGTACCAAAAAGGGGCGCTACTTTGCTGTTTTTATACTCGTTCACAAAGTACAAAAGAGTATATTGGGTTTGTGCAATGCCAATGTTGCTGTCCGTCCGTCTGTCTGTATGAAACCAATCACCACTACTACGTTAGAGACTTGAAACTTGAAATACATACTCGTGTATACCCGTGCCAGACATGGATTGTTTGGCTGCGCCCGCTGAGTGTGTGGCAATTTTATTTAATCTTTATATCTTCCTCAGTTTTAAGGCTAGATACACCAAATTTTGCAAACAGATTACTGATGACCTCCTTTTTACCCCCACGCCATATCCAATAAGAATAAACATAGATATAACACTATGGTATAATAATGCAAGACAAAAACTCACCTAGGTTTACAGTTCAAATTATGTTAATGTTAATAACTTTAAGTATCAAATAAATGAATTTATTTAAAACAATTCTAAGAAAAATGTAGCAGTCAGAGTCAATAAGCAGTCAAAACCAAACAAAAATAATTACCAAAGTATACAATAGATGGCGTCAGCAATGTTGCACTGGCATCATTGACGTTGTGCACCTATCGAGGTTTGGACATTGTGGGTGCGTTAGTGTTCGTAGCCAAGAAAGGTGCGATCTTTAGAGAAGGTCATCAGCAATCTGTCGGTATACATTTTATGCATCTAGCTTTAAAAGTGAGCGAAATATATAAATTTTATCGAATTGCCACGCCCCCAGTCGGCGCACCACGAAACCCTTAACACTTTATCTGACGCGGGTATACACGACGGACATCGCACAAACCCAATATACTAGTTTCACTACGTGATATATATTTTTCCAAAATAAGAATAATAGTTAAGACCGTTTTCGACTATTTTAAGCTGTTATTATACTGTACCCGACTCCACCTTTTTACTTGATTTTTGCACAAATCATATTTTATGCCTCACGCAATAACAATCGCTAAAATATTGAGCCGTAAGGAATATATTTTAAATAAAGTGTGCAAGGGTAATTTATTTGTAAATTATCTTTCATGGTCATTTAAAATGTGCAAAGCCAACAATAAATCGGTAGTTGGCCAGTATACCAGTAGAATGTTTGATATTTTGAGTTTGCGTTTAACTGTTTTTGACGTAGACACATTGCCTAAAATTGTACAGTTTTATTTTTCCGGATAGCTTTCACTTACACTGCCCGCTTGCCCAGTCTCTCCCGTTATGCAGTTATTATTTTCAAATGTTTACTTCTGCCCCATACTAGACCGATTTTCCAATGTAGTGCACAGTGTGTATGCACATAAATATATACGTATGTAGATGCGTAGAAACTGTTGTAAATGCATGTATTTCAGTTGGCTCACATGTACATAGACATTTTCTATTATACTCGTACATTCTCGTTTCTACATACTCACACATAAGAAGTAAACAGAATAATAGAGGCAACAGCTCATGACAATAGTTCAATGTGTGGTGCCTGCTTCACTGCTGCTTTGCTCGTTACGAGTAGTTATTATAATAGGACACACATAGTAGTATAGTTGCATGTACATTTGATACGCCCTGTTCGGAACACGAAGTGCAACTATCGCAACTTTCTACAACTGGTATTCTGAATTTGACTTGACAATCATATGGTGTTGATTTGTGTCTTGTGCCACACCAATGGCATGTTCAAGGATCTGAAAGTCTCTATTGAAGAACTTTTCACAGTAAAATGTTCTCATGTAACCCAGCGTAACATAAATATTGAATTATGCATGTGCATGATTACCTTTTTATAGTATATTGCAAAATATATTGTTTAGTGCTAATGGACACAACTGCTTTGCACTAATCCCAACCAACCAAAAGCGATAGTTCTTCAAAACAAAACGGCCGCAGCCGCAGTGAGCTCATAGTATCTCCTAGTCGCCACCTTAGAATAGATAATTGATGGGGTTCTTTCTGGCCCCATAAGAAATTAACATATATATGTATGTGGGAGTGAATGTGCTCACCAGTCTTGAACGATACCTATAATTAGCATCCCTAAACAACAACGATAACCAACATCGATGAACAACAACGATGATCAACAACGAAAGAGTTAAGGAAGACACTCAAGTAGGAAGACGTGCTGCTGCAACTTGAGTAACGACGACAACGACGAATCTGTAGAGACACACAAAGACGACGCTGAGGCGACCGACGGTCGCACCAGAAAAACATTGAACGTTGAAAAAGTTTGTTAAATCTAAAGTCAATCAAACACACATGTATACTGATATTAATAAATCCCCACATGTATATAATTTGCTTAAACAATACCAATAGCAAAGTCACTTGGCTGCCTGTTTTACGCAAACTATTTACAGCGGCTCACAGCTTATTTTATGCAGTGCGTACTCTCAGCTTCAAAGGCCTATAACAACGAAACCATAATGAATTAAATGAACCTTGTGGCATGCGTTGCTACAGAGTTGTACTGTATGTCAAGAAAGTGTTTTGAACAAAAAAAAGTGCATTTTTCTTATGGTCAATACAGTTTCTTGACATAATGTTTGTTAGCAGCAGCTTGCAGAACTGCAAAATTGATTGTGAAAATTTTGTACCCATTGAAAATGTCTAAAAAGGGTATAATGGTTTTGTGCAAATGTAAGTAACAGGCAGAAGGAAGAATCTCCAGCCCCATAAAGCTAATTTATTGTTGATCAGGACGACAAGCTAAGTCGATTAAGCCATGTCCGTCTGTCCATCTGTATTTACTTTAGATCGATAAGCGATCTCGGAAACTACAAAAACTTGAAACTAGAATATTTTTTTCGATATCTAAGCCCGATTCATTATTATCGATAGAAGTCGATCGAGGCACAGTCGCTGAGTAAACTGTGTTTGTGTATGTGTGTATGTGTAAGCGTGTATGCGTATGCGTTCAAATTAATCTAACGAAAGCTCGCAGCTGAGTTCAGGGTATCTCCTAGTCGGGCCCTCCCGACTAGAGCACCCTTTCTGGGTTTAATTTACGCAGTTTCCCATGCTATGAACTGCCAAGTAGGGGCAAATAGTAAAATTTAAAAAATTAAATCGTGTATATGTGAGCGGGTTCAATGTACATATATTGTTTGAAGTATGTATATGTATGTATGTGGGATTTCATTTCAGATGTCCACAGGCTAGCTTCTGTACAATGACTCTTGCCGAACGTGTTAAAAGTAACAATAAGTTTTAACTATAGCTATATATTACTTACATATATTATCAAACAAGCAAGAATTGTCCGACTTTTCCACAGGCTCAGTGATTTCATTAATTTCTACACTTGCTGCGTCGAAGTGTGAAATTTAATCGGACGAAAATTTATCTGTCGTGTATATAGACTTGAACCTCAGCTATCTACCTAGAGGGGTTGATTTACAGATACTGATGAAAAAGGGAGAGCTTTCAAAATTTTGAAACAAACTTGATTGCGAATGGATTCTTTAGGTTATATACATATATTTACCTAAATACTATTATGAGTGAAAAGTGTTTAAAACTGATCCGACAATAATCTAACATCTGTTTATTAATCCTTGGAACCCAATATGATAACAAGAGATGGCTAATTTTAAGTATAAAACACTGGCTTAATAAATTTGTATATCCGACAAAAACAACTTTCACTCAACTTTCAACAACTTGAAACTTTGGATATATATTTGTAGTTATCTGCTTCAGGCAATGTGTTGAGATTTCTGTGCCACGCCCGCTAGAAGGCTGGCAAATCGCTAACAAGAAATATTTTCTACAATTTTAAAGCTAGAGGCACCAAATTCGGTATGTAGATTGCAGGTGAGCTCCTCAAAAATTTACGTCCTTGTCATCCCGGCCGCGCCAAGTAGAACGCCTCAAACGCCCCCGTCCAAAAAACCGAAATGCCTACATCTCCCACAGTTTTTCAACTAGTCAGCATACTTGGAATATATGTTACTAAAAACCTCCCCATCAGCCCCATACTCGCAAAACTCGATATACCTGAAAGCATTAATCGATAACACGTGTGCTTCCAATAATTATAAAGCTAGAGATACCAAATGTGGTATATAGATTGCTGGTAACTTACCCCAAAAATTGAGACTCTAATATCCCGGCCACGCCCACTAGAACGCCCCCAGCCACCCCGCCCCCACTCTTCCACAGTTTTAGAGTTAGAATCTCCAAATTTGGATGGTAGATCACTGGTCACCCCTTTAAAGATCGATAAGAAAGTCTTCGAGCCAAGTCCACTTGCACCCCCGCAAATCGAGAAAACCTGTATCTCACTCAGTCTTAGACCTAGAGATCCCAAAATTAAAAGGTAGATTATTGGTCACCCTATTTTAAGATCAATCAAAAATGTTCTGCCCACGCCTCGCCCGCCCACTGGGGCGTTGCAGTTCGATAAAATCGATGTATCTACCACAGTTGAAAAGCTAGAGGCATAAATTTTTTCAGGGAGATTGATATTAAGCTCCTCTAATGGCCGCACAAAAATGTTTTGCTTTGCCCACAGTGCGCGGGCGTGGGAAATCGATAAAATCTATATATTTCCATCGGATTTTAAAGCTAGCTACATAATTTGATTCAGACATATTACTAAGAACCTCCAAAAGATCGCACAAAAAATGTTTTGGACACGCTTACTGGGGGCGTGGCAAAACGATAAACTCCATATATCTTGGGGCGGGTAAACCGCGAAAATCCATATCTCTCACAATTTTTGAGGTAGAGTCACCAAATTTAGTAAGTAGTTTTCTGATGACTCCCCCTAAATATAGAGCTTAAAATTTCGGCCACGCCCACTTCCTTCCCCACGAATTATAAAAATCTAAATTTTTTTCTAAGAAACGGACGAGTTTTGCGCAGTCAGTTACGCCCGACTGCAACGTTCTTACTTGTTTCAAATTCATTTTGCATACAGCAAATACTTGTAGTCGCCAACGATGTCAGCCTAAATCGCAACTACTGAATTTCATCGAAAATAAAATATATTTTCAGATGCATAATTTATATTAGATAACTTACAATTCACGTGAACATCAAAACGTTTGCTCACTGATGGTGGTACACCATTCGATGCTATGCAAAGGTAGCCACCCATATCAGTTCGGTGAACATTTGTGAGAGTCAGTCGCTCGCCTTCCACCGATTTAAATGCTAAAATTACAATCGAAAAGTAAAAATGTATTTTTTTTACCTCCTTTAGGAAGAATAATATTACAGTGCATAAAATAATATATTTACTGTTTGTAGCACATAAGTACTACATACGTAATGATGTGCTTCTTAGGCATCTGTTATTCCATTAACTAATATTGGAAGTAAAACAAATTATCTAAGAACTACATTGTGTTTAAGATTTTAAAATATGCACCTTGTTTGTCTCTATTCTCTGATCGGAGTATAATATCCTTTCCGCCCTCACGTCGCCACTGCACCATAGGTTCTGGAACACCTATTCGATAATATAAATTAGATAATGTTGCATATTATTCATCTGAAAATTTCAAAATAGGTATCACAGAAATTTTAAAACTATATATTTGTTCAGTAGTAATAGGTTCTGTTTAGGGCAAGTATTGAAGTCAAGCAAACATGGATCATCAATGCGCCTATGCTGGGTCTATAGAACGCACTACGTATTTTTGCAAAATGGGTTATGATCTTCATCTCTTTTTCAAAGATTGCCTTCATTTACGCATATTTGCGAGCTAATACGTTTGAAGTTATGATCAGAAATTATACTTAGCATGTTTTAGAGAACTAAGCAGAAAAAAAATTTTTAAGCTAAGCAAAATGATCTAAATAATGATAGAGAACCAGTCTATCAAATACCATTAATACTTAGAAATAAAATTGATTCCTAAAATGAGAAATATAGATAATGAAGTTGTGAAACTGTTATAAAAGCCAGAAGAAGTCATCTTATAAAGACCTCATAAAGGTATAAATCAATTTTATTATATTATATTTTATTTAAGTCCATGTGTTTATCTCAAAAATCAAAAATACCGATTAAACTAGATAAAAGCCAAACTTTATTGCTTACCAAACCTACTTCTTCTGATTTATATAGAGCCCAATTTTTAAATTTATATATGTTTTAGTGATTTTTAATCATAATTCGAGAATGTCTTAACCGATTTTTAAATAGTTGCATTAATGATATGATACATTTAAATCGATGGAGAGACGGCTGCGATATTACCATTTCAGCAAACCTGCCCTATTTCGCATTTTCAAATTCACTCATAAGAGTCATGGGTTAAGTAGGCCATCCACATGCTATCATGCGCAAGAACTTGGCTCGGTTCGGCGGTATGTTCGAACTTAGTGGTGTTCGCGGACAGATGACAGTGTTTTTGTTTTTTGCTACCGTTACTCAAGCCCAGGTTAAAAGTATTTGAATGTATCAAATATAAAGAGGATCAGTGGAAGGTCTGCTGCGATTTGAAAGTAATAGCCATGTTATCTGGATAACAAGATAGTTACACAAAATACTTTTACTTTCTCTGCATCAGGGCTAGTCGAGCTCGCCATCAGCATTACTCAAGAGAGGACATGCCAACGGAAATCAAAATTTTCAAAATGTGCCTCGAGTGACCGTGGATAACATAATTTGCACAAGCTTGGACTGATAAAAAACTTTTTCAAAAATTTTGGTTACGGTAGGTGAAGCACTGGAGTATCTAAAAACAGTTTCCCACATCTTTCTAAGGCGAAACTTAAGGAAGGCGTATTTAATGGTCCACAGATTCAATAGCTATTGGGAAATGAGGAATTTACTCAATTTTGACATCAGATGAAAAAGCAGCCTGGAACTCATTCCGACAAGTCTCACTATTTGGGCAAGAATAAAAGTGCGGATTATATTAGAAACGTAAAAAAATAAAAAAATAAAAAATTCTTTTTAAATACGGGCAAACATGAATCTGATATTAATACCGTAAGCAGAAAGAACCACTTGAACTATTTTTAAAATACCGACGATGTTACCGAACCATTACTTGAAAACAAAAATAGCATGTAATATCTCAATCAATTCGTATTTTTTAAAAACATTTTATTCACATCGAAAGTTCAAAATTCAAAGGAACAGCATTTTTTACGAATTACAGAGGCTTTCGAATTATTGATTATTGATTTAACAAGGTTAAAAACAAAAAACATAACTTTTTTGGTTAATAATTGGCCGCCAATGAGAACATTGCTTTGCTGACATTGTGTCAGCCACAAGAGTAGATACTTTTTTATATCCGGATATTCAGATTGTTTCTGCCGATTTTCCTTACTGCGTGAGGATGCTTCCATAATAAAATGTTTTTTTTTTTAGAATTGAAGTGAGTGTTGACGGTGCGATTCTGAATTGTTTGCCACCTCAATTCATTTGCTCCATTGTTTATTGCTGCAATTATGTTCTGTTTTTCAGTAATTGATAATATTTTATGTGTACGTTTGTTTTGCATTTTCACGTTACAGGTTAATGCTTTGAATGACAAACTACGAAAAACCAAATTCAGAGAATAGAAAAAAAAGTGTACCTTGTAAGGCGACATGAAGGTAACAAAATTGTCTACAAAAGTTAATGGTAGTTCAACTGAAAACGTTTTTTTTTTGCATGATGATTCATTAATATACTTATGTGATTATATAATCAAACAGCCAGAAAAATGAATTTGGGGCGGCATTCCTGGCACTTTAAAGTCAGAATTTCGTAGAACATTCCGCAAAGAAATCATTTTTATCGACAAAAACGTATCTAGCTTTAAAATGATGTTATTTCGCCGTCTCTCCATTGACTTCAATAATTAACATCTTAAACGACGCCTAATTAATGCAACTATGTAAATACATGGATGAGAAACCCAATTCTTTTTCTTCTCTTCCTAGAATTTAAAAGTAAAAAAATCTTAAAAAATAACTCACAAGAAATCATAATTTTCCTACTTAAAAAATGTGTAGTTGAAAAACTATAAACTATAAAACTATTTAAATATTAGTTTAGAAAAAATATTATTCTTTGTAGTCCTCGGTAGCTGAGTTGTCTGAGTTGTCAGGCATTTGAGCGATGAATCATTGTTTGTTTTAGCCGAAGGCCTCACCGGCCAGTGCTAATTAAAAATAGTTAGGTTTCGTTTTTCTCTTCTCAGTTAATATGATTTTAAATAACTTGTGGGCTTGTTGTCCGATCATTATAGTCCTGGGATCGGAACAACGTTTAACGTAAAAGTTTTACTTAATAACCGTTTTTTTCACATTAATTATATTGTTTAAAGAATAATTATTATTAATTATTATTATTTGATTATAACTAGTTATAATTAGTACACTGCTTGCAGCGAGAGTGTTTGTATATGTTTGTATTTTATGTGCTTTTGTGTATAAATAGAAGTAAGATTGTTAATTTTTGTAAAGTGTTGTAAATACCTGTGGCACTGCACTGTAACGCAATGCTCCCACCTTCAGTACTAACACCTTCATCGATGTTATGGTCAGGGTGGTTTAAAATATCCGGTGGAACCACAACATCTAAATAGCCAGACTGCAAGGAGACAACATATAGATTTATTTGAAATAATTTTTTTAACAAAGTAGAACATTAGAACATTTTTTATTCGAAGTTCCGAAGATTAAATACCCTTGCACCCAAATAAACTTATATAAAACAAGTACGAGTGCTCTAGTCGGGAGTGTCCGACCATGAGATACCCTGAACCCAGCTGTGAGCTGTCGTTGCATACATTCCAACACCCTTGCATTCACATACACAAATTCACTGAATACACAAATTAATTGAATTCTTGAATAACTTTTAAACTAAGCGTATAATCCCTATGACATTTTCTGGACTTAATAAGTAAGACTGCTCCAGTCGGGAACACCCGACTAGGAGATACCCTGAGCCCAGCTGCGAGCTGCCATTATAAAAGTCACACATACATAAAAACTTATATGAAAATGTCTTCACACTCATATGTATCTGACTTCTGAAAGAACTGTTTATTTGTTCTGTTACTATATATTTGTTTGTCGACAATTCGGCTCTTATTATTAGTTTAGTATTAGTTTAGTATTAGTTTATATTGTTTAATGACAATAATGATTGGTCTTAGCTCAATTCAATATTCAATATCAAAGTAAGTTTAGCTAATTTTCACGATACGAGATTATGTCGCAGAGTGCCCATTTCACAACGCTTCTTACTTTGGCGTAAGCTGCAAAGCTACTCCTGGTTGTTTTGGCTCCCAACCCTGGCTTAAGAGTTCACAAATTCGGACGTCCTGACATGTCCTTCGACCCGCAGGAATTCCATACCTTCATAAACTCGGCCACTGTTGAGGTTTTGCAAGGCCCTTCACCATCCCAAACCTTTTCTATTTCATACGTGCCGTGCTTGTTTACATTTACTACCTTATAAGGCCCCAAGTATTTAACCTTACCTGTTTTCACGGGCTTGCTAGCGGGCTCTATTTCGCTCATCTTCTAAATCTTCGAACAAATATTCCCTATTATTATTATTATTTGTAAGGGAGTTTCACAACAGACATTTTAGTGGCACAGCGACCAAATTGCGGTTTTTTTCCAAAGGGCTCCCTATGGGGACAAGAGACGCTCTGCCTCCCTTATGAAGGAGAGTAGATCCCTTGTCGAGGAGTTTCTGATCTGTGCTGGAGTAACAAATTCTCTGCATAGATACTTCCTCCTCTCCAAATAATGGCTGGGCAATCACATAAAATGTGCTTTGTTGTCTCGTCATCCTTTCTGCAGAGTCTACACTCTGTGTCAGGGGCGCAGTTTGTGGAGGTGATACTTGACTGTGTGGTGTCCCGTGAGATAGGACACCAAGAGCCGTAGTTCCACCCTTGAAAAATGTTTGGTCTTTCTACTTGATTGTGGGCTGACCAGCTCTTTAGCTTGTCATAACTCAGGTTTCGTTGACCAGTAGAATAGAGGGGTCCTTCTTTTACCATTCCTCTATCAACTCTTTGGCAGAGACCCAGCTTAACCCACAAAAGGGTTCAGGTTCAAGAAGAGGGGTAAAAACATTTCTAATTAACTGATTAATTAATAATTTACCTGGTTTACGCATTTCAAAACCTGTTATAATTATAAATGGAGAAATCTTAGAGATTCGTGGTGTTGTAGGGTTTGATGATTTGCTGAATTTTCGTGCTCAATTTAGAAAGCATTGGTATCACCAATGAACCGAGCCCTAAACCGAACCAGTTTGAAAAACGACAACCGAACCTGAACTCGAACCGAACCGTAATTTATTTAAAAATGGTTTGATTCATACATTTTTATTTAATAAGAAAAATATGTTTTATTTTATTTATTTATTCCAGCTAAGTGCATAAATAATACGCAAATATGCACACATATATGTTCATACATATGTATGAACATATGTATGCATACAAATTTTGTCTGCTTTTGACACAGAGAATTAGAATGCTGCTGTAGCATGGTGGTAGAGATGTTGCCTGGCGAGCTACCAGACGCGGGTTTGAATCCCAGTTGTGTGTCTCTGCGTTAACGGAGTTTTTTTGGTACTGTTTGTATACATTTTTATTTCATTTTTTTTAAATTTATTTTTTAAACTTAACACACCTATTAGTCAAAGTGCAACTTAATGGTGGGACATCGGCGATTTGAAATGTTCTGGAGCAACAAAATGGGAAAAATTTGCTATTTGCTATTTGGCATGTACACTCTCAAAAAGCTTTCGCAGATCAACTGCGACCAACATTTGAAAGCTGTAGCTTCCGATTTTGTACAAATTATTATTTTGCGAGAAATTTCTCAAGCGAGCTTGAGCATTTATCTTTATTTTAGAATGTATTAGAAATTGGTCAGGTTTCTAGACGGGACTGTGGCGTTTTAATAGACACAACGACACGGAGACTTTAAGGCATGAGTTCAATTGCAGCAAATGTAACTTTTTCTAGATGAGGTTATTTTAAGTGTGAGAAACCGAAATTATCTGTTTTGCATTTATTATTTATTGTTTTATTGTCAGTTTTGCGTCCCTTTGCATCTTTCTTTGCGTGTGGCTGCATTTTCCTATGAATCAATGTACATACATACATATATACGGATGTATGAATAACTATAGTTTTTTTTTAAACAATGCAACTATTAAATTAGATGAAATCAATGGATTATTAATGCATAATTTATTTGTGAGTTTAATGTTTTTAAAGATATTTATATATACAAAGTTGCACCTGCAAGGGAAAAATAATTTTCAGCACTAGATTTTTAAATTTGCGGTTACCAAAATACGACTCTTTTTTTCTTATACCGTCTTTATTTCTAAACATAAAATAATCAAAATGAATAAAAATAATATAATAAATATAAAGGATTTTTTACTTTAAATTGTTATAACTTGCCCGCCTAAGGGAAATGAGCTTTCAATAAAGGCAAAGAGCTTTTATAGAGCGAATTTTTGATGTCATAGATGCATTTCCGATCACAGAAAGCAAAGCGAGCGTCAATCGATTTAGTCTGTAGCCTGCGATTGCCCTCATGCTACCGACTTTTCTGCTTATCGTCGCTTTCCGATTACAAATTTACTATTTATTGCGATTTTTTTCGGTTTCTTAAATAATTCGAGCTATTTAATTAGTGGCAGTGAAAGTTAAAGAACATAGTTATTGGTTTGAAATTGTGTTTTAAGGAAATTTTTTGCAGATGCAGGAAAAATAGACGGGCAATATCGGCTGTGTCGTCTAATAGAAACCTGCATATGTGTGTGCGTGTGTGTCTGCTAGTGAATTATTTAAAATAGTCTTCCTAAAGACTTTGAATTTCATGAATATATTATTGTAATTATTATTTAATAATTAATGATAATTACATATAATAAATAATATTTAATATTTTAAATAACATTTAATTATTATTATTTAATAATTTATGATAATTACATATAATAAATAATATTTAATATTTTAAATAACATTTAATTAATGAATACTTATATTAAATTAAATTACTTAATATTAAATAATTTTCTAATATTAATTTAATAATATTTACAATTATTTTAATTTTTTTTTGTCTCTAAATATATATATATATATATATATCTATATATGGCTGCAGAAATTAATAATTGAACTAAAAGATATATTAAATTATACTTTTTAGTTTAATTATTAATTTCTGCAGCCTGTTTATAAATATAGATATTTATAAATATATTTGATAAATATATAAATGTATATATTGTTTTAATATATTGTTTTAGGTACATAAATAAATACATAGACATATTTTAAAATGTAAATCGTTTATCAGCTGTAAATAGGTCTCAAATGCAAAGAGCGAGGAATCAATTAAATAGGTCAAATTCGCAATATACCGAGCAGGAAAGCAAAGAACGTAGTTTCTCAAAGAGAGGGTAGGGAAAATGAAGAATTTAGCCAAATTGAAAGAATTAGAGATAGTCAACTTCACCAAATTCGACGAAATAATTTAAGTTTCAGAAGTACTGAACAAGGAGAAAATACTGTTCGGCATGCTTGAATGATAATAGGTATAGTTTTTGTAAAACATGCAGTCGTAGCATTAAATTAGGAAAAAAAAACCAAAGGCTTCCATTACAAATTGCCAAGTTTTCCCCGATCTTCCAGATTTTTTGAAAGGCTTAACGCCTTTGGAGGAACGGCTTGTTGATAATTATGATAATAAAGTCCCTAGGATATGGCCACCAAAATGCAATTAAAGGAGCAGTGCTCAATGTACCAATTCCAGTGGCTAATGTAGTTACGTCCCTTCCAAGGGCGTTTAATGAAGCCAAGGTAGTTCAAATTCATCTCAAGCGTAGGATGGAATATAGCCATGATTTCATGGCTGAAACCATTAGGCCCTCCAAAGTTGCTGATGCAATTCGCTTTTTAGTCAACACCGAGCTCTATAGGAAGCACGAAATAGCTATTAACGAACAGTGGCTAGCTTCCTTTTCGTCTGACGAAGTTCCCTTCGTTGCATCAGCTGATGATAGGGACTTGGTCACCCAATTAGAAGCAAGATCTGCTCAAGCCTCTACAAACGAGCAAAATATGAATATAGAACCAGAGATAACTAATCCCGGAGGCCAAGAAACACTTTTAGAAAAATTCCCTATAGAAAACATTGGCATGCAAAGAATAGTCATATCTCCTTAAGAGGGTCAGCGTGCTTTGGATATGATCGATGATTGTGATTCAGAGGAGCTGGCCTTCCCAACTATCTTTGCTGGCATTAAAAGAAATGTTGATAGAAGAGGTTGTAGAACAGATAAATTATTTCTTAACTATAAAATGTTGGCTGTGATTAATATTAGGAACAATACTTCCATTTGCTTACGTAAGCACAGCTCCACTTGAGGCATTTCTGCGACTAACGCTCTTAATGAAGAGCACATAGACAATTTAACACGCCACGACGATGGCTATAGGGTTTTGAAAGGTATTCGCAAGTCTCCTGCTCACTGGGAAGCATAAAAAAAAATAAGGTTATGGCCATGATTAGGCAATTCGGTCTTCCGACCTTTTTTATAACCTTCTCGGCAGCAGAAACTAGGTGGACGGAGCTGTTAGTTTTAATTACAAAAATCGTGGATAAGCTAGATATATCTGAGGAAGCAGCATCAGTTTTGCATTTTAATGAAAAAGCCCGTCTTATTAGAGCAGATCCCGTAACTTGTGATAGGTATTTTGATTTTCGGTTCAGGCAGCTTTTAAAGCTAATGAAAAAGGAAGGCGGTGTTTTGGATTGTCATAGAGTCATCAAGTTTTATTGGCGAGTAGAGTTTCAGCTACCGGGCTCACCACATATCATGGCATGTTTTGGCTGAAGGTTCCCACAAGCTTGACTTGCCTGATGTGTCAAGCATTCCTCCAGTAAAGTCCTTTATTGATCAGTTTATCACAACTGATACATGTAACCCAGATGTAGCTCCATTTTTTGAGTATCAAACACATAACCACGGGCATTCATGTAGGCGAGAGGCTAGAGGCCAAAAAATTTGCTTCGGTATTCCATACCCTCCCATGCCAAAAAAAGAAATTATATTTCCGTTAGTCGAGGATGCACAAGATAGAGATGTGCATCATAGGAATTTTGAAAAAAAAGGGCTTATTAGATTATCCGTTTGATCGTGAAGATTTTCTTAGAAATTTTAATAACTTTTTGTCTCACGATCAACTTAACCTTAGTTATAAATACACTTAGGTCTAGTTTAAAGAAGCCCAAAATATTTATACAGCGATCTTTTGCTGCTATCAAGCTTAAAGCTTATAATCGTAACCTTCTTCTACTGCATCGAGCCAATATAGATATACAGTTTATATTAGATCCCTATGCTTGCTGCAGTTACGTCGCTAATTAATTTAACAAGTCCCAGAGAGGTATTTCCAAAATAATGCGTGAAGCAGTTAGTGAGATTAGTAGGGGCAATGTGACTATAAAACAAAAGTTACAACATATAGGTCTTCAGCCGTTTACTGCGGTTTAGGAATGCATTTGTCCGAAAGCAGTAACGCTGAAGTATATATAAATACTTTATTGCTAGAGCAATATGATACTTAAGTCCAGGCAACAGTGAAAAATTTACCCGAAGACTAAACATCAATATTTGAACTAGGACTTATAGAACATTATGTTCAGCGCCGCGACACTTTAAAAAATGTATGTCTTGCCGATTTTGCAACTTTTTATAGTTTTAGCAAAAGGCATAGTGGGTCTCGTCAGTATATTGATGATGCAGATGATATAGAAACACCGAGGTCTTCTAATCATTAGATTACGTACTTCGCGACGGTAGTGGCTTTGTTAAGAAAAGGCTTACACCTAGTATAATTAGTTATAGGAGATTTAATAATAATACTGATAGGAGCAATTTCTTTAGGGAGCTAGTTATGCTAGCTATATTTCCCTTGGAGGGACGAGAATGTAGACTTAGTCCTTAGAGACTGTAAATTATTTTGTAGTCAAAATAAGGAGTTGATCGAGAGCAATCGTAGAAAATATAATAGTTTAGATGATAGTGAGCAGGATGCTCTCGACACTGCAGTTCAGGAAGAAAGAGAGAAAAATAGTGACAAACAAGAGGTATTAGATGATAGATTTAGAGTCTGAGTATTGCCTGAACTAAATCCTCATATAAATGTCTTAAACATAAATGATACTGATAATATTGCAGACTCAGAATAGTAATGTCCGATTAATAAAACTTCCAGTTATAGTTTCAGCTGAAAGACTGGCAGATATTGTCAGGTCTCTTAATTTAAAGCAGAAAATATACCATACACATGTTTTGCACAATGCCAAAAACAAAACCGTATTTTACGAATTTGTTGGAGGTGGTGCTGGTGTAGGCAAAAGCCGACTTATTTTGGCAATTTTTCAATCTTTGTCTGTAATGTACAATAGTAAGCCAGGAACAAGTTCCGCTAAAATTCATTGTACGCCCAACAGGTAAAGCTGCTTTCGGAATCAGCGGATCAACACTGCAATCCCTGTTTCCTCTACCAGTAAATCAATCTGGTTCAGATTTAAGGGCCTTAAGTAATGATTTAGTCAATACATTGTATTCAAGGCTAATAGACCTTAAACTTATTATTAGAGATGAAATATCTATGGTAGGATCCAAAATGTTTTCTTAGCTGGACTCCCATTTAAAACAAATTTTAAAAAATACTTCTCCATTCGGTGGTATTTCTGTCATAGTCTTCGGGGATCTACGCCAGTTATCACTGTAGGAGATCGTTGGATTTTCGAATCTAACTCTAATGATTCCTACAGTGCCATTTATGGGTCATCTCTTTGGGACCTTTTCAAGTATTTTGAGCTCACAGAATTCATGCGACAACGGGAGGACCAATTATTTGCTTCTGCTTTAAATAATATGACATCGGGTATTATGACAACCGATGATATTAGTCTTGTCCGGTCCCGCAAATGTCACTCATCGGCTGTGCCAGATGATGCAAATTACCTTTTGAGTACTAATGCGGCAACTGACAACTTTAATACTCTAAAGTTTAACTCTATTCCGGCTGAACAATTTAATTCTACCGCTAATGATATTATAAAAGCTACACATTTAAAAAGGGATAGAATTTTAGAAGCCGTCAGTAGCTTTAGGTCGTCCGAAACACAGGGATTATGTACGTTCCTTCTATTAAAAACCACTGCTAAATACATGGTTACGGTCAATGTAGATACAGGGGATGGGTTAGTCAATGAGGCAACAGGCATGTTAATGCAAATAGATTTTGATACATCCAGCATTGCAAATACTTTATGGATGAAATTTTCAGAGGAAAGAGTAGGAGTTCTTGCTCTCTCAAAATGTACGCATCGTACAGAAACTTCATGGACCTCAATTCAGAAAATAGGTAAGAGTTTTCAATATCGAAAAAATGAGCAAGTTTCCATTGACCGTAGGCAGTTTCCAATTGTACCCGCAGAATGTATAACCATCCACGAAAGTCAGGGAGCAACGTATGGGTTCAGACTTGCCCCCGTATGCAGCGTGCTGCAATAAACGTTGCTTTTAGTAGAGCAACAACTGCTTCGGGGTTATTTATAATGTTCCTCCTAAACATCCCAAAAATGATGATAAGGTCCAAAATCAAATTGAGGAATTGCGGACTGAAAAACTACTTCGATCACATTATGATCACTTAGTAAACAGTTTCGCCCTAGATATTTTTTAATACTGAACGCATTCACTGTCATTTTGAAGACATTCGATCGGACAGGTTAATTCTTCAGTCGTCTGTTATATGTTTCGTTGAGGCCTCAACATACTCAAACGAAAATAACGACATTCCAGGGTAAACTATTGTTGTCCGTCATGGCGAGATAATACCTAACGCAGTACGACCTAAGAGGGGTATCATCATTTACGTTAGGAATAATATTGTCACATTGTTTAAGCGGCAAAAAAATATCAGAATCAGTCGTTTTTGAATATGCCATATTTCGGTATAAGTCTATAGGTTTTTTAGTAGTTTATAAAAGTCCGACTTATCCGTTAGCTATGTATAAAACAGAATTTGAGGATTTATTTCAGCAAAATTAATTTTTGAAAAATATTAATAGTGTTATTTTAGGAGATTTTAATTTATGTTTAAATAAATTGGATAGGTGTAGGACGCTCTATAATAATTTGATAGATACAGGACTTAGCAGCTTATTAGATTTGAAATCGTCGACCACCAATTGTGACTGATTGGGCGTTTACAAATATTTCCACTGAGGTTATTAGCGCTAGGACTTTTGAAACTGTTTATAGCTACCACAGTGGAATCTCAGTTAGTATTCAGGATAGTGTAAATATTTAAATATAATATGTATGTATGTTAGTAAATTAAATGTGTATATAAAAGATAGTTTTTAGAAATTTATGACATATATATAAATACTTATTATAGTTTATTAGTATGTATACATAATTTTTAATTTGTTTACTTTTTATTACTTTAGTAATTTAATCTTGCAATTTATGTCACTTAATATGTACACGGGTTCAGGGTATCTTCTAGTCGGGCCCTCCCGACTAGATCACTCTTACTTGTTTTTTATGTTCTGTTATGTGGGATAACAGTTAAATTTGTATTAATATCACGGATTTGAAGTATTAAATATATGTAAATTTATGTGTGTATGTGTTTACAGGGAATCAAAAAGTTTTGGCACAGCACTGTATTCAAAGTTGAGCTATTAATGACTTTTTGCACCTAATTTTCAAAAAAAATTTGAATACATTTTTAATTCAGGAGCATTTTATTAACTAATTTTACAAAAGATATTTCATACTTCTTTCTTTTTTATTGATTAATGGCTTAAAATTAAAAAGGTTCATGATATTAAATCAAAAATGTTTAGGCGCACATATGTTAAATTTAAAATTACATTGGATTTGTATGCAGTTAATATTTTGTCGAATCTCCTTGATAACAGCCTCTCATAGCCTACTTATACTAGCAACTAAGTTACTTGTAACATCGGGTGTTATTTTTGCCTATTCTGTACGTATGACCTCCTGAAGGGATGTCTTTGAGGTTATTTGGTGCCAGCGTATTCTTTTACCCAGTAGGTGCGAAATATATCCAATTGGGTTAATATCTGGCGACTGTGGAGGTGTTTTTAACTGCTTACTCAATGGTAAATAAGATTCAACGTATGTTTAGGGTCGTTATCTTATTGAAACAAATGGGGTTTCACATTCAACCCTAATTTCTCAACACCATCTTTTCATCAATAAATACTAGATTTCCCACTCCAGATACCGACATACACCCCCACACCATACCATTACCGCCGCCGTGTTTCACTGTTCTGAGCACATCATTCTCTTTCGGTTCTTTGTTTGGTTTACGCCAAATTTTTTGTGCACCGTCTGAATCAAATAGGTTAAACTTCGATTCGTCACTGAATATGACACTGTTCCAAAATGATTCCGGTTTATTAACATGGAGTTTGGCGAACTGCAGCCTATTTTTCTAATTCAAAAGTGAAATGAACGGTTTGTGCCGAAGAAGTAAACATTTTCTCAAAAACGTTGCGTGTGCCTGAACTTTTTTGATTCACTGTATATACTTGACAGAGAATGTGAATAATTAAAAATAATAATTTTAGCTGCATTTTATATTGCACCACTGCACTACTAGAGACCGAGTAACACTTTATCTGACTGCACCGAGACCCGTAACACTTTATCTGACGAGGATATACACGAGTATATATACAAAATTTCAAGTCTCTAGCTTTTATACCGGCGACAAATATTGCGTTCATACGGACGGACAGCATGACGGACATTGCACAAACCCAATATGCTAGTTTCACTTCGTGAACGAGTGTAAAAAGCGAGAACTTATCCTAGCAGCTTAATAATAATATACGAGTATAAAATACCAAAATGCCTCTGCGCGGTCACAGTTTTTATCGACTTCTTCATCGACACCAACCATTTCGTGTTTTTCTAATTTAAACTGAACGAGTATAACAAAGGTTTGTGGGTTGGAGAGAGAAAAAATTAAAATTTACGAAAAGATAAGTGCTAGTCCAGTGTTCAAGCCAAAAGCTAAGTTTGAAAATAGTTTAGTAAAATCCAAGAGACGTTGTTTTAAATGCGGTGGCAGTTACCACATTGCGAAAGATTGCAAAGAGACTGGTATCAAATGTTTTAATTGTAATCAGATAGGCCATAAAGCAAACGAATTCAGGACAAAAGATACACGAAAGGATTTGAAAAAAAAACATCGAACATGCAGCAACTTTCTCAGACTCTCTTTAATCGAGCTTTTAAGAAAATCGAAGTTGGTAATCAGCATATAATAGCGTTGTTTGATTCTTGTATTGAAATTTGTACCGTCAGTGAAAAAGTTTACAAGCAGATTTACCCTGTCCTCTTGAAAACAGACATAAGAAGGAAGAGGAGGCAAGAAAATCTACACGTTGGGTTCGTTTAGTGTTGATACTAAGTTAGACGATGTTCCACTGGAAATGTGCTTCCATGTCGTGCGCGATGAGGATACCCTGTATGAAGGTGTGATTGTATGTGACGTGCTTGATTTTGTCAATGCAACCATAGGTGCAAAAGGTGTATTTTTCAGTCCAGTCAATAAAGAGACTGTTAAGTTTGCAAAGGATGGTCACGAGCTAGAGTACACTCATCGTAGTGTACCGCAAATGTCCAGATCCTTGGCTTCATATACAGTTATCGCTGAGTTAACGAATAATTTTCATCACCTACTGTCGGCAAATATAATCGAAGAGTTTTCACCAGAAATAGATATGTTTCACTTGAACGATAACTTGAAGTCAGTAGTGACAAAAATGATAAAAAATCATAAGCCGTTATAACCAGAAATCAGCCCAGTTGAAATAAAGATCTTATTGTCGAATGAAGGGCCAATTCATCAAAGACGCAGACGCTTACCATACACTGACAATGATAATAGTCGATAAGCAGATCAGGGATTGGTTAAGGAGGGAATAATTCGTCATAGTGTTTCCGAATACGCTTAACTTGTTGTGCTAGTCTCGAAGAAGGATGGTTGTAAGAGACTTTGCTGTGACTACAGAAAGCTCAACGAGAAGATAATTCGTGACAATTTTCCAATGGCTCTAATCGACGACGTTTTACACAAACTGCAGAAAGAGCAGGTTTTCACAACATTAGATTTATCAAATGGGGGTAAATATACATCATTTGTGACAGAGTGGCCAATATGAATTCTGTTTCGTACCATTCGGGATATCTAACTCCCCTGCGGTGTTTATGAGGTACATATTTGCAGTTTTGAGACCATTGATAGATGACGGTACTTTTATTCTGTATATGGACGACATCATTATTCCGTCAAAGGATGAGCAAGGAGGTCTTGAGAAATTACGAAAGGTATTGTGTCTTGCAGAAACTTCAGGTTTGCGAATAAAATGGGGAAAATGTCAGGTGTTACAACGGAAAGTTAAATTTCTGGGGCACATAATTGAGAATGCAACAATAAGGCCAACTAAAGAAAAGACTTCGGCAGTCGATAACTTCCCAGTTCCACGAGATAAGAAACAAGTTCAGCGATTTATTAACAAAATTGATGAAGAAAAATTAGGTTTTTTTTAAATGAATGAAGAAGAGTTGGCAGCGTTCAATCAGTTGAAAGTCTATTTATCTTGTTTACCGGTGTTGAGGTTGTTTAATCAGAAAGCCACTACGGAGGTTCATTGCGCTGCCAGTATGTATGGATACGGAGCTATCCTCTTACAGAAAGACTCAGAAGATCAGTGTTTCCACCTTGTAGAGTATATGAGTCGCAAGACAACGCCAGCAAAATAAAAGTATCCTTCATACGAGTTAGAAGTATTCGCTATACTACAGGCTCTAAAGAAGTGGAGAGTTATTTGCTTGGTAGAAAGATAAAGATAATAACTGACTGTAACGCATTCAAATTGACCATAAAGAAAGAGGATATCCCTGTTAAAGTGTCACGCTGGGTTTTATTTTTGCAAGATTTTGACTATGAAATCGAGCATCGTTCCGGGATAAAAATGAAACATGTCGATGCCTTGAGTAGGGTATAATGTCTGTTGCAGGATTCCCTAAGACGTCGAATAATGCAGGCTCAGCGTCAAGATGAGTGGATAGCAGTAATAGTGTTAGAGTCGAGTACGTACGACGATTATTATCTAAAGTATGACATTTTGCACAAGGATCCGGTTAGAGAATTGATTGTAATACCTTCTAAGATGGAAAGCGAGATAATAATTACAGCTCACCGCCAAGGACATTTTGGTGTCAAGAAGACTATCGACTTAGTACAGCGCAAATATTTGATTCCAGAGTTAGCAAGAAATGTTGATAGAATCGTCAAATCTTGTATAGAGTGTATTGTGAGCGACGCTTAGTATGGCAATAAAGAAAGATATTTAAATTCAATCGACAAGTCTGATGAGTCTGGGTAAACCTATCACAATGATCATATTGGGCCAATAGAGATGACCAGGAAAAATTATAACCACGTGTTAGTAGTCGTCGACGGTTTTTCTAAATTTGTGTGGCTTTATCGAACAAAGAGTACAGGCGCAGATGAGGTGGTTGACAGGTTGCAGGAACAGTCTGAAGTGTTTGGAAATCCTAAGCGTGTGAGCACAGATAGAGTTTTCGAGGAATTTTGTAAGGATCACAATATAAAACATTTACTAATAGCGAGCAGGGTACAATTGTTTATAAACTCCTCTCCTACGTGAAGTACCAAAATATCTCCGTTCAAGATATTCACTGGCATGAATATGAGGACTAAGAACGAAAGTGATTTAGAAAAGCTTGTAGAAAAAGAGTACCTTGTAGAGCTGCAGCAGGAGAAAGAAAAAATAACGTAGAACAGCCAAGGACAACATCTCCCAGATACAAGAGGAGAATCACAAGTCATTCAACAAGTCCAGGAAACCAGAAAGGGAGTATGAAGTTGATGATACACAATTTGGAGCCGGGTTGAAGCTGAAGGGCAAGTTTTTAGGTCCTTATATTGTGACGCGTAAATGAAGACGTGGCAGGTATTTGGTTGAGGAAATTGGTGGTGGTGAAGGTCCCTCAAAGACAAACACAATTTCGGAATATATGAAAATGTGGTCTCAATCATTCGGGTCAAATGATGAATCAGGACGGCCGAATGTAGGATTGGCAGCTCTGGCATAATAGCAAGTTGGCAAGATAGTCGATGTTTAAATATCGATAGGAGTGTGAGCGTTCGATAGAAATAGAGTAGAGTAAGAATTCAACTTGAAGAGAAAAAACGTACGCAGTAGTATAACTTATTCTAAGAAATCAAAACATTAAAGTGTAATCATTAATCCATTGAATGAAGATCGGTGTTAATTGCTTACTGCTTCGGGGGAGAATTCTTTCAAACAAAGATCCCTACATATATTTAATGCATTTAGCCTTAAAAGTAAGGGGGATATATAGATTAATCGAATTGACACGCCTCCAGTGGGCACACTCCAAACCCTTGACACTTTATCTTACGCGGGTATGCACGAATATATATTTTAAATTTCAAGTCTGTAACTTCACTAGCGGCGAAAAAAATTTCGTTCGTATGGACAGACGTACGGACGGACATTGCACAAACTGGTGTCACTTTGTGAACGAGTATAATAAGCCTAAAAAATTCGAGGCTGTTGTAGATGTTTATCGATTTCAGGAAAACGGTAAGATTCATCGATCATTTGAAGCAAATTTGATCTGCGCGTGCCATAGACAAGTTTATATTCGAAAAGTTTTAGTCTTTAGCTCTAATGGTTTCCGAAATCGACGCGTTCATACAGATTGATAGACAGGCAGAAGGACATGGGTAAAACGGCTCGGCTGTTGACCCTGATCAAGAATATATATACTCAATTGGATCGAATATGTCTCCTACACGTTACATATACAACAGAATACTCGTTTACTGTGTTATAAAAACAAAAACATGTACCCTAGCACTATGTATGTATGTATTAATAATAATATGTATTAATAATAATAATACAATATAATATAGAGACTAAAATACCAAAAAAAAGTTTGCCTCTACAAGGTCACAGCTGTCATCTTAACAGAGTGTTGGGCATAATCAACACCAACCATTTCGTTGTTGACGAAATTCACGTTCAGTTATCTAATAACCAAACCTATCCAATACGAATCAACATTCAATTCCAATAAAAACTAAACGCGTATAATAAAGGATTTTTTCAAATTCGGCAGCTATAGCGCTAGCACCGAAAAGTGCCCCCAGAGACCGCAGCGCTTGTTATACGTGAATAACACTATGTTAGGATAACAGCAAGACAAAAACTGACATAGGATCACAATTTAAATCAGGGACCGTAACTGTTATAATTTTAAACGTAAAAATTGCACTTTATCGTTTATTACTTTTCTCGAAGAACAACAATGTTATTTCAACTTGTATTTAAAAGTTACAAAATAAAAATTACAGTTTCAATTTTTATATAACTGTCGTGAAATAACTTATATATTTTTTTTTTCAATTACACAAAGCATAAGAACTATATGTAATTTGTAAAAAAAAATATACATTTTTGAATTCAAATTTTAATATAAACGCGTTTATCTACGCGTGTTCTTTAATTGTATATATACAATTTTATATAAATGTTATTTTATTCATTGCTATACGCACATATTGCAATTTTGTGTGTAGATTTTATTAAATTAATGATTATATCACAAATATGTTGTTACATCTGTGTACCATGTAATGATGAATATGTTGAGATCTTTTAGGTTAATTTAATCTCGGAGACTATAAGAGCTAGAGCAAATCAGTATGTGCTCGTAAAGGATACGCAGATTATGAATATTTCGGATTTTGGATACCTCCCCCCATTCGCCCGCATTCGCAAATCAAATACTACAGACGCTTTGCGCTTTGATTTGTACATAGATGCATGGATGCTCTTATTAAGCACTGAAAGTTTCATTGCGATCATACTCTTAGTTTAGAAGTTATTCGAGAATTCATTTTCGAAAGCGCAGCCGATGTGTAAAGTGCACAGCTTGGTGCGTGCGTTTGTGTGTGTGTGTATGTGTGACATTGCGAATGTGTGTATGAATACAAAGAGCTTTAAATGTATGTAACGACAGCTCGCCGTTCAGGGTTCTGTGTTCAGGGTTTCTCCTAGTCAGGGGTACCCGACTTGTTCTATACGTGTATGTATGTATATATGGAATATAAAATATGCACGCAATTGCAATATGTGCGTGTAGCAATAAATAAATTAAAATTTATGTAAAAATGTACAAATACAATTAAAGATTAATACCCGTAGATCATATTTATTTAAAAACTTCATTCTAAATATGTGTGGTTCAAAAGACATTTGAATTCAATTTATTATTTTTTATTTTATTTCTTAAATACAATTTTTATCGAAAAAAAAATCCAAATAATTGTTATGCTTTGAGTGTTTGAAAAAAATAAAAAATAGCAGTTATTTCTGTTAAACAAATTGAAACTGTAATTATTATTTTGTAACTTTTGTTGATAAAAAATAGTTAAAAATAATTATTGAAAAAATTAAAAAAACAAGTTTTTTGGGTTTTCATTAAACTCTACTTAAAATAGTAATATTGGTGAAATCCTTTTATGCATAGCAAGTTTCCTTCAAAATGATTTTTTGGTTAAAATTCCATGTAATAACAGTTATTTTTGGTCCTTGATTTAAATTGAGTCAACGTTAATAATTTTGAGTATTATATATATATTTATGGGCCTATAGAATTGTTGTCTTCTGAAATTTCCTATGT
The DNA here is from genome assembly GCA_035041545.1 of Drosophila colorata. Lineage (NCBI taxonomy): Eukaryota > Metazoa > Arthropoda > Insecta > Diptera > Drosophilidae > Drosophila > Drosophila colorata. The sequence goes on along the minus strand of JAWNLD010000657.1, from coordinate 763,389 downwards.
GCTTGATAAAATAAATAAGTGTATTCCTGTAATTTGTTATATTACTTTGTCCAAGAGTGTTTACATATAATTGAATAATTAAAAATAATAATTTTAGCTGCATTTTATACTGCACCACAACACTACCAGTTGATAAAGTTGTGACAAAACTCAACTCAAGTTGTATGCCATCTACCGACCAGTGATCACTTAATTTCCCATGTGACTTGATTTCCCATGTGACAAAATTGAACAGTTATCCAAACACGAGTATATATTTAAAATTTCATGTCTCTATCTTCAATGGCGGCGAAAAAAGTTGCGTTCAGACGGACAGCAAGACGGACATTGTACAAACCCAATATACTAGTTTCACTTCGTGAATGACTATGAAAACATTGCAATCGATGTACAAACTCAAGCAAAAACAGTACAGTTATTTGTTCATATTTGGAGCGAAGTTTTCCATAAATTTAAACATTCCTGATCATTTATGTTGTACGAGAATATACTTAACTAAGATTGGTGGCTCCAGCTCTTATAGCCTCCGAGATACGCTAACACATTTAAAACGGGTAAAAAGGGCTATACTCTTTTGTTTTTGGTTTTGTGCAAATTAATGTAACAGGCAGAAGGAGGCATATCCGACCCCATCAAGTACTTGTATATATATTCTTGGTCACCCCTGTCTTTCTGTCCGTCCGTCGGTATGATCTAAAATATTACAAGAGTTAGAAACCTGAACTTTGAATTTTTGACTTCGTGTATACCATAAGCAAATCAAATTTAAATCGATAATCTGCCCCTTTTTTCTTATTATTGATATTTATCGGTTTTTTTGAGTCGATTTTTGAGCATAAATATATCTGAGCAACTATAAAAGCTATGCCCACCAAATGTGTGTGTTAAATATGATCTCGTAAGCCATACGCAGATCAAGAATATTTCGGATTTTGGATACCTGTCGCCTCTCGCCCCAGATACAAAGAACTCAATTCAAGTTCCACAAACTTGTGCTTTAGTTTGTACATAGATTTAAATACTTTTGTTAAGTCCTGAAAATTTCCTGAAACACATACTTTTAGTTTAGGAGTTTTTCCAAATCAAGGCGTTCGCCAGCAATCTGTTGATATAAATATAATGCATATAGGTTTAAAAATGAGAGAGATAAATATATTTATTTTTATATACTAGCCTCTATAGCGGCGGAAAAAATTGAGTTCATATGAAGAGACAGCAAGACGAACATTGCACATACCCAATATACTCTTTTCAAACACAAGTAAGAGCGTTATTCGTTCTCAGCTTATAAGCCGCTTAAAACTGTCGTAATTATTATTGTTATTTTGGAAAAGTGTGGTATGCATCTAGATTTAAAACTGAGGGAGATATATAGACTAAATCAAATAGGCAAATGTTTTTATTTCAATTAATATTTTATAACGGTCTTAATATTAAGTTCAGTTTTCGCCCACGAGTTTCAAAGCTAGTACGTGCTCTACCTTCTTGACCACTTTTTACCTGTGCTAAACCCCTGTTCCATATTTCATACTTAACTTCGGACTCAGATGCCTATGGTGATAGGATTACAGACTCTGCCAAACACCTAAGCATTTGGAAATTTAATGGCTGACGACTGTGTGGCCAGGGGCAGCGGGGTGGTTGACTTACCAGACTTTTCATGGGATCTGTATTCACTTGACACATGTAGCTGCCAGAATCGTTTAACTGCACGTGGGATATGTGAAGTTTCCAGGTGTTGTGTCCATTGTGTGTCACTGATAATCTTGGGTTTAGGGATACCATATGTGTATGTATACCAAGTATTGCTTTTGAATCTGATTTAATCCATGCCACCTGAAATTGCAAAAGCAAAGGGAGACACAGCAACGTTGGTAAGTACTATAAGTTTGTTTCTGCCAAGTTTACTAACACCCCTCACATTGGGTCATGTACTTACATGCACTCACATTTACTACATATATGTACTATGTATATCTGTAAATACATACATGGGTAGATAAATACGTTCTGTCCTGGTAGGCCTTAATATAATTGTGTACTTACGCACACAAATTCTTAAGATTGTGTTTTGTATGTCTTTCACACACATAAACATATAAGATACAATATATTTGTATAGATGGTCAGGGCAAATACGATTTAATGGCTTATTAGTCCATTACGAGTAGATTTGTTAAAGCAGTTACACAAAAAGCATATTTTTATACTATATTATACTACAAAAAATAAATTTGTTGCCTTGAACCTTTTTTATTCCGTACCCATTGAAAATGGCTAAAAACAATGGTATAATGGTTTTGTCTATAATGTATGTTTATATATGAGTTCAGCTTACCATATCTGTTTGTCTATCCGTTTATCAAATCGCCGTTTTCCTAATATCTAAAAATATTGTGTTTGAGCATATTTCAGAGACTGAGCTGAGTCGAAACTATGAGAGACTTGAAATTCTAAACAAATATTCTCCTATATACATCGCAGATCAGGTTTATAGTTCTTGGATATTTTACCCCATTTCTTTAAAATTGACAAATTTAAGTTTTAAGTAAAGACCGACTAGCAGATACATTGAACCTGTTACATGCACATTAACAACTCTCTTGAACTCTTACAAACAACAAAATTGAATAACTTCTTAACTAAAAATTTGACTTTTATAAAAATTTCAGGACTTAACAAAGCATTCAAATCTATGTACAAATCAAAGCGTAATTCTGGAGTACTTAAAATGGTCTATGCTAAGAAAACCAATCGATTTTTATCGAGATTTAACCTTATGGCGTCGGAGATGCTTTATTTTGCCTGTTACATACATTTGCACAAAACCATTATACCGTTTATATTATTTTTCACTGGAAACTTTGGAAACCTCCCTCCAATCACCCAAATCTTTAAATACAAACAAGTACAAGACTGCACAATACTCGTTCACAGTCTTAATTATTATTGGTATAGTGGATAAATTTAGATTTTTGAAATTTGTGGGGGAGGAACTGGGCGTGGCCCACATTGTTGGGCTCTATATTTAGAGAAGGTCATCAGACAACTGCTTACTAAATTTGGTGACTCTACCTCTGAAATTGTGAGAGATATGGAATTTCGCGGCTTACTCGCCCCAAGATATATGGATTTTACGGATTCGCCACGCCGTCAGTGATCGTATCCAAAACATTTTTGTGCGATCCTTTGAGGAAGTTATTAGTAATCTGTCTGAAAAAAATGATGTAGCTAGCTTTAAAAACGAATGAAGTATATCAATTTTATCGATTTGCTACGCCCGGTGGGCATTGTGCTATCTTGAGAGGAGGTCATAGTAATCTGCCTGAAATAAATGTGTGTCTCTAGCTTTAAAACTGAGGGAGAAACATTGATTTTATCGAAATGCCACGCCCCCAGTGGGTGTAACCTAAACATTTGTTGTGGTATCTTTAGAAGAGCCTATTAGCACTAAGCATACAATATATAGAGTTGTCAAATCGATAAAAAAGGAGTTGCAAAAATTTCTGTGCTTGTGGAACTCCACATAGCACTTGCAATCAATTTTGACGACTAAGATCATTGAAAGCGTGAGCTAAACTCAGAACCTGATGAGCGGAACAGTACTGTGCTGTGCAGACTCTGCTTAGCATTGAGATCTAGTCTCGCTCACTCTGCATGGTGTTGCTTAGAATTCTCGTAGAACCCCGAGCATTTCTATGTATGCATGTGCACACAAGCCGAGCATCGCTTGGGCAACAATATGTATGTATGTATGTGTGTACGCACAAGCAGCAAGCTCTCAAAACCAAATTTATCAATTTTCGGCCGCGTGACTTCCCTTTCGAATGAGAACCAATGTGAAATATTTAAAGGGCTTGCCACTTCGGCAAGATCTCTTAGAATTTTCATCATTGATTGATGGTGAGGGTACCCAAGCGTTAGTATGTTTGCAAAAAAGTTCCTCGGGACGAGCAGTCACGCACACTCACTCATTTTTGTTCATGCATAAGCATTTTTGCATGAGCTTGTGTTTTCTGGGCCGAAAGATCTTGGGCGCAGACGAAAATTGTATTATGTAGCAGTGATCCTACAAAATAAGTTGCCCTGTGACTGTTGACATTTGTTACCTACGCCAGATCTGCGACACGCTTTCATGCATATGTTTATGTTTATGCATATAAAAAATATGCGAAATCTTCAATGTCTTTATATAATTTTTATGTAATTATAAATCAAATATTTGAAAATTGCATCGGCGCCAAACAAAACGTAAACAAAACACAAGCATTATTATGTTAAGGCCCGTTTTCACATATTGCCGACCACTTTACAGGGTAGATAAACTTGCCGTTAAGAGAAACTTGATTTTCACATAATACACTAATTTAAATCCAGGTAATAACTTTTAGTGCAGTTCATCCATCCTATAAATGCTTAACACCGAGTTGACAAATATGGCAACCTGGTTCAGTTTTCAGTGTGGCCCATTCGCTGAAACTCTGCATCATCTCCTCTTTTGTGGAAAAGGCACAACTCACACTCAAATGCCAAAGAACTTTTTTACGCGGACTAGCAACATTTTCGAGATGCCACATTGTCGCAAATTTTAAACGTTTTGTTATTTAATGTTAAAACTAAGATGTGGGAACGAAAAAAGTTAAAGGCTGCATTTGGTGTAAAGTGTGCAATAGCTACAGTCGACTTTATCCGCAATATGTGAAAACGGGCCTTAGTTAATTAATTTATAATCTTTCTATATAAAGCAATTAAAATTTGAACATACCCGATATTGTCCCAAGTTGTCGACTACGCAGGTGAAAGATATATCACGACCTTGTGGTATGGTAATATTTGTGAGTTGTGCCAAAAAATTCGGTCCCACTTCATCAGGTTCGGTATGACCTTTAAATTCAGATGACATGAAAAATAAAAGGAAATAAAATGCACGAGAGTTATTTTGTGAACACAGGTGCATGACGACGTAAAATAAGTTGTTCAGGCATATAAAAGAAATGTACAAATGGAAAATAAAAACATAAAAGAACAGTTATCTGCGGGTGCCGAAGGTTGAATACCCTTGCAGTGATAAAAAGGATGTATGCTATATTACTATACATTGTTTTTAAGCAAGCACTAAATTTTGGTAACACAAAGCTTACAAAGCAAAATAAAACAAGAACGTTGCAGTCGGGCGTAGCCGACATCGCAATTATCGTTCACGGTCTTAATTATTATTACTATTTTGGAAAAATATAGATTTTTGTAATTTGTGGGGGAGGAAGTGGGCGTAGCCGACAATTTTTGGCTCTATATTTAGACGAGGTCATCAGAAAACTGCTTACTAAATTCGGTGACTTTAGCTCTAAAATTATGGGAGATATGGATTTTCGTTGCTTACCCGACCAAAGATATATGGATTTTATCGATTTGCCACGCTCTCAGTGAGCGTATCCAAAATATTTTTTGTGCGACCTTTAGAGAAAGTCATTAGTAATCTGTATGAAAAATGATGTAGCTAGCTTAAGAACCGAGGGAAATATATTGATTTTATCGATTTGCCTCGCCCCCAGTGGGCGTGCGCGTAAATTAGTTTAAGGATATTTAAAGGGGGTGACCACTAATTTACCATTCAAAGATTCTAGCTCTAAAACTGCGGGAGATTTAGGGTTTCGCGATTCTGGGGGACGGGGTAGCTAGGGGGCGTTCTAGTGGGCATGGCCGGGATATCAAGGTCTCAAGTTTTGGGGGAGGTCCCCAGCAATCTATATACCAAATTTGGTGACTCCAGCTTTACAATTGTGGGAAGCATACACGTGTTACCGATTTTTACTATCAGCTATGTCGATTTTTGCAATTACGGGGGCGGGAGGGAGAGCGGCGGAAAAAATTTTATGTTTAGGGGAGTTTTCCAGTAATATATAAATTTCAAATAGTTCAAAAACTGTAGGAGAAAGTTATACTCGTCCGGTCCGACGGAGATTGCACAAATCAAATATACTAGTTTCACTTCGTGATCATTTATAAAAATATGGATCCCGCATAATTTTATGACGGTAGCTTTAAAACTAAGAAACTAGCATAAGACAAATCTATGCTCTGCCTTCGTCCTGATCAATAATATCAATAATTAAGTAATGTGGTCGGATATGTGTTCTTCAACGCGTTACACATTGCATGATAAAATCATAATACTCTCAGCGAGTGTATAAAAACACAAGATTAATTACACAAATGTAAATAGCGCCATATGGCCATACTCACAAACAATTGGTGTAAGAAGTGGTAAGCACTTAGTGATAATTTCGTGGAAAATAACCACACGAAAATATTCACTTGTAGTTGCCCAAAAGAAGCCTTTTTTTATTCAAATTTATAATAATGAGTCTTAATTTCCTAAGCTGCAAAATATCTCAAAAAAAAAAAAACGAATGCTGTAAAATATAACATTTAAAAAGGGAATTTGATCAAAAACACGAAACATTAGTCCTATCTCTAAATTGGTATTACATACATCTGAATTTGTATGTAAAAATCAGTTTATCCTGACTGACTGCCTAATTGGTGACAGGTTACTAATGGACAGCGTAAGCGATATGGACTTAGATTTGAAGAGTTTAGAGTTAAGCTAGCAGAGTGTCATTAAAGTACCACAGGTCTTAAAGCTCAATTACAAACAAGATAAATTGCCCATTTTGATCATGAAGGTCTTGAAGGACGATGATGGTTCGAACAATTTGTCAGATAATACAGCGCCATGAATGCCAAATCAAGAACCGGCTAGGTTATGGTTCACACTTAAAGATGTAGAAGGAAGCGTTTCAAAATTTGATGGGTAAAATGCAGCTAATTTTGATCAGAGGATTTGTGAACTGGAGGAATGTACTGAAACGGTGTAGTGAAGCCAATAGCAGATGTTTGATTATGCGAAAAAGCTACTTGAGGGCGTAGTCGTATATTAGGGGTATATTGGGATACGCTGAAAATATCATTGACAGTTTAGAGTCAATATAGCGTTATCTGAAATTCATAGACGGTTATTTAAACGGCAGCAAAAAAAAAGGTGATACGCTGCAAGAATTTTTTAATGCTCTATATTTTGCGGATGATATACCGGACATAGCATCAAGTAAGACTCTATCAAGCAAAAACACCGTCCTATGATATGTCAACGGGAAACGTCCCAGTAAAACGCATTGGCAAAGGTTTGACGAGTGGTGGGTTCTTAGCATTTTGTGCCGAAAGAAATCCCTGTCACCGACCTGATTCTCCTAACTGCAGGGATTTCTTCAGAGCTAATTATGTGTGTGTACAGTAAGAGCGACGAATTTCATTAGAAAGTAAGTGGAAAAGGCGATCTGCAGCAGTCAAGAGCACGCACAAAACTTGATTGAACCTGCATTTACGGGAGTGATTTGGTAGGACGAACACCAACCACCCGATTTAAAAAAATAGTTCAGAGCATCCAACATGGCCAAAGTTTGGTATTTATAAGTTGTTTAAGTTAAGTATGGATGTTCGAACAATTTTAGAACTCAGAGTTAGAGACCTCAGACCGACAAATGGAAAGAGAAGCGTGTTGCAGGATAGATTGTTGTAACAGTTCAATATAGAGGTGGCTGACGTAGAAGAAGAAGAAAATAATGATCAAAATAACGATCAGTTGAAAACAGGAGTGAGATTGAAAGTGTGTTTGCAGAGGCACGAAATATAACACGAGAAGTTTGCAGATTTTCACTACACGACAGCGTATCTTTTTCTTCAGGATGCAATCATTTACAAGTTAATCTGTGGATTGCAGAGTTTGACATTCAAATGTATATATGTATTTGGCAAACAACTGCTAGAAGGAGCCGCTAAGCTCTTTGTGAGATTGTCAGGTGTACGTGGGTGGAATCTGAAACAGAAATCCCATAAAGTGTCTTGCATGGAGTACTTATACAGTCCATTCGCCTACACGAAGAAAGTGAGCCATTTTATAGAACGCAATCAAGGTAGTAAGGTAAACAAATCTTGTCTTTGTCGGCCTAAAAAAGAAATTTAAATATATGAAAAGAAAAACAAGTAAGATGGCTCTAGTCGGGTGTGCCCGACTAGGAGATACCCTGAGCCGAGCGGCGAGTTGTTACATACGTTTAAACCTCTTTTCATTCATACACTCATCCACAAAGTCACACATACACACACACACAACCGCACGCAGCAAGCTGAGCACTTTACACATCGGTTGCGCTTGCCCCCACAATGGAAAATGAATTCTCGAATAACTTCTAAACTAAGAGTATGATCGTTATGGAAATTTTAGTGCTTAATAGAACATCCAGATCTATGCACAAACCAAAGGGCAAGTTTGTAGTATTTTATGATACGATATATCAAAAATCCGAAATATTCATTATCTGCGTATTACTTACAAGCACATATTATTTGATGGCTCTAGCTCTTATAGTCTCCGAAATATGCCAAGTCTAAACATCGATTTTTATCGATAGTAAAGAAACGGAGCAATATATCGGAAAAAATTTTAAAGTTGTACTGCGTATGGATTAGGAGAATCTATTGTCGACACGTTTAGGTCTCTAGCTTTTGTAGTTTCCAAGGTCACTGAGGTCATACAGACGGATGGACGGACGGACAATAATATATATACTTTAGGGGTCGGAGATGCCTTCTTCTGCCTGTTACATACATTTGAACAAAACCATTATACCCTTTTTACCCATTATGAAGTGGGATCGCAATCAGAATCAGAATAATCAAGAATTATTGTGAGCGTGAAGGGATTCAATTACTAAATATAAAGACGGTCATGCCCAGGGGAAACGGTCAAGTTGAACGAATACATAAGATTGTCATCCCAATAATTTAAAATATATGCGAAAGTGCATCATCAAATTGTATGAATGAATGGTCTGGTAACGTAAATCCAGCCCTTCTCTAATGATGACGAGGTGGCAATGCGGCCACTAAGAAGAAGAAGCATTGAGATACCACACCACAAAGTATAAAGTTTACGCCATTTCAAATACTCACAGGACTTAACATGAGAACTAAAGATGATGATTTAAGGATATTGTTGATATAGAAGATATTGAAGATATAGACATAGAATATCCAAATAGTACTCAAGAAGCCATCAGACAGAAAGCTCAGGAAAATATAGGGTAAGAAAATAGAAAAACTTTTAACGAAAAGAGAAAAGTTGAGAACGATTATTGTTGCACTAGTGAGCTTTTTCACCACCTTTAAAAAAATTTAAATTGATTTAACGAATATTTCTTGCTCACTGTTTTTATATCCTGATCCCATTGAAAATGGGTTAAAAGGGCATAATGGTTTTGTGCAAATGTATGTAACAGGCAGAAGGAGGCATCTCCGACCCCATAAAGTATATATTCTTGATCAGGATCAACAATCGAGTCAACCTAGCCATGTCCGCCTGTCTGTCCGTTCGTCCCCCCGTATGTACAAAAACGTCAATCTCGGAGACTATAAGAGGTAGAAACGTCAACTTTTCGGCATGGCACACGCAGATCAAGTTTATTTCAAATGATCGATAACCCACACCGTTTTCTTGAAGTCGATAAAAATCTACAACAACCTCTCATTTTTTAAGCTTATTTTGTAGATCATGAGACCTAGAGACACAAATTTTTGTTTTTATGAATATTTATTTATACTATAGCACTTGAAGAATCTATTGCATAAAAATTGATCAAAATAAGAAACACAGAAGTTATTAAAGAAATCGTGTGGGAAAATTTGACAAATTTGACAATTCAATTATTCAATTCAATTATCGATATTTATCGGTTTTTTTGATACGGTTTTTTGAGCATATCTCAGAAACTTTAACGCAGATTATGAATATTTCGGACTTTGGATACCTTCACCCATCTTCCCCCATTAACAGAAAAAATGTTTGTAATTGCAAGTCCAGCCACAATTCTTACTACTTAGGCTGCTCGTCAACATATAAATATACTATAGCACAATAAGAATGCATTAAAACAAATTTTTATCAAAATCGGCTAAGAAACACTGAAGTATTAAAGACAATGTATTTTTACATTGGCAAACCACGTGGTGGGTGAGCTCTTTTTCGAATTCTAAAGTGATTGTGCATGTGGGCTAATATCTTAGCTCCAATTTTGACGGAAACAATTATAATGATGCTATAGCTCGGTGGTAGAGGTGTTACCTGGCTATCAGAAGCGAGTTTAAAACTTGCTGTGTAAACGGAGCTTTTTTTTACTGTTTATTTAAATTCTTATTTTAGTTTGTAAACTTAACACACTTATTGATCAAAGTGCAACTTAATGGTAATACATCGGCGATTTAAAATACTATGGAGCAACAAAATGGGGAAAATTATGTATTTGGCATGCACACTCTCAATAAGCTTTCGCAGATCAACTGCAGCCAACATTTGAAAGACATAGTTTGCTATTTTTGTGAAAAGTTTGCAAAATTTGCCTGCAGATAGAAAAAGCGAGCGCGAAGCGTTAGAATTATTTTGTATTATTATTTTTTTATTTACGAAGTGCGGCTGTGGGATCCTGAGTATGAATGCAGAGGGGTTTAATTACATGCATGTAACGACAGCTCGCCGCTGGGTTCATGGTATCTCCTAGTCGGACACTCCCGACTAGAGCCATCTTTCTTGTTAATATGTCAACTTATGTTACCTTTTACAATGGTTTTAAATGTTTAGTACAATATTATTTTATAGCATGCAGACTCGAATTAGTCTCTGCTCACGACCTAATATTGGCTATTTTAAGTTTATTAAATAAGGCAGGCGGAATTGTTACGTGGCAGTTTTAACGAGAGTAATTATGTTAACCGAAATGCAGGTGGTCAAATGGGTACCAAATGCACGCGACTAACGAATCGAACGAACTAACTAGCTCGCTAAACAGCAGCAATCATAAAAACAAAACCGAATGTTAAGGAAAGAATGTAACCAAACAATTATAATATTGGAGACTTCGTAGCGATTAAACGGACTTAGTATGGAACGGGTATGAAACTGAGGCCAATGATTTATGGTCCATACAAGATTACAGATAAAATAAATCTTGAACGTTATAATGTAGCTAAAATAGATAACCAAGAAGGACCTAAGGTTACCGCCACGTCAGCCAAACTTGCGAAAAAACGGGATTAATTCGAGACGGCCGAATGTGGGAATGGTATCATTAGAAGTTATTTAAGAATTCATTTTTCATAGTGGGGCGAAGCGCAACCGATGTGCAAAGTGCGCAGCATGCTGCGTGCGTTTATGAGTGTGTAACTTGGTGAATGTGTGTATGAATGCAAAAAGGTTTAAAAGTATGTAATAGCTCTCCGCTGGGTTCTTACCCCAGCAGTTCTGGTGGTGTTAATTGACTCTCGACGCATGAGAGCGGCAGCCAATACTATCGGTCTTTGGTGAAGCAACGTCTTGCCACTCCAAAAAAACGGACACGAGCTATTACGACCGTCGTATTTTTCTATTTTTGTATTTACTTTGTTCGGTTTGTATGATCGTCTTACTCTATCGATGCGTAGTAAAAAAAATGTATTGCCTTGCTCTTTACGCATATGTGTTGATCTCTTTCCCCCGCTTCCGACAGTGTGCGGACATGTATTTACATGTGGCTGTTTTTGTGCAAGGAAAGAAGCATAATATAAAGTGTAAAGAAGACGCGTTGCTGCGTCAAAGTTAGTTCAATTTCCGAAGTGCAAGTGAAAAGATGTGTGAAAGAAACTGCCGAAAAAACAACAAAAATAAGTAAGTACATATGTTGGAGTGCACAGTATCAGAATTTAATATGTATCGAAACGCATAGAAAAATGAAGATCAATTTGTTTTTTAATAAATAAATATATAAATAATATTAAATAGGCATTGATTTTTTAATTAGTGGTAGTGGTAGTTTAATTATAGGCATCACATTTTTTTCAGTATAGTATCCGGCAAAGCAGGAGTAAGCGCTGTCGCCTCTCTATCCCCTACTGGTGCACCGCCGTCCCAATCGGCCACTTGCCTGGCCGCGGGGATAGCAAAAGGAATAGTGCTGTATACTCTTCAATTCACGCGGGGCATGCAGTAGGGCGCAGGTTTTTTAACCTCATGATACTCTCCTATTCCCCAGGTGTGCACCGCCATCCCAATCGGCCACTCGCCTGATCACTGGAGATGCAACGCCGTGCCCGCGCGCTTTACAAAAGTACAAGGGCTGGTTCCTTTTCTATACCCCGGTGATGCAACGTCGTGCCAATTGACACCGTCCTATGACATGCCAACGGGAAACGTCGCAGTAAAACGCATTGGCAAGGGTTTGACGAGTGGTGGGTTCTTAGCATTTTCTACCGACGAAATCCCTGTCACCGACTTTTTTTTTATCGACTTAATTTAATATCATATTCAGACTTTTCAAATATCTGAATGGCACTACTTGTACATTCGCTTAGATCGCAATAACTTTAGCTTGTATCTGTCTCCGTCTAAAGCCTCAAGCACTAAAAATGGGCCTTTACTCTTTGGATCCATTTTGGATGCTCATTTTTAAGCAGCAAATATTCACAAAGTTTGTGTTTTGAATCGTGATTTGTCATAAGCAGCTGTACCCTTCATGCTTTTAGTAGCTTGGGCTCTAATACTCGACAAATCTACTCCAACCTTCGTTTCACAAGGTGGTATCACCCCAATAGGATGAGCCTCTCTTCCGATCTGCATCTTCAGAGGACTTACTTTCGTTGCACGACTAACTCTGCAATTTAAAGCAAGCTGTACCTCAACAAGAGCATCTTGCGATGACAAGTGTTTCGATTTAACTGCAGTTAACAATTTCTTTAACATGCTCATGGCATGTTCAACTTGACCATTTGCACGGTTCGCTTATGCGGCAATCAAATGTAGTTTTATTTTTTGCGACGAACAGAATTCAGAAAATTTTGAGCTTGCGAAGCATCTACCCTGGTCAGCTATGATACGAGTCGGTAACTTTAATAATGAAATGGAAGATTTCGTAGGTTTCACACATATCTCGGCATCTAACTTAAGCAGTATGCCAAGGCATACTGATTGCTAAAATGGAGTGAAACGTTCGCATATCAACTATATCAGAATAGTCGCTGTTCAGCTAGTAGCCAATCGCTTGAAATTTTTATTAAATTTGCTCGCTTTGAAGGAATTTTATATACGGTCGACTCAGGTGTCGACGGAAGGGGGTTTCTTGACAAAAAGTCAACATAAGCCATGTGCTTTCCTTCTCTATATTGAATGTCGAAATGAAAAGATCAATTTTTGTGCTGAAGCCTTTAAGGATTTGCAATCAGTACAAACCACAAATTCTCGGCCATGCAGATAACGGCGAAAATGCTTTATAGATTCCACAACCGCCAAGGCTCTCAATTCATAAGAATAGTACCTAGATACTGCACTATATGATCATTATTAGCGATACAGTGTATGAGCATAGCACCATATCCGCAGGAACTTGCATCTGTGTGTAACTCAATCGGGTATTGCGAATCAAAGGTCGTTAGAACTAGTTACCTTGTGAGGATGGTTTTAAAATTCTTTCGGACTTCTTCCCGCTCTGCACTCTATTAGTGGTTGCATTATTTGAGAGAAACGAGGCACAAATTTACGGAAGTATGAAGCCAGACCAACAAACTGTCTCAATGCTGTGACGGATTTTGGGCATTGTCAAAGATTCATATTGTCCGTCAGGCGTTACGAATGCAGTGTATTCAAAAGAATCCAGATAAATTGGGATTTGGTGGAACCTGCGAGCCAGTATAATAGTTCGCCACACGAAGCTTATAAATTTAATCATTGATAAGCGGCATCGGGTACTTGTCTGACACCGTGTTCGTATTCAATTCAATCTATAGTCAGCACAGAGACGGTCCGAACCATCTTTCTTTTTGATGAGCAATATATCATAAGGAGAGCAACTCGGATGGATAATATTACACTTCATGAATTCACTCAACTTAGCTCGTACGGTGTCTCTCACATCAGGACTGGCCGCCGCTGCACCGTTTTGCTGGGTCAGCCAAACGAATTCTCATTTCACCTGTGCTAACTCGTGTACAAGAGATACCTTGAATAAACGCTGTAGAGTATTCGTCAAGTTATTTAATTAATTCATCTATTCCAACTAATTCAGTATCGAGATCGAACAAGTTGCCTGAATTCTTCGATACAGAACAATTATTCTCAGATATAGATTTTACAATTTTAAACTTATCAGGCGCTAGAATATCATTAAAAGTCTGACTAAGGATTGCATGGTCAATCACAGCGCGATTATTCCCTGAACCCATTGAAATGAGTAAAAAGGGTATAATAGTTTTGTGCAAATGTATGTAACAGGCAGAAGGAAGCATCTCCAACCCCATAAAGTACGTGTGAACGCGTCGATCTCGGAAACTATAAGAGCTAGAGATTTCAACTTTTCGAATTTAGACTCGTCCATGCCAAATCGATAAAAATCTAACCTCAACTTTTTTAAGTTTATTTCGCGTATTTTTAGAGCTGGAGATACCATATTCTGTTGACCTGAATATTTTATATATATATATATACAATAGCACTAAGAAAATCTGTTGCAAAAAGTTTTAACACGATCGGTTAAGAAACATAGAAGTTTTATAAAGAAATCCTGGGGTTACATTTTACAATCTTAGAATCCTATTGACAGCTAACACTAAATAAGAGCTAGAGAGTTCAAGTTTTGTCTTTTAGGTTTGTGTATACCATACGCAGATCAAGTTTATTTCGAATTATTAATTACCCGTCTAGTTTTCTTACTATTGATATTTTTTGGACCATACTTAAAGGAACGCTTTGATCAGGGAGAAGATAACTTTCGAATGGAGAGGAATGCTTCGATTGCTTCAGTATGCTGAATATACATATATACATATACAAGAGGAGATCCTCTTTGTAACTGTTTTGTTTTCTGTTTAGCCGGTTGGGCAGAGAAGCAGCTTGCTTCATCAGATCGTCAGCCATGTCGTTATCCAAGCGGCCACAGCGGACTATCGGCTCGCTTGACACACAAACCCGTGTATTTCTTACGGGGCAACAGCGGCAATTGCGAAATCCCACTGCAGTTGCGGTAGCGACCCCGGTCTAAACACCCTATTACAGTCAGGTCGTCACGGCAGGTATTGCGTTTTCTGTCGAATATAAACGCCTTCAATTCCAACTGCAGTTTACTTTTAGTTTGCACATTTATGTAAAAATAATCCTTTGCAGGCGACTGCCAAAATTTGCCATGTGTGCAAGACCAGTTGAAACAACAATTTCCACGAACTTTGAGAAAAAGCATTTAAAACAATTATTTGATTTTTTGATTTTTCAGAAATCGTAAGAATGGAATCGGAATCAATGATTGGTAATATATTTAATGAAAACTGGTTTAAAAATTTACAAATATAAATTTTTCAGGAACAATGCGTCAGAAAAACAAATTGCAGCTTGGTAAATATAATAAGAAAACTTTAAAATTCTTTTATATTTTAGCAAGTGTCCAAGAAGAAAGTCGCATTCTTCGCGGTAATATATAATAATTAATATTAAAAATTGCAATTTACTATATTTATTGTATTTCAGGACAATTGAAAGTAATGAACGACGCTTTGGCAGAGCAGACTTTAAATATAGCTTCATAGTTGAGATTAGCTTTAATACATGTATAAGGTTAGATAAAGAAATTATGAATTAAATTTAAATATGAATATGAATATGAATTTTATTCATGAAATCATTCAAGAAATTTGGTATGAAATCAGTATGAATTCAGGTACGAATTTAGCCAATTTTTATCGAACATACTCATGAAATCATTCATGAAATTCGGTTCGTAATCACCTTTGAATTCAGTCCCGAATTTTTTTTCGAAGTTACTCATGAAGTCAGATTTGAATTAAATTCAGGCATGAATTCAGTACTGGTTTTGACTGAAAGTCGTAGGACATGCTTTGGTTAAATTTAAGGGTAAAACGCATGGTCGGGAAGCTGCAGTTTCAGTACTGGTCCTTCTTAAGAATGGCACGATTTCAGTACTGATTCAGAGTTGAGTCGTACTGCAGGGTATCGACAAAAATAACGAACAACGAAACAATGGACCAAGACATGCAACGAAAGGAATTTACCAGCAGCAAGTGCACACTCAGCAAATAATTTAAAATTGATACGACGAATATACATATATTTACATAAATTACATAAATATATTGTAAATACATGTACCATTGGTTCACAAATTACAATAACTTAAGTACACATTTTATACAAAAATTACGTATTCCAAAAGACCTGCAATCACTGTCAAAATGCTCTATGGTGGAGTCAAAAAATAAAAAAGTGAAAAATTTGTTTTTACTCATGAGCAAATTTGCAGAGTTGATAGAGCGCTCTACTGCAGAGCTCTACATGGTATTTACCCTTCTCTATCAAGCTCTACCAAACTCTACTTTCTACACTTTATCAAAAAACTGTATAGTGTTCACCAGGCTTAATTATTAAGACGTGTTGTGAAATACTCTCTCCACTTAATCTTCCTTATAATACTCGTTAACGACGACTATGTTGCGTTTGTGCAATGTCCGGATGAATGTAACTTTTTTTTGGCGCTATTGAAGCTAGAGACTTGAAACTTGGAAAATATTCTTGAAGTTATTTGCTTCGGTCAAAGTTGTAAGATTTGTGTATCATGCACACCGAGAGACTGGCAAATCGATAACATGTCGATACACCTCAAATCGCACACACAATTTTCAAGCAAGGCAGGAGTGAGTAAACTGCCCCTAAAAATTAGAAAAATATATATTTAAAAAAAAAAAAAACAAGTGAGAACGTTGCAGTTGGATGTAACCGACAGAGGAATACTAGTTCACTATGTAATAATATACCCTAGCACCTTGTGTATTCATAAAAATAATATACGAGTATAAAATACCAACAAACAAAAAAACAAGTGAGAACGTTGCAATCGGGTATAACCGACAGCGGAATACTCGTTCACGGCGTAATAATAACAAAAACATGTAACCTAGCATTATGGGTGCACAACAAAATAATAAACGAGCCTCCGCGCGGTCTCGAGCCCGGGCCTACCCCATAATTAACACGTAAGTCCCGCGTTAGACACCAACGCCCCCAACCAATTAACCTCGAGTATGACGAAATTCAAGGTAATGTATTTAATAAGAATAATACGAAAAACTCTAACAGAAAGCAAAAAGAATATAATTTTAAGAAATTGTCATGAACTGGAAAAAGTTTGAATTATTAGAAGAATCAAGACCAGCCTTTGCATCAAGAGCGGGAATTGAACCCGAGCTGGTGGTCGATCCCTTGTTTTTGGTGTGAAAAAATTCAATATAAATGCAAAGAAATTAGTTTTTTCTGAAATTTCTTAGGAAATCATTTGTTTTTATCAAACAGAAATAAATGTTATTATTTGTTGTGACAAAACTCAACTACATGACAAGTGCACAATCGCAAACAGCCGCACACAAATTCCAAGAATACGAAAAAGTCTGGCAACTAAGCGCCATCTACCAACCAGTGGTCACTGACCACTCAAATTCCCATGTAACAAAATTGATCAGTTATCCAACGCTATTTTTATGAAACCAAATAATAATTACCAAAGTGTGCAATAGACAAGTTTTGCACATTGTGGGCGCGGTAATGAGCGCAGCCAACAAAATTTGCATGTGATCTTTAGAGGAGGTCATCAGCAATCTGTCGGTATACCTTTTATGCATCAAGCTTTAAAAGTGAGCCAGATATATCAATTTTATCGAATATCCACACCCCCAGTGGGCGCACCCCAAACACTTTATCTGACACGGGTATACACGACTAAACTCATGAATTTGATGTGTAAGGCTTTTATTATGAGAGTGCCGACGATCAGTCATAAGGCATTTGACACCCAATTTCGATCTAAGGGGCTGGTTTTTAGAAATATATGAACTAACTCTCAAATAAATTATTATCAAAGTCTTTGAAAACCATACTAAGGCCCTGGCAGCCATTGGTTGCCTTCACAATTGTTAGTTTTAAGATTTTAATGTTAAGCTAGTTTTATATAAATAAATAAATAAATAAAAACATATATAAATAAAATGCATTCAGTAAATTTTTCGTCTTTCCTTTGAACGAAACCTGTACAATCTTGAAAAGAAATTTTGTGAAAATCATGTCTTTCACGAAAGAATTTTCAAAAAGAAAAATTTAAAAATAATAAAGTTTGAAATAATATTTCAATATACAAAATTTATTAAATAAAATACAAATAAAAAAAATACACAATACATATATTGTATGCTTAGTGGTACTACGTACCCTCTTGCTTACAAATATAAACGTTTTTTCCATCCTTACCTTGTGTATTTGATAACGAATGACTTCCTTTCGTGCACAATGTTCCGGTGAGCAACAAAAGTATGACGGAGGGTAAAGTCCCCACGCAGAATTTCATCTGAGTCATTAGGGCAGTCTTCATATTTATATTAGGCTTCTGATCGTCAAAGGATCTTCAGGTACTTCCAAAAACTTACTATCTTATATAAAATGAATAAAAATCTCGCTATTCGAGGTGATCCCTTGCTGATAACATTCGTTTACTTATTTCGTAGAAGCATTTCCGTCTAGTATTGTCTGTGATAATGATTCTTCACTAAAGGTGTATTCCAGATATCCAAATTAATTCTGTAAAATTAGATATATATGTATGATTTGGTAAATATGCGCAACTGACAGGATTTTTCCGCCCCTGATTGACACAGTCTTTCTTAACGATAATTATTATAATCAAATTCATAAAACTGAGGAAATTATAAATATTATAGGTAAGTCGGGACTGCAGGACTAGGAGATACCCTGAACCCAAGGCCGATCTGTCGTTATATAGATTAAAACACCTTTCCATTCATACACACAAAATCATACACACACACAAGCTGCGCACGAAAAGTTTGGGTCTCTAGCTTTTGCAGTTTCCGAGATCGCTGCGTTTATAGAGACGGACAGACAGACTAAATCGACTCATTTCATCGACCTGATCAAGGCCAAATTATAGGGTCGGAAATGCTTCCTTCTGCCTGTTACATACCATTTACTCTTTTTACCCATTTTCAATGGGCAAATCAAGGACAACAGACTTTCGTAACGATCTTATTCTTAGTTTAGAAGTTATTTAAGAATTAACTTTAAATTAACTTTCCTTAGTGGACCACGCGCAGTTGCTTGAGCATATCTCAGAAACTATAAGAGCCAGGGCCACCAAATTTGGTTTAATAGGCTGCTCGTCAATATAAAAATGTACTATAGTACAATGAGAATGCTTTTAGCGCACGACTAGGAGATACCCTGACCACAGCCGCGATCTGTTGCTACATACATTTCAACCCCCTTGCACTCTTACATACATACACACACACACACACACACACACACACACACACACACACACACACACACACACACACACACACACACACACACACACACACACACACACACAATGACACTCAGCAAGCTGCGCTCTTTAGTCAGCGGCTGCGCTTGGCCCCCACTATGGAAACTAAATTTTTTAATACCTTCTAAACTAAAAGTATGATCTTTATACTCGTCCACGAAGTGAAACTAGTACATTGGGTTTGCGCAATGTCCGTCATGCTGTCCGTCCGTCTGTCCGGATGAACGTATACATACTTATACATATATACTTGTAGTTTGCTTCAGACAAAGTGTTAAGATTTTTGTGCCCTGGCCACTAGGAGGCTGGCAAATCGAAAACATGTCGATACACCTCAAATCGCAAATCGATAAGGTGAATATTTGCCACAATTTAAAAGCTAGTCACCAAATTGCAACCTTGACATCTCGGCCACGTAGCAAGCTTTGCACTTACTCAGCAGCTGTTATTCTTCTTCATATAATCCCACACTATAGAACAGAATATAATTAATTTTATATGTATGCTGCTTATGGCGCGAATGTTAATTCCTTAGATAATGAATTTCAGAGATTATAAGCGCCAGACATTATTTTCATATATCATTCATGGATCAGGAATATTTATCTCTTCTCCAATTCGACAGATTATTAATTATTTGATTTTTGAATATCATGACCAAACAAATATTGGCTAGAGTACTAGATCTAGTACTAGATTAGGGCTCTCCTGTATGTTTTTAGCTCTCATATTGAGATCTTCATGCTTCCATTACGTCACGAAAGCTGCGTTTTTAAAGCAAAGCCGTATTCTTTTTAATATGCTCTGCATTTTATATTTTTATAATGACCAGACACTAGCACAGAAATTATTTAGAAAAATATTGTTTTCGGTTCGTGGCCAAGAATGTAGCAGAGCTGTCACAGACTAGAGGGTTTAGTTTACAGTGTGTGTATATTTTGTTTTCGTGTTTGTACATTTGTATATTCAAAATGGTACGAATAAATTTAAAGGATTTTCGAAATTCTTCTTAAATATTTATATATATGGAATTACACATACATTTAAATTTGTTCTCCCAGAATGTACACTGCTTAACAACTCCGGCAGAGTTTACTTTTCCTAGCATGTGTACATGCTATGCGATGTTAATGCAATAATTATCTTTATTTGTAAAGATATTTTCTCAACCGAAAGGCATAAAATGAAAGGGCAAAAGGCAACCAAAGTTAAAACCAAATTCCTTTTGCGGAATGCGTCGCGCAATTCACTTTGCCAAGCGGAATTTCTTTACCAAATTTTAAGTTGTGTACAAAAATTTGTAAAGTGGTGGAATAATATATCTAATTCAAGAAGGGTGAAATGTGCTCACAATTAAAGACACAATATTCTCAACAATTTAAGAGTAGATAATGTAAATTTACTGGCAACTTTTATTTAACTAATTTAATAGCTGTACTAGCTTGGTCAACCTGAGTGACTTAAGACCACCTTAAGCATAAAAATAGGCATAACTGTTCCCATACGCTATGGAGATGCAGAACAGGTATTTTCTAGTCTTGGTTGCCCCTTTCAGATTACTCTAGGTAACATAATTACAAATTTGAATTGGAATTGCTGACCAAACCTACCTTTTCTGATACATATGACGAAAACCCACTCTAAATATTTGTATATGTTTAGAGTTCTCTTAAACATTTTTAAAATCTGGTATTATTTTTTGTAGCTTTTTTCAGAGGTGACCCTTCAATTTTTTTTTTATTATTCGAGAATTTCCTAAACTCTTTAAAAATCTTTACACTTCCTTTCAGGAAGCGTAATTATTAAATCGTATTTTTAAATTGTTATTTTTTCGAGAAATGATTAAACATCACCTTTAAAAAACCAGTAAGAAATTCCAAATTAAAGTAAAGTCTCACCATAGAAATATTCTTAAAGTGTTTTTTCGTCGTGTGACCGGAGAATCAGCCGCTATACCTATTTACAGAAATGCTATCCTAATGTGAAGAAATTTGTTTGAGGTACTGATACCTGATATTATCGAAGCCTAAAACCTACCTGTGGCAGATATCAGACTGAACACTAGTATACCATTTTACTTATTGAGCTTTACCTGCGAAAGCTTGCTGATCGACACTCATTTTCAACCGGAATTACTACCACAGAGAATTTAGACCAAACAAACAGCAATAAATTTAATGTTGCCCTCTGCCCAATTTGCTGTTACTTCGGCGCATTTGAGAAAATTGGAAAATTTATTCGCAAATACCTACTCGTGGCTTTTAGCTTCCTGTAAATTAGCTCATAAAACTGCAAACACAGGAGAAATCGTCTTCATCACACGATTATACGACAACAGGTTCTGACTTTTCACTTTTCTGCGGTTAAGGAAGCGAAATCTTCCGAAAGAAAACGCCAACGGAACTTTTTACCGAAAGCGACATCTGTATTAGTCTCAATACTACTCGATGAATGTGAGCAGTCCTCGGTAGATGAGTTCTCTAAGTGCTCAGGCATTTAGGCAATCGAACAACGGCGATCTGGGTTCGAATCCCGGGCTAGTGTATGAATGTAGTGTTTGTGTTAGCCGAAGGCCATAGCTGCCAGTGCTATTTAAAAAAAATAGTTTGATTGATAGTTTATAACTACATATATCCTACACTTTAAATAATAATAATAATGGTATGTGCATTTGCCATGACATTTTCGGACTATTTTCAAAAATTTGCGAAACATATTATCCAAAATATTAGAGGTTATTTGTGGACAGCAGCAAGGATTCTATAAAGGCTGAATTACTCCACAATGGAAATCAGAAACCCTCCATCCCCATAGCTCATGCTTTTAATATAAAAAAGCTCATGGAACAATTACTAAACTGTTTGAATGTATCAAGTTGCAAAGTATTGCTGCTTTCTCTGTCTCTTGGATAGTCGAGCTCGTCATAAGATTTACTCAAGGATGGCACCTCTAGTACCTAGTATATTGTGTCGTATTCCATGCTCATCGCTGAGCTCGCCTAAGTTGGTCGGAAAACAGTCCAAGTGGGCACGCAGGAAATTAATTTTTAATGACATATTTGCTCCAATTTTTTTTTTTTTAATTTTGTTTATCATATAAATATAATATGATCCCATATAATCCACACTTTTGTTGTTGCCCAACTGCTTTTTCTTCTGATGTCAAAATAGAGTAAAATTCCTAATTTCCCAATACGCCTTCCTTAATTTTTGCCATTGAAAGAAGTGTGAAAATAATTTTAGATACTCTAGATCTTCACGGTTACTAGAGACGCATTTTGAACATTATGATATTGCAACAAAGTATGTGCTTCTCGTTTTGTGGATGTTTAAAGAGTACAATTTATACGAATTTGTGATGCTCTTATGTTTTGACCGTAATTTGTATGTTGACCGTAAGAAACTTAATTCATCTAATAATGCGAGATTCTACCAATGGCGGGCATCCAGATCATGGGTTTTCTGTGGTGTTGTGGCTCTTTCAGAAACTTGTATAACGTGTATATTTTGTTAGACACATTTTCTTAAATTTTCCGTATTGACATGCTTATTTCACCACTTAAATTAGGCTGATTCAACATTTGTTAAGGGATAAATAATTTAAAAATTAAAACAAACAATTATTTTTATGAAATCTCACTTCTTTTGATGTTCTAATTAAATAAATAAATAACTTAAATTAAAAATTTTTGTTTGCATGTGCTCAATCAAACGTAACATAATATAAACTAATCTGTTTGCTTTAACTATTTCGTTTTAAAAATATTTCTATACTAGCAATTGACGCAAAATACGAAACACGATATATATAAACGGTTTTTTTTAAATTATGTTAGAACATAAGAAGAATATATATCCAACGAAATATAACGATAGAGGGAAATATAAGATATGCTTGTTGCAGAATATACAACAAACTATGTCTTTGTCTGATTTACTTATTTCTTGCACCTTAACACTCAGAGCCACGAGTATCAGTATTTTCCCATATCATTGGTCTTGAAAATTGAATAGAATACATAAAAATACAATAAAATTAGTTTGTATTTTTATACTCTTTCACGAAGTGAAGCTAGTATATTGGGTTTGTGCAATGTCCGTCTTGCTGTCCGTATGTCTGTCCATATGAACCCAATATTTATCGCCGCTCTTGAAGCTAGAGACTTAAAATTTGGAATATACACTCGTGTATACCCGTGTCAGATAAATTGTTTGGGTTTCAGGGATACGCCCGCTGGGGGCGTGGCAATTCGATTAAATCTTTTGATCTTCCTCAGCTTTAAAGCCAGGCCATGTATATCGACAGATTGCTAATGACCTCCTTTAAAGATCGCAACAAACACGCCCACTGGACGCATGGCAAATCAATAAAAATCCTTATATCTGGAGGCGGGAAAGCCGCGCAAATTCATATCTCCCACAATTTTAGAGCTAGACTGACGAAATTTGGTAAACAGTTTTCTGACGACCTCCTCTAAATAAATAGCCGACAAATTATAAAAATCGACATTTTCCAATATAACATTAATAGTTAAGACCGTGAACTAGTATTGCTCAGTTGGTTACGTCCGACTGCAACGTTCTTTCTTGTGTTAAGATAGTTTGATTTCATATTATGAATTTTGCCAAATGTGCTTGGCACGAAGTGCAAATAAATGTCGGTGCCCAATCTTCTTTCCTACTTTTTTGTTCATTGAAGAATATTTTTGACTTTGTATTAATTGTAGATATCACATATGTAGCAAAACGAATCAGGTTCGTATGTGCACGAATATTGGCGCACAATGTTACTCAATGTTACCCTTGCCCATTAAAAATGAGTTAAAAGGTTTTGTGTTTTGTGCAAAGGACTCCATTAGGTATATATTCTTGATCAGAACGTCGAGCTGAAACGAGCAGCTATCTCAGAAACTATAAACGCTAGAGATTTTCCTAAGCAATACGCAGAACAAGGTTTTTTTTCTCGATATTTTGCACCGTTTCATTTTGTTGTCGATAAAAATCGATTTTAAAACTTGGTTTTTTTGGCATATCTCGGAGACTATAAGAGCTAGCGTCAAATTTGGTTAATATGTGCTCGTAAAGGATACGTAGATTATGAATTTTTCGGATTCTGGATACCCTCCGCCCCACATATTAAATAAATGCAAATCATGAACTACAGAATTGCACTTTAGTTTGTGCATAGATTCAGATGCTCTTATTAAGCACTGAAAATTTAATAACGATCGTACTCTTAGTTTGGAAGTTATTCATGAATTCATTTTCCATAGTGGGGCCAATTGCAGCCGATGTATAGATGTATAGAGCGGGCACACTCGACTAGAGCCAGCTTACTTTTATTCAGATGAGCTTCAGAACTAGACTGTGCACCGGTAACTGCGGTAGGCAGTTACACACAGACACTCCAAATTGGGCAGAGGTCGTAAGCCTGTCGTTATCATCCTTACCTGTGATCAACATTAATTTTCTTGTTGTTTATTTGGCCTAAATTCTCTTGGTTGAAAACGAGTGCCGATCAGCAAGCTCATTAAATACTAAATATTGTGCAGAGCGATACCTGCAACAGGTAGCTTTTAGGCATCGATAATATCAGGTACCAGCACCTGACATAAATTTCTTCATATTGTGATAACTTCAATGTAGATAGAGGTAGAGGCTTACTCTCCGGTCACACATTTGCTACTAGTAGATGAGAGAGTATGACTTGTGTAAAGCAGGCATGCCTGTCAACTGACATCTGTTCGCGAGTACCTTCACTAACATTCCGCCGAACCCAGCCAACTTCGTGTATGAAGGATTAATAAATATATGCATAAGCTACCAGAAAGCGTAAAAATTTTAAAAATCGGTTATGACATTCTCGAGTGATCATTCAAAATTGTACAATTTTACACATTAAAATAAAAAGTCTCATCATAGAACAAATTTTAAAGTGGAGTTTCGTCATATAGGGTTCCATATGAGTCGGAAAAAATAGGTTTGGCATTATTATACCCTGAGCCGATTGAAAATGTGTAAAATAGGGTATAATGGTTTTATGCAAATGTAACAGGCAATACAACGACCCCACATATTCAGCTTCAATAGTCGAATCTTTTAAGCCATGTCAATCTGTCTGTTTGGTCGACCGTCTGTCTATATGAAGGTGTCGATTTCGGCGATTATAAGAGCTAGAGACTTGAGGTTTAGTTTAAAGGTTCCAGAATTTCATACGCAGATCAGGTCGATTACCCGCCCGCTTCATATATTCAATAAATTTCGATTTCCGCACAATTTTTTGAGCATATCTCAGACACTTTGCGCTTCCTATAGTGTGGGAGTGAGTTAAGACGACGAAGCAAAGCCGCTGAGTAAAGTGCGCAACTTGCAGCATGATTTGTCCAATGACTTGTTTTATTCTGTTTTTATACAACGGTACATGAATATCCTTCATCACAAAATTGTTTATCAGAAATTTTTGGGCTTGAATGTGCATTCGCTCCTAGATTATTACCTCGTGTAGAGGTGTTTTTGTTTGATATCAGAAAGTTTTTGGATTACTTTTCACAGTTTTATTTTGTGAAATGGTATTTACTTTGGATATTTATTAATAAGCCCCATTACCATGATCACGAGTCGATCCCATATAACTTGAACTCAAATATTTTGAGGATGGAACTGGGAACAAGCTTAAAAAAAGGAAGAAAAGCACCGTTGTGTTTTGCCTCTAGCGCTTACTGCCCTCCACAGTGACCGCTTTTACACTCTTCTACACCTCTGCCGGTTGTGATATATGGCTTGCCACTTTTTGCACAGTTCGTGGTGCTTCGCCAATAGCGTGGACTGCCGTCGATCAAAAACTGAGTGAGTAAAAACGTTTTTTTTCAAGAAATTTTGACCAAACAAATCTATTACAAGCATTAATGTGTTCACAGAATCTTTATTACTTTTGCATGTGGCTAACAACGTAAATTTCGGTACTTCGAAGATTTTTTTTTCATCTTATTTATTAATTTAATATAATTGCTGTATTTTTAAAATTTTTTTTTAGTATAGCAGATATAGTAAGCCTTTTAATTCTTCACAGCAAGAGTTGAGATATTTAAATCTACATATGTATGTATGTATATAATATGTATCGTTTGTAAAAATCACGGCCATCAATTTTGGCGTGAATCCGGTTGCTTGTGCGTAATGGTCATGCATCAACAATTAATCGCCCAGATGGAGAGTGTTAAAATAAGGAAAAATATTCTGCTGGAATTTTTAATTCTCAACGATTTCAATCAAAGGATTTTACAAATGACCAACCCATCTGCTTGTCGGCTGCTTGTTGGATGTTGGTGAAGCAATGCGATTGCATAAAATGCTTTAACCACATTTTATGTTTGCTTTTGCACACTCCCAGCATCAGCCGTCGACCACAGCAAACCCAACTCCGTTACTTTTGTGACATGATTGCCATCGCCATAAAGTGCCTGCTGATCCATTTATTCATATTCAGTTTTGGCTAAAATCACATGAAAATGTTGCCATGTTAAATTTAAACGGTATACCCAAAAAACAGTAGTCCCCAACCAATGCACAACGATGAGTCAATGCTTACACTTACTATGTACGCACATACTTACATACTAGTACATGCAGATGCACATTACGCATGTGGATTTGCATGACCGGATTGCTGATTCGGCCACTAAGAGATACAGATACGTACGTATACGTTGTGCCGGATCCGGATGCGGAATTTCGAAATTGTGCACTGTCGGGTAATTCGAAATTCCACTCGCCACAATTTTTAATCAGAAGTAACTGGTGTGGTCGAGCATTTCCGACAGCCTAAAATAAAAATTCAAATAAAAAGATTTGCGTCTGAAATCTCATTAAAAACAATTCCGTTTGTGAAAACAAACAAATAAAAACAAGCGGACGAGCAAGTAAACGCACAGAAACATGGACATATCCATCCACACGCATGGGCAACGAGCGCAATGCTTGCGTTGAAGCGTAATCCCTACAGTTGTAGCAGAGGCACTACCAATACCATCGCCTCAGATGTTCTGTTTTCGTCCCTCGGTTTTCCTGGACCCACTGCCTTGAACTTGTCAGTTCGTTCATCCAACTGATGCCTTGGTGTGCAGGCGACCAGCTTGCGTAGTATGCCTGTTTGTCCATTTGATGACGAAGAGCTACCATCAATTTGCAACACTGCTACTGCCACCGCTTAGCTCCCGAACGAGCCGCAGTCGTGGTCCACTGTACGCCTGGTAGCTTCCCACTCCCCCACTTTGAGTGTAAACACATAATCCATTTAAATTGTTTGTGGTTTTTCTTATTGTTTGTTTCCCTTCTTGTTTTCATTGTAGCTGCCGTTTTCGCTGCTGTCGCTGTCATTGCTGGCCAAGCTATGCGGAGGCAAATCAGACTCATGTTAGAGGCCTACACATTGCCTGCTTTGCCTCTTGATAAAGAGAAAAACATTATTCTCCATCCATTCAGATAATTTTTTTTTGTTTGAAGCTTTGACATTTACTGTATTTAAAAAATAAATAAAAAACTTCCAGATATACATATATATACAAAATTTAGAATCCATATAAACAGTCCCTTACAGTATATTTCAACCAGCACCTAACAACAATTTTTTGAACTATAAAAACTAAACTAGAAAATATATTAAAATAATTTCAAAACCGGTTTTTAGCCAAATGTTTTAACTTATTAAATATGACTTCATTTATTTTTTAGAATATTTTTTGAACATTTTTTAACAATTAAAAACCAAAAACAATGTTACAGCTTATTTCAACCAAATTTTTCGAAGCTGAGCAATGATCCGTTATGTTGCAATGTAACGGCTGTTTCTTTTTTTTTATGCTTATTCATTAAATTCTCAATACGTTTAAGTCTTGTGATTTTGCTGAGTAGATCTTTTGCGAAATAGGACCACGTACGACGATTGCGCAGCGATTGCTTGTTCTCAATAA
Organism: Drosophila colorata; assembly: GCA_035041545.1. Classification (NCBI taxonomy): domain Eukaryota; kingdom Metazoa; phylum Arthropoda; class Insecta; order Diptera; family Drosophilidae; genus Drosophila; species Drosophila colorata. The sequence continues at coordinate 734,946 of JAWNLD010000657.1, read as the reverse complement.
TTTTAAAAATGACCATTCGCGCAGAAAAATTGGTGAAATAGTTAGACTGAGTGACTCCACAGTCCAAAGTATTATTTCCGCGAAAATAGAACCCACAATAAGGGAGAAATGCTCCCAACAAAACGGATGAGCGCTATATTGCTCGGGAAATCCGAGAAAATCCAAAACTGTCTGCTCCAAAAGTGGCTAGTGAAGTGGAGGCAGAGTTGGGGAAGTCATGCCATCCAGAAACTATTCGCCGTATACTCCGGGAGCACGATTTTAATTACAGAATAGAGCGCAAGAAGCGTTTTATAAGTGCAAAAAAAGTTTAAGTGCCGTTTAAAATTTGCTAAGGAGAACAAGGATTTTAGCTTTTGGAACACAGTCATGTTGAGACTACAATGGAGTCTCATTACCTGAAATTTTCAAGAAAAAAATTTGCATTGAAGTGCGGAGAATCTGGGTATCCGTGATGTCTTCAGATTTTACCAAGACAATGACCCGAAACATAAGTCGGGTATTGTACAGACATGGCTAATTTGGAACTGTCCCCATGTTATGCAACCAACGGCACAGACGCCCGACATGAACGTGATTGAAAATATCCAACAAATCGGACTTAACAGCATTAGTTGAGGAATGGGACAAAATTACGCCGGAAGTGACCCAAAATCTATGGTTATAGATCAGAAGGGTGGTAAAATATTTATGTTAACCTATAAGCTTAGTTTTAAATGTAATATTGTTAACTGGTTGAAATAAACTGTGACTTTGTTTTTGGTTGCCTTTTTGGTTTTTAATTCTTATAAAATCTTTATAAGTTAAAACATTAAACTAAAAACCTGCATTTAAATAATTTTAATATATTTTCTAGTTTAGTTTTTATAGCTCCTTAAAGTTTTTGTTAGGTTCTGGTTGAAATATGCTGTGAGCGACTGTATATATATAAATTATATTATATATATTATTATCATATATTATTTATATATTATATATTATGTATATAATATAATATACTCAAATTGTTTTATGTGGATAATAATCTGTACAAAATATGCCTCCCTCCCCATCACTGATCAGTCGAATTTTATACAATTTATTTTTAATCATTATATCCTATGTCTGCCATAAGATCTTCCTGATCTATGTTTACTATACGAGAATATACGCACCAAAATTGATAGGGTTTCCAATATAAATAATGTTTAAGAGTTACTTAAGTTGTTGCTTTACAAAGCAACGCAAAATATTATATGTATGAGTTATGGCTCGAACGAGCAATTAGAAATACTATTATTTATGCTACGTAACCAAACAGAAACATTGGCTCAAAATCGATACTTATCGATCTTAAGGAAATTATGTGAGGGAAGAACCACAACTTAAAGTACGCAGAGTACAGCGAGCTCGTGTGTGGGTGTGTGTATGTGGGAATCCAAAAGAAGACCAGAAGCGGTCGATCATATAAATAGTTAGGTTTTAAGTATTCGATTAGCATATCGACTAATTTTTGCGAGTCAACTTTGCCAACTATCACGAAAAGAGAAGAAGAAAAAGATGCATAGAGAGGAGTCGAGTGTGTGCGTTCACTTGTGCTCGTTGCTTAACAAAAGCAGTATTCGGGATACGATAAACCTGGTCACCCCCTCTTGTATGTGAGTCTATATGTACAGTTGGATGTGACCAACTGCGCAATACTCTTTCACAGTAAAATACCAGCCTAAAACAGTCGAAAACAGTCTTAATTATTATTGTTTTGATAAAATATTGATTTTCGTTGAGTTTGAACGAGCATAAAAATAAATAATATGTGTTACGGCTTTTCGAAGTTGGGTACTAGATTTAACACTTCCAACGGATACATATATGTAGAAGAATATTAAGTCCTAGGCTCTGCAGAGATAACCGTTTTCTCTTGTCCAAACATACACTTTATTGAATTTTACATGGCAACTTGAGCTTTTAAGTTTTCTTAGCTTTTGATGCATCTCTATTTACTAAAAAAAAAAACACTAAAGGATGCATTAAGTTCCATTTTGTGACACAGCGAGTACTCTGCATAAATGGCGGTGTTTTGAAGTGTCTATGTGAAAATCAAAGCCCTTCACATTTGCATAGCGGCAACTTCACACATGGCGGTTTCTGTCTCCTGCGAGTCAATGGTAAAGAGAAAGAATTATATTGAATGTTTTTGTTGCTTCGAGTAACATTCGCAAGGCAAACAAAAATTAGTTTAGGAAAGTATGTTATGTGGCAGATGTGAAAAAGACATATTGTCCGGGATGTGAATTTGAATAAACCAGAACAGGAAGCAATTTACCTAAATTAAATACTCTTAGTTTTATATTTCCACATGAACTTCTATGGTAGATAGATAAATATGTTGTAATTTAGCTGATTTAAACTAATTTATTGAATAAAAACAAAAGTAAGAACGTTGCAGTCGGCTGTAACCGACAACGCTACTCTCATTAATAGTGCCATAACAACCAAAAACAGCCAAAAACGGTTTTAATGATTATTGGAACCATAAAGTAATCGACTTTGAAATGTAATTTTGGAAAATACCGATTTTTATACTCGTTCACGAAGTGAAACTAGTATGTTATTGTTGTGCAATATTCGATTAAACTTAAATGCCTCCCTCACTTTTATTGCTAGATGCATAAAATGTATACTGACAGATTGCTGATGATCTCCTCTAAAGATCGCATCATTTTTCGCTACGCCCACTACTGCGCCCAAAATGTCCAAAACTCGATATGTGCACAATATCAATGATGCCTGTGCAACACGGCTGGCGCCATCTACCTTTCTTATTTACTTATTATTTGGTTTCATTCGAATAGTGTTGGATAACTGTTCAATTTTGTCACATGGGAAATTAAGTCACAAGGGAAATTATGTGGTCACTGATCACTGGTCGGTAAATGGCGCTTAGTTGCCAGACTTTTTCGTATTCTAGAGAAATTGTGTGCGGCTGTTTGCGATTGTGCACTTGTCATAGAACTTCAGTTGAGTTTTGCCACAACTTGTATTTAACAAATTTATTTATTTATTTTATTTAACAAATAATTGCCTAAGAAATTTCAGAAAAAAACGAATTTCTTAGCAATTATAATTAATTTGGTGACACCAAAAACAAATGATCGATGGTGCTCGGGTTCGATTCCCGTTCCTGATGCAAAGACTGGTCTTAATTCTTCTAACAATTCAACATTTTTTCTGTCCATAACAATTTTATAAAATTCTATTCTTTTTGCATTTTGTCAGAATTTTTCGTATAATTCTTATTAAATACTTTAACTTGAATTTCGTCACACTCGAGGTTAATTGGTTGGGGGCGTTGGTGTCTAACGCGGGGTTTACGTGTTAATTATGTGGTAGGCCCGGGCTCGAGAACGCGCGGAGGCTCGTTTATTATTTTGTTGTGCACCCATAATGCTAGGTTACATGTTTTTATTGTTATTACACCGTGAACGAGTATTCCGCTATCGGTTACACCCGACTGCAACGTTCCACTTGTTTTCATTTGTCGGGACGGGCGTGGGCGTGGTCAAACTTGTTTGCCTCGATTTTTAGAGGAAGTCATTACTAGTCAACCTGCCACATTGGGTGACTCTAACTCGAATGTATTAAACCAAATTTGGTGGCTCTATGTCTTATAGTTTCGGAGATATGTTCAACAAACCGATAACTTTTTTTTTCTAAAAGTCAAAGTTCAGCTTTCAAGCTCTTGTAGTTTCCGAGATCGACGCTTTCAAACAGACGGACAGACACACAGACAGGCGGACAGATGTCCGGACAGACAGGGCTAAATCGACCTGGCCTGTGATGCTAACTAAGAATATATATATACTTTGTGGGGTCGCAGAAGCCTCCTTCTGTTTGCTACATACATTTGCACAAAAGACAACCACATTGCTACCACCTAGTGATTTTAATCCGAAATGAACATCGATTTTTTATATCGGATTAGAAAATCGTGTTGATAATCGATAATCGATATGCTGATATTTCGAAAAAAAGATAATCGAGTTAAAATTGAAAAACAGTGCTGTTGTTAACATCGACGTTTCGATTTTTTTTTTTACTTCAATAACGTAAAGATCGCTTTCTTTTAGTCGGTTTCAGCTTACGCTTAAAGATTCGAAAAGGAACAATTATTTATAAGAATCGATCGTGGTGCATCGAAATATCGTAAAAATTATTATCGAGTTAAAATTGCAAAAAATCGCTGCTGTTAACATCGATATTTCGATTTTTTTTAACATCTCTACTAGCACCCGATACAATTTTTTTTACACTAGTTTACACTAATTACTTTGTTCAGCTGTATGCATCACGAAAAATGGTAATGCTAAAACTAAAAGTTTAATTGACTTTAAAACGGATAGACAGACAGATGCCTATATCAACGTTTATGTTGATAGTGATAAACAACAAATACTCATAAAATAATAAAAGAAGTAGTCCGGAGCATCCGACTAGGACATAACCTGAACCCAGCTGTGAGCTTTCATTACGTACACTTAACCCCCTTTCTACACTAAGAGGTAATCGCAATGAAATTTTCAGTCCGAGTCAAAAAATCAATAATACGAAAACGGAGCGAGTTATCGATCATTTGCAACAAACTTGATCTGTTTATGGTATACACGAGCTTGAAAGGTCCAAGTTCAGTTCTCTAGCTCTCGTAGTGGCTGAGATCGACGCGGTCATAAAAACGGACGGACAGACAAACGGACATGGGTATATTGACTCAGTTATTGCTCCTGACCAATAATATATATATATATTATGGTCGGAGATGCTTCCTTCTACCTGTTACATACATTTGCACAAAACTATTAGGCCTTTTTACCCATGTTCCATGGGTTCAGGGTATACAAATTCGCATCTCGACCGGTTTTCGAACCCAGGACCCACACAATGCAAATACAATTGCTAAAAACTGAAAAACAATTTTGCTATTGTAAACTTTTGCTTTTCCAGAGGTGATTACTCGAGAATGTCACAGCCGATTTTAAAAATCTGTACGCTTCCTGAAAGCTATTAATCGTTCAAACGCACTTTTCAATTTAAATCATGAGTTTTTTAACTATATATGTTTGAATTAAAAAAAATTATCATAAAAGTCATGGGTTAAGCATCCACATCCACATGCGATGATGCGCGCGAACTTGGAGCGGCTTGGTGGAAGGTGTTCGCGAAAATAGGGCTGTTTTTTTTTTTCGACGAGATGGCCTGCTTTACTCAAGCCAAACTCTCCCATCTACTAGTAGCGGATCGGTGACCGGAGAATTAGCCGGCATCCCTATCTACAGGAATGTTATCCCAATGTGAGGAAAATTATGTCAGGTACCATTGGTACCTGATATAATCGTAGCCTAAACGCTTTCGGTTGTAGGTATCGGGCTGAACACCTGCAAAAGCGTGCTGATCGGCACTCGTTTTCAACTGGAAGTACTACCTGAGAGAATTTTAACCATACAAAAACAAGAAATGTTATGTTTATAACGATATGTTTACGTCCTCTTCCAAATTCGAAATATCGGTATGTCAAACAAAAACACTTCTACACGAGGTAACAATCTAGGGGCAAAATCAAAATCAAATCAAATCAAATTCAAGCCCCAAAATTTCTGATATACAATTTTGTGACGAAGGATAATCAATTTAATATATGATCAATTTCAAATTATTGGGTATTCGGCACAATACTCTTTGTATTATTATTTTTATTTTTGGGTACACAGAAGCTGGAGTTTTTTGCGTAAAGTGCCGATAGCTCTACTATTTCAATGTACTTTTCAAACAGTGTATAGAACATACCTGTATCTTCTGTGGTTTGGAAATTGTGGGGGTGTCGCATTACTTCGTCGCATTTGAGAAAATTGGTATTGGAAATAATATAAAATGTATTAATCCAAAATTACATACTCATGCCTTTCAGATTCGTGAATTGTGAATTCGCTCATAAAACTGCAAGCACAGGAGAAATCGTCTTCAGCACACGACAAAAAGACAACAGGTTCTGGCTTTTCAGGAGAAAATAAACGTGCCCAGCTTTTTTTCACAGGAGGAATTAAATGATTTGTTAAGTGACCTCAACCTAACTAAGGCAAATGCTGAGATGTTAGCATCGCGGTTAAACAAGCGAATTCTTCTAAAGGAAAACGTCAACGGACCGACGCCGACATCTGTCATTGTCTCAATACTACTAGATGAATTATGGTATGTGCATTTGCCATGACATTTTCAGATTATTTTCAGAAAGTTGCGAAACGTATTACCCGAAGGATTGTAGGTTATTTGTGGACAGCAGTAAGGATTCTCTACAGGTTTTATTACTCCACAATGGAAATCAGAAACCCTCCATCCTCATCGCCCATGCTGTTAATATGAAAGAATCCTATGAAACAATTGCTATGCTATTTAAATGTATCAAATATAAACAGCATCAGTGGAAGGTCTGCTGCGATTTGAAAGTTATAGCTATGTTATCCGGATTGTACGGTGGTTATACAAAGTATTGCTGCTTTCTCTGTCTCTGGGATAGTCGAGTTCGTCATGAGCATAACTCAAGGAACAAAATCATAATGTTCAAAATGCGCCTCTAGTAAAAGTGTGTTCGAATGTAAAGCACTAGAATATGTAACAACTGTTTTCCCACTTCTTTCAATTACAAAAATTAAGGAAGACGCATTCAATGGCCCACAGATTCGAAAGCTATTGGGAAATGAGGAATTGTATTTTATTTTGACATCAGAAGAAAAAGATGCCTGGAATTCATACCGACAAGGCACTGCACACATTTTGGACAACAACAAAAGTGAAGATTATATTGGAATCGTGAAAAAATGTATATAAAATTATACAAAAAATTGGGGAAAACATGTCACTAAAAATTAATTTCCTGCATTCCCACTTAAACCTTTTTTCCGCAGGTGAGCTCAGCAATGAAAGTTTTTACCAACAATTAAAATTTATGGAGCGACCTTATCAGGGTTTGTGGAATCAGAACATGATGATGATACATAAGGAGGCATCTCCGACCTCATATATATACTTGATTAGGATCAACACAAAATACGATTCACATCTCGAAGCTAACAGACGTGTTTTTTTTTTTTTTTTTGAGCGCTTTCGTTTTTCTTTAATTTTTATTGAACAACCGGTGTTTTATTTCAATTTTTTCTATTAATTTTAAAAATGATGAATTTATTCACTGTTTGCTTTTTCCGTGTTCGTGTCGCGAGTGCATGCCGTGTATTAAATTACATTTATTGTGGACCGATTTGCAATTTCGCATATGTTTTGAGCTCTATTCGTTTGAGTAGAGCTTTGTTGTTGGGTATGCCTTACTTTTGTCCTGTGCTTATCTTGCATGTGTCTTGTCTTGCTTTCTCGCTGTTTTTGCAAACGAGTTACAGTTAAGGTCTCTCCCGCGTTTAGTTATCTGCATAAGCGTTTATCTTTTAATCTGCTCTCTGCGCTCAATTGCCTAATTGTACTGCTTCTGCCTAACTGTTCTGCTTCTTAAGCATTTATTCTAACTGTCTAATTTTCTCTTAGTGTACTTTGGTACACTGGCAATACTGGTAACAATTTTTGTTTTATTGGCCCTTTTGGACTCTTTAAGCTTTTGCTGAAACCGACCAAAAGAAAACGAACTTTATGTTATTGATGTTAAAAAAATCGAAACATCGATGCACCAATGTTAACAACAGCACTGTTCTCCAATTCTAACTCGATAATCTTTTTTTCGATATATCGGCAAATCGATGATTATCAACACGATATTCTAATCCGATATAAAAAATCGATGTTCATTTCGGATTAACATCACTAGTCTGTTTTAATTAAGCTTGCCAAAATCAGATCACTGCCACACAATATAGCATACCCTGTTGGCTTTGTGATAACGTTGTACATGCGAAATGTGCAGGTTACTCGGGGCTAGTGGGGAATGCCATAGACCAACGTAATGGTCTATTGTATATTTGTGACTCGTGTAGGGACGTTGAAGGTGAAATGCGAGCTTTTATGAGGCAAACGAGGACGGGCTTTAGAGTTCAGATTGTTGATTTTCGCAAACTTAACGATTAGCTTGAAGACATGGATACTCAATTCAATGGTTTAAATGTAATGAGTGGGTCTCCTAGGCGTAAGAAGTCCGCTCTTCGTGATCTGCCGTTGCCAAGCTCCCTTCAGCCTTCGAATACGAGTCTGCAAAATACTACTCCGGTTGCATAGCAACTTATTTCGTTTGTAGCTTTGAGATCTGATGTTGACTCAAGTTCGGTTACCGAATGTGTTAGATCGGATAAAGCCAAATCAGACGTTTTGTCCGACTCGTCCGCCCTCGCTACACAACAACGTACGGAAAATTATCATCCGGTCCACCGGCTGTAATAGTTGCCTCTGAGGATAGTTGCAGAACTGTCGCACATCTGGCACCGTCGCACACTGGCACCTAAACTTATAGTTGGTGTTCCACCAACGAAACACATTTTTGATTCTAGGCTTGCCCCTGATTTCTCTTCGGGTGATGTTAAAGCCTATATACAGGCTAAAATTCCAGCCGCAAGTATAACAGTGGAAAAGTTTAAATTTGCCTATTCAAGGGATATACCATCCTTTAAAATAAGTGTTCAACCTGAACTGTTTACCAACATTTGTTGTAAACAGTTTTGGCCTGCACACTTAATTTTAAAAAAGTACACAGCCAAAAAGAAAATTGCGCTTAAATTTTGTTACCAGCACCTTCCATCGGCGCCACAACCTCAGTTGCAGCGTCAAAAAACTAATAACCTCCATAGAGTTTGCCTATCAAAACGTTAGAGGTCTTAATTCTAAACTCACTAATCTCTATGCAGATAGTGTTTCTTTTGATTTTAAATTAATTGCTTTTACCGAGTCGCTAAAACCGGACATTTCAGATTCGGCAGTTTTTGCGTCTAAATATAACTGTTTTAGATGCGATCGAGTCTGTCGTGCTGGAGGATGTGTCCTTATAGCAGTCGAGTCTGCTTTTTCGTCTGAACTCCTTCAGCCTCCACCTTTGGACATTGAGTTCGTTGGAGTAAAAGTTTGTTTGGGAAATTGTTGTATTTATATCACTTGTTTATTTATTTACATCACCTTTCCGCCATCCAATTAATCTCTTCTACTCTCTGATAGGGATCTTTTGGTTGTTCTTGTGTCTAAACGAAAGCTGTATATTTTGCCTTCTAAAAAAACGTTAGAAATCGTGAAAGCGAACACTGATCAGGGTATCGCCGACCACATCAGATACAATCGTCCTATCATTACGGAAATGATGCGACATTAAAACAATTAAATCAGTGTCTTTACCTAGTCCTAATTAAAAATGGGTATTAAAAAAAAAAATAAATAGTCCTGGCAATAAGATTGTTTTCGAAAATTATAGGGTATCTAAAAATTGTCTGCAATTCCAAAAGCTTTTGAGAGACTTACAACATCTCATCTGCAACATTTATGCAGCTCTATTATATCACCTTCCCGGATCGGGTTTATGAAACGTAGATCTGTAAGCACTTACATTGTAGAGTTTCCTTCTCTGGTAATTGATGGCTTCAAAATTAAATGCAGACTGTTGATTTCAGCAAGGCTTTGACTCAGTAAGCCACTCCTTGCTACTCCACAAATTAATGCCTTCTCGGATTCCAAGTAAATCTTAATAATTGGATTTCAGAGTATATGAGAAAAACATCCCAAAGGGTTCTCTTTAGAACCGCATTTTCTAACTGTATCAGGGTGACATCTGGGGTTTCCCAGGGTAGTCATATTGGTCCGCTTCTCTTTACTCTTTTCATCAATGTCCTTCCCTCGGTACTTTCACACTCCAGTGTGATAATATATGCCGATGATGTGAAATCGTGCATTACATATAAGAATATGGCTTCGACTAATCTCTTACAGGCCGATCTTGACGCCTTCGAGTCTTGGTGTCAATATTACCTATTAAATCTTGACTAAGCAATGATTTTTAATTGAAGCTCTGCTCAACTGTTTCCGTACAAGCTAGGTAGCATACTGCTTAAACGGGTAAATAATACCGATAAAGTTATTAATAACCTATGCGTCGTTTTTTATCACAAATTTAAATTTGATTGTCATGTTACGACCATAGTCAACAGAGCTATGACTATACTTGGATTCAGCAAGAGATGGTCCAAGGAATTTGATGACCCTTACACGACAAAGACAGTTTTCATATCTCTTGTTCTCGAGTTTGGGTCATGCGTATGGTCCCCACAATACGCAGTACATCAGAAACGAATTGAGTCGGGGCAAAATAACTTTTTATTATTCGCCTTTCGTGGCCTAAATTGGGATCCTGATGCTCGGTTGCCATCATAACCAAGTAGGATCTTATTGATAATTCTCTCCCTCTCTAACAAATCGGAGAACTATGCTTGGCGTATTTGTAATTTAATTATTTAATTACTGAATTGGTAAGCCAATTCAATTTCTCGGTTCCAACCAGACTAACACGTAATTTTATACCTTTATCTACAACAACCTCAAAATTCGAAAGCTTTTTTCTTATGCTATGAGAGCTAGGGACACCAAAATTGGTTCAGTTGAGTATTTGAATATACTATAGCACTGAAAGAAACTATTGCACAAAGATTCTAAAGTGTGCTAAAATTATAAACAAATTTGAATAGCAGCAAGCATAAGCAGTGCATGAATGTGCACGCGTCCATTCATACATACATACACACATTAACGTGCGAAGACTTTTTCTTATAATTGTTTTGTGCCGCTTGCGATGGTGTTAAATTTACCACGTGCAACCGTTAAGTAAAGTGCGCAACCTTCGGCGTGTGTGTGTGTGTATGTATTTCAGGGTATCTCGTAGTCGGTCGTGGCCGACTGCAGCGCTCTTATTAATAAACATTTATTGATACACATACATATATATCATTTCTGATTGTTTTATGTTTATTTTAGGGGATTAGGGGGCCAAGTCAAAACTACTGCGGGGATTAACATCAAATAATTTTAATTGATGATCTATTAATATATTTATGTGATTATAAATTCAAACAGCCAGAAAAATTAATTTGTGGCTTTAAGACTTTAATGTCAAAATTTTGAAGAACATTCCGCAAAGAAATAATTTTTATTGACAAAAACATATTAATATCTTAAACGACGCCTAATTAATACAACTATGTAAATACCAGTGCTGCAAACCCAAAAAAATTTCATTGGTTCGGTTTACGGTTCGAATCAATGTTCCGGCTTTGGGTTCGGTTCATGAACTTGATTTTTCACATTTATGAACATAGGTTGTGGTTCGAACCTTTATTCGGCGGCTTTATATAAACTTTAAAAATAATGTCAAAATTCATTTTAATCTATGTTTATTTAAGTAAATTAATTTATTTATATTTCGACACGATCGACATACGCATCAAGATCTAAATTAAAAATGTGAGTTTGCCTATGTATGGATGGACATGCATATTTAGTGTGTGCATCTACCAATAATTTTGTGGCACTTCGTTTCTTCGTCAGTGTGAGCGAAAAAAATATATATTCCAAGAAAAAAAAAATATTTATATATATGAAAACAAACAGAATTTATATACATACATATGTATGAACATATTTGGGAGCATTTTTGCGTATTATTTATGCACATAGCAGTTATAAATAAATAATATAAAAATGTGTCAAGTAAAAATCTAAGAACAAATAATTTTCAAGTTTAATACAAATTTATAGTAAAATAAAAAAATATTTTAAATCAAAAATACAAGGTCAGCTCTGAAAAAAAGCTAAAAGTTTAAAAAAGTCTCACTAGTGTTTTTTCTAATCAGAAAAAGTAGGTGTGGAAAACAATACAAATTCAAAATTAAATTTTGTTTCCTAGTGTAATCGTTAAAAACTGCAAACTGACGTTATTAATACTGTTTTTATCAGGGATTTCGACTTAGTAGTCTTTCCTTGCAACTTCACTTGGCTTCTAAGTAACATTATGGTGACATTTGGGTTACCCCAGGGTAGTCTTCTGAGCCCGTTTCTCTTCATTCTTTTAAATAATACCGTTAACGTTATTAATGACCTAGTTGCCATTCTCTATCATAAACTTGAATACCCCTCTCATCTTACGATTATAGTAAATAAGGCTAAAACTGCATTAAGTTTCATCAAAAGGTGGACCAAGGAGTTTGATGATCCTTACACGACAAAGGCACTTTTAATATCTTTTGTCCGTCTAATTCTTGAGTTCGGGCAAAGGCAATTTAAATTCTAAGATGAGTAAAGCTGCCTTTATTTGCCTTTGATCTTGCAAAATTGAGAGCCAAAACGAAATCGGTACCCTTGCACTCTCACAACTAGAAGAGCATAAAATGCTTAACATAGACTGCGCTCGGCTAGGCAAATGCGTAGGTGGCTTTGTTTGTCGGAAAAATAGTTTTGTTTGATTTCTTGCGCCGACCGCAAAATTCCTTAATTTTATTTTAAGATACATATGTTCTCTTTATAAAGGTACTGTCGGTAAAATCATAATCACTTAAACGGATTGCAATATTTAAAAAGAATTATTTAAATATTACAATGGTTTTAACAGATACAGATTTTCTACCGACCCAACTTTGTTAAGAAATATATGTTAATATAAATGTAGGATAGATCGCGGTCGGCGCAGGAAAACTAACAAAATTCGTTTTTCGGCAGCTTAAATCAATTTTGTGCATAACACATACATACATATTGTAGTGTACTTATGCATGCATAATTCACACACATGGGCGTCGCAAGAATCTGGGCTAAGGGACAGTATGTAGGTAACATTTTTTTTATATTGTACATATGTACAAACATTAAAATTATGTATGACGACAAAAAAGAGTATATTTGATAAAAGTCTAGGTTCTAGGAGGCGGCAACAGCCGTCCCCCTACCCTACTGTGGCTACGACCATGTTTTGCTAGCTGTGCTGAAGGCAGCCAGGCGATTGACTTCGTTGCTCGTGTCAGCAGCAGAGAGCAACGACATCGACTTCAGTATTTGATCGTGTGGCTTTTGGAGAGCGAAAAGCCACTCGGGTGCTGTGGCTTTTAAAAAACCACACCAGAAATTTCGTCTTGCATTGAAATGTATGCGCGTTACGTTCGGGCACTAACCAAATAACATATAGATGGGTCATCTAGAACAAAAAGTGTGACACTCACTTTCTATGCGAGAGGTCCAACAGCAACTTCGGCTTTGCTTGGTCCTCACTTCGCTCACAATCTCAGAGAGCAAGAAAGTAGCGTGCCGTTTGCTTTGTGAGGATCGAGCAAAATAGCGGATTTGTGTGCAACGTGCACCCTCTCTGTAGTGTGAGGTCTTGAAGCAATTTTTCAATTTTCGGTCGCACAATTTCAAAGATCTGAAAGATATGAAAATTTAACAACAACTGCATAAACATTTTTTGGACAATTTTTTTATGAGTTCAAGCTTCGAAGGGTTGGCAAGGTGTCCGTAAACACTAAGTCGACAGCAAAGTCTAATGATGAATGAAAAATTTGTTATTTGACATATTCAAAAAATCACCACCACAACAGGAGGGTCAATTTTAAACTTTCGCCCGATTAGCTAATTTTCAAAGGTTCACAAAGGAAAATATTAACAACGTCATTTTAAAACGTTGAAAAATCGTCCAAGTTCAACTATAAAAATGTACATCTATTTGGTGTTAATAAGAAAAAACTTGTGAGTCAACAATTTAAAAAAATTGAGTGACCTGCTCTAGGAGCCTTCACAACAACAGCCATAGGGCGTTTCAACGCATGTCGAGAAATGCTAGTAATAATATAAATTTACACGCAGTTGGATAATTCAGGAGAGTGCGAAACCACTATCATGAAAAATATGTATGCTTCATATTCATATAACATGGCTCCGTTTAACAACTCATTTGCCAATATGAGTACATGTGCACACACCCGTGTATATGTATGTAGTAAGTATTTACAAGCTCTACTCCTTTAACAGGCAGTCCTTAAGGCGCTATGCTTTTCATAAACTGAGCCCTCGACACTGCGCGCGTCGCTGCTGCTGTGCCTGTGCCCAATTGAGTTGTGGAGCGTGCCGTGTCTGTTGACTTTGTTCCCTATCAACAAGTCGCCACTTAATTCAATTACATTAGATACGACGAACAAATAAAAGGATGAGGCGAGGCCTGATATCTAAGAGGAGGCCGGCCGAGCAAGTTTTTATGCATTGGCATGGGAGTTGCGATATGCCAAGCATAGAATATGCGGTTAGATGACAACTGAGCACTACAGTGGTATTCGCTCCTTGAATATAAAGAGTAAGGCGCTTAAAAGCCGCCGGCATTTACATTTAGCTATATTTCGCCTCGAATTGAATTTCTCGATGTACTTTTGTGCTGAAACTGTTTGGTAAAACAAAGGCTTAACAACAGAAGCAATAAAACTCCCAAACAAATTAAAAGCTTTGCTAAAGGTCAATCGTTAAATGCTTTTCCTAAATGTTAAGAAATGCCTCAAGGCAATCAATTCTAGCAGTAGCAACTGGGATCGACATGTATTTATTCAGCTGACCAATTTCAGATTTTGCTAATCAATACAATACAAATATATATGTATATTTGTACGTATATATGCATGTAGTTTTATATATACACCGATGAGCGCTAATCCTGAAATTCCAACGATTGCATAGTGTGCTCTAAAATAACATGCGTAAATATAACAAGTACGTAGTAGTCGGGCGTAACCGTCTACGCAATACTCGTCCACGGTCTTAATAATTATTGTTATTTTGGATAAATGTAGATTTTTGCAATTTGTGGGGGAGTGAATCTGGGCGTATATATATATATATATATATATATATATATATTATATAAACTCTACGACCTTTCTATATTTTATGCTGACATATAAATATATAATTTATATATTACTGCGGACGGTTCATAAACTCGTTCAGGAACTAAAAATTTGTTTTTCGAATACGCGTCGAATGATATCTCACGTTTTCAAATCCGATAACTAGTTCAATAGTTGTTAGCAAAATACATTTTTTGTGAGGTTCCGAAAAGTTGATGTTAATTTCGGTATAAATTTTCGGGTATTATAGTGTTGAGTTGGCTTTAGGGAACTTTATGGGCTTGTTTCCTATCACGAACCAAGAAACTTTTGTTCTACGACGTTTTGGAAAAACCCGCTACTTTGGCGGGAAAACGCTAATATTCGCTAAAATTGACACCCCCACAGTTTCCAAACCATACATGTATGTTCTATAAGTTGTATTTTTAATAGCTTTTAGGCGCAGGTACGCAGGTTAAAAGTTACAGGTGAAAAGAAGTTTTCAATTGTACATTTTCATAATTTAAAAATGATAAATGTTTAATATGCTGTAGGCATTGAGTTTCCGCAACTTTTGGTATATGCCACATATCTGGGATAATTCGTTTATGCAAGATATATCTTGTCTATTGTACATATCCTAAAATCTTAAATTAGACATTCATACGTTCGCGTTGGAAAAATAACCAGTGCTGCCATTCAGTATTTTGTGTTTGTATTTGTTTTTTGACACTGCGGGCAATAATTAGTTTAAATGAATTGAGCTGTTTCTTTGTGTATAACTGTAAAAGACTCAATACGAAGTCCAAATGGAGGAATTTCGTCTTTAATGTCCTTTTTTCGCATTGCAGCCTTTCAATTGTAACATTCGCAGCTGAACAAGTAGAAAATAATATACAATATAATAATTTACATATATAATAATATATACTGTTTGTACATACAAACACACATATATGCATATATGTTGCAAGAATATTTTATATGTATGAACATATACATACATATGTATGTATACATACAAATTATTTTTTCAATAATTTAATACTTTTACCTCATTTGTAAATTCTCAAACGCCGCCTTAAAAGTTAGTTTAGCACACATTTTTCTGTTCTTGTTTTCTGTTCACTGTTTTCAACACTAGCAGAATGACAAAATTCATCAAAGTTCTGCTTCGCAACTGTCAAATTACCGATTGTCCCAACATTGCACTTCGGGTGTGCTGTCTCGTTTCGGTTGAGATAAGCCGGGAGACTAAAATTGTCTTCTCTCAAAAAAATCAAGTATATTGGACTTCAACTAGGAGTTTCGTACTTGATCTAAGAATTTTCGTCAAATCAATCCCGACTCATACTCGATTCTAGAATATTAGTACAAATTATAGTACAAATCGACTAAAAATTTCTAGTACGAATTTAAGTATATTAAACTTACTTTAGTACAGCATTTTTATTTTCTGTGTATGTGTGCACACGCATTACTGCATTTTTATTGAACTACATTACATTTATACATTGTCGAGCATTGTAAGTCGTAAGAATTGTGTCTGTAAATGCAATTACAAAAGGTATCTAAAATCCAATGTTCATAATCTGCGTTTCCTTTACGAGAATACATTAAAGTAAATTTGGTCGCGCTGGCTCTTATATTTTCTGAGATATGCTCAAAAAAATGGATAAAAAACCGATAAAAATATATATCAAGAAAACGGGGCGGGTTATCGATAATTTAAAATAGCCTTGATCTGCGTATGGTATACTCAAACTTAACAACCCAGACTTTAAACCCTAGATCTTAATGCAGCACTCGCTGCCCATAGAATGTTTAACTAAAGTTTTAAAATAATGTCAAAAATAGAGGTTTGTTAAATTATAAATAAAAAAGAAGCTTTATACTGAACATAACAAGCTTTTTTATTTATTTTTTAGAGAATTTTCCCATCTTTGAAAAGACACTGTGAACCATTCAATCAATTTATTGTTTGTTTCATCTTTGTTCCAAACTGGAAATATTATCCAACTTTAAATAGCTATACCGTCCAAACGACTAGACTAATTGCAAAAGGAGAATATGTTTTAAGTCTGAGCGAAAGGTCAGGTGAGTGGCCAATTGTAGCATGGGCTAAAAAAAAACCCGCGCCCCCACTGCATTCTCCGCGTGAATAGAAGAAGAGACTACACTATCTGTTTTGCTACCCACGTTTTGTCAGACGAGTGGACGATTGGGAAGGCGGTGGACCACCGGTGTATAGGAGAGGCGACAGAGCTTTCCACAGGATTGCCGCTACTGTACTGCCAAAAATGTGTTACCAATATACGCACTAATTAAAAAATCAATGAATATTTAATATTATTTATTGTTATATTTATTTTGAGTTTCAATATATTTAAAATCGAGAGGAATCTGAGTTTTATTATAGGTAAATTGCTGCTCTTATGGATTCCAACATAAGGACTGCAAAAGAGAAAATAAATATTTGTAAACATAAATGCAGTATAAATACATAAATTTTGAAAATAAAATCGAATGAATGTCCGTACATGTGTGTTCATACACACATATAAGCTGTATAATGAAATATTTCACAATTAGCACTTACCGCTTTTCCTTTTTCTTTAAAAAAAATATAGTAATCATTATGTATGTATTGCACAAAATCACCTCAACACGAGCTAACAATCCACTGACGAAAGCACATTCAGACCCTCAAAATTTCTGATATCAAATGTTTTGACGAAGGATATTCAATTTAAAATATAAACGATTCCAAATTATAACTAAATTGGACATTTGCCATATCGCAAAAAGTTATTTTTAGATATACAGAAGCCAGAGCTTTTTGCGTGAAGTACCAAATGACCAAATATTTTCAGTAAGAATAAATAACAGATTCCGTCATATGCTTTAGATTTAATTTTCATTTTATTTCAACTTTTGGTGAACATACACAATCAGTTGTTCCATACACGATCAAAACAAAGCGGCAGAGTGGCAAAACCGCTTTTAGAAAGTTATCGTGGAACATGTATATAGTAATATATATATAGTAAAAATTGCAAAATGTTCAGCAAAGAACATTTTTTAACTTTATTTTTGAATTTTTAATATAAAATTTCAATTGTATTATTAAAATAAACCATTGGAATATTTGTTTAAGCTTTGCGGTACAACCTCAAATCAAAGCCAGCTGTTCTTAAGGTAAATCAAAATCAGTTGACGCAATCCGTAAATACATTTATGTGCAAAGAAACAGTTCAATTCATTAAAACTAGCTATAGGCTGCATAGTGAAAAAACAAATACAAAAAAAAAGATAAGAACGTTGCAGTCGGGCGTAACCGACTGCGCAATACTCGTTGACGATCTTAATTATTATTTTTTAAAATTTAGATTTTTCTTTTTTTTTGGTCGTTGCCGAAACTTGTCGGCTCTATATTTCATCAGGTCATCAGAAAACAGCTTACTAAATTTGGTGACTTCAGCTCTAAAATTGTGGGAGATATGGATTTTCGCGGCTCACTCGCCCCAAGATATATGGATCTTATCGATTTACCACGGACCAAGTGAGCCTATCCAAAACATTTTTCCGATCCTTACACTTGGTCATTAGTAACCTGTCTGAAAAAAATGTATCGATTTTATCGAAATGTCACGCCCCCAGTGAGAGTGCGCGTAAAATTTTTTAAGGATCTTTAAATTAGGCGACCTGTAATCTGCCTTTAAAATTTAAGGGCTTTAGCTCAAAAACTGCGGGAGATATGGGTTTCACGATTTATGAGGGCGTGGGAGGAGGAGGAGTGGGCGTGGCTGGAAGTTCTTTTTACCGATGCCTAAAGGTGGTGACCAGCAATCTACCATCCAATTCTGGGGGCTGTAGCTCTAAAGCTGTGGAAGATATAGGCTTTCGCAATTCGTGCAGGTGGGGTGGCTAGGGTGCGTACTTATGGGAGTGGCCGGAATATTAAGGTCTCAATTTTTAGGATTTCAAATATCAATATATCGATTATTTGATTTTTGTGATGTTTGGGGTAGCTTTCCAGTATATTCCAAATATGGTGACTCTAGCTCAAAAACTGTCTGCGTTTTAATGGGCGTTACCGGGATATCAAAGTCGCAATCTTTTGGGGAGGTCACCAGCAGTCAATATAACAAATTTGCTAACTCTAGCTTTAAAATTATGGAAATATTCACTTTTTATCGATTTGCAATTTGAGGTGTTTCGACATGTTATCGATTTTCCAGCCCACGAAAAGTTGCGTTGCGTTCATCCGGACAGACAGACGGACGGACAGTATGACGAACATTGCACAAACCCAATATACTATTTTCACTTCGTGAGCGAGTATGAAAACTAACGATTTAAATTCAAAAGTGTGTTTCACTGATTAATAGATATATTCATTAACTTTCAGGAAGCATAAAGATTTTTGAAATCGGTTGTGAAATTCTCGGGTAATAGTCAACAATGTAATAAAGCACTAAAAAAAAATTAAAAATTTGTATGTCTTACCATAGAAAAATTTTTAAAGTGGTTTTGAGTCTGGTTTTGGTCGCAAAAATGCCAAGGTAAGCCTAAAAGTTCTCTAAAATACCTTTTAAACCATATATTTGGAACATTCCTGTATCTTCTGTGGTTTGGGATGACTGATTTTAGTGTTTTCCCGCCACACTAGCGGCGGCCACTTCGTTAGCTTTTTTAACCAGTTATGAAGAATAAAGAAAACTAATTTGGACTGTTTTAAACAATTTTCATACCCTAAACGCATTAAAAGGATCGTACGTTATAAAAAACAAAAATTTACTTTTTCTTTTATCAAACAAATGATTACCTAAGAAATAATACAGAAGAAAACAAATTTCTTAGCATTTATATGCGCCATATATAACCGCAAGTATATATATACACAAATAAATATATATATATATAATACTCCAAATTATTAACCTTGACACAATTTAAATTGTAATCCTGGTCAGCTTTTTGTCTTGCTGTTATTCTAACATAGTTTTAATCATATGCACCAACCGCAGCGGTTTCTGTTTCTGTTTCTTTTCTCACCTATATATATATATATATAAATATACATATATATACATATTTTTTTTTAAACATTTTTTGGCTTTTATTCAGATTGAACATTGATCATTAATTGGCTTACTGTTACTAATTGAGCAACTTATACCAACGTGGAACATATTTCGGTTTTCTCGGGCACAACACAATGTACATATAGATATATAAACATAACAATTAGAGCGGCGTAACGTACTACATAACAATTTAATATTAGTATTTATATATCGTGTTTTGTGATTTTGGTTTTCAATCTTGTTGTTATAATAAATTAAAAGCGCTATAGCGGCCGAATTTGGAAATAGCCACCCAGTCGCAAACCTTTGTTATACTCGTTTAGTTTGAATTGGAATTTTCTATTGATTCCGATGTGAATAAGTTAGGTTATTAGATAACTGAACGTAAATTTCGTCAAAAACTAAATGGTTGGTGTCAGTGATGTGTAACACGCTGTTAAGGTGACAATTGTGACCCATTATTATTATTATTATTATCAATACTAATGCTAGGGTACATGTTTTAATTGTTATTAAACAGTAAACTAGTATTCTGCTGTCGGTTACACCCGACTGCAACGTTCTCCCTACAGATGGTTCATTTGCTTTCGACACTCTACTATTGCGTATATATCGAGATGCCCTAAAGGCTAGAAAAATTTTGTCACTGACTGACTGAACAACGTACAGCTCATACTAAATAAGAATACTTTGTAAAAACATATCTTGGATGATAATTATAACAGTAAATGAACGGAAAGCTGTGTAATTTTCCAATTGAATTCGCTTTCAACTCTTTGCGAAATATAATGTAAAAACCAATATTTTGTTTACATTGGAAAATTTAGATTTTCGGAGGATTATAAGATATGTTGATATCTAGTGTATTTTTCTAATTAAAAACCTAACAAACAAAATTGTATGGGTGTATTTGAATCTTAAAATACAAATTTAATTGCAAATGTCATAAAAAGTTCCGTTCTAGATTCGCACAATATTATGAAGAACAGTAAATAAAGGACAGGCTAAGTTCCATTCAATTTGTAGTCCTGTATTTTTTTAGTAATATAAAAATAAAGATGCCATCTTTCGGCACTGCCTTGTGTTTTTGCTAGATTGTAGCAATTTGTACAGGATACAAAATAATGCTATGTAGATTGTAACTTCAAAGTACATTATATGTATATGCATACAAATGTCTTGTTCTGTAAAGACATATTTACATTAATTTCCTTCTAAGATTATTTTAAATATTGCAAGGAATGACACATTTTTAACTAAGCAAATGAATCTTTTGTACAGCAATAAAGACGAAACTTTGCAATAATGTGATTGGTGATTGGAGGTGAATGGCTATCAACGCAGGACCTAAGCCATTAGAGCTAGAAAGCTGTAATTTCATCGTATTTTCGTCTTATAACGAAAGTGAATACTAAGAAGTAATTTTACAAAATTCTGTCCCCAAGCCCTGAAAATGGTGAAAAACAAAATAGGTAAAATTAAACAATAACTGCATACCATTTTATTTATTTCTTTTAAATTTACCCCGCTGGTTGAAAAATGAGTGGTTAATTATTGCGAAATTATTATTTTTTTTTTCATTCGATCGATAAAAATGTTTTTAAAAATGGTTATGGAAATTATATAAAAACGGTATTAAATTTTTTTTTTTGAAAAGTCCACCTCCTCTTGCGGAAATTATTTGTTTTTGCATTTCTTGACTTATTAGATTTTTCATCGAGTTCAAGCTACGAACGGTTGGCACTGATTAGAATTCTCAATGAGTTCAAGATTCAAACGATTGGCAAGGTATATAGAAAGTGTTGTGAATTCACAAATTCAAAAAATCTAATGGCCTGTTGCATCAGCCTCCAGAACAGCCGACGAGAAGTGCTACTCTTTCATATGTTACTTGACCCATCTTAAAATAATATAAGTTTTATTATGGATTATTCGACTTGGTCAGATCCAATCAGAATTTAAATCAAAATATTAAACCTAAGCATTGAATAATATATTAGATAGTTAGTACTGCAATTTAGGTAACACATTTAACTGCAAGAATAAACATTCGCCACAGCAATTATAGTTATTTGAAATATGCTGATCAAGATGTTTTCACTTATACGATAAACCAAAATTAATTTTAAAAAAACAATTCTAATTGACACTTACAGTTAAGACTTGTATTGAAAGTTTCATTTATGGTTGCTGTTTCCTTATTTGTTTTGCATTTCATTTCCATTTTCCATGTAGTGAAGCAGCAACTATTTTGAAATGTTCGTATCAAAACTCTGAACAAAATTAATTATCCATGCATGTTTGCATAATTTATGATCAGTTATTTTTCAACTATAAATCCATTCTAATTGAGTAACATAATGAGCTTTGGAAAAATATATGAAAACGTTAAATCGAATGTGAGTTTTCCGCTTGGCAAATAATTTTCGTGATTGAAACAACGTTAATTAGTTCACTATTTGGCATTAGTTTAAATTAGTTATGCTATACTCCAGTTCGATTTGCATATGTGTACGTATGTATGTATATGTAGGGCTTGAAGCCAATTATAAACGCAACGACGGGAATGCGTGTTTTGGGTCCGAGCCTCGAAATCGTTGTCGCTTACAGTATTTATTTGATTCAACTAAAACTCGACCGACGCGCGACAAGCTGTGATTGGAACTGAGCGAAGGCAGCTAGTGATAAGCTATACGTACCGTGCGATGCTTGAATGTTGCACTTCGTACAAGCTCGGTCGTAGCCCGAAGTAGACTTTCGCCCCTTCAATGGGCGGGGAGTGTGTATGCTGCGCACCGATTGGTGGGTCTATGGCAGGGGTTGGAGAGACTGTACCGTAAACGTTCCGTTTTACTAAGAGAGCAATGTGGAGAAAGGCAGACAGATTCCACCACGTGTCACTGTGGATTCTATGTCCTTCTCCCTACTACCGTGTAAGTTTATAATTTTTATCTACTCTTATGCTTCAATCTTTCGCAACCTTTTTTAGCCAATCGTACTCACATTGTAAGGTACGGAGTCTTTTTGAACGGACTTAAACCCATAGAAACATAATTAGATCAATCGGTGTGAATTATAATTGAAAATATTAATAATTACAGGAATAGACTACCTTTTTTTGGCGTCTTAAGTATGTATGTATGTCATAGTATAACCGTTATTCCCTCTTCGAACCATCCCTCAAAAAACAAAATGGTTTACTATTATTAAAAAAATTGTGAACACACCAATTTAAATCAACTTAAAGAGTTTGGCCGACTAAGAGATACCCTGAACTCGGGTGCGGCTGCGTAACAAACATTCGACGTTTTTTGCATTTATACCCACACAAAATCATATACATACATATATGCACACACACAAACAAACGCACTTGGCAAGCAGTGCACCTTACTGTGCAGCTTTACTACGGAGGTATCAAAAAAGGAAAATCTTCGAAGTCTCAGTTTGGTGTTCTTATAATCTTCGAGGTGTGTTAAAAAAGCCATGTCCTTAAATCGAATTTTATTGATAAAAAGAACGAGATATCATCGATTTTTTTTAGCGTATGGTATGTGCAGTACATATCGCTTATATGGAGGACTGCTTATATGAAATTTTTGCATAAATGCAATGTTTAATGTGGCCGGTGCATTTAAAAAGAAATCACCCAACAACATTTATCTACTAATTTATTTCCAACAACTAAGATGTCTCTAGCCGGAAGTTCCCGACTAGGAGATACCCTGAACCCAGCGGCGAGGTGTTAAATACATTTAAGCCTCTTTGCATTACGCAGTCAGTTGTATGCTACTGCAAACTTACAACATGTTTGTTTTTATGGAAAATTAAATACAATATTTGGTAGTAGTGGAATTTGCTGCACTTTTAAAAAGACAGCCTGCAGTATTTTAAGCCAAAAGTTAAATATTGGTACTTATGTTCAAATCTACATACATGTGTACATACATACATATATACATACATGTATGTACAAATTTTCCACAGATATTTGTATATTTTCAAATCTTATTTGCTTTTGGAAAAGTTTTGTCAATAGCATATTGATCGAAGTTTCAAATTTAGTTGTAATGTGTTTGTGTATCTTAGTAAGGAAAAGCCGCACTAAGAAACTGTAAGCAAATGCAATATGGAAACCACTACTGATCTCTGCAGCTTATGTTTCTACTTAATTTTTTTTTGCAAAATTGACTACCGTTTTAATTTAAAACGGTAGTCAATTTTGCAAAAAAAAAAATTAAGTAGAAACATAAGCTGCAGAGATACTAGTAGTAGTAGTAGTAGTAGTAGTAGTAATCAAATATATAAATTATTCTTTTTACGTCCTTAGGAACCTTAGAGCCTAGAGTTCTTAAATAACTCAAGACAGACGCCGCTTCGATCTTGGAGACTAAATATTTGGGTTTTGTATGAATACTTTTTTATACCCTGAACCCATTGAAAATGGGTAAAAAGGGTATAATTATTTTCTGCAAATGTATTTAACAGGCAAAAAACATCTCCGACCCCATAACGTATATATATTCTTGACCAGGACGACGAGCTGAGTCGATTTAGCCATGTCCGTCTGCCCGTATGTCTGTCTGTCCGTCTGAATGAACAAAGCGATCTCGGAAACTACAAAAGCTAGAGACCCAAATTTTTCGACTTTGGATTCTCCTAAGGCAGATGCCGAACAATCTTATCATTTTTTTCGATATCTTGCTCCGTTATATTATTGTCGATCAAAAACGATTTTAAGACTAGATTTTCTTAGCATATCTCAGAAACTATAAGAGCTAGAGCCACCTAATTTAGTTTATTATGTTCTCGTAAAGTATGTGCAGATCAGTATTTATTTCGGTTTTTGGGTATCTCTCCCCATTCGCCCTATATTTAAAATAGACACAATTCAAGTACTACAAACCTGCGATTTGGTTTGTAAATAGATTTCAATGCTCTACTGCAAATTTCATAATGATCATACTCTTAGTTTAGAAATTATTCTGGAATTTATTTTTCATAGTGGGGGCCAAGCGCAACTGCAGAGATTAAAATGCGCTGCAAGCGGCGTGTGTTTGTGTTTATATGTCCGATTTTGTGAATGCAAATGTGGAGAGCAGAGGCCTTTCACCAGGTAAGTTCTGTGTGTTTTTGTGCTCTGCAAAATATCGCTTAAAAACTCCCAAAACAGAGACAAGTCTACACAAAAGTGTCAAATAAATCAATTTCTGTGTGCCTTCTCGCCCAAAACGATGAAAACCATAAAACGGCCTTAAATAAAGACTTTAAAAATACCACCATAACCTCAAATGAGAACAAGCAATTTAAAAACAAGTAAGAACGTTGCTGTCGGATGTAATCAATACTCCGCAATACTCGTTCACGGTCTTAATTATTATAATTATTATTGTTATTTTGGAAAACTGTCGATTTTTGCAATTTGTGCGGGAGGAAGTGGGCGTTGGCGAAATTTTTCGGCTCTATATTTAGAGGAGGTCATCACTGCTTAGTAAATTTGGTAACTCTAGCTCTTAAATTGTTGTATGTATGAACGGCCGCAGTGAGCGTATCCAAAATATTTGTTGAGATCTTTAGTCGAGGTCATTAGTAATCTGTAGCCAGCTTTAAACGGAGGGACACATATCGATTCTATCGATTTGCCACGCCCCTGTGGGCAATGTGCTATCTTGAGAGGAGTTCATAGTAATCTGCCTGAAAAACGTGTGTTTCTAGCTTTAATACTGAGGGAGAAACATTGATTTTATCGAAATTCCACGCTCCCAGTGGGCGTGGGCAGAACATTTTTTAAAGATCTTTAAAAGGGGCGACCACTTATATCTACCTTTCAAAATTTGAAGATATAGGTTTTCGCGATTCGTGGGGGCGGTGTGGCTGTGGGGAGTTCTAGTGGGCGTGGCTAGAATATCTATATACTAAATTTGGTGGTTCTAGTTTCACTATGGTGTGAAGCATTTTTTGTGATATTTGGGGGAGCCTTTCATATTATATAATAAGCTTTCCGTGTAATATATATTTCAAATATGATGAGGCTAGCTCAAAAACTGTAGAAGATATACGCATCTCCGTTTTTTTTTTTTTGGTGGGGGCGTGGCAGCGATTTTTGGTGGAGGTGGAAAATATTCACATTTTATCGATTTGCGATTTGAGATGTATGGACATGTTATCGATTTGCCAGCCTACTAGTGGGCGTAGCACAAAAATCTTATTACTTTGTCTAAACCAGGTAACTACAAGTGTATATCCAAAGTTTCAAGTCTCTAGCTTTAATAACGCCGAGAAAAGTTGAGTGACGGACATTGCACAAACCCAATATACTAATTTCACTTCGTGAATGAGAGTAACAATAAAGTACAAATTTCTCCCAATATTTATTTTTGATATAGAAGCTAAACAGCTAATAAAATGTGCAAAAAAATTTCAAAATGTAACATTTTAACATAAAAAAACATAATAATAAATTCAGTCTTTATATATATGCCCATGATGAATATGTGAAGACTAAATCTTATTTAGAAAATAACATGTATTTGTTTTTATAATTAAAAAAAAAAAAAATATTTGATATCAGAAATTTTGGGGCAGGAATGTGCTTTTATCAGAAATTTTAAATATCCTTCGTCACAAAATGTTATATCAGAATATGTAAAGACTAAATCTTATTTAAAAAAAAATGTATTTTTTTATAATTTGGAAAAAAAAGCAATTTTTGATATCAGAAATTTTGGGGCTGGCATGTCCTTTTATAGGAAATTTTGAATATCCTTCGTCGCAAAATTTGATATCAGAAAATTTGGGGCTGGAAAGTGCTTTCGCCCCTAGATTTTTACCTCGTGTAGAGATGTTTTTGTTTGATGGCTTACTTTTGACAGTTTTACTTTGTCAAAAGGAGTTTAGTTTTGATATGTATTAATATACAGGATTACCATGATGATAAATCCTCAAATAATTTGAGGATGGAACTTGCAACAAGTATAAGGGAATGAAGAAAAGTACCGACATTAACATTTTATATTGATAAGCATTTTATTTCAGAAGACGCCATTCTCAATTACAGATTGATATGGTAAGGCGCGTGCTATATTTTGTATTTTCTACTAAGAATTTATAATTTATAATTCCGTCAACTGATTTTGATTACATTTTTATTTTTATTTCAACTTTTGGTAAACATAAATATTATAAAATATACAGCAAAGAGAATTTTTACCTTTATTTTCACATTTTTCATACAGAATTAAAATTTGTATTAGGAAAAAGACCATTGGAATATTTGTTTACGTTTTGCGGCACAATCTCAAGACAAAGTCAGCTGTTCGCGCCAGATATCAAATATTCAATATCTTAGATCAAGATATCAAAATCTTAGATCAAGATATAAAAATCTTAGATAAAGATAAAAAAATCTTAGTTCAAGATATCAAAACTCAAGTCAAGATGTATAGCTTTAAGCGTTGCGTCCACTATGTACATATGTGCATATATATATGTGCATATATATATATATATATTTGAAATAAAAAATGATAAATAAACAAAATTGGTGTGTCTGGAATAATTTATATATTTTAAATAAAACTTTTTTTTTCAGTAATTGGGGTACTTGAATCAAGAATCGAAAGTCTTCTTCTAAGTAATTTTTTTATACTTACATTTTAAGTATACAAGCACTTAACACAAGTGCAAGCTAACTTGATCAAGAGTCGTTTTACTTGTTTTAAGAACATTTTGTTCTCCCATTTTAAGCACGTAATAACTTAAATATATTAAAAGAAAACTTGGAACAAGATTAAAAGTTCTTATTTCAAGAACGTATCATACTTAATTCAAGTTTATATTGTACTTAAATCAAGAACAAAAATGTTATATCAAGTACGTTTTGAGCTCACTTTTTAAGTTTGAAAATACTAAAATACTTAAATTGTCGGACTTAAGAAATCGTACTTGATATAAGTTCAAGCTTCTTGACTTTAGTATTTTCAATCTTAGTGAGATATCGAGTCTTAAATGTGGGGTTTTGAGTACGAAATACTTAATTTTTTTCCTCTGTATACAATAAACAGGAATATCTTAAAAAACGAAACGAAACTCAATGCCCACAATATATTAATCAATTATCGAAATCGTAGGCGCCGTTTTATCGTTTCATCGTAAATTATCAAAATATGATATTAAAAACGGGTTTTCACCTGTAGTACCAGCACACTTAAGAGCAAAAACGCCAAGGTACGCATAAAAGCTCTTAAAAATACCTTTCAAACATTGTATAAAACAGACCTTATGTTTGGAAACTGTGGGGACTTAGCGGTTTTAGCGTTTTCCCACCAAACTAGCGGGTTTTTTTTTCCACAAAAGTCGTAGAACAAAAGTTTCTTGGGTTATGATAGGGAACAAGCCTACAAAGTTCCATAAAGCCATCTCAACGCTATCTCATTTTTACCGAAACTGACACCAAATTTTCGGAAACACAGAAAATTTTAATAGGTACGGCACCATTCGACGCGTATTTGAAAATTTTTAGATGCCTGAACGATTTTCTGAAAGCCCCCATGAATCAGATGAGCTATCACCTGTTGTGCTATGTTTTTCTTTTTTTCTTTCTTTTCTTTCGATTGATGTATCACTCGATCTGATCGGACTATCGTAGCAAAACTTCAAAAGTTCGCGTATCTATTGCTAATCGTTTTTGCACACTACGTCGGGCTTCGCCCCTAGTGCAGACTACCGTCCGTAGTGATAATATGTGAGTATTAAATTAAAAAATAAAAAAGTTTTCCTCTGCGTAGTCACAATTCTCACTTAAACAGCGTGTTAGACATCATCGACACCAACCATTTCGTTTTTGACGAAATGCACATTCAGTTATCTAATTGCCTAGCATATTCAATAAGAATCAACATCAAATTCCAATTAACAATGGCCGAGTATAACAAAGACGGTGTGTGGCTTGGGTGGCTGTTTCTAGGATAACAATTTAAATTTTGTCAAGGTTAATAATTTTGAGTTTTATATATATATTTATACATATAATTTATCTGTGTATGTATGTATTCATAACCGGAAGGTTATATATGAGCCTATATAAATTCTAAGAATTTTGTTTTTTCTGAATATTTATAGGAAATTATTTGTTTGATTAAAGAAAATAGTTAAATTTTATTCTTAAAATCTTTCATATTTCTTTTTCCATAAGTTTTTACAAATAATTGAATGGGTTCATTTAGGTAATCATTTGTTTGATAAAAGAAAAGAGTTAATTCTATTTCCTATAATCTGTCATATTACTTTGTCCAAGAGTGTTTATAGATAATTGAATAATTAATAATAATTTTAGCCGCATTTTATACTGCACCACCGCACTTCCAGTTGATTAAGTTGTGACAAAACTCAACTCAAGTTATATGACAATTGCACAATCGCAAATAACCGCATACAAAGTCTAAGAATGCGAAAAAGTGTAGCAAGTCAGCTCCATCTACCAGCCATTGATCACTTAATTTACCATGCGACTTAATTTAACATTTATCCAACATTATGCTAATGAAAACCAAAGAAAAACAACCATGGGTTCAATGGGTTCATGGTATAAAAAACTAAAAATTATAGCTATAAATGTAAAATCAATAATTAATATAATCAGGATTATAACTTCAAAAATGCATAGAAAAATACCAACCGGACATTGCACTATTATACGAAACCAAACTCAATCCAAGAAATAAAGTGTCCTTCAAAAAAGGATAGATCCAATGCAAAAAGAGCAGGAACGGCAATACTTATTAAACAAGATCTAAAACACGATACATACTCTTGTCACCATATAGAAAATCTGACAACACTAGAAACTTGTATTTTAACAATTTTAACCCGAATACAGCCATCTGTATTCGGGTGTCCCCGACTAGGAGATACCCTGAACCCAGCTTCGAGCTGTCGTTACCCAGAACGGTGGCCAATTGTCCCTACTATCGGTCCTTAGTGATGCAACGTCTTGCCACTCCAAAAAAACGGACACGAGCTAGTACGACCTTCGTATTTTTCTATTTTTGTATTTACTTTGTTCGGTTTGTATGATCGGCTTACTCTATCGATGCGTAGTAAACAAAATTTATTGCCTTGCTCTTTACGCATATGTGTTGATCTCTTTCCCCCGCTTACGACAGTGTGCGGACATGTATGTACATGTTGTTGTTTTTGTGCAAGAAAAGAAGCAGAAAAAATAGCAAAAAAGACGCGCTGCTGCGTCAAAGTTAGTTGAATTTCCAAAGTGCAAGTGAAAAGATGTGTGACGGGAACAGCTCAGTATGAAGCCAAATAAACAACAACAATAAGTAAACGCAAAATAAGTAAGTACAAGAAATATTCTGAACATTATAATGTAACAAAACAAAAACAAACATATTCTTTTTTAAAGAAAGAGGAAAAGAGGTAAGTGCTAATTGTGAATTTATTCATTATTTAGATTATATGTATGTATGAACAAACATGTAAGAACATGCATTCATTTTATTTTTATTATTTATGTATTTAAGGTGCATATATATTTAAACATATTTCTTTTCATGTTTTTTTTTTTTGCAGGTAGTACATTTGTTGAAATCCACAATATCAGCAATTTATTTATAATATAATGGCAGACTCCCTTTCGATGTCATATGTACCAAAACACATAGGAAAATTAAGAACATAAATAAATAAATAAATTAATATTATTAAATTATCATTGGTTTTTTCATTAGCGGGCATATAGTATGTAAAACATTTTTTCAGTACAGTAGCCGGCAAAGCAGGGATACTCTCCTATCCCTCAGGGGTGCACCGCCGTCCCAATCGACCACTCGTCTGACCCCTGATGACCCAGAAAGGGTCAGCGCTGTCCCTTCGTCTATCCACCGGGGGAATAGGGTGCGGCCGATCGGCTACTCGCCTAACCCCTGGTGATGCAACGTCGTGCCAATTCGCCACTCGCTCGATACCCAAGGGTACATCGCCGTACCAATAGCCGAACGAAACACGATCGACGGTCTGCCTCTTTGCAACGACGTGCCAATTGACACCATCCTATGGCATGCCAAAGTTAAACGTCCCAGTAAAATGCATTGTCAAGGGTTTGCCCAGGGACGGGTTCGTAGCACCGCAGACCGGAGATACACTCATAATCTGCATATATTACAAGAACATATTAAATTAAATTTAGTGGCTCTAGCTCTCTATCTCGATAATTACTGATAATAAGAAAGCGAAGCGAGTTATTGATCATTTAAAATAAACTTGATCTGCGTATGGTATAATTATTATTATTATTATATATTATATGGAAAAGATTATTATAGTTGGAACATAAAATCCGAAATGGGTTATGGTTAGCATAGTTATTATTACAGGTTTGAATAGAGGTTTTTATCTTACCCACAAAAATTAATATACACATAAAGTTTTTAAAATAAATGTTCTTTATATTGTAAGCATAAAAAATTTAACACATGTTAATCTAAAACACGAAAAAAGTCGACAACAAAGTAGACATTGTTGTTAATATACTAGAGCTCCTAATCACGGGACATTGTATTACTTTAAATTCTTTGTAAAATAATTTTGTTAGCTTATTAAACCACTAAACCGTCCGTATGTCCGTACGAACGCAATTTTTTTCGCCGGTATTGAAGCTAGTGACTTGAAATTATAAATATAAACTCGTGTATACGCTCGTCAGATAAAGTGTTGAGGGTTTCGGGTTGCGCCCACGGTGGGCGTAGCAATTCGATTAAATCAATATATCTCCCTCAATTTTAAAACTAGATGCATAAAATGTACACCGACAGATGGCTGATGACCTCCTCTTAAGATCGCATCCAAACTTTTTTGACTACACCCACAATGTCCAAAACTCGATATGTGCACAACATCAATAAGACCAGTGCAACATATCAAGTGCCAACTATTGCATACTTTTTGGTACTTATTATTTGGTTTCATTAGAAAAGTGTTGGATAACCGTTCAATTAGTTTGTCACATGGGAAATTAAGTGGTCAGTGACCACTGGTCGGTTAGATGCTAGACTTTTTCGTATTCTTAGAATTTGTGTGCGGCTGTTTGCGATTGTTCACTTGTCATGTAACTTGAGTTGAATTTTGTCACAACTTGATCAACGGGAAGTGTGATGGTGCAGTTAATTAATTATTTAAATTGATTAAATTAATCAAACATTTAAATTTTCTAAATTTATTAAATAATTAATTAATGAATATGCTGATAACCTCCTCTAAAGAATGCACCAAATTTTATTTGGCTACGCCCACTACCGCGCCCACAATGTCTAAAGCTCGATATGTGCACAACATCAATGATGCCAGTGCAACGTATCAAGAGCATATTGCAAACTTTGGTAATTATTATTTGGTTTCATTAGAATAGTGTTGGATACTGTCTTGATTCTTCTAATAATTCAAACTTTTTCCAGTTCATGACAATTTCTTAAAATTATATTCTTTTTGCTTTCTGTTAGAATTTTTTCAATTAATTCTTTTAAATACTTTTATTTGAATTTCGTCACACTTGAGGTTTAATGGTTGGTGGCGTTGGTGTCTAACGCGGGGTCTGCGTATTAATTCTGCGATATGTCCGGGTTCGGGGAGACAAATTCCTTTTTTGTTTTTTTTTTCTGCTTGTTTATTATTTTTTTGTGCACCCATAATGCTAGGTTACATGTTTTCGTTGTTATTACACCGTGAACGAGTATTCCGCTGTCGGTTACACCCGACTGCAACGTTCTTACTTGTTTTTATTTAAAATAAAAAATAAAAATAAAAGTTTTTTTTAAATATCTTTTGCTGAAATATATTTTTTTTAAATTATGTGGTTATATCACAAATTACATCAATGTAATTATAAATATGTTGTATGTAGGTTATGTATATATATGTTGTAAGATGAATATTCTAAATATGTGTATAGTGACGTCTTAGAACTTACTCGGCTTTCAATCGAGGCAAAACCTATTTACTTCTTCTTTGTACCTGCAAACCAAAATATCGCAGAAAGTGACTGCTTACCCAATTCTGAACAATTGGCCCAGCAAGCTCTGTCCCAGCTGCAGAAAAACTTGTGTTACGTTAAAAAAAAAATTATGAACTTAATTTATGTGTTTCATTTATGTATTCCATTGGCAATCAAAATCAATCAATCAAAATGTAATATTTTTAAGTCATTTTTCGATTTGTAAGATCTTAAGATGGTTTCAAAGCGATCACATCACTCAAAAAACAAAAATTCATTATTACATTCTTATTTTTTACTATATTGATGTATCATGATCTATAATAAATATATTGTAATACGTAAGTACATGCCAATGCAAGGAGCGTATAGAAAAACTACAGAAGCTAGAAAGAACAAATAAAACAGGTAAGAACTTTCAGACGGGTGTAATCGACTACGCAATTCTTGTTTACCTTTTTTTATTAACCGTCTAATATATAATAATATATTATATATAATAATTTAATAATATATATATATATATATATATATTTATATTTATACTATATATACATATTTATTTTTAGGAAATATCGATTTTAGAAATATTTTCTTTCACAAAACTGCTTATTTGCTTATCCTATCTCTAAAATTGAAAAATGGGAGATATGAGATTTGCGGCTTACCCGCCCCAAGATATAAGAATTTTATCGATTATATCATAAAATCAATCGGTCAAATAGGAAGTTTTATACATTCTGCTTCTGTCACTTTCTATGTTACTTAAAAAAACTTTTCTGACTTACTGTTTGTATAAAACATGCAGATTTCAGTGGGATTCAGGCTCAAGGTTTAAGTTCCATAAGGGTCAGATAGGAGAAGTATAACGCGCAATGTTGGCCTCTTTATTTAGTAACAATTATAATCTAGTAACGCGTATTCTTTCAGTCGGGAAGTTTCAACTCAGCGGCAAGACTTGTATTTAAAGTACAACCCTATTGGCTTCATAATACTTTCATGAATAAAATTACTTTGCTTACCATAAAAGCTATACAAATAAATAACAAAATATAAATAATGCCAACAAACACATAAATGATCACAGGTAAGTTCAGTAAACATATTTGTTAAACATTTTTGAAATTCTTTTCCAAACAAAGTCACTGAAATAATTGTATTTACAATTTTCAAGGTCCTCTTGGTTTATTTATTACACCACAGCTTTCTATGCGTACATATGTACTGCATACATACATACATACATACATACACACAGTCTAACCGCTTGTGGGGTGTGCGGTGAGTAAATGGAAGTGGTATGGTGATGGGTGCATTGCCTTTTCTAAGGGTTAATTTTCAGCGCCCTAAATACAACAATGTTAAGGATTCTCGTCGAAAGCTCGTCCAATACAGGCAGGTAATATCCTGAATTGCCCAAACCGATTTAACAATTTTGAACATGCAAGTGACTCCGATATTGTTGGTTTAATTTACGCTAATTATAATTAATTACTAATTTAATTACAGATAGTAACAAAAGCAATCTCAAAAATGTTATGTTTCGGCCAACCACTTTTCTCTCAGCAGCTGCGTTGGCCCCATCTATAAATTCTTGAATAACTTCTAAACTACAAGTATGATCGTTATGAAATTTTCAGGACATAATAAGAACATTCAAAACTATGTACAAACAAAAGCGCTGTAGTACTTGAATTGCATTTTTTGATATATGGGGCGAGTGGGAAGTATCCAAAATCCGATACATTCCTGATTTGCGTCTAATTTACGAGAACATAAATAAGAAACTAAATTTGGTGGCTCTTATAGCCACCTCCGAGATATACTAAGAAAACGCAGCCTTAAATCGATTTTTCGCGATTATAATGAAACGGAGCAAGATATAAAAAAAAGAGATAAACTTGCTCTGCGTCTGGTTTAGGAGACATGGGTAAATCGACTCAGCTCGTCGTCCTGATCAAGAATATAAGGGGTATGAAAGGCTTCTTTCTGACTGTAACTTACATTTGCACAAAAACCATTTTACCCCATTTATCCTTTTTAAATGAGGGTATAAAAACAAAAACCATAATTATTTTTAAAATCTAATTTTCTTGACTGATAGTTCCTAGACTAAGACTAACAGAAACACGTAAGAACGTTGCAATCGGACGTAACCGATTGTGTACACGGTCTTAATTACTATTGTTATTTTAGAAAAATGTAGTATTTTTCTTTTTTTTTTTATGGGAGGTAATCGGAGAATGATACTAAATTTGGTGATTTTAGTTCTAAAATTGTGGGAGATATGGATTTTCGCGGCTACAAGATATATGGAATTTATCAATTTGCCACGGCCCCAGTGAGCGTATTCAAAACATTTTTTGAGATCTTTAGAGGAGATCATTAGTAATTTGTCTGAAAAAATTATGTAGCTAGCTTTAAAACCACGGGAAATATGTAGATTTTTATCGATTTGTCAAGTCCCCAGTGGGCATTGCAATCTTGAGGTCATTGTAATCTGCCTGAAAAAAATGTATGTCTCTAGCTTTAACACTGAGGGAGAAACATCGATCGTCGGTAAGGATCTTTAAAAGACCAGTAATCTACCTTTCAAATTAGGGGACTCTAGCTTTACAACTGTGGAAGACATAGGCTATCGCGATTCGTGGGGGCGGGATGGCTGGGTGGCGTTATAGTGGTTGTGGCCGGAATGTCAATGTCGCAATTTTTTGGGAAGGTCACTAGCACATACCAAATTTGGTGACTCTAGATTTAAAATTGTGGAAAATATTCATCTTTTATCGATTTGCGATTTGAGGTGTATCGACATGTTATCGATTTGCCAGTCTCCTAGTGGGCGTGGCACACAAATCTTAACAAAAAATCTAGCTTCAATAGCGCCGAAAAAAATTGCGTTCATCCGGACAGACGGACGGACAGCATGAAGGACATTGCACAAACCCAATATACTAGTTTCACTTCGTGAACAAGTATAAAAAGTTAGAGTGCTCTAATCAGGAATGCTAGGAGGTACCCTGAACCCAGCTGCGACCTGTCGTTACCCTGCAGAAGAAGTTTATAAGTTATTCAAGAATTCATTTTCGACAGTGGGGCCAAGCGCTGCCGATATGTAACGCAGCAAGCTGCGAATGGAAAGAAGTTTTCATGTATGTAACAGCTCGCCGCTGGATTCAGGGTATATTCTAGTCAGGCCCACCCGACTTGAGCCATCTTACTTGTTATACCCTGAACCCATTGAAAATGGGTAAAAAGGGTATAATGGTTGTGTGCAAATGTATGTAACAGGCAGAAGGAAGCATCTCCGACCCTATAAAGTACACATATTCTTGATCAGGACGACGAACTGAGTCGATTTAGCCATGTCCGTCTGTCCGCCTGTATGAACGCAGCGATCTCGGAAACTACAAAAGCTAGAAACCTAAACTAAACGACTATAGATTCTCCTAATCCTACGCAGTACAAGTTTATAATTTTTTTCGATATCTTGTTATCGATAAAAATCAATTTTAAGACTTGGTTTTCTTGGCATATCTCAGAGACTATAAGAGCTAGAGCCATTTAATTTAGTTTATTATGTAATGCTCGTAAAGGATTCGCAGATTATAAATATTTCGGATTTTTGATACCTCCCCCCGTTCGACCCCCATATCAAAAAAACGCAAATCAAATACTACAGACTTGCGCTTTGGTTTGTACATAGATGCTCTTATTAAACACTGAAAGTTTCATAGCAATCATACTCTTAGTTTAGAAGCTATTCAATTTGTATTATTTTCTATAGTGGGGCCAAGCGCAGCCGATGTGTAAAGTGCGCAGATTAGTTCGTGCGTTTGTGTGTGTGTGTATGTGTGACTTTCTGAATGAGTCGGGTGCGCCCGACTAGAGGCATCTTACTTGTTATTATTTAGAATTGATATAATATTAAATTAAATATTCTTCGTCACAACATTTTATATCGGAAATTTTGTGCTTTTGCCCCTAGATCATTACAGCGTGTAGAGGTGTTTTTGTTTGATATCAGAAATTTGTTGGATTACTTTTGACAGTTTTACTTCGTCAAAAGGTTTTGATATTTATTAATATACCCAATTACCATGGTCAAGAATCGATCCCATATTACTTGGCTAATAACAAAACCAGAGCACTTAGTCCCGACCCCTAATCTTAGCTAAACTCTGCCTGACATTCGCTTCTCCATACATTTCTCCGAAAACTATCGTTCAAATATTTTGAGGATAAAACATGGAACAAGTATAAGGGAATAAAGAAAAGTACCGACATTCACATTTTATATCGATAAGCATTTTATTTGAGATGACGCTATTCTCAATTGCAGATTGAAATGTATTTTCTACTAAGAATTTATAATTTATAATTCCGTCAACTGATTTTGATTAAATTTTTATTGGATTTTATCTTTTGGTAAACAAACAAAATCAAAACAAAGTGGCAGAGTGGCTAGTCCGCTATCAGTTGGGGAACACTGGGAACACGATCATAATAAATATTATAAAATAGACAGCAAAAAAATATTTTTACTTTATTGTTACATTTTTCATAAAAAAATTTTATTTTTATTAGAAAAAAAAACCAACGGCCATCAGCTCCAAAAATGTATATTTTTTCCGAATCGCTTACAGCTATATATCTATAGAACACTATCACATATTGAGTAATGTTTTTTCTTCTACATTTAATGATAGCTTTCGGTCGGTATATCACTCGGACTATCGCAGCAAATCTTGAAAAGTTCGCGTATATATCCCCTTTTGCACACGTGCTTCGCCCCTAGCGCAGACTACCGTCCGCAGTGATCATCGGTGTCCTCGCATTAAGTTGCACTTGGACCAATAAGTTTGTTACGTTTAAAAAAACTTGATAAGCAGTACGAAGAAAACTCCCTTAATAGCGTCGGATAGCGCACCAGGCAACACCTCTACCACCGAGCAGAATTCTTATTATATATGTCAAAGCCTGAGCTTAGAAAATAGAACACATGCACAAACAATCGCATTATAGTTCGAATATGAATATGAATATGAGCTCACGCATATGAATGTGCATATACATATGTATGTATGAATGTGTGCACACGCATGCGGAAAACGTCTGCTCTTGGCGCTTGTCACCACGTGGTTTGGACAATATACAAATACATTTTCTTTAATAATTTCTATGTTTCTTAACCGATTTTAATGAAATTGGTTTTAATACATTCATATTGTCCTATAGTACATATATAATGACGAGCAGCCTAAGTAGTAAGAATTGGGGCTATATTTGCAATTACAAATGTTTTTTCTGTTAATAGGGGAAATATTCATAATCTGTGTATCCTTTTCGAGAACATATTAATCCAAATTTGGTGGCTCTGGCTCTTATAGTTTCTGAGATATGCTCAAGCGCTTAACCCCCAGTATGGAAATTTAATTCTAAAATAACTTATAAACTAAGAATGCGTTCGTCATGAAATTAAGGATAACTAGGAATACGATCGTTATGAAATTTAGGATTCGTTATGAAATCGATAAGCAGTGAAAACGGGGCAAGTTATCGATCATTTGAAATAAACTTGATCTGCGTATGGCATATAAGAATCTAAACAGTCCAAGTCCAGCCCCTGCAGTCACTGCTGATCAAGAATATTTTTACTTTATGGGGTCGGAGATGCCTCCTTCTGCCTGTTACATACATTTGCACAAAACCATTATATCATTTTCAATGGATTCAGGGTATAAAACCAAATCAAGCTACTTGTTACTGGTTACAGAATTATTTTCTTCATGTGAACAAGTCGTAACGTCGAACTTAGGTTTATGATCAAAAATGACACCTGGATCAACAACTATATTAGCGGTATAATTTTCACCTTTAAGCGGTGTGTTGTCAAACTTGTTCGGAATCATTTAAAGATAACTTCTATAGTACGTCAGCAACTATGATTATCTTGACAGTTGGAATGAAAGGCGATGACTGCGGCTTGTAAGAGGTTACTTAAAGCCCTATTCTTATAAGCAAGAAGCAGCTTTGCATCATCGGCATACAATAGTACGTGAAAGTCAGACTGTACCAAGAGAAGGTCAATTAAGAAGGTTGCAGTCAGATGCAACTGACTGCGCAATACTGGTTCACAATACACTAACAGCTTTAAACAGTCAAAAACGGTTTTAATTAATATTGTTATTTTGGAATAATATAGATTTTTGATAGATAGAGTGGAAGTTATCAGAAAACTGTCTGCAAAATGATGTGACTGTGGCTCTAAAATTGAGGGAGATATGGTGGAATGTGATGGATGAGGTCTTCAGTAATCGGTCTGAAAATATTTCATTTATCTATCATAAGAACTGAGGGAGATATTTATATTAAATCGAACTGCCACGCCCCCAGTGTGCGTAGCCGAAAATAATAACACTTCGTCTGACGCACAGGCACATAGGCACAGACGGTCGGACGGACAGTAAGACGGACATTGTACAAACCCAAGATACTCTTTTCACTTCGTGAACGAGCTAGGTTGTTGTAGGATGTTATCGATTTTAGAAAACCGGGGTGGGTTATCGATCATTTGCAACAAACTTGATCTGCGCGTGCCATGGACGAGCTTTATGCGGAAACTTAAAGGCTCTAGCTCTCATAGTTCCCGAGATCAACGCGTTTATCAACAACTTTTACCCATTTTCAATAGGTTCAATGGGTTTAGAGAAAAAGATTATTTGCGCGTTCTTCAGAAGAGATCAACAGCAATCTGTTAAAAAAAATTCGATGTATCCTGCTTTAAATCTGTAGACAGATTAAAGCGATTTGTCACGCCCCCAGTAGGCATAGTTAACAAATGTTAACAATTTATTTGACGCGGGTACCCATGAGTATATATTTCAAATTAATATAGCGTCAAAAGCGAAAAAGATTTGGTTCATACGGACAGGCGGAACAAACAATGCACAAACCCAAAGTGAACAAATAAGATGGATCCAGTCGGGAGTGCCCGACTAGGAGATACCCTGAACTAAGCGGCGAGCTGTCGTTACATACATTTAATTAAACCCATCTGCATTCGCACGACACCACAGCCGTCCTTAGTAAAATAAAATATATATAAATAATATAAATAAATGCTCGTGCTGCGCGCGCTGTTCTTCGCTTTTAATATTTGCACGTACATTTTAGTGTGCATTTTGATTGCCTGTCAAAATTAAAAAATCAAAGCTTATTTAATATTTATGTATTTATTTATTAAAAACAAATCGATTCTAATTTTTCTTTGCGTTTCGATACATATTAATTTCTGATATTGTGGATTCCAACATATCTAAAGATCAAGGCAACATATTTTTTTTTACTACGCAGCGATAGAATAAGCCGATCATACAAACCTAGCAAAGTAAATGCAAAAACAAAGGCTGTGCCCGTTCGTGTCCGCTTTGGACTGGCAAGGCGTTGCATCACTGAGGACCGATAGGAGGGGCAATTGGCCGCCGCTCTCACTGCTGGGTTTCGAATTCGAAAAAGAGCTCAAGCTTATGAATGTCTGCAGATAATGTCTGCGCTTGGCGCTTAATTTTTTTTATATGGAGGAAGGTATTCAAAATCCGATATATTCATAATCTGCGGATTAAAAAACAAATGGCTCTTATACTCTCTGAGATATGCTGAAAAAGTCGGGTCTGCGTATGGTATATACGAACCTAAAAAGTCCAAGTTCAGCTCTCTAGACCTTGTAGTCGCTGAAATCGATGCGTTCATACAGACGGACAGACAGACGGAAATGGCTAGATCAACTCGGCTGTTGATCCTGATCAAGAACATATATACTTTATAGAGTCGAAGATGCCTCCTTTTGCCTGTTACATACATTTGCACAAAACCATTATACCTTTATTACCCATTTTCAATGGGTTCAGGGTATAAAAACGGAACTTCAAAATTTGGAGTATGCAATACTGGGGCCTTACACATCTCAACTTTCAGAGCTTGAAATTCGAATTCGAATTTCTTTCGTGCAGTTAACGAGTCAGTCAATGGCGAAACTATCGATGCGTAATTTCGAATAATACAAATGAATGCTCGCACCGCGCGCTCGCTTTAAATATTTGCAGACAAATTTAAATATGCCGTAATTGGGAAAATTCTCGCTAAATTCTCACAATATAGGAAACTATATCTTTAAAATGTTGGTTGCAGTTGATCTGCGAAAGCTTTTTGAGACTGTGAATGCCATATACCAAATTATTTTATTGCTCCAGAATATTTCAAATCGCCGATGTCCCACCATTAAGTTGCACTTAAACCAATAAGTGTGTTAAGTTCAAAAAAAAAAAAAAAAATACAAAAAAAAATAAAATACAAACTTAAATAAACAGTACAAAAACTCCGTTGACAAGGACCCGTATAAATGCTTACTTATGTTTCACTGTTTGGGCTAATTGGCTTAGTCTGTAAACATATTATGAATTAGTCAGCCAGCTCAAGCCTTTTTATGCCCTGCACGCATTAAAATTAAGTAAAAACTGGTATATATGTTTTGTACAAATGAATGTGACATGGATGAGATGAGTTAACCATGCCCGTGTGGTATTTAGAATCATTTGGACGTCATATTCAAGTCCTGTTATAAAGTTCGATAAAAAAAAAATCCGTACGAAAATTATTTAAGAACGATTTTTTTTGTCTCAGGCCAAGGAAAGAAGATATAGAGCAGCTGCATAAAGTACGAAGCTTGCGAAGCGACGTGTATTTGTGTGACGGTGTATGTACTTTTGTATATATATATATATATATATATATATATATATATTATTTCACTCCAATTGGCCGCACGCATATATATCACTATGCATATATATATAAATCATATAAAAAAATCCGTACGAATATATATATATAACATTTTGTGATTCACCTGTTCCCTAAAAGGCGTGATCAAGAAATGTTAATAAAATATATGACACGGATCAACATTTAGTATATTTCAAGTTTAGTTACTTGAATTTGATAGTACGGAAAAGCACTGCGTTTATGCGGATAGTCGAAAGAACATTGCACAAGCCAGCATACCCTTTTTAACTTTTTGAATAGGGTATTAAATCAAGAGAGCTAAAATATTCGCAAAAAGTATCAGCAGCATCGATTGACTCTTCTTATGGCCACTTGTCAGTTCGTAGTGGCCCGTATCTGTATTACGCCATGCAGACACGAACATTAGCGATGTACGAGTACGTGTGAGTTACGAGTACGAGCATAATTTCTATACTTTGCGATGAAGCTTGTGTGTACTCCCACTTCAAATACAATCGAAAAGCCGATTTACTTTGTTCGAGTCGAGTGTCTCAGGAAAAAATGTTTGCTTTTTGGTTTTCAACGAAAAATTTAAGAAGAGCACGGCTTACCAAGTCGTTCCCGGTGCCGAAAAACAAACGGAAGGTTCCAGGCATCCATGCATAAGAAACGACAACAGCTACGGCTTTGACGGCATAAAGAGTGCCAGGCAACAGGAACTAAGAGCCTGGGCAAGACGGTTAAGAATGTGAATGCGCTCGCGAATTGCAAGCGACTCACGACTCACTCTAGTGCCACATCACAATACACACACTGTTTCAGGAGATTTCACATCATTTATTGTTCAAAGTCTTTTTGAAAAGCATCAGCTTCCCACTTGACTGGCTGACAATAATCTCTGTTGTTTCGTCGGCATCGGCATTGCGAATGTAATTATTGTTGTTGTTATTGTTACTGTCGGTTTGGAAGTATACGTCCAACTGTTCGAGTACCACTGTACTAAGAGGGTTGCTTTGTTGAGCGATTGACAGTGTTTTAATGGTGGCGATTACAATGATTCTTGCTGTTTACTTGGCTCGCATAGAAAACAATTAGCCATGCTGAGTGACTACGTTAGGCGATATGAACGAGAGCTTAAGAGAGGCAATGGATGTCACTCGTCTTATTGTCCTTTGGCCTCGAAATTATTGAGTACCTCTTAGCATTCCAATTAGGTTCAAGCTAAAAGTTCAAAAGTTCACAGCAATCATTAGCCAATAAAGGTTTAAAATATTTTGACCACATTCACAATGTCACTGAAAACAAATCAATAAGCAAGTATATACACAGACTTACTTATTTTATTAAAATTTTTAATAACATCATAGCTAAAAAACTTTGCAATCAGTTAAAGACATACATAGATAGATTCCTTTTAATCCTAACGTACAGAATTCATTGTTCCATTCACATAATCCTTTAATTAGAGTATTCTGTAATCCAATTTTAATTCCTCATTAGTTGAGATTATCATCATTGTGATAGAAAGGCATTTATCAAAGCATCTAGCAATAACAGTTTGTTGTGTTCACATTCGCGTTAGAAGGCAAAGGCATTGAAGTCGCTATTCACATCGCCACGGTACATCTAAGTTTCATTTTGTTCCAGCCAGCAGTCTCTCGACTCCTTTAAGTAGCCGGTTTGGGTATGAGAAATGTTGCAAAAACCCGCATTTGCGAGTATATACATACGATTGAATGACAGGCGGTCTTAAGACGTGCGGAGCCATGATGTTCTAGTGCTGAAGGCATTTTACTAAGCCGTCGAGATTCACTGAGGTAATCCTCAACAAGAAACTCAGTAAATCCGAAAGTGTTTCTTGGATTTTATTATTTAAAGTGATTAAAAGTTATTGTTGCCGGCTGCCATTGACGTTGCCTCTGCTTTTCGACTTTTCATTCTATGAGAACACTTTGGGGGCTTTGCTAAAAAGTGATTATGTAAGCACAATAAAATCTTAGTTGTTCTGTTGGAGACTCATGC
Source organism: Drosophila colorata (assembly GCA_035041545.1). NCBI lineage: Eukaryota > Metazoa > Arthropoda > Insecta > Diptera > Drosophilidae > Drosophila > Drosophila colorata. The sequence goes on along the minus strand of JAWNLD010000657.1, from coordinate 691,207 downwards.
TTACATTTTTGCAATCGAATCATTTATTCCTTGGTTTCCCATGTTCGGGATATGTCTTTCAAATATTAAACTCATTTCGAAACGTTCAAGAGCAACAAAAAGTGCTCTCTTCGACATTAATCAAATCATTTCTGGCTTACATTAAATCTAAAGTTGTTATTTTAATTCCACATGGCTAAAACAATTAAGAATATTGCAATCGGGGGTACTTTGGTACTAATAATTTAAAATAACAGGCACATAATAATTTAAAATATTCGAAAGAGGAAACAAGAAACATTATATTTATTTTATTTTTTTCATACCCATTTTCATACCCTGAACACTGTGAAAATGGGTAAAAAGGGTATAATGGTTTTGAAAAATGTATGAAACAGGCAGAGGAAGGCATCTCCGACGCCTTAAAGTATGTATATTCTTGGTCAGGATCACTAGCCGCGTCGTTTTGGCAATGTCCGTCTGACCGTCCGCTGTCTCTATGAACGCGTCGATTTCAGAGACTACAAGAGCTAGAGAGCTGAATTTTGACTTTTTCCCGTTTTCTTATTATTATTTTTCGGTTTTTTAACCGATTTTTCGAGCATATCTTAGAAATCTTAGTTTGTGCTCGTAAAGGATCCTCAGATTATTAATATTTTGGATTTTGGATACCTCCCCCCATTTGCCGCACATGTAAAAGAAAGCAGTTCAAGTACTACAGACGTGCTATTAGGTTTCAATGCTCTAGATACGTCCTGAAATTTTCAAAACGATCATACTTTTAGTTTAGAAGTTATTCAAGAATTTACTTTCCAAGCGCAGCTGCTGAGAGTATAATGCGCTGCAAGTGTGTGTGTATGTGTGATTTTGTGGTTTGGTGTATGAATGCAAATATGTTTTAAATGTGTGTCACGACAGATCGCCGATGGGTTCAGGGTACCCCCTAGTCGGGCCGTCCGACTAGAGCACTTTTACATGTTAAATATTAATATATATGAAATGGCAATTAACACATGTTTCACACTTTTCGGGTGCAAAGGTTTTGTATTATCCACCCTCCTGGTTTGTGCAATGTCCATCTGGCTGTCCGTCCATCCTTATGAACTTAATTTTTGCACTCTATTAAAGCTAGAGACTGGAAATTCTGAATATATACTAGTGCCAAGATAAAGTGTTGAGATATTAGGGTACTTCCAATGGGTGCGTGGCAATTTAATAAAATCGATAGATCTCCCTTAATTTTAAAGCTAGATACGTACATTTTTCAGACGAATTACTGATGACCTCCTGTAAAGATCGCATACAAAATGTTTACGTTACGCCCACCTTAGGCACGCCTCCAAAGATCGATAAAAGCCATATAGTTTGAGGGCGAGTTTGGGTTGCCCAAGAAAATCCATAACTACCAAAATTTCAGAGCCAAATTTGGCAGGCAGTTTTCTGATGTCCTCATCCACTTATCGAAGTGAAAAGAGTATATTGGGTTTATATAATGTCCGTCTTACTGTCCATATGAACGCAAGTTTTTCGTCGCTATTGAAGATAGAGACGTGAAATCCGGAATATATTCTCATGTTTACCTGCCCCAGATAAGGCGTGGCAGTTCGATTAAACTCTGTATCTCTCCAGTTATAAATCTAGATGCCCTTCTAAAGATCACCTTTTTGGATACGGCCACTCCGCTTCCATAATACACAAAATTCGATATATTCAATGCATAAAATCTCCAAGCAACATTTTTTTACGCATGTGCTTTGTTTTTATATCCTCCATTAAAAGTGGTTAAAAAGGGTATAATGGTTTTATACAAATGTATGTAACAGGCAGAAGAAGGCATCTCCGATTTCATAAAGTATATACATATATTCTTGGTCAGGAGCAATAGACGAGTTGATCTAGCCATGTTCGTTTGCATATCAGGTTTATTTCGAGTTATTACACACCCTGTTTTCTTATTATCAATTTTGGGATTTTGGATGCCATCCCTTAACTCGCCCAAAATATTAACAGGTGAGATGGCTCTAGTCGGGAGCATCCAAATCTATGTAAAAACTAAAGCGCAGACTTGTAGTATTTAATTTGCGTTTTTTTGATATGGGGGGTGAATGGGGTATCTAAAATCCGCAATAGCAATATCCGCAATCTGCGTATTACTTACGATCACATAGTAAACCAAATTTGATGGCTCTAGCTCTTATAGTCTCAGAGATATGCCAAGAAAACCAAATCTAAAAATCGATTTATATGGACAGTAATGATACCGAGCGAGATATGAAAAAAAAGATAACCTTGTACCGCGTATGGATTAAGAAAATCTATAGCCGAAAAGTTTAGGTCTCTAACTTTAATAGTTTCCGAGATCGCTGCGTTCATACAGACGGTCGTGGCTAAATCGACTCAGCTTGTCGTCCTGATCAAACATATATATACTTTGTGAGGTCGGAGATGTTTCCTTCTACCTCTTATATACATTTACACAAAACCATTTTACCCTTTTATCCATTTGCAATGAGTTCAGGGCGATGCAACGTCGTGCCAATTGTCACCGTCCTATGACATGTCAGCGGGAAACGTCCCAGTAAAATGCATTGGCACGGGTTTGACGAGTGGTGGCTTCTTAGCATTTTCTGCCGGCGAAAACATTGTCACCGACCTGATTCCGCGAACTGCAGGGTATAGTCTCCAAGCACATACATAAATGCTTATACATGTACAAAAATTAAACCTTTTTTGCAACATACTAACGCGTAGGTACCCCGATGAGCCGAGATTTTTAAGAAACACCATGCAGAGTGAGTGACACACTATACTATCGGGGCTCTCCTAGATCTCAATGCTAAGCAGTGAGTCTGCATAGCAAAGCCCTCTTTCGCTCATGAGGCTCTGAGTTTAGCCACTAACCAAATAACATATAACAAATAACATGTTATTTGGTTAATGATTTAGCTCGAGCTCTCAGCGATCTCACTCTCTCTGGTCATTAAAAATAAGTGCTAGGTGGGATTTCACGAGCACGAACATTTTTGCAACCACTTTTTTGTCGATTTGACGACCTTATGTATTGTACGCTTAGTGCTGTTACATATATTTTCACTAAGCCATTATACCCATTTTCCCCTTTTTAATGGGTACAGGGTATAAAAAGAACAGAAAATAGTTACAACAATATCTACAAATTCGGCTAATTTCATATTTATTAACATAAATTAATTCTTATTTTTTAACATTTACATACATATGTAACGTCTCGGATCGCATATGTTAGTGACACGAACTCATTCAAATCTATTTTCTACTGTACACATCACCTTCAACAACTTGGGTCACCACTGAAAGCTTATTGACAAAGTATAAATTCCCTTTGAAAAGCGAAATACAACAGTAAAATACTCACATTCTCGTTCAGTAACAATAGTGTCCATTAACACGCTGCCGGCCAAACAACTTCGCTATTGATGTCATAAATTAAAATTGCAATCGCAGACCATTGATGATAAATCATACGCTCGGATGAGTTTTCATCTCGCACATGAATTGTAGCTGCCGGCGACTACTACACCCCACCCCCAAAGCTGCCCGGTGCTGATGTGACTGCTGCACGAGGAGCAGTGCGGCCACACACCAGTCAGCAGAAGCTGTGGGTGCTATACTGCGACGTGATGGGATTTTCAAAAATCCGAGCTAAATCGTTTTTGTTTGCAGCAAAGCTAACTTTGACTGCTAACTTTGTTAGAAGAGAAATTTATGTTTTATTTGGTGTCAATTTGTGGTAGAAATCATTCTCTTTATTCATAAATCGCATACAATTCGATTATTTTCGATGATTTGATTGCTTAAAATTGAATTTGCGAGATACTGAAGATACTTCAATACATGCTAGGACGTGATGATCAAACAGTGGATATGAATATACTTATGTACGTAGTTTATACGTACGCCGCTTGAGCTTAAAGCAATCATCATTCAGTGTAGGCATTTCGAAATTTAAGATTCATGCATGCTGTGCATGCACACTCACGGATGGAAGGTTTGGCTTAGAACACTCGAATCACATACTTTCTTTGTTGGCTTCAATTGTGAATGAAGGCTATGCATACGCAAAACGCTATTGATAACCCGGTGATAAAAATTTATTTTTGAGCATATATTCAAAACAAGTTAAAACAGCTTAAAACAGTCGATAACGGTGTTGGTGGTTATTATAAACTCAAAGAGTGACCTTCAAACTGTAATTTTGATTTTTTTTAATTTGTGGTGGAGTAGGTGTAGCGACCATTTTTGTTCGATATTTAGAAGAACTCATCTGTAGTCTTCTTATAAAATTTGGTAATACAACCGCAATGTCTAGATAGAGCCAGAGACTACCAAATACAAAAGTAATAGTGTGATGAAAGCAACCGCTAGAAGTTTCTGTAAGCATGTAAATCAAGTGAGAACGTTGCAGTCGAACGTAACAGACTGCGCAATACTCGTTCACGGTCTTAACACTATTGTTATTTTGGAAAAGTTTCGATTTTTTTAATTTGTGGGGGAGGGGCGTATATTTCGGCCCTATATTTATAGGAGGTCCTCAGAAAACTCCTTACTGAATTTGTAAATTGTGTGGAATGTTTGTAGTATAACCTACTTTCAGTTCAAATCAGCCAAAAATAATCTGATGATGTAGCGCTGCATTTCGAGATACTAAAGCTAAAGTTTTCGGGTGGTTCTAGGTCAGTTTCGATTCTTTTTTGACGCGGTTGAATTATTTTTTATTAACTGCGCCTCCGCTGTATCTCCTCGAAATAATGTGCACCTTGCCACATTTATGTATGTTTGTAAGTCGTTTCTATGTAAACATAATGTCATACTTGCTTTACCTTGGTGCAGGGTACGTCCTAATTGGTCCTATGAATTACCAAATCAAATTTTAAATGAGCTGATAATTCTTGCTTTTTATACCCTGTATCCATTGAAATGGGTAAAAAGGGTATAATGGTTTCGTGCAAATGTATATAACAGGCAGAAGGAAGCATCTACGACCTCATAAAGTATATATATTCTAGCCGAGTCGATTTAGCCATGACCTTCTGTCGGTCCGTCCGTCCGTCTGTCTGTCCGTCCGTATGTATAAACGCGTCGATCTCAGCGACTACAAGAGGTAGAGAGCTGAACTTATCCCAAAATTAAAATAAAAATCCCAAATCAAGTTGTACAGACGTGTGCTGTGGGTTTTACACAGATTTTAATACTCTTGTTACGTCGGAATTTCGTAACTATCCTATTCTTAGTTTAGAAGTTATTTAAGAATTAACTTTCCACAGTGGGGGCTAAGCGCAAGTGGTTGCGCAGCAAGCGGCGTGCTCTTGTGTGTAATTTTTATGTATATATATATATATGAATGCAAAGGGGTTTAAATGTATATAACGACAGCTCGCCGCTGTGTTCAGGGTATCTTCTAGTCGGGTGCTCCCGATTAGAGCCCTCATAGTTGTTTGATAATATGTACGTAAATATGCATCTTAAAATCTTTTCGAGCACTTGTTTTTATTTAAAAAGCACTGCTTGAATTTAGCCTGCTAATTCAACAAACGAAAATATATTCGTCATGCATTCCTATAATGATAATATGCTGGTTGTGGTATATAGTAAATTATATATATGTACATACATATACTTACATGTTTACTTACATTCGGGTTCAACAGACACATCTTGGCATAATTACTATACCCTGTGCTAAGACGTAAAAAGTTTTAAGGTAGTTATTATAGGGGCTTGTCGTAGATACATACATACACACATATGTGTAATGAAAAGCAGATTCTATAAAAAGTAAACTTTCTTTAAGTAACAATAGGTTACTTAGTCCTAAGCAAAATGCGTTTATCTTAAGTAAAAAAAAGCTATATTTATACCAAGAGTACTTTAGTCGGAAGTGCCCGAAGTCGAAATATATTGTATATAGATCCGAGCTGCCGTAACAATAATAGAACATATTATATATATAATATAATATATATAATACATTTAATCATGCTTCTATTCATACCTTAAAAAAATAAGTATACTCACAAGCAGGCAGCGGCTTACTTGTTACTTCAAGAAGAAAAAATGTTAGATTTCTTGAAAATGTTAAATAAACTTGATCTGCGTTTGATATAATACACGAACTTATAATCTCTGAGATCGACGCATTCATATAAACAAACGGGCTGGTGGACGGATTTGTGTAATTCCACTCGGCTATTGATGGTGTCGAAGAAAAGATATACTTGATGGGCTCACAGATACTCCATTCTCCTTGTTACATGCATTTGCACAAATCTAAGGGCAATTTCCACACATTGAGCCCTTTACCTGGCTTTATTAAGTTGATTCGTCGTCATAAGCAAGAGCAAATCATATTCATGGGCTCTGAGGTACATTTGTAAAAATATTTTAATATGGTCAACATTGATACAAAAAAATAATAAAAAATTTAAGTTTATTGGATGCTTACTTTAATATTTGGATAAGTTGAGAGCCTACATATACATATATACATACATACGTATATATATATACACATTTGTATTTCAGTAGTATGTCTATAGATAACTACAATAAAAAAATACATATTCTGTCAGGCATACACGAAAATGTGTGCGCGTACATTTGTTTGTGTTCAATAATGTAGACACTTCCGACATTTGGCACTTAATAATTTGGCGTTAAAATGTTTGTAGAAAAATTGACAGCATTCTGACAGAAAAAACGATGTGCGTACTTTGCCACTTTCTTTATCCGTTCATGCCACCCTCACATACAAGTTTCGACCACAAGCTTCATTGTGGGCCTTATGTGTCAGATCCAGCGCATTTTTGTATGTCATTCTGGGTTAGCATGCTTCACGGTCTAACTTAATACAGGCTTGGGAGTCTCCCCCTATTCTTTCAAAAGCTGGATATTCTCATGTGTAAATACATACCTACATATATATTTATGTATATATACATATGTATCTATCTAAATATATTTGTAAATACACAGCTTACCTCGCTCTGCTGTCAACATGAAATCATAAGACGGTTGTCAGTATGTATAAAAAATGTTTGAACTGTGGAAAACATCCTTCATATCAATTCTAATGCATTTGTAGTGTTCGTGTCTCAGCGTGTGGAACTGTGTTGTAATCGTAATACCCTGTTTCGTTGACTGACTAAAAGAATATGTACTTATAATAATGCCGTGTGCTCGTTTCTAGACCTATTAAAATTAATCCAATTCAGTTTCCATGTTCGATTTCAGCTAGTACCATAATTTTTAGTCAGTTTGGGAACAAATATTATTTAATGATTTCAATTAAATATTATCTTTCTTTTACTCAAGTTAAGAAAATATTATATGGGAAATAACAATTTTTTTCTATAACTTAGTATTATTCTTGTCTTATACCAAATTGTAATTTAGTTTTATCTGTTCAAACTGATTGGACTCAGTAATTCTTTTATTTTGTAATCTCTATATCATTAGAAGTATTAGAATCAAATATTTATTTTATTTGCAAAGTCTAATATAACTTCTAAAAATATGTATTCTTATTCTAAAACTTACCCTTATTAAGCAACAACATTTTCCATATGTTTGACTTTTTAATTTCAAAGACAAATGTCCAACCAATGAAAATGAAACAACGATTTTTACGTAAATTAAATTTAAATTTTAAAATTACATCTCAATATTTAATGTATAGATAATCATTAGAATTAGTAAATTTCCAATAAGTAGGTAACTCCAATCGAACAATTAATACTGATTGTACAAGGGTGCAGGGTATTCGTTCAGTCTTGTACAAGATGGTCACATTTTTGCTTGCTTTCTTTCTCAATATTAGCCGTGGATTTAGGGATTTTAAAATGATTTGCCGTCAGTGTCAAGCTCTTATGTTATGAAATAGATATACATATAGATATATATAGTTGAAATTACATTTTGGTCAACCTTAAAAATAAGAACAAATATGATGTTTGCAATTTTACCTGTTTATCTTACTATAGAAAAAAGGGTAAAATATACGTCCTTTATCTATTTTGGTTGTTTAACCTATGCCAAAATGTGTATTTCCCTTTGTGAAGTTACTGTCGTTTATAGCACCACTACACGAGCAGTCGAAAGCATATTTAAGCTCCAAAAATTATGAAATCAAATTTTCTGACGTAGGATATTAGATTTAATATATGAACAGTTCCAAATAATAAAAAAACTTTTGAATTCCGCGATGTGCCGAATATCTAGCTATTTTTATGCCCTGAACCCATTGAAGATGGCTAAAAAGGGTATAAGGGCAAAAGTATGCAACAGGCAGAAAGAAGTATCTCCGACCTCATCTCCGATTGTCCTTAATCTGATGGAAAACAGTTTGGCCAACTATTTGGCAGATTCGCCTTTATAATAATTGAAATAAACCCACAGTATCAGATTGTCGTTGACTCGCTTTCCAGGCTAACTTTAAATGGTAGTTTATGCTATCAAAACATTGCTAAAACGCTAATGCTCGACTCTTATCAACTTACAAATCAATAGGCCACTGCACAGCATAACATATTTCCAAGAATTTAGTTCCGTTACTCCTGTTTTGATCCGTTTTGATGTTGTGGTTTGCATTATGCAAACAATTACTTGACAGTGCAAAAATTATGTAAATTTGGTTTTCTTAATAATATGTTAATAATATAATAAAAAAAATTATGAAAAGTATATTTTTTTAAACAAAATATGACATAAATGTTGAAATTATGTGTGTTTTTTCATTTTGTAAACTATTGTTTAACACAGTGTATATATTCTAAGCTATCATATATAATCTAAGGATCAACATCCGTGTCGATCTAGTCTTGTCCGTCTGTATGTCCGTCTCTCCATCCGTCTGTGTGAATCATCGTTGCATTGGTGGCGAGGAAAATCGATAAAAATCATTTTATCTTGGGGCGGGTAAGTCGTCTGTTCTAAGCTGTTTTTAACGAGTATTACGCAGTTGGTTACGATCTTACTTATTTATTCAACCATTACTGAACCAAACAAAAAACGAAGAAAAGTTGTCTTCGTGGTGACAAAGATTAAATACCCTTGATATGCTCAATATATCTAAAGTTAATTTAATTTTTAACCTATTGTTCCCATAGATGGCTACATTTTAGGTAGTTCGATGCTAGTGATTTTTTGATTACAATAATTGCAAAGATGAGTTAAGATTTCTTAAAAAACAAAAGAGGTTTTGAAAACAAAAACTAATTGGGAACTGAGTTTGGCTCTAGCTCCTATATGTATTCTCTGAGATATGCTAAGACAAGCAAGTCTTAAAAAAAAAAAAATGTATGGTTTAGGAAAATCTGTAGTCGAAAAGTGTAGTTATGATCAAGAATATATATACTTTAGGGCTTCGAAGTTGCTTCCTGTTGCCTGTTTCAAACATGCACAAAACAATTATACCCTTTCAATGAGTTTAGTATATAAAACTGACAGATCTGCCCGGAAAAAGGCTGAATTGGCCACACTGTAGCTCAGAGCAATTAACTTGTGATGCCATCGTAAGAAATACATTTTGTTTGCATGACTTATTATTGTTTTAAAATAAATTCAACCTGTGAAAATGTGTGTTCTGCAGACCATATTTAAAACTCCCATATATTTATTTTTATGCTTGAGATGCAAAATGTGCATTGTATGTCCACATTGATATAGTTCTCGTGCAAACCCGCGTCAAATAAGCTCTCACAGTTTTAGAGCTGGAGTCACCATATTTGAATGAGCTAAGTTATTAAATTTCCGTCTAGCCTTGTCTCACTCCTCAACTCACAAGAAGCAATATTCAACACAATAACTCGTCTCGTCGACCTAAGCATGAATAAAATAAGTTTTTTCAGTCGGGAGATGAGAAGAGTTTGAATTCTCTCGGCAAGCGTTTAATAAATAAGTGCTAACACTTGTGCAGCCACCATTTGGATTTTAACCCCTTGAATCACCACCAAATATTATGCATTTAGTCCTGCTGGCTGTAGTGTCGTATTTAATTAGCGTCGTTACTTAAATACTTTGAAAATTTACGACTCTTTTCAACATTTTAAAAGTTAATTTACTGTAATGAGTTTACATTCCATTTTTATTCTTTATTAGTCAATGAAAGTAACTTGTCCAAAAACTCGAACTTATTCAAAGTGGCATAAAAATTAATGACGTTTGTGCCCCAAAAGTTTAACTTTGAGCAATACAAATATGCGTTGTAGAAATTAAAAATTTTCGCTCGTATGTATTTAATGAAAAGCGACGATAATCAACTCATAGATTTACCTATAGGTATCAAATAAGAGTGCTATAGTCGGGAGTGCTCCATCAGATAGGAGATAGCTTGCTCCCTGCTCCAATCTGAACATCCTCCTTCAATATGGAATATAAACGTATGCATACATTAAAGCGGACAATAAACTTACAATTGATTATACTCGTTCACGATGTGAAACTAGTATATTGGGTTTGTGCAATGTCCGTCATGCTGTCCGTCCGTCTGGAAGTAGGAATATATACTTATAGTTATCTGCTTTAGACAAAGTGTTAAGATTTTCCGTCCCCGCCCCCCATCCGTAATCGCAACAATCAATATAACTGAAGCCTCAAATCGATATCACGTATAGTCTTCCCACTGGGGACGTGGCAATTCGATGAAACCGTTATGTCTCCCTCAGCTTTAAAGCTAGATACTAGTGATGTTAAAAAATGTAAGCATCGATGCATCGTATTAACAGCAGCGATGTTTTCTAATTTTAAATCGATAATCTTTTTTTCTTTGATATCGACGCATCGACGATTATCAACACTTTTTCTAATCCGATGTAAACAAATCTATGTTCATTTCCGAATCCGAAGTCCGGATAAACATCAGTAGATACATACACTTTTTTCAGGCAAATTCCTAATGACCTCCTCTCAAGATCGCACAAAAAATGTCACTAGAAGCGTGCCAAATCGATAAAATCGTTATATCTTGGGGCGAATAAAGCCGCGAAAATCGATATCTCCCACAATATTAAAGCTAGAGTCATTAAATTTGGTATGCAGTTTTTTGATGACCTCCACTGGTGAAAAATTTCGGCAACGCCCATATATATCGATATATTCCAAAATAACAATAACGTCAGAACGTTTTTATCTGTTTTAAGCCGTTATTTTACAGTGAACAAGCGCAGTCGGTTACACCCGACTGCACCATTCCTACTTTTTCATTTGCATTTTCTTTAGTGGGGAGAAGAGGACGCACATGTGTCATGTGTAATGCGCAGCTTGCAGAGCGTGTTATGTGTATATACATAAATGTATTTTGTGAATGTATGCATGCAATAAAAGACGAATGTATTTCACGGCAGGTTGCAGCTGTGTACTGGGTTCCCCCTAGTCGGGCATTCCCGACACAGCAATCTTAATTGTTTTGACATTTTGCAAGAAACCGACTCAACCATGTTTATAACGAATGTATTTTCATATAAGATATTTATATGTACATATGAACATTCTACCGTCTTGCATTTGCTAATAATATGCAATTGTATTAGGTATTATGTTTATTATTTATTATTATTTGTTGGTAAGTGGTATAAGATACAGAATTAAAACATATTTATGAATCATATTTATGTTTATCTGTATGTACCCCGCTGTAAGGGCACGAGAAAAATTGCACGTAAACTTCGTCTATAAAGTTTAAAAGTCACGTTTAAGGTGTACTTATGGGTACTTATTGCTACCAAAGAAGAGCGTGTAGATTAAGACTAGAAAGTAAACTTTATTCAAACAAGTTTAGGTGCTCCAGTCAAGAGGGCACGTCTACGGTATATACTCTGTTCCCATGTCTTTATCTCATCATAAAGTGTTAAATTAGTAGATATTCAAACACAAATGTGGCAAATTAAGTCAAATATTTCTATACTGCCCCGACCTCAGGTTGAACTGGAAACCTTATCAGATTTCTGATAGGTGTATTTACGTAGCCACCCGATTATATTTAAAACAAGTAAAAGTGCTGTAGTCGGGAGCACCCGACTAGGAGATACCCTGATCACACAATCACACATACACACACTCACAACCAGACGGCGCAAACTGCGCACTTTACTCAGCGGCTTCGCGTAGCCCGCACTATGGAAAATGAAATCTTGAATAACTTCTAAACTAAGAGTTTGATCTCTATGAAATTTTCAGGATTTAACAATTTTATTGTTCTATTTTATTATTTTAAATTTTGAACCTAACCCTTAACCGAACCAGTTAAAAAAAAACAACCGAACCTGAACCCGAACCGAATCGTAATTTATTTAAAAATGGTTTGGTACATACATTTTTATGAAATTTGAAACAAATTTGCAAGCGTATCGTTTCTGAGAATTTCGTGCTTAAAATAAAAGAAATAGGCAAACGTGCATTTTTATACTCGTTCACGAAGTAAAACTATTATATTATTGAGGTTGTGCAATGGCCGCCATGCTATCCGTCGTCTGTCCGTATGAAAGCAATTTTCCGCTATTCATGCTGGAGACTTCACTCGGGTATACCTGCGTCAGATAAATTGTAAAGGATTTCGAGGTGCGCCCAATGGGGGCGTGGCAATTCGATTAAATCTCTATATCTAACTCACTTTTGGTGCAGTATAAAATGCAGCTAAAATTCTTATATTTATACCCTGAACCCATTGAAAATGTGTAAAAAGATTATAATGGTTTCGTGCAAATGTATGTAACAGGCAGAAGAAAGCATCTCCGACCCCATAAAGTATATATATTTTTGATCAGGACGACGACCCGAGTCGATATAGCCATGTCCGTCCGTCCGTCTGTCCGTCTATATAAACGCAGCGATCTCGGAAACTACAAAAGCTAGAAACCTAAGCTAAACGACTATAGATTCGATATCGATATCTTGCTCCGTTTCAGTATTATCGATAAAAATCGATTTTAAGACTTGGTTTTCTTTGCATATCTCGGATACTATAAGAGCTAGAGCCATCACATTATGGATATTTCGGAATTTGGATACGTCCCCCCATTCGCCCCCCATATCAAGAAAGCGCAAATCACATACTACAGACTTGCGCTATGATTTGTACATATATTTGGATGCTCTTAGTAAGCACGATCATACTCTTAGCTTAGAAGTTATTCAAGAATTTTTTTTCGATTGTGGGGCCAAGCGCAGCCGATGTGTAAAATGCGCAGCTTGCTGCGTGCGTTTGTGTGTATGTGTATGTGTGACTTTGTGAATGTGTATATGAATGCAAAGAGCTTTAAATGTATATAACGACAGCTCGCTGCTGGGTTCAGGGTATCTCCTAGTCGGGGACTAGAACCATCATACTTGTTGTTTATTCGGATTCTCTGTCAAATATATATATACCTACACACATAAGTATACATATATTTAATATTTAAAGTTATTAACATTAACACAATTTGTACTGTTATCATTGGTCAGTTTTTGTCCCTTCGTTATTCTAACATACTATTAATCATATGCACCAAACGCAGCGGTCTCTGTTTGCACTTTTCAGCGCTAGCGGTATAGCGGCCGATGTTAGAAACAGTCACCCTTTGTACTCGTTCAGTTTCAATTTGAATTCTATGTTTATTATTATTGGATACATTAGATTATAAGATAACTGAACGTGCATTTCGTCAAAAACGAAATGGTTGGTGTCGATGATATCTAACATGCTGTTTAGTTGACAGTTGTGACCGCGCAGAGGCAAACCTTTTTTTTTTTTTTTTTTTTTGGTATTTTATACTTGTTTATTACACAAGGATACATGTTTTAGTTGTTATTACACAGTGAACGAACCAAAACCTGAATGTGAAAAACCCGGTTCACATGTGGAAAAACCCGACACATTGGTTCGAACCGTGAACCCAACCAACGATATTTTTTTTTTTTTTGGGCTTGCAGCCCTGACGTGAATTGTGTTTTTTTTATATTTGGCGCTAATGGGAGGAGGTATTCAAAATCCACAATATTCTTGATCTGCGTATGCTTTACGATAACATAGTTTATCAAATTTAGTGGCTCTAACGCCTAAAGCTTCTGAGATGTGCTCAAAAATCCGGGTTACCAAAACCGCTATTGATAATATGAAAACATAGTGGGCTATCGATCATTTGAAATAAACTTGGCAATCGTATGGAATACACGAACATAAAAAGTTCAAGTTCAGCTATCTAGCTCTTTTAATCTGTGAGAATGACGCGTTCATACAGATGACCGCACAGACGGACAGGGCTAAATCATGAATATATGTAGTTTTTGTGGAGTTGGAGATGCCTCCTTCTACATGTGACTCTTTTCACACAATTTCAATAGGTTCAGGGTATACAAAATATTGGGTTTGTGCGGATGAACGCAACTTTTCTTTGGTGCTATTGAAGCTAGAGACTTGAAACTTGGGATATAAACTTATAGTTATCTGCTTCAGACAAAGTGTTAAAATCTCTGTGCCATGCCTACTAGGAGGCTGGCAAATCGATAACATATCGATAAGCAGTTTTCTGATGACCTCCTCGAAATATTGAGCTGAAAAATGTAATAATAATAATAATAACTAAGACCATCAACGACTTCTGTGCAGAGCTTGAGAACATAGGCAACAGCGCACGACGAAAAGAGACTGAAACATTTTGATAGTCTGTCTTCACTCGCTGGCGCAATGCTTTTGTTGTTGCTTACGCGAGGAGCAGCGCCAGTAGCTAGAACTTTTGCCTGCCTGAGAAGAATAGAAAAAAAAATCAAATGGTCCTTAAAAAGTTGCACAGTCGCACAGAAAATTCAGCTGTGATGTCGCGTGTTAAAAATAATTCTTTTATTCAACTTAAGTTGCAACCTTCAGGTTTTCATGCATTTAAATTGTGCTCCGCACACATATACTTATGCATTGGCTCGACAATGTGTGTATTATTTTAACGCGTCGTCGGCATAAATTATGCAAATTATAAATTATTATTATAATGTCTATACAAAATATATTTTAAATAGTTGCAATTGTAGTTAAACAAATAGGAAGTAACATTTTTCCCTTATATTGATTTACAATTTTATTTAGAAGTTTTCGGATCAGTACTTGCTGCACTAAGGAAATGTTAAAATACCCTACTCAGGGAAAAAGTGTGTTGGTCGCCCGAAAATAAAAATTGTAAAAATTGCCTGGCCTGCTGCAAGTAAAAACCGAGACCTAGAAGAAAAAGACGTATGTTTGTGACTTTGCAAAGCACAGCAACAGTATGTGTGCATATCGACATTTGGGATACGAGTATGCATTTTGTGTTTGCAGCCTTGCAGGCTAGACTGAAGTATTTTGAGTAAAAGCTCGTAATCCAAATTTCCGCTCTTTACTTTATTACTCAATATCCCACAGAGTGAGACGGGAAATTGCCTTTTTCATGGTGCCAATCCATAAAGGGTAAAATTTTCAAGTTTTTAGGCCGTGCACCAGCCAGATCTCTTATTTCTCATTATTGGGTACATTTCTATCTGTTTTATTATACAGATTTGGCACCAAATATTAAATAGTTGTAGCCCAATGCGAATTTGAATACAGCGGATAATTTCTTGTTACGCTCATCAGCTTATAGAGTGTTGCTACCGCAACTGCAATGGGATTTCGCAATTGCCGCTTTTGTCCCGTAAGAAATACACGGGTTTATGTGTGTGTCAAGCGGGCCGATAGTCCCCTGTGACCGCTGCTGCGGAAATATCGGCAGGGCTGCATTTCGATTTTAGCTGTTAACATTTAGCAGTTCTAGTATATAGGTATTTTTTGTGCTTTTTATTGGTTTGAAATGAGCAACGGATGATTTTTGATTGGGAGCGAAATGGACACGCAAAGATCGAAGCGATGGCTTCGGCCACCAGATTGGAGACATTGGGTGTGGAGGTGCTGCCAAGTGAGGCAAAACTGAATATTGACAGGTTAGTTGTTTTATTATTTCTAAACAATAAATAATATTTATACTTTTGCATTTAATATAACTTATATTTAAATTGCAGACGGATGCAGTTCGTATGTGGATAACGACATGGCTGATGACCTGCTGTCTCCAGACATGGAAGCAAGCTGCTTCTCTGCCCAACCGGCTAAACGGAAAACAAAACAGTTACAAAGAGGATCTCCTCTTGTATATGTATATTCAGTATACTGACGTAATCGAAGCATTCCCGTCCATTCGAAAGTTATCTTCTCCCTGATCAAAGCGTTCCTTTAAATATATGTGTTATTATGATTACCTAAGCATGTTGTTTTATTTACTCACATATTGCTATACCTCACCAGCATCAACCAACAACGACACAATAAAAGTGTTGGACATTGATGTGCCAAGATGCAGCTGAGAGAAGTGCATCATAACAGCAAGTGCCTAGGCATCCTCGATGTCGGAAGGCACAAAGCAGGTCCACGTTTTGATCTTCCACTTTAAAATTACTCTTAAAATCAATTTTTTATACAATTTTAATTGACGCCGACACTCAGCGTCAATAGCGATCAGCTGTTCACTGACTGCAGTCGCGGTAGCGGCTGGTGTAAGCAAGTTTTTCAGTAGCGACTTTAACAGACTCTGTTAACTCCGGTGTAAAAACCCTATTATCGTCTTCTCTTCGCCCTCTTCGAAAATTAATTAAAATGGGGGCTTTAAAACTTAAAAAGAACAAAACAAGTAAGACAGCCCTAGTCGGGTGTGCTCGACTAGGAGATATCCTGAATCCAGTTGCGAGCACAAGCATTTAGATCTCTTTGCATTCATACACACATTCTCATAGTCACACACACACACACGCACACACAAACGCACAAAAAAAGCTGCGCACTTACACATCGGCTGCGCTTGGCCCCACTATGAAAAATGAATTCTTGAATAGCTTCTAAACTAAGAGTATGATCGTTATGAAATTTTCAGTGCTTATTGAGAACATTCAAATCTATGCACACACTCAAGCGCAAGTCTGTAGTATTTGATTTGCGTTTTTTACGATATGGGGGGCGAATGGGGGAGGTATCCAAAATCCGAAATATTCATAACCTGCGTATCCTTTACGAGCACATAATAAACTACATTTGATGGCTCTCCTATAGTCTTCGAGATATGTCAAGAAAACCACGTCTTAAAATTTGTATCTATAATAATGAAACGGAGCAAGATATCGAAAAAAATGTTAAACTTGTACTGCTTATGGATAAGGGGAATCTATAGTAGCTTTTGTAGTTTCCGAGATCGTTGCGTTCATACACACGAACGGACGGGCAGACGGACATGGCTAATTTAACTCAGTTCGTCGTGCTGATCAAGAATATATACACTTTATGCGGTCGAAAATGCTTCCTTCTGCCTGTTACATACATTTGCACAAAACCATTATACCCTTTTTACCCATTTTCAACAACAACAATGAGAATGCATTAAAACAAATTTCATCCAAATCGGTTAAGAAACACAGAAGTAATTAAAGAAAAGGTATTTGTATATTGGCAAACCACGTGGTGACAAGCGCCAAGCGCAGACGTTTTCTGCATGCGTGTGCACCCATACATACTATATGTATATGCACATTCTTTATTTAAATTTTTACTTTATTTTATTTTTAAACTTAACGCACTTATTGGTCCAAGTGTAATTTAATGCTGGGACATCGGCAATTTGAAAAAATTGGTATTTGGTATGCATACTCTCAACATTTGAAATATATAGTTTCCTATTTTCTGAAAATTTTGCGAGAAATTTCACAACTTCGGCATACTAAACTTCTCCTGCAATTAAAAGAGAGCGCGAAGCGCGGGAATTATTTTGTATTATTTATTTTTATTTTATTTTACTTGTGCGGCTATGGTGTCGTGGTATAAATGCAGAGGGGTTTAATTAAATGCATGTAACGACAGCTGGGTTCAGGGTATCTCCTAGTCGGACACACTAGAGCCATCTTACTTGTTTTCTTTATATCTCTGCCTCTGTCCCTAGTTCTTCCTTGATCTTGTTGTTTTTACCCCCCTCTCCCAAACCGTCGTTGATAGATAGGCTTTTATATTTCGCCATATCAGCACGCGAGCTTAAATAATTTATGATAATCGTGAATGAGCATGTAGTACTGCGGTTTCAACCCACTCCACTGACCATCTGCTCAGTTTAACATATATACGTTGTATGCGATCAACGTAACAGATGCCATTTAATCACTGCGTTTCTATTAATTTTGCGAGCTTTAGCTGGAATTAGGTTTTGTGGACCAGATCTGCAGCCTACCTTATCACCACCGATTTTTAGTTATACCCTATGTTGTACAAGGGATTAGTGTTACTATCAACATAAGTTCACTACTAGTAGAACATGTATCCTTTCCAAAATTACTATTAATTTCATAAAATTCAGTAGTCCTCATTGCTGGTTTTTAGATGCATTGCTGCACTACCTGATTAATTTGAGTTAAGCTTAAAAAAGAAAGAGTTCTTCTCTATCTTTCTATAGTTATATTTTCTCCCTATATAGTCTGTTTTAGTGTTTGAATATCCTTTTTGGATTAATTGTTTGAATATTTATTTGCTTGTTATTTGGCTGGCGCTAGTTTATATTTGTTGCAAGCATACTTGCATTGCATATAAATACTCAGGTATACCATTGGATCAAACTAAGCCAGTATACTATTTATTTTGGCACCTAAATTATGCTATATTGAATCATATTGCCGTCTGCTGTGAATAAATGACTTTTATTTGGCACAACTTGAAATTCTTTTCTTCATTACATTGCGATAATTGCATCATGAGCGTGGTTCATGATATCCGGAGTTTCCTTATGATTTTATGATCTCTTGATTTTATTTCATTTTATTGTAAAACTTAAAGTTCTATTTTATTTTCTTGTTACCTATTAAGCTGGCAATGCTGAAAATCTGGCTTCTGCTTCGATTAGTTTACAACAATGTTTTATTTGCCTTTACACTGTCGAAGTTCCGGCGGAGTTGCTAACCACAAACTGCAATCACACACTTCACCTTATATGTTTTAATAACAAGGTGGAAGAAAAAAAAATTTTCGCTTCTACAAAGCTTCATTAGCATCAACTAGCTCAATCCCACTTGCAACAATGCATGAAGGAACACGAAGCCAAGCATTTAATAAAGATACGTCGCCAAGACACAATGTCATCGAAGCCTCGTCCTGCTAGTACTTGATCGACTCCTGCAGAGCCAGCTGAAGACTCTTGTGTTCCACCTAGTTAGTAAAATACAACAGTCAATTTCGGAGTCAACTGCGGCAGCCACAGAAATACAAACAACCTCGGTGATACAAGCTTTACAGTTAGGATTCAAAAATCTTTCATCGGCTTTTACATCTCAAATAGACAGTACCGCAACTCCTCAAAAAATTCAATTTTTAGTTTTGTCAATCACTCTCAGCAGAGATCGTCCAATGTCGTGAGAACCGAGTCGAGGGCTAGCAGTTCCCCAGGATTGGAAAATCATTAGCACTTGGAAACTTATATTTTCCGGGCGATCAGGAATGAGTATAGACCAGTTGATCTATGGTGTTGAGACTGTAACAACCGAAACTTTAGATTTAAATACTGAATTGTTGGCTCGGCATATAAGCCATTTATTTGAGGGCAGTGCGAACGATTGGTTTTTTTGATGACTTTTATGAGTACATTATAAATTTAACGGACTAACTGTCGAGGCCCTTACCGAATTCTTCCATGCTAGAATCGCTACGTTCAAACTTGCCGCCAGAAATACAGCACGAACTACTTTATGAGCACATATAAACTATAGCACAACTTGGCAATTTAGTTCGCAAGCGTGAAGCCTTCATACAGTCGGTTTCAATACCTCGGGTGCAGTTTCCTAGACCTGCTCCTCGTCGCTCATTGCATGCCAATGAAGTGCACTCTGAATACGAGTCGGAGAATGAAAATACGACTGGTATTGACACCGATATCTCTGCCCTCAGTTTATCCTGTTGGAATTGTGGCAATAGTGGCCATCGATATCAGGATTGCGTTGCTGAATGCAGAGTATACTACTATGGCTGTGGACAGGCTAATACTTATAAGCCGTCGTGTGCCAACTGCCAAAAAACGGTCCACGCAGGCAAGTTGCATCCAAGACAACGAGAATCACTATTGTCACTGATGTACGTAATGCAACGTCAATCAAACAACGCCATTATTCAGTATCTCCAGCTTTGGAAAAACTTATGTTTGAAGAAATCGAATAATTGTTGTCTCTCAGTGTGATAGAGCCGTCTGAAAGTTCATGGTCGTCCTCAGTTGTTCTTGTTTGTAAACACGGTAAGGTATGCATTTGTATTGATTGCAGAAGAGTCCGAAGTCAATGAGGTGACTCGAAAGGACGCCTACCCAATGCCTCAAGTCTCGACTTGAAAGACGCCTATTGGCAAATACCTTTAGAGCCCAGATCTCGGGATATAACCGGTCATTCTCCGTAGCAATATTTGGCCGTTTGGGCTGTCTAATGCCCCTGCTACGATGTCCAAGTTGACGGACAGAATAATTCCTGCGATCTTAAGAAACTAAGTATTTGTATACCTTGATGACATTCTTATTGTATCGGACATTTTAAGTCTTGCAGTTTTAATGGAATTAGCAAATCAAACAAAAGCACCTCTACATGATGTAACGATCTAGGGCCGACAGCACATTCCAGCCCCAAAATGTAGGATATCAAATTTTGTTTTTTCCAAATTATAAAAAAACAAGTAAGATGGCTCTAGTCAGGTGTGCCCGACTAGGAAATACCCAGAACACAGCAGCGAGCTGTTACATACATTTAAACCTCTTTGCATTCATACACACATTCACAAAGTCACACACAAACGCAATCCGAAACATTCATAATCTGCTTATTACTTACGAGCACATATTAAACCAAATTTAGCTCTCATAGTCTCTGAGATATGCCATGAAAACCAAGTTTTAAAATAAAATGGATTAGGCGAATCTATAGTCGAAAGTTAAGGTCTCTAGCTTTTGTAGTTTTTGATATGGCTGCGTTCATACAGACGTACGGACGGACGAACAGACGGACATGGCTAATTCGATTCAGCTCGTCGTCCTGGTCAAAAATATATAGACTTTATGGGGTCGGAGATGCTTCCTTCTGTCTGATTAGCCGATGTCCGTCCGTCCGCCCGTCTGTCTGAATGAACGCAGCGATCTCGGAAACTACAAAAGCTAGAAACCTAAACTAAACGACTACAGATTCTCCTAATCCAAACGCAGTACAAGTTTATCATTTTTCGATATCTTGCTCCGTTTCATTATTATAAGACTTGGTTTTCTTGTCATATCTCGGAGACTATAAGAGCTAGAGCCAAATATGAATATGTCGGATTTTGGATATCTCCCCCCATTCGCCTCCCATATCAAGAAAATGCAAATCGAATACTACAGACTTGCGCGTTGCTTTGTACATATATTTGGATCCTCTTAAGCACTGATTTTATAACCATCATACTCTTAGTTTAGAAGTTATTTAAGAATTTTTTTTCCATAGTGGGGCCAAGCGCAGCCTTTGTGGAAAGTACGCAGCTTGCTGCGTTCGTTTGTGTATGTGTGAGTTTGTGAATGTGTATATAAATACAAAGAGCTTTAAATGTATGTAACGACAGCTCGCCGCTGGGTTCAGGGTATCTCATAGTGGGAACACCCGACTAGAGCCATTTTACTTGTTTTTTTTTTAACATATGGTGGGACATCGACGATTTAAAATATTCGGAAGCAATAAAATGGGGAAAAACTGATATTTGGCATGCATACTCTCAAAAAGCTTTTGTAGATCATCGCAAACAACATTAGAAAGATATAGTTTCCTATTTTGTGAAAATTTTGCGAGTTATTTTACAATTACGGCATACTAAAATTTTCCTGCAAATATTGAAGCGAGCGCGCAGAGCAATCATTAATTTGTATTATTTATTTTTATTTTATTTTACTAAGTGCGGCTGTTGAGTCGTGTGTATGAATACAGACGGGTTTAATTAAATGCATGTAACCACAGATCGCCGCTGGGTTCAGGGTATCTCCTAGTCGGGCACTCCCGACTAGAGCCAGCTGACTTGTTTTCTTCTAGTTTTAACCATACCTTTCTATCGGTATATCACTCTATCTGGTCGGACTATCGTAGCAAAACTTTACAATTGCTAGCCGCTTTTGTCGTGCTTCGCCCCTAGCGCAGACCATCGTCCGCAAAGATAAAATTTCTGACGCTGGTTTTAACATTAATGTCGAAAGCAAATTTTGCTTTAAAGAAGTTTATTATCATGTGTATAGTCAGAATGAATGCGGATAAAATAAAAGCTATTTCTGGTTATCCAGCGCTTCGCTTCCTTAAACAAATACGCCGCTTTCTTTTCTTAACAGCTGTCTGCATGCGTGTGCACACATGCATACATACATATATATATGCACATTCATATGCGTGAGCTCATTTTCGAATTCGAAAGTGATTGTGCATATGTGTTTCTAAGCTCCGATTTTGACAGGCAATCAAAATGCTGCTATCGCTCGGTTTTAGAGGTGTTGCCTGGCGCGCTATCACACGCGAGTTCGAATTTATTTTATTTTATTTGTTATTTATTATTATCACTTATTGGTCATTCTCACAACACTGCTTGTCAAAGCCGGACGTAAAATTTTTTTCCCATTTTTCTGTCTTTTGTAAATTATAAAATTTATATCAAATTCTTTTTGTTATTCTACATTGCGTGTGCTTATCTTTGCTCACGTTCCTCTATTTTCTTTTGGACATCTTTTGGAACGGTGTCGGTTCGGAAAGTGTAAATTAAAACAGCAAATAAAAACTAATTTAAGTTGCTCTTTTCAGATGCCGTTTATGTCTGTTCGGAGGAAACAGGTGGGAAAAGATAAGGCATCAAAAACAATTAAGAAAGCCAAAATTACCCCTATTAATATTGCAAGTGGTCGTTCTAAAGTGTCCACTCCCTCAACTTCTGCGGCTGCCGCACTCCGCAACAATCGCTATGCAGCCTTAGCTGAAGAGGCTGAAAATCTGATGGAACTGGATAGTCTCGATAGCGATTCAGATAGTACAGAGGACATCCTTCATACAAAACATTTAGGCAAACCGATTGCCCGCAAACTTAATGAGCTAGAGCAGGCACTCGACGCTGATATTTCAGCAAATGAATATGACGTTCGTACATCCAAATTTGGATATTTACGCTGCAAATGCACAAGCGTTGCGAGCCATCGTAAAAACTCTTACTCAAGCAAACTACGAATTCTGGCACCACCAGTTGCGGGAGGAAAAACCTTACAGATTAGTATTAAGGGACATTCACGCCAATGTTCCAAAGCAACTTATAGAACGCGCTTTCTTTGATAAAGGATTCACAGTGCTTAATATATACTGTCCAAGAAAAGCTAACTGGCGCAATATCCCAATCAACGAGGGGGATTACGAACAAATAAACAACGCCAAAACGAGACAAAATTCGCAAATGTCGCAGAGGCAATTAATATAACGTATATTGGAAAGCACAGAGTTACTGTAAAGAAAGCAGTTCGAAATATCGAATTAGAGCAATGCTTTAGATGCCAAGACTTTGGACACACACGAAACTATTGCCTTAAAAACTATTGCCTTAAAAAGCCTGTTTGTGGAAAGTGCGGAGGCGATCACCCTACCAATTCTAACGCTTGTGAGTTGCGATTAAGCGATAACAATATATGTGCAATTGTGGTGAGGACCACATGTCCTCTTTTAAGGGCTGCAAAGTCAGATTAGAAAAAATCAAAAAGCTTAAGCCACCTGTGGGATTACCAGAAAATGGGCTTCCTCTTGTTCAGGAAAAAGGAAAACATCTTACCGGGCACCTAACAAACATTTATCCCGGCTGCAGTTGTAAAAAACGGATTCTCTTACGCTGACTTGGTAAGGTCAGATGGCTCAGCATATAGAAAGTTGGCGGAGAAAAATATGGACCCACCAAAACAAAACCAGTCTCCTTTAATCGAATCCCCAGATGAAGGTTTCAACAAAAAATTCTATATTCTAACAAAATCTATTCAGGAGCTTAACATTAGAATAGACCAAATGTTCAAGATGATTCAGGAGACAATGGATGCTAACAAAGCTTTTCGTAACCTGATTCATCTTATATCCCTAAAATCAAAATGATTAACATGCTCCTAAATATCGGATTATGGAATGCACGAGGATTAATGCTAATAACGGAAACACATATGCGTCCTGGAGAACAAACGCATCTACCAGGCTATGAAATTTATCATGCTTATCATCCCAGTGGTAACTGCAGGGTGGCTCTGCAGTCCTAATGCGATCATGCACAAATTGCTAGTGTGAACGTGCACACAAACGTTGGAATCTTCAGAATTGCTTCATTATACCTTCCTCCCAAAGAACCATGGACAAAGGCGAACTTCTAACATCTTCTGATCGTTTTGGGTGACAAAATCATTGTTGGCGGAGACTTTAACGCCAAACATCCGTGGTGGAGAACATAAGTACGTGCTCCCGTGGAAAATGCTTACAAGAAGCCTTAGCCAGTAGTCAGTGCCAAGTCTTGGCCACAGGTGACCCAACCTTCTTTTCGTATAACACACGGCTTACTCTTTCTGCGTTGGATTTCTTCATTACCAATGGGATTGCATGGAATAGGCTCTCTCTTCAAACGCTATACGAGCTAAAAAGGCACAAACAGGGTGAAATTGATAGTCTTTTAAGCAACGCAAGTCCTGATACTTCCTCCAACTACTCTCTCTGGGAACTTACTAAACGATTTAAGAGACAAGTCAGCCCTAAGTATCCAATTAAGGATCCAACAGTTGGCTGGTGTTATACTATACTGGTGTTTTATACAAAAAGCAGAAGTTTTTGCAGATAGCTTACGCCATAATGTCGGTTGGCTTTC
Organism: Drosophila colorata; assembly: GCA_035041545.1. Taxonomy (NCBI): domain Eukaryota; kingdom Metazoa; phylum Arthropoda; class Insecta; order Diptera; family Drosophilidae; genus Drosophila; species Drosophila colorata. The sequence goes on along the minus strand of JAWNLD010000657.1, from coordinate 666,282 downwards.
CATTGGAGGCCATGGAACAGAAAGATTATGCTTTGGCAGCGTTTTTGGGTATTCAACAAGCCTTTGACCGGGTGTGGCATCCTGGGCTCCTTAGCAATCTAAAGAGCCTCCTAACCCCTCAACTCTACCAGATTTTGAGCAGCTTCTTAAAGGAGAGATCATTTTGCGTTGTTGTTGATGGCTCAAAGTCTACTAACAGACCCATTTGCACCGGAGTTCCACAAAACAGCGTTCTTAGCCCCACTCTCTACCCACTATACACTGCTGACATGCCTTCATGCAACTCGGTTACTGCAGTGGACAGGGATGATGTCCTAATTGCAAAGTATGATGACACTGCTGTGCTGACCAGGAGTCCTCTTATAAGCACTTCCACAGAAGCGCTACAACAATACTTGAGCAGCTTCGTGTAGTGGGCGTTGGATTGGAATATAAGCATCAACAGTAGCAAATGTGCAAACGTGACTTTTGCTACGAGGAGAGAATCCTGTACAGCTGTATATTTACTTGGATCCAATTTAAAACACGTGCTGGCCCATAAATATCTTGGGGTCATTTTAGACAGAAAGCTTACGTTTAACAGACATACAATTATGATTAAGCATTCAATACTATCCAAAGCGAGGAAGATGTCTTGGCTACTGCCCCTAAAAATAAGCTGTCGCTAGCCAACAAAACCACCATTTATAAATCCATACTATCTCCTATATGGACGTATGCCCTTCAGGTGTACGGGATTGTCGCAAAAACTCATTTTAACAAAATAATAGTTGCGCAAAGCAAAATCCTAAGAAGAATCTGCATTGCTCCATGGTAAATGCGCACTAGGGACATCGAGCGAGATCCTAGACTTCCCAAGGTAGGAGACGTGACCCGCAAACACGCCGCAAAATATTTTGAGCGTCTTCGAGTTCATTCCAACCTGTTAGCAAGGCGACTTACTTCTCCTGCAAGGGTTAGAAGGAGAAGATTGAAACAATGCCATTCACTGGACCTCCCTACACGAAGGATATAAAAACATTGTAAATTACTCACAACACCTAAAGCATCATTGCCCAATTTTATTAATTTTAATGTAAATATCACTTTTTCCCCTTTTGTTTATATATATAACTAGCTTAAGTTGCCATATAATAGGTAATAGTATTCTTGTTTATAATAAAAACATAATTTAAATGGAAAAAAAAAATAAAAGTAAAAGTCTACCAAGATAAGGCAAGCGAGACTTAGGATTCCAGTGATATCCCCGGAGGGCAAAGAGCTGAAATTGTTTTTGTACGGATTCAATTCTATCCTGATGAGCCTTATATTGGGGACACCAAATACAAGATCCATACTCAAGAATTGGACGGACAAGTGAAGTATAAAAAGTTTTAGTAACGTAGGGATCGTCAAATTCTTTTGACCAGCGCCTAATGATCAAACTTAAGCTTGGGATCTAAAATGACACCCAGATCATCAACCGATTCAATACGATCAAGTTGCTTACTATTAATAAAATAATTGTTCAAGAAGGGCGTTTGCCTATAAAAAGACATTAATTTACATTTACTGCAATTAAGATTTAATAAATTTACTTGACACCAGGTTTGAAAACTGTCAAGATCAGATTGCAACTTTTGACAAGATAGAAAATTAGAAGACGTCAGGCAAAGTTGGACGTCATTGGCATGCATCAGCACCCTAGAGTGACATATCGCAGAGGGGAGGTCATTGATGAACAATGTCAATAACAACGGACCAAGGTGACTTCCCTGTGGTACTCCGGAAGTGACATTAACAGGCTTAGAGACAAACCTTTAAAATAACATTTTGAGTTCTAAAAGATAAATAATTGGAGATCCAAAGAATTTGGTTGTTTGGAAATCCCAAAAGATGAAGTTTATACAGTAAAAGCGAATGATTAACGGAGTCAAAATCCTTACTGAAGTCAGTATAAATAACATCTGTTTGCATTTTATGTTGAAATCCTTTGATAACAAAAGACGTGAGTTCCAATAGGCTAGTGGTAGTAGATCTAAATTTCAAAAACCCATGCTGGCAGGGGGAAATTATAGATCTATAAAGATGTTGCAGTTGAGAAGTAGTCAATTTCTCAAAAATCTTAGGAATATCAGACAACTTAGAAATACCTCTATAGTTCTGAGCATTGGACTTGTTTCCTTTTTTAAGGAGGGGAAACATAAATGATTCTTTCCAAATGTTATGAAAATAACATAACTCCACGGACAGTTTAAATAATTTATACAACGGCTTCATTAGACTTTCACCGCAATACCTATACACACAGCCTGGTACTCCATGAGATCCCGGCGAAAATACAGGCTTCATGACCCTTAGATCACTTAGTAGTGAACTTTCCGTGATCAAAGGTCCAAAAATGCAAATTGAGTCATTTACGTGATATGGATAAGGCAGATCCAATTGGTATTCTTAAGAACGTGGTTTGTCGTAAGTCGTTTGAAAAAATTTAGCAAATAGATCGGCGATGGCCTGATCTGAATCTGCTGTAGATCTTTCGAAAAATACGGTTGATGGTAGTGCTGATGATTTACGTTTCGCATTTACAAAATTATAAAACCGCATTGGATCCCGCTGGAACAGTAACTTACAACTTTTCAGGTAATCCTTTTAACATTAGTTATTTAGGACAAAGAAATTGGATCGAGCAATCAGATATCGAGAGTAATCCAAGAAAGAGCCAGTTTTCGTGAACTTACTATACATCCTTGACTTTATATTTTCAGGCTGGGATAAGAGCTGAGTTTGTTTAGCAAAGTCAGTTTTCCGAAATTGACGAGCTCGCTCTGGAGGTTTGCTGCTTGTGCGTAGCACCCGGGCAATTAAATCAATCAACACCTCTAAAGTGGGGTGATAAGGATCTTCAGGACATGATATGGGCTTAGTACGGGAAACAGATAAAAAGGAATGATCCAAAACAAAAATAAGATCAAGCATTTTATTTGGAAAATTTGGGATACCAAGATTTGACATAATGACATCCCAAATAAATTGTCAAGAACATCATTTTGGATCTTGGAAGTCAACACACTAGAGTCGGGACTACAAATTAAACTAGTTCCGGCAATATTGAAATCACCCAGAACAACAAGAAAATCACGATCGGAAAGCATAGAGGAGACAGAATGTATAGCAGAGAAATTCAAAGAATAGACAGAATTATCTGAAGAAGGAGGAATAATGCAAACACCGCAATTTGACAGCAAAAAATTCTATATCCATACCAAAGTCAGTTATTACAACCTCCGAAGAAAAATCAACGTCAACTGCAATAAGCACACCACCACCACGATGAGGAGTGCGATCTTTTCTATAGATAGAGAATTTGTTACCATGTCTCAGAGAAGGCGATGTCATGAAAAGGAAAAGATAGACTATTAAGGTATAGATTGCGAAGTTTACTACAAAGACCTCTGACATTCTGATAGCCAAGTGAGAGGGAGAATGTTAGTTTTCTATGATATCAGAAACCACAATAGGTTGATTTAAACACCAGTAGGGTGAAGTGAAATCGGAGCCCGATTTTTCTTTTTTGCAGTGTATTCTTTTATGATTACGTGATCCGGCCAGAATTCTTTACAACAAATACTGCTGAAGTGTTCGGCCGAAACACTTATTTTAAAAGACTAAATTTCCCGAGTATATGCGAATTTGAATTTTTCCATCGTAAGATTTGCTTGAGATTTGGTCAGAATAAAGGCCTTGACATCATCAAATTTAGTAGAAGGGGCAAGCCTAGAAACAAAAATTTGGCTTTTTTGGTGGAAAACCTACAAGGGCCATATTAGGAACCACGGCAGTACCTACTGGCGGAGCTATTGCCTTGGTTGATTGACCATTTGATTCCATTCCATTTGATTGATGGAGTGTTGATCAGTATCAGCAATGCTAGCAATCGCCGAATTAGAACACTTTTCGGGGTCAGAAGGAACAACATCCATGGGTACAATGTTATTTTCGTCACTTCTGTCTTTGATGTGGGGAGACGGGGAAGAAAGATTGATTAATTTAACATTAGAAGCGGATATTGTGGGCAAATGTGTTGGGACAGAAAGTTCATTAAGGCCAATAGACAGTCTAAGATTGGCCTTTTTACGCCTTGGAGATTCGTTCAAAGCCTTCATTGCTTTGAACTCATTAGCCAAAACGGTGAATCCATCGAACAGTTTTTTAAACCGTCCGACTAGAACTCCAAAGCCTTTCTTAGTCTGCCTCATGAATCCCATCATGTCCCTTTGAACATCCCTACACGATTCACAAGTCCAACTCAGACCAGATTTGGACTCAATCAGGTCGATAATGCGGCCATTTAGGTCAGCGCATTTTTCGTGCGACACATTGTCACACAACCAGCAGCAAACGAAACCCATCTTAACGTTTGCTCGCACCTGGCAATTTGTATTGTAGCAGACTAATTATTATTTATTTATTTTTGTTTTTGTTAAGGGATAAAAACAAGAAATTTAAACAAACAAAAAATCACTACACAAACAAACTGCAAAAACAAGGTATAAAAAAAAGATAGACACGTAGGGCTAAAATAATTTGAGACGTTGAATAGTACTTACAACAACGTTAGAAAGATAAAAGCGGCGCGGGAAACACACAAAAAATGTAATTTCTTAACAACTATTGAACGAGTTATCGGATTTGAACCATTCGACGCGTATTCGAAACACAAATTCGTATATGCCTGAACGATTTTCTGAAAGCCCCCATCGGCTATCGGCCCCATCAACTCCAAAAATGTTAATCACTTACAGCTTTATATCTCATGAACTAAATGAGCTATTGCATGTTCAAACGATACCTTTCGATCGGTATATAGCTTGATCTGATCGGAGTATCGTAGCAAAAATTCAAAAGTTCGCGTATATATTGCTAGCCGCTTTTGAACACTTCGTTGTGCGGCGGCACTAGTGTATTTCTTTATTATTATTATTTTTTATCATTACTCAATAATTGCTTAATCTATTTTAAAAATTTTACGCTTCCTGACAGCTAGTGAACATATCTTTTAATCAGTTAAATTTAATCATTAGATTTTAGACTACATATTTTTGAATTAAGAAAGTTATGAATTCTTGTGTAGTATTTTATCAAACGAAAACATTTCTGCACGAGGTAAGGGCGAAAGCACATTCCAGCCCCAAGATTTATGATATACAATTTTGTGACGAAGGATATTCAATTAAATATATGACCAATTCGATTACGATTTTGTGGCTTTGAAATTCGGGAAAAAGTAAAGGAAATGTTGTTTCTCATCAATGTATTTACATAGTTTCGTTAGGCGTCGTTTCAGATATTAATTATTGAAATTAATGGAGAGACAGCAATGTAACATTTTAAAGATATGTAGATACGTTATTGTCGCTGAAAAGGATTCCTTAGCGGGGCGTTCTACGAAATTCGGACTTTTCTGGCTGGTTGATTTTATAATCACATCAATATATTAATTGATCATCAATTAAACTATCGTTCATTAAAATAAATGCAGAAAAGTCCATTTTATATGATGTTATGCTCAGTAGATACAATTTTTCTCGGTTTTGACTGAGACCCGGCCCCCCAATCTATAGATAAATGGTCATAAAATCATAAAAAGTGTTATGTATCAATGAATGTTTCTTATTTGTTTTGAAGTATTGTATTAAAATTTACACCATGTTTCAATTTATTTTAATTTGAATTATTAACTTTTAGTGACTAGTTAATTTTTTGATATTTTTTATCAATTTTTTCACGTCTCCAATATAATCCGCTCTTTTTTGTTGCCCAAAAACAGTACAGTAACTTGTCGAAATGAGTTCCGGTATGCTTCACATCTGATGTCAAAATAGAGTAAAATTCCCTTTTACCCAATACCTTTCGAATGTGTGGGGCATCGAATACACCTTCATTTTTGCCATTGAAAAATGCTTTCTTTTTTTAAATGTTTTTAGATACTCTAGTGCTTCACCAGAAAAAACATTTCAATTGTTAAATGCCCTCAACCATTTTGGTTTGAATTTGACGAAATTTAAATTTGGTTATCCAATATAAATTGTACGAAACATTCTAAAAAAAACAAAAATTAAGTAAGAAAGCTGAGTCGAATTAGCCATATCCGTCCATCCGTCCGTCTGTTTGAATGCAGCGATCTCGGAAACTAACTAACAAAAGCTAGATACCCAAACTTTTCGACGTATATGCAGATAAAGAATATTTCTGATTTTGGATACCACCCCCACTCGCCTAATAATAGTAATATTAGAAAAACGCAATTCAAGTAATATGGGCTGGTTTGCACATAGATTTCGATGCTCTTGTTAAGTCTTATAAATCTCTTAACGCTCACACTCTTAGATTAGAAGTTATTCAGGAGTTCACATCCAAATTGGGGACCAAGCGCAGCTGCTGAGTAACGAGGTTTAAATTTACTTAACGACATCTCGCAGCTGGGTTCAGGGTATACTCTAGTCGGGTGTTCCCTCACTTGTTTTAGTAAAAGTTTCAAATCATAACAGTTATTTTCAATCCCTGATTTTCACCGATGATGTAATTGCTATTGGAATTCAATTTTTGTACTTCATACTGAAGGTAAAAAATATTTAATTTGAATTGTGTGTGCAATGATTGTTTCTCCATATAAATGTAATTTTTTCCAACACTATTGTAGCTTGCGACTTTAATTTTGAAATATAATACACATATAATTGTCTACACGCGCGTCAAACAAAGTGTTACCAAAATCTGACTCGCCCACGGGTTCTGACCAATAATACTTGAGGGGTTCAAAGCTATCCCCTTCTGCTTGTTTGCTCTTATTGCTCAACCCTCTTCCTCATTCATTGAATCCTTCGTTCGAAAACATAGTGTTTAAATGCAAAGCTTCATAGTTTTTGTTTTTCAAGATAAGTCTCCCGTATATACAATCAGTCAAAAAACAAATTCAGGAATTACCAGGTTCATTGCGTGCATACATATTAAAACAAAATTTATGTAACTAAATATACAAATATTATATGACAATTCTGCTATGTGTGTCAAAGGTACCTACTTTTCGGCCCCCGAAAATAACTGTTCTGTCCTCTTAATATTTTATAATTTAAAGCAAAACTCTTTTAATGTACACATTTGATCAAATGTATCAAGTATCAACATTTAAAATCCGCCAAAAAAGTTTCCGCATTGGCTCGGTTGATTTTGGACTCTTAGAGTTTGTTTGAACACCAGCGTGTATCTCAGATTTAAGTCATGGAAAAAACTGTTCGTTGGACATCTCGATGTAATGTTTCTGTAACAGAGTGTTTGGAATTTAATTCCTTAACGCTCCATTTGTTGCAGACACGCTAATCATAAAGTCGATAACTCGGACAAAATATAAATACATACATACAAAATATTTGTACTTATGTACATATGTATATGTAAACGTAGATGACAATTCCTTAAGTAAATATTATTTGTATGTATGAGGAAAGAAGGAATTGTGAAATTGTGTGTGTGTATAATATAACATATGTAATTCATTATTTTCGTTTATTTTGCAAGAACTGGTTTGGACATTTCATAATAAATAATGCGAAATGATTAATTTTGTAATTGAAGCTATTGGACATGTACATACCATATTGTATTTCAATTGTTATTCTCGTTTACGAGGCGCTAAGAGTATATTGGGTTTTTGAAATGTCCGTCTTGGTGTTTGTCCGTCTGTCCGTATGAAAGATAAATTGTAGAGGTTTTACGGGGCGTGGCAATTCGATAAAGTTTTAAAGCTAGGGACATACATTCTTTCAGGCAGATAACTAATGGCCTCCTCTAAAAATATAAAAATGTAGTAAGCAGTTTTCTGATATAAATATAGGACCGAAAATCTAGGGCCGACTACGCCCACTTCCTCGCCCACAAATTACAAAAAATCTAAAATTTTCCAAAATAACAATAGTAATTAAGACCGTGAAGAAGTATTGCGCAGTCAGGTTCGTCCGCCTGCAACATTCTTACTTGTTTTTATTTAGTTTTCATTAGAATAGTGTTGGATAACTGTCCAATTTTGTCAAATGGGAAATTTACTCACATGGGAAATTAAGTGATCAATGATCATTGGTCGGTAGATGGCGCTGGTGCTAGACTTTTTCGAATTCTTAGAATTTTTATTCGCCCGTTGCGAATGTGCACTTGTCACATAAATTGATTTTTGTCACAACTTAATCAACTTGTATTTATTATTTATTATTTTTAATTATTCAACTATCTGTGAACACTATTAGACAAAGTAATATGACGGATTATAGGAAAAAAGCTTACCGCTTGGGTGGCAATTGTGACCGCGCAGAGGCAACTTTTTTTTGTTGGTATTTTATACTGGTATTTTATTTTTATTAATACACATAGTGCTAGGCTACATGTTTTAGTTGCTTTTACACAGTGAACGAGGATTCCGGTTACACCCGACTACAAAGCTCTCACTTGTTTTGAAATGATGTAGGTACTAATAATTGATAAATTATAGTATTGAATTATCTACTAAACCTGTTGCTGGTGAAGTATATCAAAAACAATAAACACGTAAGAGTATTCTAGTGGAATGGGCCCAACATTGACATTTGCGCATTAACATTTTTATTTTAGTATACTGTGAGCAGGTTGCCTCTATAGCTATTTGAAGAACGTCCCGGTTCTATCATCAGTAGACTTTGCTATCGACATTGGCTTGAGAACGCCTTGCCCCTCTTTTGAAGCTTGCACTTGCTAAGAATTTTAACGAGTCAAACGAAGAAAACCGCGCAAAAACCAAAGTCGCTCTTGTGTGGTTTATTTTAGTGACCTTTTTTAATTTTACACTGTTTTCATGAAAATGGTTACACGCATTTTTGCTTGGTTTGACAAAGTGAGCTTCATGAATGAGCTGTGCGAACCACTTTGCCATGTCATCGATGTCTTCGTCGTGTTATGCTTCATTGGGGCAAAGTTGGCCGGCGTCCGAGCAAAAACGTTCCTGTTAGTTGTGTTTGATAAAGGCCGGTATGTTGGGTACCAACATGAACGTCCAGTGATTAAAGCAGATATCAATGCGGAAGGCAGAACCCGCTAGAGGCGAAACACGACAAAAGGTGCAAAATAGGTCAGCAATACATTAATATATTCGATAGTTCGATCAGATTATATACAGATCGTAAGATAACGCTTAAACAATAAGAAAAACATACCACAACATGTGATAACTCATATGATTCATGAGATATTGAACAGTAAGTGATTGGGAAAAAAAAATTTACATTTTTGGAGCTGATGGACCGTTAGGGGCTTTCAGAAATTAGTTCAGGCATATACAAATTTGAGGTTTGTTAAGCGAATTTAAGTCATAGTGAAAAGCAAGCATATACACACACAGTTAAGCGTCGTAAAACCACTAAGCATACAATACATAGAGTCGTCAAATCGACAAAAAAGTGGTTGCAAAAAAGTTCGTGCTGGGGAGCCCCACCTAGCACTTGCAGTAATTTTTGACGACCAAGGCGAGAGTGCTAAACTAAGAAACCTAAACCTGATGAGCGAAATATTGCTGTGCTGTGTAGACTCACTGCATAGCTTTATGATCTTGTAGAACCCCGAGAGTCTGGTGTGTTTCGCTCACTCTGCATGGTGTTGCTTAGAAATCTCGTAGTACCCCGAGCATCTGTATGCATGCATGAGCACACAAGGAATGTACGAATGTGTGTACGCACAAACAGCAATGCTCTCAAATTAAAACTTTTAAATTTTCGGCCGCATGACTTCTTCTTCGAATGAACACTAATGTGAAATATATAAGCGGTTTGCCACTTCGGCAGGATCTCATTAAATTTTCATCATTTATTGTTTGTAGGGGTCCCTAAACGTTATTATGTTTCCAAAAAAAGTTTCTCGGGACGAGCATGCACGTTATCGAGCGATTGGTGAAGTGGTACGACGTTGCATCACCAGGAGTCAGGTGAGTGGCCGATCGGAATGGCGTTGCACTACTAGGGGATAGAAGAGAAGCATGGGGTAATATACCACGCGCACCCTATTGCGCTGTCCCGTCCTCTATTCATTTGTGGCCAGGCGAGTGGTCGATTGAGACGGCGGTGCACCACCGGTGAAAAGGGGAGGCGACAGTGCTTTCCCCTGCATTGCCTGCATTGTAATGAAAAAATGTGTTACCTATATACCCACTAACTAAAAAAATCAATGCCCAATTAATATAATTTATGTATTTATTTATTAAAAACAAACCGATCTTAAGTTTTCTTTGCGTTTCGATACATATTAAATTCTGATATTGTGGATTCCAACATATGTACTGCCTGCAACAAAAAGACATAAAAAGAAATAGTTTAAATATAAATACAATATAAATACATAAGTATTGAAAGTAAAAATAAATGCATTTCTGTTAATATTTGTTCAAACATACAAACAATCTCCTCTTTTTCTTAAAAAAAATATATTATTATTAGTACAATCAAATTGGCACTTACCTCTTTTTCTTTAAAAAATAATAATTATTATTATGTCCATATATTACTTTATAATTTTTAGAATATTTTACTGACTCATTTTGGTTGTACTTACTTATTATTGTTGTTTATTTGGCTTCATACTGAGCTGTTCCTTTTACACATCTTTTCACTTACACTTCGAAAATTCAAGTAACTTTGACGCAGCACCGCGTCTTCCTTCCCCTTTCTTTTCTTGCACAAAAACAACAACATGTATACACATGTTCGCATACTGTCGGAAGCGGGGGAAAGAGATCGATACATATATATATATATTTTTTTTACTACGCAGCGATGGGATAAGCCGATCATACAAACCGAACAAAGTAAATGCAAAAACAGAAAAAAACAAAGGCTGCGCCCGCTCGTGTCCGATTTTGGACTGTCACGGCGTTGCATCACTGAGGACCGATAGTAGGGGCAATTGGCCACCGCTCTCACGCCTCGAGGGTCAATTGACACCACCAGAACTCCTGGGTATGGCAACGAAATGTATGTATGAATGAGGAAATGCGCTCAAATTAAAATTTTTAAATTTTCGGCAGCATGTCTTCTCTATTTAATGAGGACTAATGTGAAATAATTAAAGGGTTGGGCACATCGGCAAGATCTCTCTCATTCTCTATGGTTAGTGATAGTATTCATAAGGCAATAGTAAGTTAATAACCATATTCTTCTTTTGTATAATATTATGTTTCAATAAATGTTGTTAAGATAAAAGTGCAAAAAGATCTGGTTTATCTGTCTACTTTTTTTTTAAATCCCCTTTGGATATCAGTCAATAAAAGACTTAAAATAATGAAAAGGGTTGAGCTGTGACGGTTATTTTCATGGTGCATCTAAGTTATGTGTCCGCTCTTATGCTGCTTCACGGAACAAAATGCCGAGTAATGTAAAACAACAGTAATATAAAATATGTAGTCCCTTATGCGAATTCCTTCGGTGGTATTTTCAGCTTCAAATATTTGTCGTGCACACATTGCAGAAGGCTCACATTTACTGAGCTATGCTTCAGGTAAGAACAGCCGTGGGCACCTATGTATGTCGTCATATTGAAAATATTCACGAAAAGCTTGTAAACTTTGTGCACCCTCATAGCTTTACAAGAGGCTGGGGTTTCGCCGCTGGTCACGCTGACAGAGCTTATTATGGGTAACGTGGATGCTTTTTAATGTTTTCAAAATTCACTTCACGCAAGAATTCCTTTTGTTCTTATAACATATTTGAAATTAGTTTGTAAAATGTAATATATGTATATTCGTAGTTGATGCTGCTTCAAACAATATTAGCACGTTTTAGATACATATATATTTGTTACCTGCAAATATAGACCATATCTATTCGTCATTTACGAGAGCAGACATAATATCAAAATAACTTCTTTCACAGTTTTTCCAAGACACATACTTAAATTTCCTCAATGACAATGTCAGTAAGTAGTTTGGTGAACTTGATAAATCGTTAAATATTGGAACGTACTTTATTCTTGTCGCATGTCAATCGAAAGTGTTTGTCTATTCAGCTTTCTTAGTAAACACATTAACTGGCAACTAAATATACCGGAAATTCACTTATCTGCAACATTAAACATACATTTATATATACAAACAAAGACACATACAAACAAGGACCATTTTAGCTGTGCGATTTAACAGCCCACTTTGGACATAATCACGGCTAAAGGCTTCTTAAATAACTTCACAATATAATAATAGCTGAAAGCAAATCGAAATGAGCATGTTTATATCCCTTACCCATTGTCAATGAGATAGAAGGGCGCATGTTCGACCTCAAGAAGTATACATTTTCTTGCTCAGAACAATAAACTGAGCTGATTTAGTCAAGTCCATCTTTCCGGCTTTTTGGGGTAACGAATAGAAAACCCAGCAGTTCTGGTGGTGTCAATTTACCCTGGGCTCGTGAGAGCGATGGTCAATTGTCCCTTCTATCGGTCCTTAGTGATGCAACGCCGTGCCCGTCCAAAAAAGTGCGTTTACTTTGTTCGGTTTATATGAATGGCTTATTCTATCGATGCTTAGTAAAAACAAGTAAGATGGCTCTAGTCGGGCATCCCCGACTATAAGATACCCTGTACCCAGCGGCGAGCTGTCGTTACATACGTTTAAAGCTCTTTGCATTCATACACACATTCACAAAGTCACACATACACACACACACAAACGCACGAACTAATCTGTGCACTTTACACATCGGCTGTGCTTGGCCCCACTATAGAAAATAAATTCTTGAATAATTTCTAAACTAAGAGTATGATCGCTATGAAACTTTCAGTGTTTATTAAGATCCAAATCTATGTACAAACCAAAGCGCAAGTCTAGTATTTGATTTACCTTTTTTTATATGGGGGACGAATGGAGGGAGGTATCCAAAATCCAAATTATCAATGATCTGCGCATCCTTTATGAGCACATAATAAACTGGCTCTAGCTCTCCGAGATATGCCAAGAAAATGAAGTCTTCAAATCGATTTTGATTGATAACAATGAAACCGAGCAAGATATTTTTTACCCATTTTCAAAGGGTTCAGGGTATAAAAATGTATTGCCTTGATCTTTACGCATATGTGTCGATCACTTTTCCCCGCTTCCGATAGTGTGCGGACATGTATTTATATGTTGTTGTCTTTTGTGCAAGGAAACGTAAGACATGCCGTCAGATCACAAAAATGTTAAATTTAGACTCATCTGTGAATATTACAGAGTTCCTGAATTCTGGGACCTTAGAAACGTGGTCCCTTGCGAAGTTTAGTCTACAAAGCCTGTTTTTTGCACTGATAAATGGTTTTCTGCGGGCTACTCGGCCATTAAATCATGTTCGCTTGTTCAGGCCTTCTTGAACTTCGGTTGCAAGTTTTGGCGCTGAGAGTCGCGGGTTTGCCTTTATTTTCCGTACAATGTACCGCTTGTCACTTTCGGTGAAAATTGAGTTTGGTGCCTTTCTGCCTTTATTTTCCACCCGATTCTCGTGAACAAAATGCTCATTGATTTTTTGTACCGTAGGGGCTTTAATTTTGGGAATTTCTGCAATTTTCCTTTGGGAGTGACCGTTTTAAAAGTGGTTTATAACCATTTCTCGTAGCTCAACTGTTGTGCGATGGCCCATTTTAATTATTGACACGACTGGACACTTCAAGTAATGAAATCAGATTAAAATGCTTGTAAAGAGAATTTTAGAAGTAGACTTAAGGCATACAAATAAAAATTACCGTTAGATAGCGCAACATTGAAGTACCGCTACACAGAAGTGCCTGCATAAAATAAGCCGTGATCTAAAATTTCGATGCGCAATTAGTTTAATTCATTTATGGGCAAGGCGGGTTTATGATTTTGGACTTTGACATGTATTTTACATTCGCTGAACATGCCACTATAAAACTGCATTTCAATTTCAGCATTCTACCTTTCAGTTTAGAAGTTAGAGGGTGTTGAAAAAGAAAGTATGCACTGCATAAAATAAGCTGCGAGCCACTGTATGTTCACAACATCAATGATGCCAGTGTGTGGCATCCAGCCAGCCACCTCCTATCGGAAACTTCAGCGGCAGTTACATGTAACAATATCGATATATCGAATCTGCTTACAGATTCTGACTGCTACACTTTTTCAAATCTTTGAATTTATATGCGGCTGTTTGTTGATTGATTTTGCACTTGTCGTATCTGTGACTTGAGTTGAGTTTTGTTACAGCTTGATCAAATGATAGTGTGGTGGTGCAGTATAAAATGCAGCTAAAATTATTATTTTTAATTAATCGCATTCTCTGTCAAGTATATATATACATACACACATAAATATACATATATTTAATACTTAAAGTCATTAGCAGCGGTCTGTGTGTGTACTTTTCGGTGCAAGCGCCATAGCGGTCGAATTTAGACCCAGCCACACGACCCACAGCCTTTATTATACTCGTTCAGTTTCAGTTGAAATTTTATGTTAGTTCTTATTGAAAATGTTAGGCTATTAGATAACTGAACATGCATTTCGTCCAAAACGAAATGGTTGGTGTCGATGATATCTAACATGCTGTTTACCGCGCAGAGCCAAACTTTTTTTTTATTATTTTATACTAGTATAATCTTACTATCACTACGGACGGTAGTCTGCGCTAGAGGCGATGCACCACGTAATGTGCAAAAGCAAGCAATATATACGCGAACTTTTAAAGTTTTGCTTTTGTATTCCGATAGGATCGAGTGATATACCGATCGAAAGGTAGCATAACATGTGATAAATCATCCAATTCTTGAGATATATAGCTGTGTATATGATTCGGATTGCTGGAGCTGATGATCAGAAATTATGAATGCACCGCCGTCTCAATCGACGACTCGCCCGGCCACAAATAAATAGTGGACGGGACAGCGCTGTCCCTTCTTCTATCCACGGGGAGTACGCAATAGGGTGCGCGTGGTAAATTACCCCATGCTTCTCTTCTATCCCCTAGTAGTGCAACGCCGTTCCGATCGGCCACGCGCTTGACCCCTGGGGATGCAACGTCGTGCCAATTCGCCACTCGCTCGATACCCTAGGGTGCATTGCCGTACCAATAGCCGAACGAAACACGTGTAGTGGTCGCTTCTGTTTTGATTAAAAACTGAGATTTTCGACAGTGACCGAAAGTAGGCCATTTTTTTTTTTGTATTTCTACTACTATGAGATAGATGCAACAATTTTACTACTACTTTCTAGTTTTGTAAATTAATTAATTTATCTTATTATCAAAAACAATAATTTTCTTGGTATTATGTTCTTTGTAATTATTAAGTAGTTCGTTATTAAATTTTATTGTTACCTGTCAATTGTGTGTTTAGAAGCATTGCTGGCACCATCTAGGGACCACTGTAAGAATGTATATAAAAGAAAATACATAAATGCACCAAAAACTGGAATTTCCAAAATTCGGCCAAGCCTTGGCGAATGCCGAAAAACTGAGGAAAAGAAATTTCCGGTAAATAAAATTTCTTCGCTCTGTCGCCTAACCCCAGTCTGTCTTTCTCCTCGTGGTCCTTCCAGTGACAAGTTGTGCAGTTTCAGCTCCGTAAACTTTGTTTAAGTAAATATAAAATTAAAATAAATGAAAAATTAGTGAAACGCAAAATAAAAGGGCCACAAAACCACTAACTTGTTGGTCATCAATTTCTGACGTGGGTAATTTATTTATATATTCTTGATCAGCATCACTAGCCGAGTCGATCTAGCCATGCCCGTCTGTCTGTCCGTCCGTCTGTATGAACGCGTCGATTTCAAGGACTACAAAAGCTAGAGACCTGAGTTTGGACTTTTTAGTTTCGTATATAGCATACGCAGATCAAGTTTATTTCAAATGATCGATAACTTGCCCCGTTTTCTTATAATCAGTGTTTATCGGTTATTTGACCCGGTTTTTGGAGTTCAGTTCAATTTGGTTCAGGCTGCTATATAAATGGTCATATTATAATAAAAATGCATTAAATCAAATTTCATTCAAATCGGTTCAGAAACACAGAAGTTTTTAAGGAAAAGGTATTTGTATATTGGCAAACTACGTGGTGGCAAGCGCCAAGCGCATACGTCTTCTGCGTGCGTGTCACCCATATATACATACATATTTGCACATTCTTTTTCGAATTCTCAAGCGACTGGTTGTACGTGTGTGTCTAATCTCAGATTTTGTGGCTCGGTGGTAGAGAAGTTGCCCGGCGCGTTATCAGACGCAACTTCGAATCTGGCTTGGGTCAACGAAGTTTGTTTTACTGTTTGTCTTTGGCATGCACACTCTCAAAAAGCTTTCGCAGATCAACTGCAACCAACATTTGAAAGATATTCTTGTAGTTTCCTATTTTGTGAAAAATTTGTGAGAAATTTCACAACTACGGCATACTAAAATGTGCTTGCAAATACTAAAAGCGAGCGCGAAGCGCGAGCTTTCATTTTTCTTATATATTTTTGAAATTTTATTTTACTAAGTGCGGCTGTGGTGTCGAGAGTATGAATGCAGAGGGGTTTAATTAAATGGATTTAACGACAGCTCGCCGCTGGATTCAGGCTATCTCCTAGTCGGGCTCTCCCAACTAGAGCTTACTTGTTTTCTCATGCGTCTGCAGCGTCCTGCCTTGCTGCCCTTCCCTACGCGAAATTATTAATTACTTTATAGTAAAAAAAGGAAGCAACCTAACAGAGCGGTAATATGTATAACCCACACCCATTTTCCGACCAGAATGCAGCCATAGAGCACTTGCGTACACGTTCGAAATGTTTCCCATCAGTTTCGGCAAAACGAATCAAATATGTTCGTTTCTCGTTACAGTAAAATAATTTTGGCCGCCAACTTCAAGGCCTAAGTTTCGTTTTACCCTCTTAACATCTGGGCTTACAATATTTAGGTTAAGCTGATCAGCCAACAAAACATAATAAATTTAGTATGACGCAACAATGCCTACCTAGACTTAGAACTATTTTGAAGTCGAAACACCTTTGATCAGTACAATCAAATGCAACAAACGCTCAGCATTTTAAAATCCTATTTTCCGTACCCTTATCCCTAGTCCCAATTCCCATTTATCCTAATTTTGTATTCTTAGCTGCTGGAAGCTTAATTGTTTCAATATAACTTTAAGCCCTTTAAGCCCGTATTGCTGAAACTATACTAGCTTCAAAATAGCTATATTGCCGCATACTTCTAACACAAGTTCATTTTACATTTGGTGAGTAAATATGAAGTTAGTGAAGTTCGATTGGAACACGTGTTCGTGGATATTTAAGCTACAGCCTGCCACATTAAGTAATAAAATATAATAATATAGTAATACCTTATTACTCAATAAGCCTGCCACTAAACAAAAGATCAACTGTATTACCCCTCAAAGTATGCTGCAGATTTCGTGTAAGGCATATTACGCTATTGTTGCTGGAAAAACTAAAAGATTTATTGGTAATATTTTAGTGACCGCGGAATCGGTATTCGAATAAGCTAATAAGCCTATCTTTACTTTTAAAATTTTCACTTGCATAAACAAAAAATGATACTGCAGATTATTGCCGGATTTTTACTATGTGCTGTCCTGGAGCAATAATTTCTGCGTTAAAGTGTTTATTTTTGTGTCTGTGAGTGATTATATTTCCTCTTTAAATATGTTTTCTGTTATTTCCGGAGTTAGCAGTCATTAAACAAGGGCGTGACCTTTGCGTGGGGACGCGTGTAAGTTGGCTACTTTACGACCGAATGTATTACATTTTTGAAACGGTATTAGCCAGTCGCAGGAACTAAACTAGCTTCAAAATAGCTGTTTTACCACTCTATCTAAAATTAGTAGGGGAAATTCCTTTTTTTTTTATATTTCCTTTTCGGTGAGTTGCAACTAATAAATGCCTGCTAGCTTTACTTGGGAAAGAACAGCATGGTTTCCAAAACTGGAAATATTTTGTTTATTACGATTATTTGTTTTTACTTTTTATATAGTTGACGAGCTGGCAGCCGCACAAGCTTCTTGATCATAATCGCGATCAGCTACAATGACTAGATCGAAAACAAAAGCTGCAAGTGCAGGATATGTTCTAAATGTAATTGCTGAGGTAGAACGCCGAAATTTGCCCATACCTAGCCAACAAGACGTGGCAGCTCCACAAGTATCCTTGCAACAAACTATCGCGGAGGTAGTGGCAGTGGCTGTAGCCAGGCAAACAAAAATGCTGACCAAGGTAATAGAAGATGGATTTAAAAAATACACTCACTCCGTGGATCCTGTGATAACTGGCTATCACGTGCAATCAGGTACCAGACATTCGTCTGTAAGGCACCAGTCATCGAACAATTATTTAGATTGCCAAATAAGTAATAGCTACAACAAATCCTAAAGCTAACCCAACCAACAATTATATTCCAGGCTATTCGCAGTACAGTTGCAACATCCGACCTGACCGATTGAGTCAAATTATTGCGAATTGGAAAATTAGATTTCCCAGGAACTCGTCCCTAGCCATAGATAATTTTATCTACCGGATAGAAGCGCTCACTGTTCAAACTTTGGAATGGAATTTTGAGGTGTTGTCTCGCTATGCCAGCAATCCATTTGAGGGCAGTGCAAGTGAATGGTACTGGAGATACCACAAAAGTGTGTCCCATGTCCATTGATCCGAGCTATGTTTAAAAGCTCAATTTAAGGACGGGCAAACAGACCTAGCGATCCGAACCATTGCACAGAGGGAGCAAAAACATAATGAGCCTTATGATAGTTTTTACGAGGCCTACGTTGGCACACAAATTAATTGCAAACAATGCTGATTTTTACCCCAATTAAAACTGCTGTTCGAACTGCTGACGGCCAAGGTCAACACATAGTCGGTGTAATTCAGACTGACGTTTTAGAGGCGAGTCAAGAATATTATGTTTTATATTTGGGTATAAATTTCTGAAAAAAAATGATATTGAGGTGACAGAGTCCCGTCCGATAAAACAACGCCATTATACCGTGTGACCTGCATTAGAAAATCTAATGTATAAAGATTTAGACCGAATGTTAGCTCTTGGCGTTATTGAAGAATTCAATAGCCCGTGGTCGTCGCCTGTTGCGTTAGTGCAAAAGCCTGGAAAAATACGCTTGTGGATTGATTGTAGGAAGGAATAATGTTACAATTAAAAATGCGTATCCTATGATGTATTTTAAGCAGACTGGCAAAAGCATAGTTTAAAACCAGCATAAATTTAAAAGCAGCTTATTATCTAAAACTTCTAACAGGAAGAGCTAGAGAAAAAACTACTTTTACAGTGCCCCGTAGGCCACTGAATTAGTTTAGCGAAATGCTGTTTGGCCTTTCCAAGCTTATGGATAAAGTAATACCTCCAAATCTTCGGAACGATAAAATGATTTGTAGATTATCTCGGAGTCGTTTAAGAAGCATATGGCTGTGTTAAAAGACCTAGCTGAGAGGCTATCCCACGCCAACCTCATTATTAATGTGGAGAAAAGCAAGTTCTGCCTTAAAGAGGTTAAATATCTAGGACACGTCATATGTCATGGGTCAATTAAAACAGACCCAGAAAAGGTAGCAGCCATTCGCGAATTCACTGATTAGTGAAACAAGTGAGAAGTTTTTTAGGGACTACAGGGTGGTACCACAAGTTTTTAAAAAACTATGCAGGAATCGCTACGCCTATTTCTGATACTTTAAGGCAGGTCAAAAAGTTTGTTTGGACAGAAAAAGCGCAAAAGGCATTTGAGCTACACAGCCTCGATTTTTCGATCCCCTTTGCTTTCTATTGCGATGCTAGCCACACCGGTGTTGGAGGCGTTCTTATGAAAACGGATAGCGATGGTATACATAGCGTTGTATACATAGCGTTCATGTCTCGCAAGCTGAATATCTGCCAAAGAAACTTTTCAGTTTCGGAAAAAGAATGCTGGACGACAAAAATGTGTGTGAAGAAATTTCGAGCATATGTTGAGGGCCATGAATTCTCTAAGGAGATTATTCTTGCCAACCAAACTACCGACATAAAAAAAAAATTGACAATTATTTTTATCGTCGTGCTTCAGTCAAAAAAATTGCTGACAATATATGTTGGAAATTGTGGGTACCAAAGGAACTTGTTCCAGAACGTCTAAAACGGAACCACGAGGAAACTCTGGCGTCTCATAGCGGTATTAATAAGACAGTGGAGAAAATCCGTCGTTATTATTACTGCCTAAATTTAGTTAATGACGTCAAATCATTCATAAAAGGTTCTGCTATTTGCAAGTATAGCAGGCATCCCAATCGCGTATTACGATTGCAGACTTAGTGCGGACGCGAAAATTCGCTTTATGGAAGACGATATTTTTCATTGTTTTGGGGTGCAGTTCAAATCGCATCAGTTTAATGCCTTGTTGCAAAAATATCATGTGCAACACGGTTGCCATGTCGGCCATAAATAGCAGCCCTTATCGTTACGCATGATCACGGATGGTGTAACACACACGCTTTTGCGAAAACTACAGCAGTTGGAAGATCGAACTGTGAGCTTTCATAGGGAAGATTCGTTCGACTTTATAAGAAAAACGGCACAGAGAGCGATATAACAGCAGCATCGACGAAATGAGAAGGTTTATAACATTCGAAGTCGTGATGTTCAGTTTAAGCCTGGTCAGGAGGTTTATCGGCGAAACTTCCAACAAAGCAATTTCGCTAAAGGGTTTAGTCCATAATTGGAGCCCACTTTTGTAAAAGCTAGAATTAAATGCAAACTGGACAGCAGTTATTGTGAGCTGGAAGATACGCACGGAAGAGTTATTGGCAAATTTCACGCAAAAGATATTAAGCAATAAATGTTTCATGACTCAGATGCAACCCCAACCCCATAAAGTATTTATATTCTAGATCAGGATCAATAGCCGAGTCGATCTAGCTGTGTCCGTCTGTATGTCCGTCTGTCCGTCCGTCCGTCCGTCCGTCCGTCCGTCCGTCCGTCTGTATGAACGCTTCGATCTCGGAAACTATAAGAGCTAGAGACTTCAATTTTTCGGATATAGACTTGTCCATGGCACGCAGATCAAGTTTATTTCAAAGGATCAATAACCCACACCGTTTTCCTAAAATTTATCAATATCTACAACAACCTCTAACCTCTAGCTTATTTCGTAGATTGTGAGACTTAGAGATACAAAATTTGGTTCTACTGAATATTTGTATATACTAAAGCACTTGAAGAGTCTATTGCATTAAGATTCATCAAAATCGGTTAAGTGTTATGGATTAATGTTTGGGTTTTTAAGTTCGTATATACCATACGCAGATCAAGGCTATTTCAAAGTATCGATAACCCGCCTCGTTTTCTTATGATCGGTATTTATCGGTTTTTTTTTTCGAGTTTTGAGCATATCTAGAGCTAGAACCTCCAAATTTTGTTTAATATGTTCTCGTGAAAGATACGCAGATTATGAATCTTTCGGATTTTGAATACCTCTCCCCATTCGCCCTTATATGAAGTACTACAGACTTGGGCTTTGGTTCGTATACAGACTTCAATGTTACGTCCTGAAAATTTCATAACGAGAAGTAATTTAAGAATTGGTAGTCTATGAAAAAACCGGGTCAAAAAACCGATAGACACTGATTATGGGAAAACGGGGCAATTTATCGATCATTTGAGATATACTTGATCTGCGTATGCTATATACAAATCTAAAAAGTCCAAGTTCAGCGCTATAGCCATTGTAGTCTCTGAAATCGATGCGTTCATACAGACAGACGGACGGACGGACAGACGGACAGGGCTTAATCAACTCGGCTAGTGACGTTGATCAAGAATATATATACTGCCTTTTTCTGCCTGTTACATACATTTGCACAAAACCATTATACACTTTTTACCCATTTTCAATGCGTTTAGGGTATAAAAAGATCCATTGATCTGGTCCCTTTTTGGGTTTTCTGCAGCGCTATATGAGCATAATTATGTTTATATACATTTTGTTAAGCAGTAAATAACACCGGGAGTGGACTGTATTTGATGTATTTTATTTCGTTTCACCGAACATATGAGTATGAGTGTTCTTCGCCTTGCGATGCCAAAAATGTGACTGAGTGCGCAGAGCCGATGGCGTGACATCGTGAACCTCAGTAATTCGCCCGAAAACCCACTTGGAGGGTGGTAGATTGGGCTCCTTTAAAATGACAAGTGTGCCAAGTTTTAAGTTTTTCTTCTCTAATTGCCATTTGTTTCGCTCTTGTAGGGATGTCAAATACTCCATATGCCAGCGCTTCCAAAAACTTTGTACCATAGCTTGGAGTTGGTTTCACCTGTCTAGCCTGTTAATTGGGACCTCAAGATGACATGGTGTAGGTACAGAAGTGTATGGAGCTCCAGTCAGAAAGTGTGCAGGAGTGAGCGGACCCAAAGTAGAAAGTTCGTCGAATGTTAGAACAGCTGCTCCAATTACTCGTCGCATGTGTAGTTTGACTGATGTGACTCCAGCCTCCTAAATGCCTCCAAGTGAAGGAGGTATAAAATGACAATTGAGACCTTTATGAGCAAAGAAGTTTGCTAGGTCCTCATCCTTGGCCTGGTTAATGACCATACGCCTCATTTCTTTCATCCCTCGGCGGCTGCCGTGAAAAGTTGTTCCATTATCTGAATAGAGATCAGCAGGTTTTGACCGGCGCTGGAATGCTGCGATGAATGCCTTTGTAGTTCGATCACTGACTACTTCAATGTGGAGTGCTGTGGTAGCCAGACAAACGAAAATAGCAAACCACGCCTTTCCGAATTTAGGTGTGCGTCCTTTTGACTCTCTGATTGATATTGGACCAGCATAATCCAGACCTGTGTGTTGAAAGCAGAGGGTGGCTTGCACTCGTGGAAGATCTGCCATTATGTGGGTGTTGGTTGACCTGCGCTGCAAGAAGCATGGCTTGCACTGAAACACAACCTTTCGTACTAAGTTGCGTGCACCCAAAATCCAATATTTTTGTCGTAAAATCGTGAAAGTTGCGACTACTCTAGTATGCATGTATGTATGATGGGTGATGTGAGTATATTGAACTAGTAGCAAAGCAATCCGCGAACTCTTCGGGATAAGAATTGGGTGTTGTAGTTCAACAGTGACTTCTCGATTCGACCTCCTATTCGTCTTAGGCCATTCATCCAGGAATAGGGAAAAACGAATCAGCTGTGATTTAGCATGTCGCTGACCTCCTGTGGCAATGCTATGACCTCATCAATGCTATGTAAGTTAGTTGATGGCATCGCTCGTTGTTCGGTACATATATTATATATATATATATAAGGGTGATCAGACCATGAACTTGCTTGTAGAAGGTCGCCACTCGGATTGGGGATTCGTTAACCATGATGGACCATTCCACCATAATTGATGCTCCAGTAGTTTAGTTGGGTAAACTCCGCGTGATGCGCAGTCGGCTGGGTTGTCTTCCGACCGAACATGGCTCCAGCAACTGCGCAGAAACGCATCCAAAATGTCGGCAGTTCGATTACAGAAGTATCTGTTCCATTGCCGGGGTGGAGCGGAAAATCAGTGAAGCACTATTTCTGAATCGGTCCAACAGTATGTGCTGGAAATAGGAATAGTTAATGACGATTCTTCAATATTAAGCAATCTCGTTAATAGAAGAGCTGCATTCAATTTACATGTAAGGTATCGATGAGTGGGTCATCCCAGTGGACGACAACGTTCCAGCTCTCTTGGAACAGTAATTTTAGTAATACAGTGGTGGGCGCGGCAAGCCTAAGTGGTTCATAAATCCTTGAAAGTTCCGATAATAGCTCTCGTTTTGTGGGTACGCAGTGGGTATCGCCAATACAGGTTTTGATGAACAGTTCGTCTCGACTTGAATTCCATTGTATGCCAAGAATCCTAACCAGTATTCCCAGAGTTGAATCGCGATTAAGTTTCACACTGTTATGTTGACAAATCTCTGTGGGTAGTGAACTCAACAGGCTCCAACAATTTGAACTCCACTTTTGCGGTTTGAAGTTCGCCTCTAATAGTAACCAATAGGCAGATCTTTGAGTTCCATTTGTTCGACGCTAGAGTCACATTCAGTTGGATACTCATCGAAATAGGCGTCGGAAGCCAGCACCGTTGCAGCTAAAGGATACTGCTCTCGATAATCATGTGCCAACTGCTTCAGAACACCAACTGCCAGGTATGGCGAAGGCGCTAAGCCATATGTTATTGTTAGCGGTCGGTAGTGACGCAAAGGTTCGTTCTCTTCCTTACGCCAAATGATGCGTTGATACATGAAGTTGTTTGTTGAGTAAAATAGCAGAACTATCCTTTTCAGATCCGTAGAAAACCACGCGACATTTTGTTGCTGTGCTGTCAGGTTTGATGACGGCATGATGTGGCAAATAAACGGAGATATCGGATTTTCGTCTATTTGTTTCGGGGTGAGTAGTTCCATGTGGCCACGGCTCAGCTATTCGTCAAGAAGGCCACGTACTACTTTTTGGAGGCCAGAGTTACGACGAAATTTACGTTCTAGTGAGGCCAAAAGGTTTATGGCCTGCAGTAGAGTTGCACCGATTGGCGGGGCTCCTCCTTTAATGGCATACTCTACAACATACACGCCATCCTTGGTGCGCGTATGGGTGGACATAAAGTGACTCTCAGTTGGATCACTTGCGTCTAGTGTTGCCTTGAAGGCTATCCATTTCCATGAATGACCGAACAACTATGTCCAGATCAGCATGATGTGTAATTGCAGGCATCATGTTGTCATTGCAAACTCCAACCAAATACAGTATTAAGTGCAATAGGATAGTTTTTACCAAAAAAGTGTATAACGTCCAGAGATAATCAGATCCAATAATAACATCTATAGCATGTGGTGTACAAAACGATGGATCAGCTAATGGTAGTTGGCAAATCTGCTGCCATGTCGACGAAGTAGTGGCAATTGCTTGAGCTGGTATTGATGACGTCAGCGAACTTATAACAAGAGTGTTCAGTTCAATGCAATTGGTTGAGATACGTGAGTGATGGTTGATCCTGTGTTGAGCAAGTCGTAGTATTGCTTATTTTGCCTTATTGCTCTTAATCCACGTATAACCTCATCTGCTCCATCTGCCAGTTTATGAACAGACACTGCGTTGGTTGCGGAGACTCCAGGAAGCGTCAAGAAACTGTTTATAAATGAACGAATAATTAATGAGAATTTGTCGTAGCATCCCAAGCTACACTATAGTTCTCGTCTGTGACGGCAATGTGCCAAAGCGAGCGCCTCTCCAGATAATTAAGATAACGAAACATTGGGCTATCGGTAAGGCTCAAATTATTCGTTCATCCGATACCTTCATGAGGTGGATCAATCCGTGAAACACTGTTGGCTCCAGCCTTTGCCTTAACTCTTCTATGGCGTTGCTGTATATAGCATATGTCGCAAAGTGTTTATCCTCATAAGCATCGAAATCCTCATCAGGATCTTCCCAACCGTGTTGGTCTCGAAATGTGTGCAGCTCGTCCGAAAGATTATAGAATCGGAAATAGTTTTCATGAAGCTGCTTCAAACGAACTTCCAGCGTTTCAATTAAATGAATATCTTCAATAAATTTGACGTCACCATTGTGCGCATGCGTAATTTGGCTTTTGCAGAAGCCTCGTTGTTGAATCTCACTACGCATGGCGGAAGAGGTAAGTGGCCGGCTCTATACGATTCGCCCATCTATAGATCGCCCTTTTCAATGACAAGTAACTAAATATATAACATCTCGTGGCAAATAGACTTGTTTTTTTGAGCGCTTTCTTGTTTTCTTAGTTTTTTGAAACAATCGATGTTTTTATCATTTTTTTTAATTATTCAATTTTTAAAATTATTATTTAATTATTATTATTATTCTAACTGTCTAATTTTCTCTTAGCGTGCGTTGGTACAGTGGTCAAATTGGTAAATTTTTCAAACAAAATGAGTCACCAAATTATCTGTTTTAAAAAAGCTTGCCAAAAGCAGATCCCTGCTACACAATCTAGCATACCCTGTTGGCTTTGTGATAACGTTGTACATGCGAAATGTGAAGGTTACTCGGGGCTAGTGGGGAATGCTATAGACCAACGTAATGGTCTATTGTATATTTGTGACTCGTGTAGGGACGTTGAAGGTGAAATGCGAGCTTTTATGAGGCAAACGAAGACGGGCTTTAGATTTCAGATTGTTGATTTTCGCAATCTTAACGATTAGCTTGCAGACATTGATACTCAATTCAATGGTTTAAAAGTAATGAGTGGGTCTCATAGGCGTAAGAAGTCCGCTCCTCGTGATCTGCCGTTGCCAAGCTCCCTTCAGCCTTCGAATACGAGTCTGCAAAATACTACTCCGGTGGCATAGCAACTTATTTCGTTTGTAGCTTTGAGATCTGATGTTGACTCAAGTTCGGTTACCGAATGTGTTAGATCGGATAAAGCCAAATCAGACGTTTTGTCCGACTCGTCCGCCCTCGCTACACAATAACGTACCAAAAATTATCATCCGGTCCATCGGCTGTAATAGTTGCCTCTGAGGATAGTTGCAAAACTGTCGCACATATGGCACCTAAACTCTGAGGATAGTAGCAAAACTGTCGCACATATGGCACCTAAACTTATAGTTTGTGTTTCACCAACGAAACACATTTTTGATTCTAGGCTTGCCCCTCATTTCTCTTCGGATGATCTTAAAGCCTATATACAGGCTAAAATTCCAGCCGCAAGTATAACAGTGGAAAAGTTTAAATTTACCTATTCAAGGGATATATCATCCTTTAAAATAAGTGTTCAACCAGAACTGTTTACCAACATTTGTTGTAAACAGTTTTGGCCTGAACACTTAATTGTAAAAAAGTACACAGCCAAAAGAAAAATCGCGCTTCGATTCCTTCCATCGGCGATACAACCTCAGTTGCAGCGTCAAAAAACTAATAACCTCCATAGAGTTTGCCTATCAAAACGTTAGAGGTCTTAATTCTAAACTCACTAATCTCTGTGTAGATAGTGTGTCTTTCGATTTTAATGTAATTGCTTTTACCGAGACGTGGTTAAAACCGGACATTTCAGTTTCGCCAGTTTTTGCGTCTAAATATAACTGTTTTAGATGCGATCGAATCTGTCGTGCTGGAGGAGGTGTCCTCATAGCAGCCGAGTCAGCCTTTTTGTCTGAGCACCTTCAGCTTCCACCTTTGGACATTGACTTCGCTGGAAATTTTTGTATTTATATCACTTGCTCTTACACTCTTCCGCTTTTCCGATATGCCTTTTTATTTACAACACCTCTCCGCCATCCAATCAATCTCTTCCCTACTATCTGATAGGGACCTTTTGGTTGTTCTTGGCGATTTCAATCTTCCCAACGTAGCTTGGTCATCTTTTATGGACTCAAATTTTCTGGTGCCTTCTAAGTCACATGACTTTGATTTGATCTTTGAGTTGGACTCGTTTTAAGACTTGAGGACCTTTTTCATCCAACTCTGGATCTGGTCATTGAAATTCCTGCTCCCGTGCCTATTACGGTACCAAAACCTGCGGATCGTACCCGTTGTTTTCGTAAGGCTGATTTTGTTAGGCTTAATGATCTTATTCTGCATACCGACTGGTCCCAACTGTACAATTGTGCAGACATTGATGTTGCCATTAAACTTTTTTACGATACCATGAACTCACATTTTGATGTCTGTGTTCCTCTTGTGTATCCGGCGAGGTCTAATCAGCCTCTTTGGTTCTAAAAGGAAATACTTTAGAGTCGTTAATTCTAAACGAAAGCTGTCTATTTTGCCTTCCAAAATAACGTTTGAAAACGCGAGTGCAAACACTGATCAGGGCACCGCCGATCTGTTCGCATAATTTTTTCAAACTACTTATTCCACATCCACTAGGAATAATCAGCCTTATCCTCATCAGTTACAGTCCTCAAACTTCTTTTTGTCCTATCCTTACGGAAGTTCGCTTCTTTGCGACCTTAACACAATCAAACCAATGTCTTCACCTGGTCCTGATGGTGTTATGATGTGTGCTCAGGTATTGTGCAAAAACACTTTGCAAACCCATCTTAAATCTTTTTAAGTTGTCTGTTGACACCTCATCTTTCCCTGCTATTTGGAAGGAATCTTTTATCATCCCTCTCAATAAAAAAAAGCAAAAAGACTGTTGTCGAAAATTATAGAGGTATCTCCAAATTGTCTGCCATTCCAAAAGGTTTTATGAGAATTATAACATCTCAACTGCAACATTTATGCATCTTAGTTATTTACCCTTCCCAGCATGCGTTAATGAAAGGCAGATCTGTAACCACTAACATTGTATAGTTCTATTCTGTGGTAATTGATGGCTTCAAAAACAAAATGCAGACCGATGTTATTTATACTGATTTCAGCAAATCTTTTGACTCAGTAAACCACTCCTTGGTACTCCACAAATTATACTATTTGCTATTTATTATTATACTACTTGGCCTCCCTCTAAGTCTTATTAACTGGATTTCAAAGTATCTGAGATATAGATTCCAAAGGGTTCTTTTGAGAAATGCATATGCAGGGTGACATATGGGGTTTCCCAGGGTTGTCATCTTGGTCCGCTTCTCTTTACTCTTTTCATTAATGACCTTCCCTCGGTACTTTCACTCTTTTTTATCGCAGCTCTCCTCAAATGTTTCCGTACAAGCTAGGTAGCATACTGCTTGAACGGATAAATAATACCCATAAAGTTATTAATGACCTAGGCGTCGTTTTTGATCACAAATTTAAATTTCACTCTCATGTTACGACCATAGTCAACAAGGCTATGACTGTTCTTGGATTCAGCAAGAGATGGTCCAAGGAATTTGATGACCCTTACACGACAAAGACACTTTTCATATCTCTTGTTCTCGGGTTTGGGTCATGCGTATGGTCCCCACAATACACATTACATCAGAACCGAATTGAGTAGGTACAAAAGAACTTTTTACTATTTGCCTTTCGTGGCCTAAATTAGGATCCTGATGCTCGGTTGCCATCATAACCAATTAGGCTCTTATTGATAAATCTCCCCTCTCTAACAAATCGGAGAACTTTTCTTGGCGTAATCTTTGTTCATAATTTAATTACTGGCGTAATCGATTCAACTGAGTTGATAGCCCAATTAAATTTCTCGGTTCCAACCAGACTAACACGTAATTTTAAATCCTTAGTACTTAACCACTGCTTAACTAACTATGCCCTGCATGAACCTTTCCGCGTCCTTAGTGATGATTTTAAAAAACATTACAGAGTGATCGTATTAAGTCTTTACTCCTAAGCTATTTAGCAAGTACATTGTAGATAGTTTATATTCGTTTTGTACTTCGCGACTCGTGTCGTACGTTATACGACTGCGCCCCTTGGTCGGTTGGGCGGGAGATGGGATGCTGCTCACAGCATCGGGATTCGCGCGATGTCCCGAAACCAAAAGTGTAGCTGAGATCCGGCTCGAAGAACCAAAATTATGTTAAGAAATAAATAACACCGGGAGTGGACTGTATTTTATTTCCTTTCACCGAACATCTGAATAAGAGTATTCTTTGCCTTGCGGTGCCAAAAATGTGACAGACTGCGAAGAGCCGATGGCCTGACAAAAAAGGCCAGCGTGGCAGTCCATGAGTTATGAGAATAGTTAGTTTTAGTTTAAATGGAAAAGTACCAAGCTTTAAGCTTAGGTGCAGGTGCAGATAATAAATCTAAATATAGAACTGCGTATGCAGCTGCGCTTGACCTAGAAGAAGAGCTAGAAGCAGATACGAAAAAACGGTGTCTCGTTCCCGAACACATATGTTTAATAGTTACATGTATATTTATTATTAGAAGGTTTAATGTTAGTTTTTGGGCAAATTCGACTATTAAATAATTGAGCTGGAATTTAGAATGCGCGCTTAAAGGCTCGTTGACGGAGGGAAGGGGAAAAATTGTGTGATTGTTCGTGACGGCGGGCACGGCTAGACCCACCCCTATTCGAGAGTACTGGCTGGCCGGCACTGCCCCCTTGAGACAAACCGACAAGTAAGTACTACAGACTGGTGCTTTGGTTTGTACATAGATTTAAATGCTCTCTTTTTGTTTAGAAGTTATTCAAAAATTCATTTTCCATAGTGGGGTCCAAGCGCAACTGCGGCGTAAAGTGCGCTGTTGGCCGCGTGAGTTTGTGTGTGTATGTGTGATTTTGTGTAAGTGTGTATGAATGCAAAGGTGTTTAAACGTATGCAACGACAGGATGTGTTCAGGATCTCCCCTAGTCGGGCTCTCCCGACTAAAGCCATCTACTTGTTATGCCCTGAACCTATTGAAAATGGGTAAATAGGTATCCAGTGTTCTTGATCAGGACGACGAGCTGAGTTGATTTAACCATGTGCGTCTGTATGAACGCATGTTTCGGAAACTACAAGAGCTAGAGTCCTAAACGACTTCAGATTCCCAGAAGCCATATGCTGAACATTTTAGGATATCTCAGAAACTATAAGAGCTAGAGCAACCAAATTTAATTTATTATGTTCTCTTAAAGTAGCAGCAGACGCAATTCAAGTGCTACAGACTTGCGCTTTGGTTTGTACATAGATTTGAATGCTTTTATTGAGTCCTGGACAATTTATAACGATAATACTCTTAGTTTAGAAATTATTTAAGAATTCATTTTCCATAGTGTGCTTGTATGTGTGATTTTGTATATACATGTATGAATGCAAAGTTGTTTTCTTAAATAACTCCTCCTCCCCAGCGTTCCGCCAAACTCAATATCGACTTTCAATCTACGTTCCGCCAACTAATAAATCCAGCTTGCTGGCTTTAACGGTTAGTACGTTGTGTTAATGATCAATCAGTTAGTGAGTATTTTGCATATGCATTATATATATTATCTTATTATAAATGAGCAAAGTAAAACTATATTCTATTATAAATTTGTACACAACAATTTCGTTTTAATATTATATTTCAATTGACAATACAAATTGAGCTCGTCTTCAAAATATCGTTTAACGAACACATCTACTGACATATAAGCAGATATGCGGTTTCGAGTTTTAAGCTTATAAAATATGTTTTACAGTTTTTTGAATAGCTACATTATTTTAATAATAGTTATGATTATGTTGAAAGAAATTCAGAAACTGTCTGTGTTTAACGCTTTACATGAAAAACAGTAGTAAAAACATTTTTTATTTATTTTACTTATATTTAGATGGTATGAAGACCTACGTCCTTAAAAATGTGAATCGATAGCATGCCATCTCAGTCTAATTATACCATTGACAGTGATCCACAGTAAATGCAGAATGTATGTGTAAATAAATATTTTTTAGATATATTTGCCCTTTACACAAGTTTGTCTTTATTAATGTTTATAAATAAAATTCCAAATAGAAGCAATAGCACTGCGACACAAATTTTTGAACTTAACAAGAAACGAATTGTACCCTTTAGACTTCTTTGAGTACAGATGTATAAATACTTGACAATTTTAATTCACCTTCAGAATCAGGAGCTATTGGCGCAATTTGTTTTCGTCAGACTCTTTACTCATAAACTAAACTAGCTCTTCTAACTATACCTGACATTAAAAGCCAATACACAAAACTGTTATCTTTATTTATACGTACATAGATAAGACAAATTGTTCTAGCTGGTTACCAAAGTCCATTAAATGGTAAGAATTTTATACCCTTGAGATATTATAATTTTGTCACGAAATGAGTAACGCTTAAATGGAAACTTCACCGAGACTACAATGCATTTATATTCTTGATCAGTATCAACAGCCGAGTCGATAACCAAGTCCGCCAGCTATCTGACTGTTTCTGTGCAAACTAGTCCCTCAAACTTAAAGCTATGGTCTAAAACTTTACTTATATCCATCCGTTTTATTGCAAGTAGTACATATGTATGTCGGAGTTGACCGGATGGAACCACTACAACCACACTATACCACAAAAATGAACTCCGTATGAAAAACCATTTTGTTGTTTAAAATATCGGGACAACAATTAAAAGTTGAGTACGTCAATTTGCTCTTAACATATCGTAAAATTCTTATTAACATCGGACCACTATAGCATATAACTCTCATAGAACATTGAGAAAAAATTAAAGAACATTTTCTGTTTACAATTATAAGATAAAGTGAAAAATATACAAATGTATGTATATAAAATAGCCCAACGAAACTGACACCAACATTGAACTACTACAAATTGTAGTAGTTGTATAAATAGGAAAAAAAACTCTTTGAACTGCAAACTATAGATATTATTCGCACATTATACTGTATTGCTTGACACCCCGAAGAAACCTGTTCTCTCCCGTTTGTATACCCTAAACCCATTTAAAATTGTTAAAAAAAATGTATAATGGTTTTGATTAAATGTGTCTAACAGGCAGAAGGAAGCATATCCGTCCTCATAAAGTATATATATTCTTGATCAGGACGAATAGCCGAGTCTATTTAGTCATGTCCGTCCGCAGAGATCTTGAAAACTAAAATAGCTAGAGTCTTGAAATTTCCGACTATAGACTTTCCTATAACATACGCAAACAAATATATCATTTTTATTCGATACTTGCGATAATTCGGCCACGAATGAGTGGGGAACAAATTGGCTAGAAATTGAGAGGAAATCAATAGTTATCTACTTGCCACTTTTCCGAGACAAATATCTTCAACATCGTTTATATGACTTATTAAACAGATAACTCGGCGGACATTGCTCATAACCCATATACAATTTTTCAGTTTATTAACAGAGAAAAAATTCCTTACTCTTGAGCTCTTCACCCAAGTCAAATTTTAAAAATAAGTAATGTATTGTAATACCGTTGGTATGAATTTGTTACTTTATTTAGGAGTAAATGTGGCTTGACAGTTAAAAATCATCAGAAAACATGTTTTGCCTTAACTGCTTTTTTGAAGGTATACAAAAGTTATGTCCCATGAACATGAAAAGTCTACAACGTATGCATACCTTGTCGATTTTAATTTTTCTAGTTTGTGACACAGTTTAATTTATTTGTCTTGTGTAAGGCAAACAAGCATACCCTATTCGATGTATAGAACTGTATTCTTGTAAGCAATGATGTACTTGAAATATCTTCACTAAGTAGATCAGAAGATACAAGAACGAACTACAAAAACTTTGCTTATAATTATTTTTTTATAAATGTAGTTAATTTATAGTTTATAATTTATTCAATTCTCTAGTATCAAAGTTGTAAGTTAAGGTTAACTAACATTAAGATTATTTAATTACAAGCTACTTTTACTATCTTGTCATTGATATATGTATGTTAGATTAAAGACTTTTATATTTAATTGCCGAATACTTTTAGCATATGTTAATATGTCATTGTGGAAATGACATTTTTTTCAAAACAAAGGAATAAACCATGTCGAACAATTGGTTTAATCCAAAATATTTCCATAAACAAATTGACTAGTATAATTGGGCCAAAATTGTATCAAAAACACTTTAAGTTGCTAACTTGGTATACCCTGTTCATAAACAAAATTGACTAAAGAGCTTATAATGGTTTTTGGGTAAATGTATTGGGAGCATCTCTGTCACCATAAGAATATACGTTGGACAGCATCAAATTTTCAGTCCGTGTCGATAAAGACTATAGCTAAAAACTTGAAATATCATGTGTAACATACGCATGCATTAAAATTTATTTCAAATGATACAATGATCCGTCCTATTTCCCTAAAATCAATAAATGCCAGTTTTCAACCTCAAATTTTTGAGTATAGCTCGGAGACTTTAAGTACATATGTTCTCGTATAGTGTACACAGAAAATTTCCCATATTTTATATATTCACCATCAATCAAAAACCTCACTCACATATGCATGCCAAATTTAAAGTAGAAGCACAGCATTACAGCTTGGAACTGGGTACAAGCTACCTAATAGAGTACTCCCGTGTTGAGCTCGATTACTTGTTAACGAAAAAGAATATACAAATTTCTACTTAACTTATTTTACTTATATAACTATGTTCAAGTAGTGATCACTTTAAAACTTTAAAGGGTAATTGAAGAACTAAAATAAGAATGGACAATTTGTAATGATTGTTAATTATTAAAAAGATGCCGTGATTGGCATGAACGACGATTGCCGACAATAGATCGAAGTGTACGTGTCTAAAATAAAAACTGAATACATACAAACATTTTAAAATGCATACATACATATAAGTAATTGTGGCCGTTGTCGTAATTTATCACTAAAATTATGTCGAAGCACTGGATTGCGTTATATTATTTTGGTAAAAACGATTAAAACGAACACTATTTTTAATGCTTTGATGGCCAAGTTTCGACTACACTACATATATGTACATATCGGATTTATTCATGCACAAGCATAATATGTATTTACAATCGTCTTTATTAGTTTAATAACCGTTCATTGTGATGTTGGAGGCAGAAATTGACATATCGATTCATTTTTTAAAATAAATGCATTAAGCCTGATAATCTCTTTTTGATTTTGCATAATGCTAGTTTATTAAATTTAACCAACCCTGTCGACAAAGGCTGAAGGAGGACTAACATGCTTTTCAGTTAAAGGGTAATCTAATTGCTCAGTTTTAACGTTCATTTGTAAGATGCTGTATGGCTTTGGTATATTTTCAGAGCTGTTTTTCACCTGAAATTTTGGGTCACTCATAGTGGAACCAATGGCTAATGTTTCACTATTGCTCAAAGTTTCCATGCCATGGTATTTATTAGGTTCATTTGATACCCCCAATAAGTCAAGTGATTCAATACTGTATATATGGCGATGATGATTTAAAAACACAAGTTTATCCCCTTCTGTATTCATTAATAGTTTCGCACTCGTATCACTATTGTTTTTTTTATAGCATGTTATTGAAGTGGAGCAACCGAATTGATCTCGCTCTTGTGGTTTCAATTTTTCAATATATGACCCCGATTGTGTAGTTGGTCGGGAGATGCTTTTGGTTTCCCCACAATCGCGATTAAGGGTGTCGCTGTTGGTATTACTATCGGTACTTTTGAATCGCTGACGACTGGATATACTTCTGGACATATCTGTACATTGGATTGCAGTTTTGGCAGATTTAATTGTGAGAACTTTCCGCTGGGAATCGCAAGAGTACGTTGATTTGCGTTGTTTTGCTGCCGGGTCAAAGAGCCTGTAGTCGATGGGCACGATGTCCAAGACGCTATAAAAATAAATATATAATATAAATATTTATTATCGGTTTTATTGAATCGTGTGCTTACAAAAAAAAAAAAAAACAAGTTAGAGTGATCTCGTCAGGCCGACTAGATACCCTGTACCCAGCTAAAAGTTGAACTTCCTTCTAAACATAAGTACAACAAAGTCATATACACATACTGCATAAGCATTCTTGAATGACTTCCAAGTTTATTGTCCGATCTTTATAAAATTTTCAGCACTTACAAGGAGCATTCCACTGTATGTTATTGTATCTATTATTCATAATGAAGCCCACTAGCTCGGAGCTCGGTCCAGGATATTCCCTAGTCAGGGACTCTAAACTTAATCTTAATCATTATTGAATCATTCTGGCCAGTTCTTTAAAATGTGTTCCGGTGCTTCGTCGCCCTCGAGGCAGAGTCTGCAATTACCATACTCGACAATTTTTAAGTTGTGTAGGTGCTCGCGTGGTCTGCAATGTCCTGTCAGAAAGCCCGTAATAATCCGAAATGAGTTTTTGCTTATATTCAAGCACTTTTCACTAAGATTTCTGTTATAACTACATAACAGTTTCTTACTTTTCCTGACACCCTGTGACATTTGTCAGTATTTTTCGCATTGTCGTCGCGACGCGTCGTGCCTCTGAACAAATACTTTGATTCATTATACTCGGTCCTAGTCCTCAAAGAGGTTCTCCCATGAGAGAGAACTGGCCCCCTTCCTGGCTAGTTCATCTGCTACTTCAATCCGTGGAATTCCACAGTGACTTGGGTACCAGAAAGTGTTCACCCTGTTGGTCTTGCCTGGCTTATTCAGAGAATCGATTCAGTTTTCTGCCGATTGATTATAAAAGGAACGATATTGGTTCAATGATTAAATGTAAGAAGCATAAATTTAATTTTTATATTCGTTCACGAAGTGAAAAGATTTAATTGGGTTTCTGCAATGTCCGTCTTGTTGACCGTCAATAAATATAGATTTTCAGACATGGTTTTTTTATACCCTGAGTCCATCGAAAATGGGTAAAAATGGTATAATGGTTTTATGCAAATGTATGTAACAGGCAGAAGGAGGCATCTCAGACCCCATGAAGTATATATTTTCTTGATCAGGACGACGAGGTGAGTCGATTTAGCCATGTCCGTCCGTCCGTCCGTCTGTAGGAACGCAGTGATCTCGGAAACTACAAAAGCTACGCAGTACAAGTTAATCATTTCTTTTTTTCGATAACTTGCTCCGTTTCAATATTATCGATAAAAATCGATTTTAAGACTTGGATTTCTTGGCATATCTCGGAGACTACAAGAACTAGAGCCATCAAATTTAGTTATTTATGTGCTCGTGCAGGATACGCAGATTATGAATATTTCGGATTTTAGATACTACCCGCCATTCGCCCCCATATCAAAAAAACGCAAGTCAAATACTTCAGGCTTGCGCTTTGGTTTGTACATAGATTTCGATGCTCTTATTAAGCACTGCAAATTTCATAACGATCATACTCTTAGTTTAGAAATTATTCAAGAATGCATTCTGCATAGTGGGCCAAGCACAGCCACTAAATTGAATGGGCACTTTGTGGACTGTTTTCGTGTTTGAATGGAATGTGGAATGTATGCACAGCACGCAGTTAGGAGCAGGGTATCTCCTAGTCGGGCATTCCCGACTAAAGCACTCTTACTTGTTTTATGAACATACTAAAAGGCACCACTCGTGTCACAACAAGTATTGCATAACCCGTCGTACTTATTTTGAATACAAAAAAAGATTAGGTACTAACTTACTATGCAGTTGAGGTCTGCTAAAACCAGAAGACCTATCTTTACCGATGCCCACTTCATTTCTTGTTTTCCTTCCATGTACTGGAATAGAAATATAGCGATTTTATTACGAATATCAGTAGATAGCAAAAAATACCTGTGAGTCCATCATCAATATAATTAGAAGTTTCCCGGCTACTACGATTCTCGTCTCGAAGGCGCTCACGCTCTCCACTAAGCTCACTATCACTATTTAAGCTATCGTACTCTTCTGATTCAGACTTAATCATTTTTGAACGACGCTTTAATCGCTTTTCAGAGTTTATATTATTGCTGTCATCAAGTATCACATTTGAAAGCTTTACATTTGAATTGATTGCACCTATACTAGTTGAGACGGGACGTTTTCCCTTTGACCCAGAACTACATAAAGTACTTTCATCATCACAGCGAGACTCGTACTTTAATGAACTCCCTGTGTAGTTTAAAGGTATATTTCCGGACTGGTTTTCATGTTCTGGTAAATGAAATGTAGCGTAAGGATATATATCTTCTGAGTATTCAGGTATGCGCTCAAGTCCAGCAACCGATTCAGGTGGAGATTGCTGGCAAGATTTGCGTACTGTACCATAAAAGTGCTCATGACTTTGAATATCCTTTCCATCTGGTGCATTACTTTGTGGCCTTAGTGAATCAACATTACGTGAAAACAAATTTCGCGGATCTATAGGAGATTAAGAATTAAACCATTAAGACCTGTAAAAAAATATTTACAACTTACAGTTTTTAAAGCAGATAAAAGCTCCAATAAGGGCAAGAATACTGCCGAAAATTGATGTTATGATAACAGCTATAAAGTGAGCATCACTAAACAGAGTTTGCTCATCGGGTATCTCATCGGCGTCCGAGTTGCCAATAAACCCAATCAAACTCTGTGTTTCAAAATAGAATTCCTTTGTAGTTGAGCCAGCATTATTGTTTGCCGTGACTCGTAGTTGGTAAGCAGTTCCTGGCTCTAAATCTCCGATACTGTACCGGCTCTATAAATAAATGCAAAGATGTTAAACGTTTTTTGTTATAGTTTAAAAATTGTGTTTAAAAATAACTCAACTAACATGGGTTTCAATTTTATTTGAAACTATAATCCAGTCGCTAGAAGACTTATAGTGCTTAAATTCAATACTAAAGTGAAGTATGGGACATCCACCGTCCTGCCAAGAAGACAAATCTAAAATAACTGATGTTGTATTTGAACGTACAAAGCTGTGCTTTTGTGGCGCAAGTGGTTTGTTTCCTATAAAACGATTTTCGAATATATTAATCACTTTTAAAAAAGCTTTAATTTTTTTTTAGGAAATACCTTTGGTCTGAGCTGATACAACCGTACTGGTGACACTGGTACCAATTTTATTAAAAGTGTTCATTGTAAACTGATATTTTGAGCCACATTGAAGGTTTTCAAGCATGTAGGAAGTCATACGCCGATCTATTTGGAGCTCGTCCCACTCAGCGGATTCTCGTCTATAGGTTAAAGTGAACCCTTTAATTGGAGCACCACCAATATCATCAACTCTCCATTGAATTGAAACTGAGTTTTTGTGAATTGAATTCACGGACAGAATTGGAGCCGAAGGTGGAACTGAAAAAAATACATTTTATTGAAATTTGAGAAAACGTGTTGCATAACTTTTTTCACTTTTTTACCTTGAACATACAGCTGATAAACAATATGATCCGATCCCATAGGATTTCTTACAATGCATGAATAGTTACCTTCATGCGACCGTTGGATATTGCGTAGGCTTAAGGTATTGTCATTGCTCACTTCTGGTTGAAACTGCTTCTTAGAGCGCGTATTTAGTATCTTCCATTCGGCGTTCGATTTTGGATTTCCAACAAAAATACATGCCAACTTTATGTCTGATCTCCAATTAACAGACAAAGTCTGACTAAAAGAAATTATTGCAGCAGGTATCGACGTGCTTGGCACTAGTTTGATTACTGGTGTACTTGGACCCTGTCCCACTCTTGTAGATGCTGTGACCCAAGCCTCGTATGTTTCTCGAAAATTAAGCTCTTTGGCTTCAAAGTGACGATTATGAGACGGCAAAACTTCTTTAAGTATTTTTAATTCCTGACCCTTTTCTAAGACTCGTATGTAAACATTATACTTAGTAATTAATCCGTTTGGACGTCGGGGTGGTAGCCAGCTAATAATCACTGAAGATTCGGTGCTCACAGCTGATTTTACAAGTTCAGGTGCATCGGGAACCGCTTCTTCCGTAATGCATGTCACAGCTGGACTTGACGCGCCCTCACCAGCTCGAGTAAATGCAAGGACTTGGACGCTATAGTTTGTGAACGGTTGCAATCCATGGAGAACTGTGCTAAGAGCCGATGTAATTTTTGTTTCTCGAACGCTGTATTCACTCTCTAGAAATCCCGGTTCATACAGTAGTTTATAGCCTTGAATAATTCCGTGACATAATTCCTTTGGTGGTGACTGCCAGGATATTTGAATATTTTGGGCAGTAAGCGCAATACATGACACAGATCTAGGAAATGCAGAAGGAACGTCCTCTAAAGTGTGGCCCAAAGACACGTCACTTGGGGGGCCGTCGCCCTTTATATTAAAAGCTGAGACAGTGATACCATACTGTGTATATTTTTCTAAGCCAATCAACCGGAAGTCATTGAGACCTTCAGTTATTAAGCTTCCAACCCTGGTGTGGTTTTTAGCGTTGTCTGGAGTACTTTGCTTTTGGTATGAAATCGTATATCCTAATAGTTCTCCATTCCATGAATCACGTACAGGTGCTCGCCATGTTATCAGCAACTTTTTGGTAATATGATGTTCAAATAAGAAGATGATTTAACCACAAATTGTTTATTATTTAAAACAATACAAAAGTAAGAACATTGCAGTCGGGTGTTACCAACTGCGCAGATTACAACAGAAAAAACAAGTGAGAACGTTGCAGTCGGATGTAACCGACAGCGGATTACTCGCTCACAGTGTAATAACAACTTAAACATGTACCCTAGCACTATGTGTATTAATAATAATAATAATAATAATAATATACAAGTAAAAAATACCTAAAAACAAAAGTTTGCCTCTGCGCAATCACAACTGTCACCTTAACAGCGTGTTAGACATCATCGACACCAACCATTTCATTTTTGACGAAATGTAGGTTCAGTTATTTAATACCCAAACCTATCCAAGCCTATAGAATAAACATATAATTCCAATTGGAACTGAACTGTGTCTACCGCCGAAAAGTGCATACAGAAATCGCTGCGGTTGGTGCACATGATAAACACTACTTATGTTCAAATAATTTTTTTTTATGAGCTGTTATGTGGGATAAGAGTTTAATTTGTGTTAATGTTAAGAATTTGAAGTTTTGTGTGTATGTATATATATACTTGAGAGAGAATGTGAACAATTCAAAATAATAATTTCAGCTGCATTTTATACTGCACCACTGTACTACTATTAGATCAAGTTGTGACAAAACTCAACTTAAGTTACATGTACGACAAGTGCAAAATCAATCAGCAATCAACCGCATGCAAGCAAGCAGTCAGCCTCTGTAAGCAGTGACTGCCAAACAAAAATAATTACCGAAAATATGCAATAGATGGCGCAGGCAATGTTGCAATTCCATCATTGATGTTTTGCACATATCGAGTTTTGAAAATTGTG
Organism: Drosophila colorata; assembly: GCA_035041545.1. NCBI lineage: Eukaryota > Metazoa > Arthropoda > Insecta > Diptera > Drosophilidae > Drosophila > Drosophila colorata. The sequence continues at coordinate 625,626 of JAWNLD010000657.1, read as the reverse complement.
GGCGCGGTAGTGGGCATCGCTAAACAAGATTGGATGCGATCTTTAGAGGAGGTCATCAGCAATCTGTCGGTATACATTTTATGCATCTAACTGTAAAAGTAAGGGAGATATATAGATTTCATCGAATTGCCACGCTCCAGGGGGCGCATCCCGAAACCCGTAAATCGACGAGGGTATGCACGTGTATATATCCAAAATTTCAAGTCTCTAGCTTCAATAGCGGCGAAAAAAATTGCGTTCATACGGACAGACGGACGGATAGCATGACGGACAAACCCAATATACTAGTTTCACTTTGTGAACGCGTATAAAAACAGATTTAACTATTATTGTTATTTTGGAAAATATTCGATTTTCCAAATTTGGCAACTCTAGCTCTGAAACTGTGGGAGATAATGGCTTTCGCGATTCGTTGGAGCGTGGATATCAAAGTCTCCGTCTTTGGGGTAGGTTACCAGCAATCAACATTTGGTGACTCTAGTTGGAAATTTACTCGTGATATCGATTTGAGCTTTCAGGTATATGCATTGCGATTCAAAATAAGCGTGGCACCACCTTGGCTGAAGCAAATAGCTACAAGTATATATTTCAAGTTTCAAGTCTCTAGCTTCAATAGCGCCGAGAAAAGTTGCGTTCATCCAGACAGTATACAAATTAAGGCTAAGGGATTAAAGTGTGATGTTTTACTGGGAGCTTTTTGTTTACAGCAGAGAAAACCATCGCAAGTTGGAAAGGTCTTAAGTTACCATATGACCTTTTTTTATACTCTTTCTTATTTTCAACAAATTGCCAAATTGTATTGTTTACCAAACCTACTTTTTCTGACACATATTAGGCCCCATATGACAAAAAACCACTTTAAAAATATTCTCTGGTGAGACTTTTTTAAAAAGAAAATGTTTATATTGGGATTTTTTTGCAGTGTTTTTTTCAGAGGTGACCTTACATTTTATTACAGTCATATACACTTTTGAATTTAAATCATTAGTTTTTTAACTATATATTTTTGAATTATGAAAATGATGATTTATTGTGTGGTATTTATTATGATTTTTCGACTTTAAAATTCAAGGAAAAGTCGAAAATAATTATTTTGTTTCTAACTCGTGTACATAGTGGCTTGAATTAGGCGTCGTTAAAGATATGGGCGAATAGGGGGAAGTATCTAAAATCCGAAATATTCATAATCTGCGTATCCTTTACGAGCACACATTAAACCAAATTTGGTGACACTAGCTCTTATAGTCTCCGAGATATGCCAAGAAAACCAAATCTTAAAATAATTATCTTATCGATAATAATATAAAGCAGCAAGATATCTAAAAAAAATCTGGCTTAGGAGAATCTATAGTCGAAATGTTTAGGTCTCTAGCTTTTGTAGTTTCCGAGGTCGCTGCGTTCATACAGACGGACGGACGGACATGACAAAATCGTTTCAGCTCGTCGTCCTGATCAGGAACATATATACTTTATGAGGTTTGAGATTCGACCTTCTGTTTGTTATATACATCTCCACAAAACCATTATACCCTTTTTACCCATTTTCAATGAGTTCAGGGTATAAAAAGTCTCATCATAGAATAATTTTAAAAGTGTTTTTTCTCATCTGTGGCCCCATATGTATCAGAAAAGTAGGTTTGGTAAACAATACAAATTCAAAATTTAATTTTGTCACCGAGTGTTCTTGGATTCTATGACAGCTATACGATGGAATGGTCCGACCCTGCGGGCTCCGACATATGCCTGCAGCAAACAAGTAGGAACGCTGCAGCCTGATTTGGTGACCTAGCTCTACAATTATGGGAGATATGCATTTTGGCGGCTTTCCCGCCAGTTTTATCAATTTTATCGATATTCAACGCCCTAAGTAGCCGTATCCAGAAATTATCGCGATCTTTCGAGGAGGTCATCTGTCTGCACTAATTTTACGTATATAGCTTTAAAACTGAGATTTCGATCGATTTTATCGATTGCCACGCCCCCAGTAGTTGTCAAAAATCTTATCACTATCTGACGGTAAATTCGAGTATTTATTTCAAGTTTCTAGTCTTTACCTTCAATAGCAACGAAAAATATTGCGTTCATAAGGGCAGACGGACATTACACAAACCCAATATACTATTTTTAAAAAGTATTAAAAACGGGCCAATGTTAAATGTTTTGACTAAAAAAAATAATTTTATATACACATATAAATCTATTTGTCTGCATTGGTGATGGTAATTGGCAATCAACGCAGGGCTATATGAGTGAGAAAAATGTAATTTTGACAGTAGTTTCGTCTTAGTATAAAAGTGAGTAATAAGACGGAATTTTGTAAAAAAAAATTTTATTTTTCATCTGATTAGATTTAAACTTCATTTCAAAGATCTATATGAAAATTCAAATTTTTTGAGATGCGATAAGATTTTGAAAATAAGTGCTCAAGGTTGTATGAGTGAAAGTTTTATTTTCGTGCGATTAGCTTCAAACTCATTTTCAAAGTTTCACATAATAAAATATGAACTACGTGATGTTACAATTTTGGTAAATCCGCTTGTTAGGTAGAAAATTTGACGAATTTTTTTTTTTTATAATCTTTTATGTTTGCTTGAGACCGGACAATATTTACATCTGCTTTGTATTTATTTGGTTTTGAGTTTTTTGACTCATTAGAATTCTGAACGAGTTCAAGCTCCGAACGGTTATTTGTGAAAATAAAGTCGATATCAAAGTCTTTTGATAATAGGAAAAGTTGTGATTTAAAAAATTCTCAAACAACTGAGAACGTTGTATCCAAATCTGATATGTTCATAATCTGCGTAATACTTAAGAGCACATATTAAACTAAATTTGATGGCTCTAGCTCTTATAGTCTCCGAGATATACCAAGAAAATCTACAAATAGATTTTTATCCATAATAATGAAAAAAAAAAAATGATAAACTTGTACTGCGTATGGATTAGGAGAATCTAAAGTCGAAAAGTTTAGGTCTCTAGCTTTTATAGTTTCCGATATCGCTGCGTCAATACAGACGAACGGACGGACATGACAAAATCGACTCAGCTCGTCCTTCTGCCTTCTGTCTGTGACATACATTTGTACAAAACCTTTCTACCCATTTTCAATGTGTTCAGGGTATAAAAAGAAAACTACGTGTTTTTACACCGGACTTAACAGACTCTGTTAAAGTCGCAACTGAAAAACTTGTTTACACCAGCCGCTACCGCAATTGCACTGACTGAACAGCTGATCTCTATTAACACTGTGTGTCCGCGTAAATTAAAATTGTATAAAAAATTTAAATTGTAATATTAAAGTGGACCTGCTTTCTGCCGACCGATTACGAGGATGATGAGGCACTTATGATGCATCTTTCTCAGGTGTATCTTGGCACAGCTATGCCAAACACTTGTATTGCTTCAGTGTTGGCTGATGCTGGTAGAGAGGTGTAACAATATGTCAGTAAATAAAACAACATACTTAGGTAATCATAATAGCACGTATATTTAAAGGAACACTTTGGAACACTAAATTATCAAAATTTGCAATTAAACACGTTTCCACGTGTAACTTTGTACCTGCGTACTTAAGAACCAAAACGTCAAGGTACGTCTAAGAGCTCTTAAAAATGCCTTTCAAACAACATATAGAACATACCTGTATCTTCTATGGTTTGGGGTATCAGTTTTAGCGAATTTTAGCGTTTTCCCGCCAAACTAGCGAGTTTTTCCAAAAGTCGTAGAGCAAAAGTTTCTTAGTTCATGATAGGGAACAAGCCCACAGAGTTCCATAAAGCCATCTCTTTCAGAAACACACAAAAAATTATTTTCCTAATCACTATGGAACGAGTTATCGGATTTGAATAGGTAAGGTACCATTCGACGCGTATTCGAAACTCACATTTTTAGATGCCTGATCGAATTTCTGAAAGCCCCAACGCCTCCATCAGCTCAAAAAATGTTAATTTTTTCCGAATCTTTTACAACTATATATCTTATGAACCAGATAAGCTATCACATTTTTTTCTTCTAGTTTAAACGATACTTTTCGATCGGTATATCACTCGATCTGATCGGACTATCGTAGCAAAACTTCAAAAGTTCGCGTATATATCGCTAGCCGCTTCGCCCCTTGCGCAGAATACCGTCCGCAGTGTGGAGATCCTCTTTGTAACTGTTTTGTTTTCCAGTGGAGCAGCTTGTTTCCATGTCTGGTTACAGCAGATCGTTAGCCATGTCGTCTGCATCTGTCTGCAATTGAAATATAAGTTATGTTAAATGCAAAATTATAAATATTGTTTATTTTTTATAAATAGTAAAACGACTCACCTGTCGATCATCACTTTTACCTCACTTGGCAGCCCCTTCACGTCCAGTGAGTCCAATTTTCCGCCAAAACTCTGTCCCACACGTAGAGGAACGACAGTTCCGTCAACTGTCGCGTCGATCTCTGCGTGTCCATTTCGCGTCCAAAATTCATCCGTTGCTCAAACCAATAAAAAGCACAAAAAAATACTAAAACTGCTAAATGCTAACAGCTAAAATCGAAATGCGAAAGAGGCAATTGCGAAATCTAAACACCCTATTAGACATTATCAACACGTTAAGCTATCTAATAACCTCTTTTCGCTTTTTGTCGTAGTTGCGGTAGTATGTGTCTTGCGCCTTCTCAATTTGAACTGTGGTATCTGAACTTATTTTATGTTGGTCATTTTGAAGAACTGCCACTAGCTCTTCTTGTATCATTTTGACAACCACGACTTTGTTTTCATTTCGCATTTTGACAACGAACATGATTTTAAAAGGATTAATTTAGTTGATGAGTGTACGTGTGCATTGATCCTTGCACCTGCAAGGTAAATTTATACCCCTTGGAAGGCTCAGTTGCAGATATTTTTGCCAACACAGACAGTATGACTCAGCGTCAGTCGGCTTTGTTGGATATAACCATATACATTTTGACAACTCATCTACCATAGCCAGTATGTATTTGCATTTCTTTACTGTTATATCCACAGATCACTGGTAATGAATGTGAAGTGTGTTCAGCGGCTTGTCTCCTTCATCAATGCACTGTAAAAAATCTTCTTGTTTGCCCAATTTAATATTACGAGTTATACACTCAATGCAGTTCGCTGTTTTTTGCTGTTTCTGCTGTTTTCTCTAAGTGCGTTCTAAAATAGTCCTGTCGAATTGTATGATTGTTTTCTGCGCTCCTTCTCCACACTTTTTGCCACGGTTAGCAACTCGATATAACCAACTTGCTTATAGAATAGCTGATTTTTATATTGAAAATGGGTAAAGAGGGTATAATGGTTTTGTGGTTTTGATCAGCACGACGAACTGAGTTAAATTTGCCATGTCCGTCTGTCTGTTCGTCCGTCCGTCTGTCCGTCCGCCCATCTTTCCGTCTGTATGAAACCTGTAAGAAACCTAAATTAAACGACTATAGATTCTCCTAATCCATACGCAGTACAAGTTTTGAGACTTGGTTTTCTTAGCATGTCTCGGAGACTAGAAGAGCTAGAGCCATTAAATTTAGTTTATTATATGTTCGTAAAGGATACGCAGATTATAAATATTTCGGATTTTGGATCCCCCCATTCTATACTATTCAATACTACAGACTTGCGCTTTGATTTGAACATAGATTTTGCTCTTATTAAACACTGAAAGTTTCATAGCGATCATACTCTTAGTTTAGAAGTTATTCAAGAATTAATTTTCCATATTGGGGCTCAGCGCATCCGATGTGAAAAGTGCGCATATTAGTTTGTGTGACTTTGTGAATGTGTGTATGAATGCAAAGAGCTTTAAACGTATGTAACGACAGCTCGCCGCTGGGTTCAGGGTATCTCCTAGTCGGGGACACCCGACTAGAGCCATCTAACTTATTTATTGTATAATTTGCATATGGTTTCTGCTTCCAAATTTGTGCTGTTGCTAGTAGGTGCTCATCCTTGTGTTGAGCTACATGCTTCGATGCTCTATGGTATATGAAAAGTCTTGTCTTCCTTGTTGTTGTCAACTTAAAAGCTGTAATCAAGCAGTGTCTTAGTTTTTTTTTTGTCGCTAAGTAACCTGCTTTTACTTCAAGAAAATAACTGCAGTTTTTCTTCCTGTGCGGTTGTCCTTTTACTGAAATTTAAAACAAGGGTACCACTTGTTGTCTTGCTGCTGAACAAGTTTTGCTCCAAAACCGTCTTTTGACCGAAAAGTTTAATGGAATTATTTTGTAATTTTTGATCATTGAATATTAGTGAAACATCTGCTCCAATGTCTTTTAAGCACGACATATTTTCTTTTCCGATTTTAATTTGTTTAATACGATTTTCTGTTGAAACAACATTTACACTTGTTTTCGCACTTGTACATTGTTTGGCTATATGGCCCACACCACTGCATTTAAAACATTTAGTTTCTTCTTTGCAGTCTCTTGTGCTCTGTTGTTTACGTAGTTCTTGTGGTTTTTTCTACAGCTCTTTTTACTTTTTTGACGACGTTTATTGGCAGAACTAATTTTGGCAACCGATTCCACTGGTTCATAACAACTTATGTATTAGCACTTTAAACGAGACCGCACTGTATAATGAAAATTTTAAAACGTCACGTATTTCTAGGCCGTCTATTGATCTTAAATTTGTCGAAGTGCCGCTATTTTACACATTTGTAAAACATATTCATGAAAATTTGCTAATAAACGCTTTTTATGATTTCGCAACAGAATATGTATTTCTTTTTAAGCTCTTCGATCAATGAACCCTTGACAATTGGAAACAGTAATGATTTCCAAAAATTATTTTGCTGTCCCAATCATTTTATTTCTTGCATTTACATATTTTTGTTAATCAGCCACTGCTGCACTGGAGTAGAAATTCCAGCAAAATCAGGAACTACTTTTGAAAAACTTTCAGTTTACACCGTGTTTTTATTTTGATATAATCACTTTTTTCTAGTAGCATCTTTATTAGCGTCATTAATTCGCTATTATCACTAAGCGACAAAAAAGTGGTTGCAAAAATGTTCGTGCTTGTGGAACCCCATCTAGCACTTGCACTCATTTTTTAATACCAAGGCGAGAAAGATTGCCAAAAAAGAGAACTAAACTAAAAGCGTAATGAACGTAATATTGTTGTGCTGTGCAGACTCGCTCACTCTGCATGGTGTTGCTTAGACGTCTCGTAGTACCCCGAGCATCTGTATGCATGCATGAGCACACAAGCCGAACTTTGCTATGTCAACGAAATGAATGTACGAATGTGTGTACGCACCACAACAATTTGTAAATTTTCGGCCATATAACTTCGTTTTCGGATGAGCACAAATGTGAAATATATAAATAATATATAGGCACAGCCTTCGTATTTTTTGTTTTTGCATTTACTTTGTTCGGTTTGTATGATCGGCTAGTTCTATTGATGCGTGGTAAAAACATATAGTGCCTTGCTCTTTACGCATGTGTATGTATGTCATGTTGTTGTTTTTGTGGAAGGAAAGAATCATAAGAGAAAGAGAATAGAATACGCGTTGCTGCGTCAAAGTAAGTTGAATTTCTGAAGTGCAAGTGAAAATATGTGTGAAGGGAACTGCTCAGTATGATGCCGACTAAACACAAAAATAAGTAAGTACATCCAAAATGAGTAAGTACAACAAATAGTCTTAACACAATAATGTGATATATGTATGCACATAATAATAATAATAATTTCTTTAAAGAAAAAGGAAAAGCGGTAAGCGCCAATTTTGAATTAATCCATTATGTAGATTATATGTATGTATGAAAAACATGTGCGGAAATGCATTCATTTTCATTTTTAATACTTATGCATATACATATATTTAAACATATTTCTTTTCATGTCTTCTTTATTACAGGTAGTACATATGTTGGGATCTACAATATCAGCAATTAACTTATAATATATAAGCAGACTCCCTTTCGATGTCATATGTATCGAAACACATAGGAAAATTAAGATAATAAATAAATAATTTAAATAATCATCGGTTTTTTAATTAGCGGGTATATACGTAAAACATTTGTTTTCATTACAGTAGCCAGCAATGCAGGGGAAAGCACTGTCGCCTCCCCTATCCACGAACTGAAGCGTGTAAAGTAATTAGTCAGTGTGCGTGCATGCGCATCCCGAAAAGCTTTTTTGCAAACATACCAATTCTTAGGTACCCTTACCAGCAATCAATGATGAAAATTTCTCTTTCTTAAAAATGAGAATCTGCACTTATGCAACTTTGCAGTTGGTTTGCTCATCATAGTTAATGAATTCAAGTGTTAATTGTTTAAATTGGTAAAGTTTGAATATTTTTCTTAAATAATATTAGAATATAACGTTTCTATATTAAGTTTTAGTCATGATGGACCTTTTCTGTGTAAATGCCCATATATAAATTATTCCAGACCCACCAATTTGGTTCATTTATCATTTTTTATTGTACATACAATTTTTTCTTATTTATATTATCAATTTAATTCAAACATCGGGTGTAGTATTATTAAAGGATTACAAGTTCAATGGAAGACTTACAAATTTTAATCATTTACAAATTTGATTTTAGCTATGTAATAACTGCAAAAGTGATGTTAAATTAGATGACTTTAAATCAAAAGGAGCATACATTTAAAAAAAAATAATTGTGTATCAGCAGCCAAGGTTGTTGGTAAGCTACAGGATAGTTAAGAGACAAAACTTGAAAAATTGTAAAACTGATATCAAGGCTTTCAATAAAGGAATTAAATATTAGTAAATTACGAACAAGATGTATACAGAAGCCTCGTAAGTCAGATTCAGAAATTCCATCCACAATTATAAAAGGCTGGACAGTCATTCCAGATAAGTAATAATTATTTATGACTAAATAGATATTTTTTTTGGCATTCTTGGGCATTTGGTATTGTAGCTTTCTTATATTTTTTCCACAGTCGTCTTTCAAGCTTCCAGTTGGTGGCAGGACACCGTTTAGAAGAATAGCTACTAAATAATCTCGCGAATCTATAATAAATTAGCTTTAATAAAAAATCTGTTAAATGTTTTTTGTCGCCGAATTTACTTTCAATAAAAGCTGTTTGCAATAGTCATTCGTGAGCGTGCTTTCATATTGCTTTATTATTTTGATTTTGAATTCCTCCCATTTGATATAAAGCATGTGTTCCTTCGATGGATACATTAGTTCAAAATCAATTAATTGATTTAAAAAAGTTATACATTGAATAAAATATTTATTACTTGGTAGTTCGTCAAACTAACTGCAAATTACATTTGTGTGTGAGTATATACATATATAAATATGTATATATATATATATATATATATATATATATATATATATATATATATATATATATATATACATATTTATATATGTATATACTCACACACAAATGTAATTTGCAGTTAGTTTGACGAACTACAGTAATAAATATTTTATTCAATGTATAACTTTTTTAAATCAATTCTTACACATATGCATGTAACTTGAAACTCGTCCGACGAACTACCAAGCAAAAAATATTTTATTCAATGTTTATGTATATTATATTTTTTCTATTGCAAAACAAAATTTCTGTAGACTTAGTCTTTTATATTTCTTATTATTTATTTTTTTATTTATTTTATAGACACCTATTTAATATTTAATTAAATTTCTTGCACTTTTTTTTATTCATACCTTGCAAGCAAGGCAGAACTTCTACGATCCCAAAAATTTCTTATAAATTTAGAATTTCACTGTTTTGGTCTGGTATTCTTAATTGAACGCTTTCGGACAACTCGCCGCTTTCAATTCAAAACTGCGAATGAACGAATTTCCTTCAACGATGTGATGAAATTTAACGTTTTGCGGAACAGATCATGATGAAAACACAAATAACGTCATCCTTCTCTCTCTTTCTCACTTCTTGGCATTTTTGGTGGACTCTAGCACTGCGACGAAGATTTACCGTTGCTGGCGACAGGCACAACCGAAAATACGAATTTTTCATGCTTTATATTGCATGCACAAAAATGTGTGAGTGTGTGTCTCTACAAATGCTAGCAGCTAGCGGATTAGCACATACACACTTACTCACAAATGATCGGCAGTTTTCGACTCACGTATGCATTTATGCATGCACATGTAATAATTGTATGTGCGTACCCTTTGAAGAATATTTGCGTATGAGTATGTATGTACATATATGTATACTTTACCATACCATTTACATTACATATGTATATATATCTATGTACAATGTACATACATAGTGGACGCAACACTTAAAGCTAAAAATATTGATTTGAGATTTTGATATCTTGATCTAAGATTTTAATATCTTGATCTAAGATTTTACAAAATTGTTTGCTGTGAAATATTGTTTTAAGCTACCATCGTACCAAAAAATTATTAAAATATAAAATTTCTTACACAATGTATTTTTAAAACTCAGAACATAAAAAAAAAACAAAAAACAATTTTTGTTTATTTTTTTAGTGGGGTTAAACCCGAGATCCGAACTTATATCTAGAATTTTCGAGCTCATTTCTAGTAAATTGCGAATTTTACTTGATTCAAGATTCTATTCTGCCATAATACGATTTTTTGTACTTGACTTAAGATTTTTTGTGCTCATTTCCTGTAATCCGGACTTATATCAAGTATGGATTTCAAGAAACGCGAATACTTAATTCGAGTTCATTCGAACTTAATTTTAGTCCGACTTTTTTCTCTCTGTGTATGTACATACGTTGCCATAGCATTGCTCGGCTTGTGTACACATGAATACATACAGATGCTCGGGGTTCGACGAGATTTTTAGTATAGTGTGCTACACACACTATACTCTCGGGGTTCTACTAGATCTCAATGCTAAGCAGTGAGTCGACGCAGCTTAGCACTATTTCGCTCTTCTGAATTTAGCTCGCGCTTTCAGCGATCTCACTCTCTCTGGTCTTCAAAAATAACTGCAAGTGCTAGGTGGATTTGACGACTCTATGTATTGTATGCTGACTGGTTCAGGGTATATCCAGTCATGCACTTCCCACTACATCCATCTTACTTGTTCATTTTGTAAACAGAATAAGAAAATCAAGAAACCTTTTACTGATAATCTTATTAAGAAAATGGAAAAGATTTGTCACTTCTCCTAAGTAATTAAAGGACAGGTATCACTGTCAAATTAAATAATAGTAGTAAACTAAGTTCAGTAATGTATAGTAATATAGTATAAAGTTTTGTTGGAGATTACAAATTAGGACCTAGCAATCGTATTCACTTACCTGCTGAGGCCCAAGTGGCTCGATAGTAACGTCTTGTGGTGGGGCTGATGGAACTTCTGAATCTGTTTGCACGAATAAAATATCGCTTGGGGCGCTGGTGCCAAGATGATTTTCCGCAAATAGTCGAATATGATAAACTTGTGCAGGACGAAGAGATCCTAACTGTGCCGTAGTTCGATCGCCAGGAAGTAGCTTCTGATTGTTGTGCTCATGCCAAACATCTAAATATGGAAACCAAGTAAAAACGATATAGTCGGCAACTCACAACCCAAAATATTCAGATGGCTGTAAAAAATATAGTTTTAAAAAGCTAATATAATATAAAATATTTTAATCCTACTTTTTATATCCTGAACCCATTGAAAATGGGTCTTGGTCAGGATCAAAAGCCGAGTGGATTTAGCCAGCGAGAGACTACAAGAGCTAGACAGCTGGACTTTGACTTTTTAAGTTCGTGTATCACGACTTTTTCGGTGCAGATCAAGATTATTTCAAATAATCGATAACCCGTGTTCCTTTTTTTATATATGGTTTTTTATAATTTGAAACATAACCAAAATTAATGGCTCCGAATATTTGTTTGTGTTCCTATTATCAATATTTCTCGGTTTTATCCGGGTTTTGAGCATTTCTCAGAAACTATAAGAGCTAGAACCAGGCTTAATATTTTCTCTTAAATGATACGCAGATTTAGAATATTTCGGATTTTGAGCACCTCATAAATACCACAAATAAAAAAAACGTAATTCTAGTACTACAGACGCGCTTTGGGCTTAGGTTTATATAGAGATTTGAATGCTCATGTTAAGTCCTAAAAATTTCATAGCGATCAAACTCTTAATTTAGAAGTTATTCAAGAACTAAATTTCCATAGTGGCGGCCACGCGCAGCCGCTGAGTAAAGTGCGCTGCTTGTCGCGAGCGTTTGTGTATGTGAGTATGAATGCAGAGGTGCTTAAATATATGTAACGACAACTCGTATCTCCTAGTCGGGTGTTCCCGACTCTCTTAATTGTTTTAAGTTGACTTACCTCCAGCTTTTTTATATTGCAAAATATAATTTGATATTGGTTGCGCATCCCGGTTATTACCCGCTCCTCCACCCAGTATTATTGAATCCTGATCATTTGGAGACCACGCCAACGTTACTGAACGACTTCCGAGGTCTCTTACGTGCAAATTTACTGGGAAGTTTGGAGGCTCCTGTACTTGTACATGTATAACACTTCTATCACGTCCATACGCATTGTTTGCTATACAAGTGTACTCCCCTCTATCAGTTAAAACAGTCTGCAAAATAGTTAGCTCAGAAGACACTCCACGGGCCATCGGCGAATTTTTTATATGATAACGTATATCATAAGATGGGTCAATACGGCTTGCTTTCGACCTCCAGGATATGTCTAACGGTTGATCTCCATTGGCTTCACAATGTAATGTAATACGTTCGCCACGTCGAATTGATAGCTGCTTTTTGGCAACGGTAACTGAAGGACCAACTGTAAAATATAAATTAGCAGATCATTATAAGCTGAAATTTCGAATTAAGTTTTGGGCTTACCGTGGACTGTTAATTTAATAAGGGTGCTTAAGCCCGCGCCAATGCCGTTGCTTGCTTGGCATAGGTAGCTGCCCTCGTGCTCTCGTGAAACCTTGGATATTGTCAATGAACCATTTGAATGGGCCACAATCACAGACTGGGAGTTTCCATTGCTAATAGCATAGCTCAGATCGCGGTAATCGCCCGAGTCACCTTCATGCATACATATATGTGATTTATCTGTTATTTCTTTTTTTTCTTTTTTTTTTTCAAAAAAACCTTTTTATTATACCTATTGACTGCTTCCATTGAATGGTAGGTACGGGAAATCCATCGGCTTTACACGATACGATTACTGAATTTCCCAAGATTGCGTCTTGGTCAGACGGTTTTAAAATCCACCGTGGCGGTACTATTTTAAAATTTAAATGATTACTTAGGATTTATTTATAATGTTAGATTTGCATGCAATATTTATTAAGAACTCATGCTCAGATTATATCAGAATTACAATTGTTCACAAATCTACTTATATGCATTACGGCAGATTTTTTATATATATATATATATATTTAGAGGCATGTAAATAAAATGTCTATAGCGTTATATTTACACATACACACATCAACATATAAATGTATTTTGGAACAATTAAGCTTTGATTATGGGCCTTAAGTGATTACGTATATCAAAAAGTTAATTTTCAATTTAAAGCTTCTTTTAAAATGCGTAAAGTGTAGTCCACACGGATTTTCGAATTGAATATGAATGTTGACGACGTGTTTAATAAAAAGACCGATGAGGCATTATGTAATATTTTATAGATAATATTTTAGCATTAAATATATTTTCACCCAATTTGATTGGGGGATCATTATTAAAAACAGTATTAGCTACCCATTCAATGAATTCCCTCCCTATATAAATAACGGTAGCCACCATTAAAAAAAACACAAAAATTAAATACTTTAAATCGTAATCGCGGTATTATGTGCATCAAATTTCTAATAATTCAATGTAAAGTACAGACTTGAATTTGCTGTAGTCGGCACGAACAACTCTTAGCTAGTTAAGCTAATATCGCTGAGAAGCATATAGAGTTGTCGAAAGCGATACTTTGCAAGTTTTTTAGAGAAACTTGAATGCCGTTTTGAATGTACAAAATGCACAAATTTTGCGATATTCCTCTTAGTATACATGCAAAAAAATTCCACAATTCATGCGTTATAATTATGTGATTTAAAGTATAAGCACTGTTATAGGCAAGTGAGTGCAAAAGTGCCAGGTGCATTGTGCTCAGTGCAACGATCTCCTAAATTTGTTTGGCTTTGATAACTTCATCCATCCATACTCATATCCTATTAATATCCTATTGTTTTTATATAAACATAATTATATGTATATACAAATTTTTGTCTCTGTATTAAGTAAAATTAGTAAAAAAAAAAAATATATATATATATATGTCCCAGAAATCTGTCTGGGTTTGCTTTAAATCTATAGTGCATTGGCCATCGATACAGGTACACATATGTACATACGACAATATTATCACTTATCTTTAAATATAAACAGAATCATAAATAATAATATTTATATAAATAAACTAACTAACTATATATTTTATCCTGCAAAGTCTAGAGAATATTGGTGATGACTATCAGCCGCGCATGGCACTCTACCTTACTCAATTGTTATTCAATTAAAGCTTGTTGGGAGTTTCTATATTCATTAAACATATTGCTTTATATTTTATATTTAAATAACATACATTGTGTTTTCTATTTTTCGGGAACAATAAAATTTACCCGTGCTACCTTACACCGAGCGGAACAAATTTGCAATAAGTGGAGAACGTTTTAAATAAAATTTTACATATGTAAATAACAAATAGCTAGTACGAACTTTGGAGTCGGGTGTAACCTCTGTGCAATACTCATTCACCGTATAATAACAACAATTAAAACAAACGAAACCGGTCTTAATTATAATTTTTATTTTGGAAAAATAAAGATTTTTTAATTTGTGGGGGCGGGAGTGGACGTGGCGGAAATTTTTTCGGCTCGATATTCAGAGAAGATAATCAGAAAACTGTCTGCCAAATTTGGGGAGCTCTAAAGTTGTGGGAGTAATGGATTTTCTCCGGTTACCCGCCCTCAAGGTATATGGATTTAATAGGTTTGCAACGCCACCAGTGGGCGTATCCAACAAATTTTTTGTGTGATCTTTGGAAGAGGTCATCAGCAATTTGTCGGTATTATGCATCTAGCTTTAAAACAAGGGAGATATGTAGATTTAATCGAATTGACACTTTTTTGTTTACGCCCACACTACCGCGCCCACAATGTCCAGTGTCCAGTCCAGTGCCAGTGCAACATTACTGGCGCCATCTATTGCATACTTTGGTAATTAATTATTTTTGGGTTTGACTTGCTTACAGACTCTGACTGCTACACTTTTCGAATTCTTAGAATTTGTATGCGGCTGTTTGCTGATTGACTTTGCACTTGTCGTATCTGTGACTTGAGTTGAGTTTTGTTGCAACTTGATCAACTATTAGTGTGGTGGTGCAGTATAAATGATTATTATAATATACTTAAAGTCCTTAACATTAAAACAGTTTGATCTGTAATCCAAGGTCAGTTTTTGTTTAACATAAAACATAACGTAACATAAAAAACACTTATTCTAACATAGTGTTAATCATATGCACCAGGTTAGGTTATTAGATTACTGAACGTGCATTTCGTCAAAAACGTCTAACACGCAGCTTTGGGCGACAGTTGTGACCGCGCACAGGCAAATTTTTCTTTTGTATTTTATTATTATTCGTACACATAGTGCTAGGGTACATGTTTTATTACACAGTGAACGAGTAATCCGCTGTCGGTTTCACCTGACTACAACGTTCTCAATGGTAAATTTTAATTTTTTTAAATCAAAGATGCTGAGTAACTTTTATATTAAATTTTTATCGAACAAAATTACAAATAACTGTTATGCTTTGAGCGTTTGAAAAAAAATCGAAAAATAACAGTTATTTTATGACTGTCAAATTGAATTAAAATTGAAACGGTAATTATTATTCTGTAACTTTAAAAAAAAAATTGGTATTGAAAAAATTAAAAGAAAAAGTTTATTGTGTTTTCATAAAACTCCACTTAAAATATAAATGCTGGTGAAATCTTTTTATCAATAGCAAGTTTCCTTCATAATGATATTTTTAGTTAAAAGTTCATGTAATAACAGTTACTTTCGTTCCCTGGTTTAAATACAACAACAAACTGCAGCGGAAGCATATTGGTTGACTTTTATAATTGCATTGTTGCCATATAGGCATATAGGCATATTCATACCCTGAATCCATTGAAAATGGGTAAAAAGGGTTTTTGCAGGCATCTCCGTCCCGATAAAATATATATATTCTTGGTCAACGTCACTAGCCGAGTTGATTAAACCCTGTCCGTTCGTCTTTCCGTTTGTCCTTCCGTCTGTATGAACGCGTCGATTTCAGATACTACAAGGGCTAAAGAGCTGAACCTTGACTTTTTAGGTTCGTATATACCATGCGCAGATCAAGCTTATTTAAAATGATTGATATCTTTCCCCGCTTTGTTATAATCATTGTTTATCAGTTTTTTGACCCGGTTTTTTGAGCATATCTCAAAAACTATACATATTCTCGTAAAGAATATGCAGATTATGAATATTTCGGACTTTGGATACCTCTTCCCATTCGCCACAATATCATAAAAATCAAATCGCAAAAATCATTCCCCACAATATCATAAAAATCAAATCGTAAACCCTACTTGCGCTATGGTTTGTTACATCCTGAAAATTTCATAACGATCCTTTTCTTAGTTAGAAGATATTTAAGAATTAACTTTCCATAGTGGGGGCCAAGCGCAGCTGCATAAGCTTATCTCAGAAACTATAAGAGCCAGAGCCACCAAAATTGGTTTAATAGGCTGCTCGTCAACAAATAAATGTACTATATTATAATAAGAATGCATTAAATCAATTTCATTCAAATTGGTTAAGAAACACAGAAGTTATTAAAAAGAATGTATTTGTATATTGGCAAACCAAATGGTAGCAAGCGCCAAGCAGAGACGTTTTCTGCATGCGTGTGCATACATAAATACATACATATATATGTATGTATGTCCCCTCATTCGCTCCCCTTATCAAAAAAACGCAAATCAAGTCCTACAGACTTGTGCTTTGATTTGTACATAGATTTGGATGCTCTTATTAAAAGTGGGTGTGGGTGTGTGTGTGACATTGTGAAAGTGTTTATGAATGCAAATATATGTCACAGCCCACTGCTGGGTTCAGGGTATCTCCTAGTCGGGCACACCCGACTAGAGCCATCTTACTTGTTTGTTTTGCATTTTTATTTCTCTACATATTTTTTTTTCTTGGCGGGCTCTCAACGATACTTACAACTCTCCCCAATCTCTCTTTCCCACGCTCACATTAAAATTGTTGTAGGTATTGGTCGAGGTACTTTGCTTTTGTTTTGAGTCCGTTGAGTCCTATAGATTTTCCTAAGCCATACGCAGAACTTTTTTTGATAAATTGCTCCGTTTCTTACTTACTTTTCTTAGCATATCTCGGAGACTATAAGAATTAGAGTAACCAAATTTGGTTTAATATGTGCTCGTAAAGGATACGCAGATTATGAATATTTCGGATTTTGGATACTTCCCCCATTCGCCCCTTATACATACATATTAGTACTACAGACTTGCGCTTTGGTTTGTACATTGACTTCAATGCTATTATTAAGTCCAGAAAATTTCATAACGATCATACTCTGCTGCACGGTTTAGTGCCCTGCTTGCCGCGTGCGTTTGAATGTGTGTATGCGTGATTTTGTATATGTGTATGAATGCAAAGAGGTTTAAAAGTATGTAACGAAAGCTCGCCGCTGGGTTCACGGTATCTCCTAGTCGGACATTCCCGAATAGAGCCATCTTACTTGTTCTTATATACATGTAGCTGTTTTTCACAGTGACTTTCCTGTTTTAAATGTATTGCTTTGTTTTCCCTTAAAGAAACATATAAACTGTATATCTGCTATAAAAAATGGCGTCAACTGCTGCATTATCGATCTAATTGAGTTAAAATCAGGGTTAAAGTGGACTTGTGAATCCTGTAGGGATGTTGAACGTGGTATGATGAGATTCATGAGATAGGCTAACAAAGGCTTTGGAGACCTTTTCGGTCGTTTTAAAAACTGTTGAATGGTTTCTCCGCTTTGGATGCCGAGTTCAATGCTAAGAATCTTTTGAATGAATCTCCAAGGCGTAAAAATGTCAATCTGTCTATTGGCCCTAATAAACTTTCTGTCCAAACACACTTACCGTGTTGAGCTTCCAAATGTTGAGCTTATAAATCTTTCTTCCCTTTGTGGTCTCTAATAGCACAAAAAGCTAACATCCCTTCTCTCACTTGGCTATCAGACTGTAAAATGTCTGTGTAGTAAACTTAACAAGTTCTCTATTGTAAGAAAAGATAACACGTGGTGGCGGTGTGCTTATTGCTGTTGGTGCTGATTTGTCTTTGGAGATAGAAATAACAGACTGTAATGTAGAAATAGAATTTGTTGCTGCCAAATTAAACATTCACGGTGTTTGTTTTTTTCTTACTTGTTCTTATATTCCACCATCTTCAGATAATTCTGTCTATTCTATCACTCTATGCTTTCCGATCGTGATTTTCTTGTTGTTCTGGGTGATTTTGAAATTGCTGGAACTACTTGGATTTATAGTTTGTTGACTTCCACGATCCAAAATGATTTTCTTGATTTATTTTGGATGTCATTGTGTCAAATCAATGGTATCCCAAATTCTCCACATAACACGCTTGATCTTATTTTTGTTTTGGATCACTCGTTCTTATCTGTTTCCGGTACTGAGACCATATCATGTCCTGTCGAATGGTCTCGGCTTTAAATGTGTAAAGAGATGGATCGCGATTTTGTACTTCACTTTAAATAATTTGTTTGATACATGTGTACCGGTTTGTAATTCCTTATGTCTAATAAACCTATATGGTTTACACGAGAATGAATAAACTGAAAAAATTTAAAGTCAAGAATGTACAAGAAGTGCAACGATACTGGCTCTTTCTTGGATTACTCTCGATATCTGATTGCTTGATCCAATTTCTCTGTCCTAAATAACCAATTGTTGGTTACAATTCCAGCGGGATCCTAAGCGGTTTTATAATTTCGTTAATGCGAAACGTAGATCATTAACAAACGTACCATTAACCGTACAAACAACTTACAGCTCTCAATATTATCAATTGGGTCATGTATCATTTAAATGCCTCAAATTGCATTTGTGGACCTGTGATCACGGAAAGTTTACTAACAGATGATGATCCGTTTAGGGTCATCAAGCCCGTATTTTCACCGGGACCTGATGAAGTTCCAAGCTGTGTGCTTATGTACTGCACTGAAGGTCTCCTGAAGCCTTTGAATAATCAATTTAAACTGTCAGTGGAGTTATGTTCTTTTCCTAACATTTGGAAAAGAAACAAGTCCAATGTTCGGAACAAAAGAGGTATTTATAAATTGTCTGCTATTCCTGAGATTTTTGAGAGATTAATAACTTATCAACTGTCACAGTTATGTTCATCTATAATTTAACCCTGCCAGCATGGGTTTATGGGTGAATAGATCTACCAATAGATCTACAACTGACTTAATGGAATTCACCTCTTTTGTTATCAAGGGATTTCAAAATAAAATGCAAACAGAATCCGTTACTACATAAACTTCATCTTTCCAAATAACCAATTTCCAAATAACATAATAGTTTGATCTCTAATTATTTATCTCTCAGAACTGAAAATGTTTATTTTAAATTCTTTGTCTTCGTCTGGAGTACCACAAGTACAACATTAGTCCGTTGTTATTCACATTGCACATAAATGACCGATGACGTAAAACTCTGCCTGTCGACTTATAATTTTATATCTGGTCAAGGGTTGCAATCCGATCTTGACAGTTTTTAATCCTGGTGTCAAGTCAATTTATTAAATCATAATTGCAGTAACTGTAAATTAATATATTGTTAATGGCCTTTTTGAATAATTATATTATTAATGGTCAGCCACTTGATCGTATTGAATCGGTTGATGATTTGGGTATCATTTTAGATCCTAAGCTTAAGTTTGACAAGCATATTTCTTTTGCTGCTAATTGAGCATTTGGTGTCCTGGGTTGCTGGGCGCTGGTCAGAAGAATTTGCTGGTCCCTACGCTAGTAAGACCCTATATTCTTCACTTGTCAGACCAACTTTTTATTATGGATCTTGTATATGGTGTCCCCAAAAAAGTTAATCATGATAGAATTGCTCTTTGCCCTCCGGGGGGAACCATGATTGGTGTAATCTTCTTACACAAACTAATTAACTAACAAATTGATTCCTGCGAATTGATCAGACAAATTTGTTTTCTAATTTCAACTTACTAAGAATTTTAATGATTTCTCTTCAAACCGGTAATAGTAACTATGCCCTCCGGAGTTATAGCTGGATTCCCAATCTCAAGCATTTTTACCTTGGTAGTCTCCACTAATAAATCTTCCCTCTCTTTCTGATCGTAGAACCATGATTGGTGTTATCTTCCTACACAAGCTAATTAATTGCTAATTGTTTTGCAGTTCCGAGTAAAAGTACCAACAATTTTTCTTCGCTTTCACTTCAGTCCTGTAATAGTAACTATAATATATGTCCGTATACATAACTCATTTTGGATCGTATGTCCCAATTATAATAATCTTTTACATATAATAAGTAATGCTACTTCTATACCTATGTCTTCTGTCTATTTGTTCGCGATCTTCGTCACCGCACGTATCGTTGGGCCACTTAAATTTACTGCCGTTAGTATTGTACATCCACGTCCAATAGAATAAAAATGGGTATTTATGATCCTAGTGATAAACACCCTTTTACATTTCTTTTATATTAAATTTTTTTGTTTTTAACTCAACAGTTCCTAAAGTCTCACGCAACCTTTTTTTATACCCCTTCATAAAGTGAAAAGAGTATATTGGATTTGTCCCTGTCGGGATGAACGCAACTTTTGTCGACGCTATTGAAACTAGAGACTTGAAACTCGGAATATATACTTGTAGTTCTCCGCTTCAGACAAAATGCTAAGATATTTGTACCATGCCCACTGGGAGGCTGACAAATCGATAAGAGGCGACTATTTCCCACAATTTTAAATAAAAAATTGGTATGTAAATTGCTGGTGACCTTCCCCAAAGATTGCGACCTTGTTATACCGGCCGGGCTACCTAGAACGCCTGCGCCCAAGAAAAATCGGAAAGTTTAGAAATCCCTCCATACTTCAGATGCACTTAGGACTTATTTGTATGCCTTTCTTTTTTGTATCGTAATTCAAAAACAGATGATGCTTTGCGCAAATTATGGATATAAAAAACAAAACTTAAAAAGTGTTTCAAACAAAAATTACCCATTTGTTAACATTTACATAGTTAATAGTTAACTAGTAAGATGGCTCTAGTCGGGAGTACCCGACTAGGAGATACCCTGAACCCAGCTGTCGTTACATGCATTTAATTAAACCCCTCTGCATTCATACTCTCGACACCACAGCCGCACTTAGTAAAATAAAATTAGAACAATAAATAATACAAATTAATGCAAATGCATGTAACAGGCAGAAGGAGACATCTCAGACTCCATAAAGTATATATATTCTTGGTCAGCATCACTAACCGAGTCGATCTAGCCATGTCTGTATGTCCGTCCGTCTGACTGTATGAACGCGTCGTGTATACCATACGCAGATTAAGTTAATTTAAAATGATCGATAACTTGTCCGGTTTTCTTATTATCAGTATTTATCGGTTTTTTGACCCGGTTTCTTGAGTATATCTCCAAAACCATAGGAGCTAGAGCTACCAAATTTATTCAAGTAGAGGATACCTCCCACCATACGGCCCCCATCAAGTACTACAGACTTGCACTTTGGTTTGTACATACATTTTAATGCTCTTGTTACGTCCTACAAATTTCATAACGATTATACTTTTAGTTGGGAAGTTATTCAAGGTGGGGCCAAGCGCAGCTGCTGAGTAAAGTGCGTTACTTACCGCGTGCGTTTATGTGTGTGTGTATTTTGTAATTTTGTGTATGTGAGTATAAATGCAAAGGGGTTTTAAGTACAGGTAACGACATCTCAAAGCTGGCAAAGCTTCTGTTTGGCACGCTGCAGATAAATAGTCTTTCTTGTATATTGAATAATTATAACCGGCGAATTTACTGTGGTTAGCGGATTTATTAATGATATTTTATCTCAACAAGCATTTCTGTATATGTAGAAAAACCTAACGTTAAACCGAACCAGTTGCTCAAAAAAGCTGCCAAACATTAACCCAATGAACCGAAAAAAATTATTGATACATTTTAAAAATTGTTCATTTTTTTTTTAACTAAATAACTAATTAATAAAACTATAAGTAACTATTTTTTCCTATATTAAACTATTCGTATTAAATGACTGCCAAATTACCAATATTTTGTTACAAATTAACAATCATAGTTTGAGACGCAACCGGTGTGAGAAAAACCAGGTTCACATACCGAACCTAATAGCAATGAAATGCTTCAAACCGTCAACTAAGACACTGACTTTTTTTTATACACATAGCTTAGCACATAGCACATTATATTAATATAAATACATGAACAAAATGTACTATGGATTTCCAGACCAACTCCTAATAGCAAGGTGACTTATCCTCCTGGTGCATTGTCTACGATATTTACTGTGAAGTTTGTTTTCTTGTGCAGAGTACATTTCAATATAATAGAATTAGAGGGTTTATTAGTGTTTCTAGAAAACAATAGTTACACTTGATTTACCCGAAACCGAAAGAACTGCAGTATACTCAACAGTGCCAGCGTGGTTTGCCACACTACAAGTGTAGTTACCATTGTGCCATGAAGAGACGTTGTGTATGGACAATATGCTGGAAAATGGGGTATAGTGATTGATTGTTAACGACGGATCCGGAGGTAGGAATTCTTCGCCTTGTTTTATCGTCATGGGTAATTGCTTGATGACCCCTGTACCCGGCATAATGGCTGAATTACTTTGAATGGGCACATTGTTTCGATGCCAAGTTATATTGAAAGGTTGATCTCCTTGGCTACTGGAACACATAATCTGTGTCCGCATACCTTCAGTGATTTCGTCTTCAAAAGCAAAGGGAGATATACGCGGTGGAACTAAACAATTAAATATTATACAAATAAATAAATAAACAAAGAATATAAAAAGATTTTATCTTATTTGAAATTATTTTATGAACATTGTTCATAGAACTTAATGTAATTCATATACCCCATCGAAAAGCTTTGTAAGTGTATGTGTGTATATATTTCGAAATATTCGACGTAGCTGTAAGCAGAATATAATGGATTTTAATACTTTTTTACATCGATTAAGAGTCGATAATTCTAATACAATTGTTATATAATACAATAGATTGCGGCTTTTGATTAACCTGTGGAATGATTTAATTAAAATTGTACCTTACATGCGGGTAAGTAAATAAAAAATTTGTAAGGAAATGTATTATCTAACTTAGAAAAAAATAAAAATAAATTAAAAAATTATTGAGTTAAGTAATTACAATATCACATGCCTTCATAAAAAAAAGTATATGAATCATTTTAGGTTATTTTTAGATAATTTCATTTTGAGTGTAATTTGATAGCACTGAGTAACAAAATTAAATTTTGAATTTGTATTGTTTACCAAACCTACTTTTTTTTTTGATACATAAACCGCTTTAAAACTTTGTCTATAGTGAGCATTACTCGAGAACTTCAGACCCGATTTTAAAAATCTGTACGCTTTCTGAAAGCTCATGAATAAGTCATATATACCTTTAAATGTTATGATTTTTTGGTGTCATTTTTTATGAATTTCTTACTTTAAATTCGTGTATTTACATAGTTGCATTAATTAGGCGTCGTTTTAAATCATTTAATCATTGAACTCGATGGAGAGACTGCGGTATAATTAGGTACATTTTTGCCGATATAGATTGATTTCTTTGCGGAATGTTCTACGAAATTCGGGCTTTTAAAGTCACAGGAAACATAAATATATTAATATATCATCAATTAAACTATCGTTCATTAAAATTAATGCTGAACCGAACAATTTATATGATGTACACTCACAGTAGAAACGATTTTCATTGGTTTTGACCGAGACCTGGCCGCCAATTTATAAATAAACGATCATAAAACATTCGGAAATTAAATATCTCAATAAACGTTTTTAAAAAATATTTACTAGTTGATTCTTAAGATGCAACATGTTATTTAAGCTTTCAAGTATTGGTTCGGTAACAAAGTCAGCATTTGAACATGATTCAAGTGTCGGATATTTCTGCTTACTGTATTATAATTAGATGCTCGTTTAACGACACGTAATCGTCCATCATGTTCTGATTCCACAAATCCTGATAATATCGTTCCATACATTTTAAATCGTTCTCCGTGTTCATCGCTGAGCTCGCCGACGTTTCGCGGAAAAAAGTCCGATTGAGGATGCAGGAAATGGTTTTTCAGTGACATGATTGCTCCAATATTTTCAAAATTTGTTATCCATTTTTGTGCATTGCCAAAAAGTGTGCAGTGTGTTGTCCAGAAAGTAGTGCTGTGGCTTGTCGGTATGAGTTCCAGGCTGCTGATGTCATAAAAGAGTAAAATTCCTCATTTCCCAATAGCTTTCGAATCTTTGGGCCGTCGAATACGCGTTCCTTAATTTTTGTCATTTGTGGGAAAACGGTTTTTAGATACAGTAGTGCTTCACCTTCAGTATCCAACGTTTTTATAAAGTGTTTGATCAATCCAAGCTTGTTGTGCAATGGTGGCAATATAATGTCATTCAGCTCGAATATCGCAGATACAAAAAAGTAGAAATATTTTGTTTAACCACCTTGCCATCCAGTTAACGTGATTGTGAATTCGTGTTACTTAAGTCTAGGTATAAGATAGCACATAAATTGAAAACTAATGAAAGTATTGTATAGTATGTTATTGAAGTATTTAAGATGTAGTATTTCAATATTAATGCCTATGCTATGTAAAGTCCCCCTTACTCCCTTATTGTAAATATGTAACACTCAAACTGCTGGGCCGACAGCTGTGGCAGTTGGCTTTCAATAATTTAAATAAGCAATTTTCGATTTTGCATTCTTGATTTTTGAATTGCAGCAGACCTTACACTTCCACGAAAAAAAAAGAAAAACAATAACACTGTTATCTGTTCGCGAACAGCTTCACTAGCGTATGTAGAACATTCCACCGAGTCGAGCCAAGATCGTTCGCATGATGGCATATGGATGGCTTGCTTAACCCATGACTTTTATGAGTGAATGAAAAAGCGACATAGGGTTTACTGAAATGGTAATATCGCAGCCGTCTCTCCATAGATTTCATTTATTAATACAAATAAACGAAACAAAATACATTTTTTTCGAGTATCCCCCGAATTTTAAAGTAAAAAAATACAGCACTAAAAAATACCAGATTTTAATCATTTTTTTTAAAGTCTTACTATAGAAACATTTTTAAATTGGTTTTTCGTCATATATATAAGAAAAAGTAGTTTTTGTAAACAATGCAATTTGGCGGTTACATAGTTTATAATCGGAATGTGGACTATCAGATTTCCATTATTCCCAATATTTCGCTGTAATTTTGAAAATAGTTTTAACCATCACATATTATTGCACATTGCATACCGGATTGCGATTAATTTATAGTAAGCAAACACAAACTTATCCTCTGCTCTCATAAACTTTTTCAATATTAGCCGTTACGTTTTTATTTTCAGTATAAAAATATTTTTGAAAATATTTTTTTTTATGTACAATTTGAACAAATTGTTATTGAGACCAAGACGCAGACGCATTGTAAATCTTAAAACAAAACAAAAAACATAAAAAACAATAAGCTGGTAAATTTATCCATAATATCGATTCAATTTTTTGCAAATACTTTATTTAGGTAAAATACTTAATTTTTCAAGCAACTACCAATAATTGGTTAATCCCTAAACTAACTAACTCATGCAAATACTTTATCATCTAATACACCAACTTCTCAGTATGTGCGCACACTTAAGAATATCATTTGTGTTAGTATGTTTTTTTTACTTAGTTGGACAAAAGTTTACTAAGATTTACCAACATTGATACCAGTCAGTGTATAAAAAGTTACAAAAATATGATAGTTAGAATTGTAATAAATTTAAGTATGAACATGCATATAGGTATATGGGCATATTTATTTGACTTTCATATAATTATTTTAATTAACTACATTGAACATAACAAAAATAGAATGAAATAAAACTATTACAAGTACCATTAACTTTAAGTTGTGCAGAGTGCGTTACAGTAGCGGCATCATTTTGAACTCGACACGTGTAAGTGCCACTTTGGTCCCTCGTCACACTTGTGATGCTGAGGGCGCTAGTAAAATCATCATTTTGGCGAATTGTCACTTGGCCTCTACTTTCACCACTACTACGACCATTTTCATTCGGAGCGAGCTCACTTGTGAAGGCAGTCGCTGACGCCGACGGTGACATAGAAGATGAAAACTGCGAAAATGATCCGGAGCCGGAACCCAAAACAGCAACGCCACCGGTACCCTTAAGCCCACCGCTGACACTGTCGGCCGAGGCCGCCGATGGCAGAGTTCTTCCATCCTTCAGCCAAGTAAATGAAAGCGGCAGGTCCCCGGTGCCAATAACGCACTGAATGCTTGTGCGGTCACCGACGTTCAGATCGCGTGCGAATGAGAATGGTGTAATCTTGGGTGGAACTGGATGTTTAATTTCAGTAAAATTATTAGGGCGATAAAATAAAAAAAAATATATTTTTTTTTAAGGATTTAAGTTATGAAAAGTATTTAAAATCAAAATGTTTCGTCAACAAACATTAAGTTCATTACTGACGATGCTCTGGATCAAAGCGATTGACAAAAATATCCAAAGTCTCAAACGTATACATATATCTGGCAAATCTGTACCAACCGAAGTCAAATTCATTACTGCACCGAAATCTTTGAAATTGTTTTCTAACCCTTTGTCCCACGTTTTTGCCTTTTTGCATATAAATGTTTATAATATATGCACATACATAATATTTTGAACAGTGATGCTCAAAAACTCTGCGTCTTATGCTCCATTGTTTATGTATAACACTTCAGCAGGACGAGTATATGCGAGATTACTGATTTCTTTTCTCGTAGAAAAAATGTTGTATACAATTTTTTAATTGAATTGTTTGGGCTCTTATTTATAGTTGGATTAATAAATACTATAAATATCAAGATAAATAATAAAACAAAAATGATAATCTACATTTGAAATGCAAAAAAGTTATCACAAACTTTTTCAGTTTTTTTTTTTATCATTAATATTTTTTTTTTTTTTTTTGTAGTCGTCTGTTATTTTATGTTAGTGCGCTCTAGCCAGTTCTACAGAATTTTTTTTAAATCTATACCGATGCTGAGACTAGAATCCGGCTCCCAGATCCAGTTGTATTTACACGTATCACAACGAAAAAGGAATTTTCAACGAACTCAAGCGCGGAGAATAAAATATAAAAAAGATTTATTCAACATTTTCCTGCCCGTTTTACGACATTGGGTCGAATTTTTCCAAACCGTTGAAACACATTACCATCAATATTTTATGTCAGGCTTTCAAATTGAGTTTGAAATTTTCGTCTCTTCAGAAGAGTGGGCTTATAAATTTTATAAGTTTAAATGCAGTGCAGGTTTGTTACTAACGAATTTAACGCAATTGAAAGAACTAAAAACTTTAAGCTTATCGATGGAAATGTCAAAGCGATGTTGATAAACATTAAAAATTACATGCCGATACTGGATACGGTCAGCAACATCGGTCTAATTAGTGATAACTAGGTCAGCGATTTCCACTGAATTTCATCATATTACACATTAGACCTCATTTGAAAATAAATGCGGCCGAATATTGAAAAATTAAAATCTCGTTGCCATAGCATTCTTCGGCTTGTGTGCACATGCATATAGAGAATTCTAAGCAACATTATGCAGAGTGAACGAGACAAGATCTCAATGCTAAGCAGTGAGTCTGCACAGGACAGCACTATTTCACTCATGAGGTTCTGAGTTTAGCTCGAGCTTTCAGCGATCTCACTCGCTTTGATCGTCAAAATTGAGTGCAAGTGCTAGATGGGGTTCCACGAGCACAGAAATTTTTGCAACCACTTTTTTGCCGATTTGTCGACCATATGTATTATATGCTTAGGTGATACTCCTAATTTATCAATATTTTGATTTTTCCACCATGTGTCTCATAAAACTTGAAATCAATGCGAACGAATAACTTTGTCGATCAGAGTGAACAGCTGTTTGCGTTCAGCGTGCGCGCTCTCGAACTCAGTGAGTGTTGAGTTTCATCTTTGCATATCTCCTATTTTTTTGTGCTTTTCTTATTTATCGAGCTTACGCACGCTCATAAAAGCAACTCGTTACATACCATAGTAAAGCATCGAACAATCGCGTATTTTAATTTTCGTTCGCGTTTTCGATTTGTTTTGATTATTTAATTCCACGCTGAGCAAACGTTATCGCTCACACCATATACATATGTACATACATATGTACATATATCGATTCTCTTAAAAGATAAGAGATAACCGCAGTACACAAAAAAAAGAAGCAATTTATGGATATACAACACACAAACTTAAAAGCATAACCAACCAAAGAGAACAAAACCTTTATATTTGTAGAATGCACTATTGTGTTTTCTCTGAAGACTATTAAGTGAAATTAAAAACCTGTATGACATGTGTAGATACAAATCAAGTGGCTGCTTAACAGCTTTAACCCTTATGTAATAATTGAAAGTAGTATTATTAAGCTTATTAGTTGGCGACAATTTATTATGTTTTCTATTAGGAAGGAACAAGAATTTGAAATCATGAAGTTTTAATTTTTGTATTTATTTTTTTTTGAAGCAAGGTTTGAGGTTAAGTGAAGAATTTTCTTAAACATTCGAACCCTAGAAAAATCTACGGTTGGGTGGGTAGCTGCCATTACAACTTTAGCTTTTTTTTAGTACTTTTCTACAAACTTTCTTTAGAATTTCTGTCTTTTTTATGAAATTCTTTACTGTCTTTTATGGTAATGTGTGATATAAAGGCTAGGGATCTCAATTTTTTATTTTTTTTTGTATGTGTATGAACGGTCAAAAGAAGTCAACAGCCCCCCACATTGAAATTTATAATAGATAAGTTTTATCAAGAATTTGTTTTTTTAACATTATATTAACTTGTGTTGAACTTTTTTTGTTCAGCCACTTGTCTTCTTCTTCTTTTTCCATGAACATGGCAAAAACAAGCGCAATTCTTTCATATGGTACAAATATTCTCTTGACAACTAACAAGTGCGTTTGAAAATGGTTCAATTTTTCAGCAGTCATGATTGCACGTTTTGCTCATCAAGGGCAGCAAATTTTAACGTCAAATCAATGTCTTATTTGTCTTTCGGACAGTGAAGACGACAATAAATGATATTTCCGAAAAGTACACAAAAAAAAAACCCGTAAATGAAGTTATAAAAACTAAATGAATTATATAAAGGGCTTTAAATTAGGGGCTGTAGCAATATAATAATAAAGCAATATAAATAGAATAATAAAGTCTTATCCCAAATTCTCACCAGCGATAATGTAGAGATCAAATAATATATATATATATATATATCTTACATATAATATATATATATATATATATGTATGTATATATATATATATATATATAAATCTATATGTTAGGGAATTGTCAATTACTCTTTGCTTTCTTTGCTTAAAAAATTAACAGTTATTTGACTTCCTAGACTTACTCACTTTAGGCCCGTTTTCACATCTTGCCGACAAAGTCGACTGTAGTTATAGTACACTTTACACTACAATTAGCCTTTGACTATTTTCGTTCCCACATCTTGATTTTAACATAACATTTAAAATTTGTGGCAATGTGGCCTCGGGGCCCCTAAAGGGGTTACACTCTAGCAAAGGCTGCCAATTTGAGTAGTGCCATTCCGTTCAAAAAGTTCTTTGACACTTGAGTCTGAATTGTTCATTTTTTGGTGAATCGAGCAAATAATATTATGTCTCGGAAGAATTGGAAGAGGTGCAAAAACAAAAGTTTAGCTACGTTGTTACATGAAGAGCTTGAACTAGTGGACAACACTTATAACTGAACCAGGTTGCTACATTTGTCAACTCGGTGTTAAGCACTTAAATTATCGCCTGGACTTAACTAAATTTTTAATGTGAACATCAAATATCCGTTATCAGCAAATTTATACACCCTGTAAGGCTGTCGGCAAGATGTGAAACGGGCCTTAGTCATTTAACTGTCGCTTATAAGGCATATAGGGAATACTATTTTGGAAATACACATTGGGTTTAAAAATAACAGTGGTGCTAAGATTATATATTTACTTTTAACGCGTTCCTTTTTAGCTGTAGGTTCTAACAACGTCACTGACAATAAGCTGTGATTAGGCGTATACTTGGCTCGCTTTGTCGACTATTTATAATAACTACATTCACATTCTCCACTAGAGCTCAAGCCTATTTTGTATACCCTGCACATTAAAATAACCAAAATCTTACAATTTGGTATTTACGTTATACCACTAACCAAATATAATATATGCACATGAACATGTTTATGTTTATCTAGATGGGTCATCTAGAACAAACAAGTTAGATGGCTCTAGTCGGGTGTGTCCGACTAAGAGATGCCCTGAACCCAGCGGCGAGTTGTTACAAGCATTTAAACCTCTTTAAACCGAAATATCAATATATCGATGTTAACAGCACCGATTATTTCAAATTTTAACTCGATATTGTTTTTTACGATATTTCGGTGCACCGCGATCGATTCTTATAAATATATTCGCCCTTTTGGAATCTTTAAGCTTAAGCTGAAACCGACTAAAAGAAAGCTAACTTTACGTTATTGATGTTAAAAAAAATCGAAACAACGATGCATCGATAACAACAGGAATATTTTCATATTGTCGCGGGACGAATTAAGAATCGAATAGTAACGTAGTTATAGAATTTATCGATAGTCGTAAGAGCATTGGAATGTGCATTTAGTATTATATTTCCACACCGTGGTGGTCACACCTTTATGTATAAAAGCGCTCGTATTGGAATTTGAGTGTCTTGTGAGCACGCGGAATGGGAGGAAGTCACTGCGTATGAACTAAGTTGTATTCTTAATATTGTACTAAGTTGTATTTTCTACAGAATAAAATACTACTACTACTATTTTCCATCGTCGTCAACCTTGCGTATTCTGAGCAACTTCCCTTCCGTAGACGACACATATTTTAACTCGATAATTTTTTTTCGATATATCGGCACATCGATGATTATCAACACGATTTTATAATCCGATATAAAAAATCTATGTTCATTTCGGATTAACATCACTAATTCATACACACTTCACAAAGTCACACACAAGCGCACGCAGCAAGCTGCGCACTTTACACGTCGGTTGCGCTTGGCCCCACTATGGAAAATTAATTATTGAATAACTCCTAAACTAAGAGACAAATCCAAATCTATGCACAAACCAAAGTCTGCGTTTTTGCTCTTTTTTTAATATTGGGGCGAATGGGGGCAGGTATCCACACATTAAACCAAATTTGGTGACGTTAGCTCTTATAGTCTCCGAGATATGCCAATAAAACCAAGTTTCAAAATCGATTTTTATAGATAATATTGAAACAAAGCATGATTTCAAAAAAAATTAAAAAAATAATAAACTTGTACTGCGTATGGCTTAGGAGAATCTATAGTTGAAAAGTTTAGGTTTCCAGCTTTTGTAGTTTCCGAGATCGCTACGTTCATACAGACGGACAGACGAACATGGCCAAGTCGCTTCAGATCGTCGCCCCTTTTACCCATTTTCAATAGGTTCAGGGTATAAAAAGTGTGACACTCATTGTCTGTGCGAGACGTCCCACATCAACTTTGGCATTACTCGGGTCTGCATTTCGCTCACAATCTCAGAGAGCAAGAGAGTAATCGTGCCGTTCCTCTGTCAGGATCGAGCGAGATAGCGAATTTGTGTGCAACTTGCTTCCTTACAGTGCAGGATCTGTGTTTGATCTCAAAAAAATGTATGTATGTGCAAAGACAATATATGTATGAAAATTCTAAAATGAGCAACAAAAACAAACAACAAAATGCTATAAGGCATCTTGATTTTTGCAAAATTGATAACTAAAACGAAATCGGTACCCTTGCTCTCTCACAACTGGAAGAGCGTAAAATACTTAACATGCGCTCGGCTCGGCAAATGCGTTGCTGAATTTGGCTAGCGGAAAAATAATTTCCTAATTTATTTTTACATACATATGTTTATTTCACAGAAAAAATCCTAATCACTTAAACGGATTGCAATATTTTAAAATAATTATTTAAATATAATAATGGTTTTAGCAGATGCAGATTGTTTGCCGACCTGCGCGGTCGCCGCAGGAAAACTAATAAAATTCGTTTTTCGGCAGCCAAAGTCAATGCTGTGCATAATAACACATACATACATATTGGGGTGTACTTATGCATGCATAATTCACACACATGGGCGTAGGAGGGTACAAAATGTCGGTACCATTTTTTTTATATTGTACATATGTACACGAATATATTTGTCAACACGTGTGGCTTTTGAAGACTGAAAAGCCACTTGAAAATTTCGTCTTGCATTTGAATGTATGCGTGTTACTCATCTTAGTATTTATATTATCTTTGGTATGTATGTATATACTTGTGTAAATCTTGAAGCACAAGTAGCAGAGTGCCGAAAATTGATATTATTTAATTTTCGGTCGCTTGTCTTCGCACGATCTTGCACGATCCTCAAAAAGCAACCTTCACGCTTACTCTCTTGGTCTCTGAGATTGTGAGCGAAATGAGTACCAGAGCAGAGCCGAATTTGGGACCTGTCTGAAGAAAATGAGTTTCACACTCTTTTGTTCTAGATGAGCCATATATGTTATTTTGTTAGTGGTTTTACACATAAGAAATAAATTATTTTACTCTGTTAGTTAATTCTGTTAGATTTAATAACATTCATTCGAAAAATGTGTAAATTTTGTGATATGCAAACATGCGTGATATTTTCGGATACCATTGCAGAGGGCATGATAATTTTATCACGTATCACGACGACATCGATATTACCAGCTGTATCGATATAGCCCTTTCTATCTGTCCGTACTTCTCCCCATTCGTTGGTTTCTGTGAAAAATTCTAATGCTCCGTCTTTCTATACAAGCAATACATACATATGTATGTATAAGGCGTACCATTATATCATATAGCTGCCATTAAAGCCATAAAGCCTTTTTTGTTTTTCAAGACAGATAATATTTTTTTTTACAAAACAAAACATTGTTACTTTTTAAATATATTTTCAATGGCCTACATCCATATAAAATGTTAGATTTCACATTTGTGAAAGTAGCAGGTATTATGGTTTTAAAATAAAAATATATCATCTAAAACAAGTATAGGAAATTTCATTACCTTCTGAGGCTGCGGGAAAATGTCTTCATTCTAATACATAGAACGGTTTGGATCGCACAAAAAAGCGTTGCAAAATAAATTTAAAAAATACAATGGTTTTACTTAAACAACTCCGTAAGACGGACGGAACTATTCAATCCATATAGATATCTTTCAATTGAAGAAAGATTACGCATAGAAACAGTAAGACAGGCAGAAAAAGCTATGTTGACTTGGCTGTTATATAAAATTTTTACCTATTTTATAAAAAGAATCGATGGCACTGGATCAATGTTTTTATACAATAAGCTGATAAACACTTTTTATGTTCGATAATGATATATATATTATTATTCACATCTAACGATTAACATTTTAAAACATTAAAAATGAATCATGAGATCCGTTTTGTTCATTTTATAGAAGACTGTCGTGAGAAGTCTTTCCGAGAAATATGCGCAAAGTCAGCAAAGTATAAACCAGTATAAGGACTATGAAAATGTTTTAAAATGTAATGTAATTAACACCATTTGAGTGCAGTCACAGTCATATTATAAGGCTTCCAAAAAGACAAAAAGAAATTTTTCCTTCAAAGAATGTTTAATTGACAACTCAAAACGCCAAATTGACGCTAAACCGCGATTTTAGCTCACCTCTTTAAAACTGGTCATAGATTTTAGACAGAAAAAGAGTTTAGGAGCTGTTACAGCACACAACTGTGGCGATGTAAACCCTGAAAAAATACCGCTCATGCCAAAGCAAGTGCAAGTGCAAATCGAAGGAAAACCTTATGCGAATGCGAGTTTAATTATAAGTGCAATATAAAAGTTCGAGCTGTGCAGATATTACAGAATATTAAAAATCGATGAGTCAAAAACTATGTTAGGGGTATGAGTACACTTGCACGACAATCAATATCCAGATGAATTAATACGCACATAAAATAATATCCTTATAACATTAATGCATAGTATCTATGTATAAGAAATTATCAGAGACTGGCGAAGTATAGAAAATTAACATACCTATAAGCATTTTTACTTATATATATAAATTTTACATCGAAATACATACTTAACTTACGCAGGTCACGAATTAAATATAGATAGTTCAATTGAAATAAGAAAGAGATATCGGAATACCCGAATAAAACATATTATGTAAGTAGCTCCGACCAATTTCGCATATCTTGCCAATTTAAAATTATTTGTATTCCACCCCTTTGTCCTACAATCGATAAATATAGATTTTGAGTCCTAGTTTTTCAAGCATATCTTAAAGCATAAAAGTGCTAAAACTTTGATAATATAGAAAGAGAAAACATTCCCCGTATTCCATTCACTTGGCTGCCTCGGCTTATTTCGCAGAAGCCCATCCTGTTAACCAAGTTTTCCAAAACCATTGTGACGGTTTCAGGCTCTGTCTCACGAGTGGTTTGCTCAATATTAAAATTAAGGGCCTGAATCGTTAATGGATTGTTCGTATAACATCAGTCCTTCTCGCCACCCCATAATAATGTTTCCAGCAGCATTTTCAATGAAAAATGGGCCAATGATGCCACCGCTCCAAAATCCGTACCAAACTGTCACTCTCTGACTCTGGAAATAAATTGCAATATTTCCCAGAGTAAAGCGATTCCTTTCGTTTCGCGCAGGTATGATACTGGCTTTTTGTAAAGATTTCAAAAGAGCTGTCATTGTCAATAAAACATATGATTAAGCAAAACCACACTATTTGAATATTCCAAATTTCAAGTCTCTAGCTTCAAAAGCGGTGAAAAAATTGCGTTCATGTGGGCTGGTGTATAGCTGTGTACAAAAATCCAAATGCATAAGCTACAGCATAATGGTTAGACAACGACGAGCAACAATGATGCAAAGATGAGGTCGGCGAATTCGCAAGGCGGCGAGTTCCAAAAACGACGATGAAGAATGCCGACGGTGACGGCATTAAGTCGTGATCACTCGAGAAGGAAGGCAGCTTGACGTTCGGCCTAGTGTGGTTGTGAGAGCAACGAGCTTTGTCTTCTATTGTTACGTCGCCGAGTTGAGAAATTAAAACTTATTGTGAATTAACATTTCTTAAATATTATATATTAAACATTAAAATAAATAAAAACCCCACATTCATAATAACCGAGAACGGACAGACGGTCAACAAGACGGACATTATACAACCCCACTTCGTGCGCGAGTATAAAAAAAACTAGTAAGCTTATAAAAATAGACGAATAAGTACGTGGTAGTATTAACATACATAACTTGTCGATTTGGAATCGAAGATATCTTCTCACTTAAAAACTTTACTTCTAGTCTCTAAGTTAATTGTCAAAATATATTTTTAAATATTCCAAAAATTATGCAAATTGGTCGAAAAACGAGAATTGACTTACATATAATATTTCGGAAATTTATATAATAATACGGTAAGAGTGCTCTAGTTGGGAGCGCCCAACTAGGAGATACCAGAAACCCAGCTGTGAGCTGTCGTTACACACATTTAAGCCCCTTACACTAAATCACACATACGCACGCTTCATGTTGCGCACTTTACTCAGCGGCTGCGGTTAGCCCTTCTATAGAAACTAAATTCTGAAATAACTTTTGAACTATGGTCTGAATAGGATTTTCAGGGATTGAGATGAGCATTTCAAGGTTGCAGAACTTGAATTGCGTTTTTTCATATTTCTGGTTAGTGGTGGGTGGTATATAAAACCGAAATGTTCTTGATCTGCGTATGCTTTACGAGAACATATTAAGCCAAATTTGGTGCCTCTAGCTTTAATAGTTAATGAGATATGTTAACAAAGACCGGGTCAAAAAGCCGATACTGTGAAATAAACTTAATCTACGCATGGTATACACGAGCCTAAAAAAGCAAACTTCAACTCTCTAGCTCTTATTGCAGCGCTTGCTGTCAACTGGCTTGTCAAATTTTCAAATTTTCAATTCAAATGCTGTCATGCAGACGGACAGACAGACGGACGAATTGACGGACAAACGGACATGGCTAAATCGTGTGAGCTCGTCGTCCTGATCAGGAAATGATGTACTTTCTGGGGTCTTCTGCCAGTTACATACATTTGCACAAAACTTTTATACTTTTTACACATTTTAATAGGTTCAGGGTATAAAAAGAAAATTTTAAAATGTTACTTTGGGAAATATTGACATTTGCGATTTGAAAGAGAATACATATATATTTATTTTACATTATTAAATTTATAATATTTTAGAGGGGGCGTGAAAATATAGATCGCTTTGTCAAGTTTCATACGGACAGACGGATATTCCAAAAAACAATATTTTGTAGTCAATTTATGTACACAATATGATAACGTTACTTAATGCTTAAAATGCCATACAATTTATTAATAATTTACTTTTTATTCTGATATTTTTAAAAATTATTAAATAAAAATATTGAAAAATGACCGAATTTGTTAAACAAACAACATTTTAATTCTATATTATATATAATTAAACTTATTGCCAGCCCCTGATATATATTTGATTTTTGATTAATTTTAACAAGAACATTTTTTTGATTTTTTAAAAAAAAATCTATTTTGTTAGCGATC
This sequence comes from Drosophila colorata, assembly GCA_035041545.1. Taxonomy (NCBI): domain Eukaryota; kingdom Metazoa; phylum Arthropoda; class Insecta; order Diptera; family Drosophilidae; genus Drosophila; species Drosophila colorata. The sequence continues at coordinate 588,582 of JAWNLD010000657.1, read as the reverse complement.
AATTTTAACAATATGTATAGTTATAAATAAATAAAAATTGTATAGTACAGGCAAGCTGGCTGCCTCTTAGGTTTGTTTATTAAACCAATAACAACAATGTATAAAGCACCAAAAAGTAAGCAGGTGAGCAAAATATATATATTTATTTATATGTTTGGACTTCCAGAATGCATGTGATAGAATCCTTATTGACATCTTGTTCAAGGCTTATATAGTAATAAAATAATATATTTTTAAAAATCAAAATTACAAAACACCTGGAGAAATAAACGTGCTGCGTGCATAACTTATCTGTGCAAGTGCAATTGTCATTGTTTGTAATATTGACTCTCCGAATAAATTATATTGATCATTTTATGTGCTTATACATATATGCATGCATTTGTGAGAAAATATTCGTAATCACAAAGCTGTTAGTCTATTAAATATACCAATAAATGGAGTTTTTAGTGAACCCACGAATTTCTTTGGTAAGTTCAAATACCTAAATATACATATAATAATTATAATTACTATTACCCTTATTATTATTCTTATGTCTATTATTATATTTTGATTTTTTTATAATTATTATTATCGTTAATAATAATTATTAATAATTATATATTGTTAATAATAATTATTTTTATTAAAGTTTCTTAGAGACAAATACATACTTATTTATACCAGTAAATTTAAAAGGTAAATCCGATTACAAATATTTGTAAATATGGTGTAAATTGTTATGTAAATCTCCAAAATAGTTAAATAAAATAATAACGTTAGATTTGGGAGTTTGATATATTAGATGCATACCCAAAACTTTAACTTCTACTGAGCGCTGCGATGTATAGTTGTGTTTATTCCGGCAATACATGTATATGTGCCCTGATCGGCAGCTCGTTGTATGTTATCAATCACAAGAGTTCCATTATGCACCCGCTGTCACATGTTGATTGGCAATCGGATACCATCTAATAAGAAACTAAATGCATCTAAAAATTGCTGAAATTATTTATATATTGAATCATACCTTTCTCAATGTAAACACTTTCAATTGGGTATCCGGCAATTGGGCATTTTAGAGAAAACACTTTTCCTGCGACAGCCGATATCTTTGGCATATGTCGGATATAAGGCATGCCTACAATAAATTAAGTTAATACACAAAAAAGCATTATTATATTTTTATTAAATTATTAAGTTAAAACAAGTGAGAACGTTGCAGTCGGGTGTAACCGACTGCGGAATACTCGTCCACGGTGTTTGAACAACGAAAACATGTATGGGTAGACAAAAAAAAATAATAAAGGAGTATAAAAAACAAAATAAAAACTTGTCTCCGCACGGTCTCGAAACTAGGCCTACCGCATTACTAACACGTAAGCCTCGCGTTAGACACCGACGCCACCAACCATTTAACCTCGAGCGTGACGAAATTCAAGTTAAAGTATTTAATTATATATATATATAAATATATAATATAGAATTATACGAAAAATTCAGAAAGTAAAAGAATATAATTTTAAGAAATTGTTATGAACTAAAAAGGTTTGAATTATTAGAAGAATCCAGACCAGCCTTTACATCAGGAACGGGAATCGAACCCGAGCACCATCGATCACTTGTTTTTGGTGTGACGAAATTCAATAAAATTGCTAAGAAATTGGTTTTTTTAATTTCTTAGGTAATCATTTGTTTGATAAAAAAGAAAATAATTACATTTTATTATTAGTTGTGACAAAACTCAACTAAAGTTACCAAAGTTACGACCACTTAATTTCCCATGTAATTTCCCAAAATTGAACAGTTTCCAACACTATTCTTATGAAACCAAATAATAAGTACAGACGTCGCGACGTGTTGCACTCGCATCATTGATGTTGTGCACATATCGAGTTTGAGACATAGTTGTCGCGGTTGTGGGCGTACCCAAATAAGTTTTGGTGCGATCTTTAGAGAAAATCATAAGCATATTACTTTGTGCAAGAGTATTTACAGATAATTTAATTAATTAATAATTAAATTAGTTAATAAATTATTTAATTAATTTAATAAATTTAAGTTTTTTATTAATTTAATCAATTTAATTGATTAATTAATTAATTAATTAAACAGTGGCATTGGGTAGTGGGCGTAGCCAAAAAAGTTTGGATGCGATCTTTAGAGAAAGTCATCAGCAATCTGTCGCTATTTTATGCATCTAGTTTTAAAAATCAGGGAGATATATAGACTTAATCGAATTGCCACGTCCCCACTGGGCGCACCGCGAAACTCTTAACAAATTTTCTGACGCGGGTATATACGAGTATATAGTCCAAATTTCAAGTCTCAGGCTTCAATAGCGGCGAAAATTGTGTTTATACGGACAGGCGGATGGACAGCATGACGGACATTGCACAAACCCAATATACTAGTTTCATTTCATGAACAAGTTTAATTATGTAATCATCTATGTTCTCAAATAATAAATATCGCGCACATTTTCTTTAGTCTATAAAATAGCTATTCTTTCTCGTATGTACAAATGCTTTTTATAATCGTTCACGAAGAACTAGTGTATTGTGATTGTGTAATGTCCGTCATGGTGTCTGTCCGGATGAACGCAATTATTTTCGGCGCTATTAATATATTCTTGTAGCTATCTGCTTCAGACAACGTGTTAAGATTTTTGTGCCACGCCCACTAGGAGCCTGGAAAATCGATAACATATCGATACACCTCAAATCGCAAATCAATAAAAGGTGAGTATTTCCATCAATTTTAAACCTAGAGACACCAAATTTGGTTTGTAGATTACTAGTACCATCATTGCCGTCCACAACCACTAAAAAAACCCACAGCCTCAAAAAAAAAAAACGGAAATGCCTATATATATAGTAGTTTATGAGCTACAGTCCCCATATTTTGAATATATTTTATTGAAAAGCTCCCCCAAACACCATAGAACGTCCCCCAGCCACCACGCCCCTACGAATCGCGAAAGCCTATATCTTCCACAGTTTTAGAGCTAGAGTCCCAAAAATGGTCGATTACTGATCATGCCCACTACCGCCTCCGCAAATCGCGAAAATCTAAATCTCCGCAGTTTTAGGGCTAAACTGATGACTGGTCACCACGTATAAAGATCCCTAAAACACTTCTGTCCACGCTCGCTGGGGGCGTGGCATTTCGATAAAAACGATGTATCTCCCTCAGTTTTAAAGCTAGAGACATACTTTTTGTTCAGGCAGATTACTAATGACCTCGTCTAAAGATCGCTTTTTTTTTGATTACGCACACTGGGGGCGTGTTAAATCGATAAAATAAATATATTTTATTCGGTTTTAAAGCTAGTGCCATCCTTTTTTAGAACATCTCAGATACTATAAGAGCTAGAGCCACAAAATTTTTTGATATGTTCTCGTAGCGAATACGCAGATTATGATTATTTCGGATTTCGGATACCTCCCCCTATTCGCACCCCATATTAAATAAATAATAATTCGCAAATCAAGTACTACAAACTTGCGGTTTGGTTTGATTTCATATCTCAGAAACGATAAGACCCAGAGCCACAAAATAAATATATTCTCGTAAAGGATATGCAGATTATGAATATTTCGGATTTTGGATACCACCCTCCATCTGCCCCTATTAACAGCAAAAACATTTCTAATTGCAAGTACTTAGTCTGCTCGTCAATATATAAATGTACTATAGTACAATAAGAATGCACGAAAACAAATTTCATCAAAATCGGTTCAGAAACACAGAAGGTGTTAAAGAAAATATATTTGTATATTGGCAAACCAAGTGGTGGCAAGCATATTCATACGCGTCAGCTCTTTTTCGAATTGTAAAGTGATTGTGTGTGCATGTGTGTTTCTAAGCTCAGATTTTTACAGCAACAATTAAAATGCTGCTGTAGCTCGGTGGTAAAAGTGATGCCTGGCTGTCAAGAAGACGCGCACTGTTAATTTTTGCAACTTAATGCTGGGACATCGGCGATTTGAAATATTCTGGGGCAACAAAAAAGCTGTCGCAAATCAACTGCAACCAAAATTTGAAAGACATAATTTCCTATTTTGGGTAAATTTTGCGAACAATTTCACAACTAGGCATACCCAAAATTGTCTGCAAATTTTAAGCGAGCGGGAAGCGCGAGCATTAATTAAATCCTGAACGCATTGAATGGGTAAAAAGGGTATAATGGTTTTGTGCAAATGTATTTTACAGACAGAAGGAAACATCTCCGACCCCATAAAGTATATATATTCTTGATCAGGACGACGAGTTGAGTGGATTTATGTCCGTCTGTCCGTCCGTCCGTCCGTATGAATGCAGGGATCTCGGAAACTACAAAAGCTAAAGACCTAAACGTTTCATCTATAGATTCGCCTAATCCATACGCAGTACAAGTTTATCATTTCTTTTCGATATCTTGCTCCGATTTTTTGACTTGGTTTTCTTGGCATATCTTGGAGACTATAAGAGCTAGAGCCAGGTTTATTATGTGCTCGTAAGTAACCCGCAGGCTATGAATATTTCGGATTTTGGATAACTCCCCCATTCGCCTCCCCATATAAAAAAAAAGCAAATCAAATACTACAGACTTGCGCTTTGGTTTGAACATAGATTTGGATGCTCTTATTAAGCACTACAAATTTTATAACGGTCATTTTGTGAATGTGTGTATGAATGCAAAGAGGTTTAAATGTATGTAACAGCTCGCCGCTGGGTTCAGGGTATCTCCATCTTACTTGTTTTTATTATTTATTTGTATTTCATTTTACTAAGTGCGGCTGTGGTGTCGTGTGTATAAATGGAGAGGGGTTCAATTAAATGTATATAACGACAGTTCGCCGCTGGGTTCAGGGTATTTCCTAGTTGGCTACTCCCGACTAGAGCCACCTTACTTGTTTAACGCTAATATGACCTGAAATTCTAAACTTCTAATATGAACTCGCTTATATCCACATCAGACATGGTGTTACAGGGGGAAACGGACGCAGCTGCCTCTACTGTGGCTACGCCCATGATCAACGCACAATCCGCAACCTTTATTTTGGAGATACAAGCGCTTACTAGCAACTTGACAAAAGGTCTCATATGGCAATATTATAGATATATGTGCTCTATTCACACTATGACACCCATTTCTCCCTACATGGAGGTTGAATTTTCTTTTAGTGTTTGTGCTCACTTTAGTCTTAAAAAAGTTATTCTAAATTTTAGCTTCCTTGCCTCGTTCATTTATGGTGTATGTTGTTATAATACTTATAGGTATAATTTTGGTCTAAGAATAGAAGTGAACACACTTACCATATATATTTAGTCGTGCAGAATGTGTCACCTCGCCAGCTCGGGATATCGCTTTACATTCATAATCTCCTCCATCCTCTGATTTAACAGCTGATATATTGACGTGGCTTATAACATCACCAAATGTAGTTACGTATTGACCAATCATCAAACGGTCATTCTGAGAGGCATGCAAATGATATAAATAAAAAAGTATTTTATGAAAATGATCTGGCAGTGTCGGATGTGTAAAGAAGATGTATAAAGAAAGTTTAAAAATAATTTTTTTTTTTTGACAATGCACATGTCACTGCAGATGTTTGCGTAATTAGTTTCTCAATTTCCAGGGTAGTTACAGGACTAAAACAAAACAAGTAAGAACGTTGCAGTTGGGTCTAACCGACAGCGGAATATTCGTTCACAGCATAATAATAACTAAAAGGGTACATACCCTAACACTATGTGTAATAATAAACATAAAATACAAGTATAAACAAGTAAGAACGTTGCAGTCGGGCGAAACCGACTTCGCAATACTCGTGTCTTTAAAATTTTTGTTATATTGTAAAAGTTTAGATTTTTGTTATATTGGAAAAATTTACATTTTTCTAAATTTTAGGGGGCGGAAGTGTGCGAAGCTAAAATTTTTTGGCTCTTTAGGATTTGATCGATTTTTCACTCACCCAGTGGGCTTATCTAGGTCATTTGTATTTTAACTGAAGAAAATGTATGTCTCTTAGGGAGATATCGATTTGCCACTCCTCCAGTGGGCATGGGCAGAAAATGTGTTAAAGATCTTTAAAAAAGGTGATCAATAAACTACCTTCTATATTTGCGGAGTCTTACTCTAAAACTGTGGGAGATATAAGCTTTCGCGGTTCGTGGGTGGTGCGGGTTTTGTAGTGAGAGTGGCTGGGATATCAAGTTGTCGATCTTTGGGGGAGGTCACCAGCAATCTACATTCCAAATTTTTTTATCGATTTTCGATTTGAGGTGTATCGACATGTTATCGAAATGCTAGGCTCCTAGTAAGCGTGGCACAATAATCGTATCACTTTGTCTTTGAAGCAGATAACTAAAAGTTTGTAGTCCAAGTTTCAAGTCTTTAGCTTCAATACCGCAGTTCATACGGACAAACGGACGGACAGCATGTCCGACATTGCACAAATCCAATATACTAGTTTCACTTCATGAACAATTACAACAATTTTGAGATGAATACAATTCGAATTATATTTTAAAATTGCCTATTACTTAGGTTTCTATATCAGCTGTTTATGATATGATACCTTTATATTTTTCATAACGTCGATAAGCAACATTTTTGCGATTGTTAAATATGTTATATATGTGAGATGTGTTGTTTCTTATGAGAAAACGCACAAGCACCATATTTAAAACTTTTAACATGTGCAAAAAAAATGTTCTATTTAAATTGGTATATTAATGTTCACAATTAAAAAACGGACTTATCAAATTCTGGTTGAACATAAAAATCTTAAATATATCTACTGCGAGAAAGCGAGTAAGCATGCCGTTTGCTTTGTGAGAATCGAACGAGATAGCGAATTTGTGTGCAACTTGCTCGCACGCACAGTAGAGTATTGCCTGGGTTTGCTCTCAGAGTAAACATATACTCGTGTATACCAGCGTCAGAAAAAGAGTTGAGGTTTTATTTTTTAAAGCTAAATGCATAAAATGTATACCGACAAATTACTGATGACCTCCCCTAAAACTTGTTTGGATACGCCGACTCCCGCCTCCATAATACACAAAATTCGATATTTTCACTTTATCGAATCTACGAGCATCCATTTACGCCTTTGCCTATTTATTTTTATTAATTTATTGTGCATAAAGCAAGTAATAGCATACGCCAACGGTGTCGGTCGAAATAGCCATTTGAATTTTATGACTAGAATTTATTTGCAGTTTTGAACCTCAATTCTTGTTGGATAATTGAAGCTAAATGTAGTGACAAGAGAATTAAACGGATGGTGGGGCAGATAAATATTACAATGTTAAGATTTCGCAGTTCGTCCTGCAGTGGATTGCCGTGTTCAAATCTCGATCGGTACTAAGACGCATAGGAATTTTTTATTTTTTATTTTTTTCTGTTTTTTAACGATTGCGTAATATTCTTGTTGCATAGCTTCAGTTGAATTTCGGCACACCAAAGGTAAGTGGTCGGTGGCGCTGCTGTATAAATCGCGCACTGCCGCAGCAGTCTCAGGCTCGACTCCCGCTAATAACGCAAGGCTTTTCTAATAATTCTACAATTTTCCAGTTCCTAACAATTTCTTAAAATTATTTTTTTTTTAGCTTTCTGTTAGAATATTTCGTATAATTCTGACGTGCAGCTTACTTGTACATTGTGCGGTTGGCCAAGGTAACAGACCGCGCGGATCCAATTTTTTTCTGTTCGTCAGTATGAACGCAGCGATCTCGGAAACTACAAAAGCTAGTGACTCAAACTTTTCGACTATAGATTCGCCTAATCCATACTCCGTTTCATTATTATCGATAAAAATAGATTTAAAGACTTGGTTTTCATGGCATATCTCGGAAACTATAAGAGCACGCGTCACCAAATTTGGTTTAATATGTGCTCGTAAGTAATACGCAGATGAATATTTTGGATTTTAGATACTTCCTTCCATTTGCCCCCATATAAAAAAAAGCAAATCAAATACTACAGACTTGCGCTTGGTTTATACATAGAAATTATTCAAGAATTCATTTTCCATAGTGGGGCCAAGCGAAGTCGATGTGTAAAGTGCGCAGCTTGCTGCTTGCGTTTGTGTGTATGTGTGACTTTGTGAATGTGTGTATGATTGCGACTAGAGCCATCTTACTTGTTTAAGGAATGGAATAATAAATGATTCGTTCCTAACGTTAGGAAAAGAACATAAGTCTACTGACTGCTTAAATAAGTTATACAAAGGCTTCATTAGACCTTCAGCGCAATACATAAGCAAACAGCACTAGCCATGCCCCTACACATGTAATGCCGGGACCGGTCAGTCTGGGATAAGAGCTGAGCAAGTTTAGCAAAATCGGTTTTCCGAAATTGACGAGCTCGCTCTGGAGGCTTACTACCTGGGCTTAGCACCCGTGTAGGGAAATCAATCAACACCTCAAAGGTGGAGTGATAAGGATCTTCAGGACATGATATAGGCTCAATACGGGAAACACATAAGAAAGAGTGATCCAAAACAAAAAAAAGATCAAGAATTTTATGTAGAGAATTTGGGATTGATTTGACACAATGACATCCCAAATAAATCGTCAAGAAATTCATTATGGGTTGTAAGTCAACACACTAGAGTCGGGACACGAAATCCAAGTAGTTCCGGTACTATAGAAAATCACCCAGAACAACAAGAAAATCACGATCGGAAAGCTTAGAGAAGACAGAATGTATAGTAGATAAATGCAAAGAATAGACAGAATTATCTGAATATGGTGGAATATAAGAATAATTAATGAAAATGCAAACACCATGAATGCACAATTTGACAGCAACAAATTCTATACCTATACTAAAGTCTATTAATACTACCTCCGAAGATAAATCAGCGTCGAATGCAATAAACACACCACCACCACGGCGAGAAATGCGTTTTCAGAATTTAGGATGTCAGGCCTTAACCATGTTTTAGAGAAGGCGATGACATGAAAAGGAAAAGATAGACTATTATGGTATAGATTACTAAGTTTACTACAAAGACCTCTTACATTCTGATAGCTAAGTGAGAGGGAGAATGTTAGTTTTTTGTGCTATCAGAGACCACAATAGGTTGATTTAAACCAACACCAGTATTCTTTTATGAAACAAAAAAACCTCTCCACGAGTTAAAAATCTAGGGGCAAAAGCACATTCCAGCTCCAAAATTTCTGATATAAAATTGTATGACGAAAGATATTAAATTTAATACATAATCAATCCCAAATAATAAACAACTAACATGGCTCTAGTCGGGAGTTCCCGACTAGGAGATACACATTTAAAGCTCTTTGCATTCATACACACATTCACAAAGTCACACATACACACACACACAAACGCACGCAGCAAGGTGCGCACTTTGCACGTTGGCGCGCTTGGACCCACTATGGAAAATGAATTATCGAAAAACTTTTAAACTAAGAGTATGATTGATATGAAATTTTCAATGCCTAATAAGAGCATCCAAATCTATGTACAAACCAAAGCGCAAGTCTGTAGTATTTTATTTGTGTTTTCATGATAAATAGGGCGAATGGGGGGAGGTATCCAAAATCTGAAATATTCATAATCTGAGAACCCTTTACGAGCACATATTAAAATCGACTCGGCTCATTGTCCTGATCAAGAATATAGCTTTCTGAGAGTGTGCATGTCAAATACCAATTTTTCCCCATTTTGTTGCTGCAGAATATTTCAAATCGCCGATGTCCCAGCATTAAGTTGTACTTGGACCAATAAGTGTGTTCAGTTTAAAAAATAAATAAATAATAAAATAAAATTTTAAATAAACAGTACAAAAACTCCGTGGACGCAGCGAGATTCGAACCCGTGTTTGGTAGGCCGCAAGGCAACACTTCTACTACCGAGCTACAGCGGTATTCTAATTCTGTTTGTCAAAAGCTAAAAACAATAGCACACATGCACAAACAATCGCATAAGAATTCGAAAAAGAGCTCACTCATATGAATGTGCATATACATATGTATGAATGCACACGCATGCAGAAAACGTCTGCGCTTGTCGCTTGCCACCATGTGGCTTGCCAATGTACAAATACATTTTCTTTAATAACTTCTGTGTTTCTTAACCGTTTTGGATGAAATTAGTTTTAATGCATTCTTATTGTAATATTGTACAATAATAAGCAGCCTTAACCAAATTTGGTTACTGGCAACTTATAGTTTCTGAGATATGCCAAAAAATCGGTTCAGAAAACCGATAAACACTGATTAAAAGAAAACGGGTTAAGTTATCGATCATTTGAAATAAACTTAGTCTGCGTATGGTAGAATCCAAAACGTCCAAGTTCAGCTTTGTAGCCCTTGTAGTCTCTGAATTCGACGCGTTCATACAGACGGCCGGACAGACAGAGGGACATGGCTAGATCGACTCGGCTGTTGATCCTGATCAAGAATATATATACTTAATGGGGTCGGAGATGCTTCCTTCTGCCTGTTACATACATTTGCACAAAACCATTATACACTTTTTACCCATTTTCAATGGGTTCAGGTTATAAATAGCAGTCATCAAAATGTTGCGTATTTTACATTCGAATCTTTCGGCCCGTGTAAAACAAAATGGTCAAGATGGGTTACACACTTCAGCAACACTTAATCATCAGATGGCTGTACAGTATGATGGTTATGCCTGTCATGGTTATGTCACGTACGCTATCCTAGTCAGGTGGCCAAAGGTCCAGCAGACCACCGCCTTACAAAAATGTACCAATGCAAAAACTTCAACGGCTCGTATGCCTATCCCTCACGGGTGTCATGCGTACATGTCTTACTGCAGCACTGGAGACAGGTTTAGGACTGAATCCACTGCATTTGCACATAAAGAATGTAGCTTCTTTGAGCCTTCTGAGGATTAAACTCACAAATGGGTTGCTACAAGCAGACATAGGTCATGCTAGTCTAGTAAAAACTATTTCTTGCTTAGGGATCTGCGACAGAACAGATCTTAAGACCACGGAACTTTTCTTTGGGGCGAAATTTAGGACTCTTATTCAAGAATTAATTTTCCATAGTGGGGCCAAGCGCAGCCGATGTCTAAAGTGCGCAGCTTGCTGAGTGCTTTTGTGTATGTGTGTATGTGACTTTGTGAATGTGTGTAGACATGATCAAGAATATATATACTTTATGGGGTCGGACATCCCACCTTCTGCCTGTTACATACATTTGCACAAAACCATTATACCCTTTTTACCCATTTTCAATGCGTTCAGAGTATGATAATAATTTAACTTGCATTTTATACTCCACCACCACTACCAGTTGATCAAATTGTAACAAAACTTAACTTAAGTTATTTGGACATTGTGGGTGTGGTACTGGGCGTAGCCAATTTTGGTGCAATCTTTAGAGGAAGTCACTGACAATCTGTCAGTATAAATGTTATGCATCTAGTTTTAAATCTGAGGGAGACAAATAGATTTAATCGAATTGCCACGTCCCCAGTGGGCGCACCGCGAAACTCTTAACACATTTTCTGACGCGGGTATACACGAGTATATATTCCAGATTTCAAGTCTCTAGCTTCAATAGCAGCGGAAATTGTCTTCATACGGACTGACGGATGGACAGCATGACGGACAGTGCACAAACCCAATATACTAGTTTCATTTCATGAACAAGTCTAATTATGTAATCATCTATGTTCTCAAATAATAAATATAGCGCACATTTTCTTCTATCTATAAGATAGCTATTCTTTCTCGTATGTACAAACGCCTTTTATACTCGTTCATGAAGAACTTGTGTATTGTGATTGTGGAATGTCCGTATGGTGTCTGTCCGGATAAACGCAACTATTTCGGCGCTATTGAAGCTAGAGACTTGAAACTTTTGATATATTCTTGTAGTTATCTGCTTCAGACAAAGTATTAAGATTTTTGTGCCACGCCCACTAGGAGCCTGGAAAATCGATAACATATCGATACACCTCATATCGCAAATCAATAAAAGGTGCATATTTCCATCAATTTTAAAGCTAGAGACACCAAATTTGGTTTGTAGATTACTGGTACCATCCCCCAAAAAATGCGACATTGACTTGCCGTCCACACCCACTAAAACGCACCACAGCGCTCCTCCCAAAAAAAAAAAAAACGGAAATGCCTATATCTCTCATAGTTTATGAGCTAGAATCCCCATATTTTGAATATATTTTACTGAAAAGCTCCCCCAAACACCACAGAAAAAATTTGTCGGCCGGCCCCTCCCTAGCCGTAAACGAAAAAATCGATATAACTGAAACCACAAATCAGTAACATGTGTATGCTTCCCACAATTGTAAAGCTAGAGCTACAAAATTTAGTATATAGATTGCTGGTGACCTGCCCCTTTGATAACCAGGACACGCCTACTGGAACGTCCCCCAGCCACCACGTCCCTACGAATCGCGAAAGCCTATATCTTCCACAGTTTTAGAGCTAGAGTCCCAAAATTTAAATGGTCGATTACTGATCAACCCCTTTAAAGATCGGTAAAAAACCACGCCACGCCCACGTCCGCCTCCGCAAATTGCTAAAGTCCCCAAATTTGAAATGTAGATGACTGGTCACCACGATAAAGATCCCTAAAACTTCTGTCCACGCTCGCTGGGGCGTGGCATTTCGATAAAAACGATGTATCTCCCTCAGTTTTAAAGCTAGACACATACTTTTTGTTCAGGCAGATTACTAATGACCTCGTCTAAAGATCGCTTTTTTTTTGTTACGCTCACTGGGGGCGTGTTAAATCGATAAAATAAATCTATATATCTAATCCACCCCCCATCTGCCCCTATTAACAGCAAAAACATTTCTAATTGCAAGTACTTAGTCTGCTCGTCAATATATAAATGTACTATAGTACAATAAGAATGCACGAAAACAAATTTCATCAAAATGGGTTCAGAAACACAGAAGTTATTAAAGAAAATATTGTATATTGGTAAGCCACGTGGTGGCAAGCGCCAAGCGCAGACATTTTTTGCATACACATACACATACATACCTACATATGTATATTCTAAAGCGATTGTTTATGCATGTGTGTTTCTAAGCTCAGATTTAATTTAATTTTATTTTTGATTTATTTTTAACATAACACACTTATTGTTCCAAGTGCAAGTTAATGCTGGGACATCGGCGATTTGAAATATTCTGGGGCAACAAAAAAGCTGTCGCAAATCAACTGCTACCAAAATTTGAAAGATATAGTTTCCTATTTTGGGTGAATTTTGCGAGCAATTTCACAACTAAGGCATGCTCAAAATTGTCTGCAAATGTTAAGCGAGCGCGAAGCGAGCATTAATTAAACCCTGAACGAATTGAATGGGTAAAAAGTGTATAATGGTTTTGTGCAAATGTATGTAACAGACAGAAGGAAACATCTCCGACCCCATAAAGTATATATATTCTTGATCAGGATCAACAGCCGAGTTGATCTAGCTATGTCTGTCTGTCTGTCCGTCCGTCTGTACGAACGCGTCGATCTCGGAAGCTAAGAGCTAGAGACTTCAACTTTTCGGCTATAGACTCGTCCATTGCAGGCGCAAATCAAGTTTATTTCAATTTCTCGGTAACCCACATCGTTTTCCTAAAATCGATGAAAATGTACAACCTTTAATTTTTTAAGCTTATTTCGTAGATTATGAGATATATAGACACCAAATTTGGTTCGACTGAATATCTATATATACTTAAGCACTGAAAAAGCGATAGCATTAAGATTCATCAAAATCGGTTAAGAAACACAGAAGTTATTAAAGAAAACATGTTGTAAAATTTGACAAATTTGACAATCCAATGGGCAGCAAGTGCTACAATAAGATCTAAGGATTAAAATTTGGGTCTTTAAATTCGTGTATACCATAGGCTATTTTAAATTCAAGGCTATTTTAAATTATCAATAACCCGCCCAGTTTTCTTTTTATCGATATTTATCGGTCTTTTTGATCCGTTTTTTTTAGCATATCTCAGAAACTATAAGAGCCAGCGCGACCAAATTTGGTTTAATGTGTTCTCATAAAGGATACGCAGATTATGTACATTTCGGATTTTGAATACCTGCCCCCATCTTCCCCCATTAACAGAAAAAACATTTGTAATTGCCATTACAGTACTTAGGCATATCAACAAGTCAACAATAAATGTATTATAGTAGAATATGAATGCATTAGTCAAATCGGTTAAGAAACACAGAAGTTATTAAAAAAAATGTATTTTGCATATTGGCAAGCCACGTGGTGGCAAGCGACAAGTGTTTTCTGCATGCGTGTGCAAATATACATACATATGTTTTCGAATTCTAATGCGATTGTTTGTTCAGTGTGCTATATTGTTAGCTCCGATTTTAACAGGGACAATTAGAATGCTGCTGTAGCTCGGTGGTAGAGATGTTGCCATGAGGGCTATCAGACGCGGGCTCGAACCTCGCTTGTGTCAACGGAGTTTTTGTACAGTTTATTATTTGTTTCTTTAACTTAACACACTTATTGATCGAAGTGCAACTTAATGCTGGGACATTGGCTATTTGAGCTTTAATTGTATTATTTATTATACCCTGAACCCATTGAAAATAGGTAAAAAGGGTATAATGGTTTTGTGCAAATGTATGTAAAAGGAATGGGGGAGCGAATGGAGGAGGTATTCAAAATCCGAATTCCAATCCGACATTCATAGTCTGCTTTACGAGAATATAATAAACTGAATTTGGTGGCTCTAGCTATTAAAGTCTCCGAGATATGCTAAGAAAACCATCAAGTCTTCAAATCTTTTTATCGATAATAATAAAAAGCAGCAAAATATCTAAAAAAAAATCTGGCTCAGGAGAATCTATAGCCGAAAAGTTTAGGACTCTAGCCTCTGTAATTTATGAGATCGCTGCGTTTATACAGACGGACAGACAGACGGACGCAAAAAAGTGTTATCCGAAATATCAGTCTGAAATTTGGTGATATGCCTTTAAGTAGATGGCATTACACGATAATAAAGATAACACCTCTTAGCAACAGATCCAATCCATAAGCACGGTATGGCACGGATCCACCCTCCTACAAATAAGTTTATTTATTTTTAATTGGGGTGGTATCTGAAAAATGAAATATTCTTTATCTGTGTATAAGTCGTGTCTCTAGGTCTTATAGTCTCTGAGATATGATCTCAAAAATCGGAACATAAAACCAGTTTGAGCCTAATATTGTTCCTTACCTACTACGTATTTTGTATCATTACTTGCATACAGCACTGTATTGAATCAGCTGAACGCTCCACGAAACGAGACAAAGTTATATTGTTATGGAGGAATTTGAAAATACCATAAGTAGTATTAGTATTTATCGATTAACGCAAGAAGGTGGCAGCATCGATTTAGTATAGTCTTTGAATTCAGTGGCAACATCAGTGTAGTGGAAGCTCAACTGCTGAGGAGAGAAGTTGTGTGTGCTCGAAAAAGCGTTTTATTGTTCAGCTACGATTAAGACAAATGTGAATAATTGTCAACTGCTTAAATATAAAGTATAAACTATTGAATAAAACTATTATTATGTTCCATACGGAAGAGAGTGTTGTTAATCAACGTGAGAAGCAGTCCTTAGCAGCAAAGTTTCCCCTACAGTTATATGCCATTTGTTTGCGATACTTAACCTGTAATTCAACTGAAATGAAATTAAACGACTTTAAACTGAACCAGCAACGTAGGCAGACATTTGGTTTCACTCTGCCGCAGGGCAGGGCATGTATATTATGGCGACCGTGATAGGACACACCAGCAATCTAAGGTGGTCCGTTTTAATTAAAATTAAAAATAAATAATTCCTTGTGGTCGAAGCGGCTACGTAGTCTATAGAATTGATTACTTGGATCAACACACATCGCATGTGTCGCAGATATGGTTCTGGCATCTATACAAAGGGATTTTTAATCAGCAAAACTCGTATAAAAAAGTCTGTCGGATCTTCACCGCAAAACCCAGTACGTACAGTTGGTAATTGCAAACCGTTTTCGCTACTCTATAAGCAGTTAGATAACAGCCACACAGAAGTTATTCTTATGTTCTAGAACCGCATGCTTCATTGTCGGAATTCTTCATACTCTCGTTCGCATAATCGTCGTTACTGAGTGAGTTGCTCAAGAACAAAGTGCAAGCTGCGCTCATATCTAACTCACCTATCGCGAGCTTTACTCTAACTCGCAGAGCGAGCTCTCATCACGCTATTCGCTTACATATTTTCGAGTCACATTCGTAGTCTGTTTTTTACGCACTGCAAATTTATTAGAGCTGCTCATAATTTGAACTCCGATTTGATCTGGTCATGAGCAATTAAAATACAAGAAGAATGGCAAGCCTGAAAAGCAATTATTCCTATACAAACGTGAAAATTAAATTCTGCTTCAAAGTGTTAGAAAAATAAAGCACAGAGTAGACTTCAATCAATAAATAGTCGATACTTTTCTAGAATGCCGTTTACAAATATTGGAGACGCATTCCAGACAATTGTGGCAACTTCAATCCCAAATCGAACGATTAGACCCAGACGACGATACACGTGATGAAGTAGACGATGTATTTGTGGCTGCCAAATTAGCTATTACTAAGCAATCATGCTACAACAAAAACAAAAGGGCAAACGAGGTGAGTCTTCTGCACGCATCAAGCACTGGCGCACATCACATGCGTCTGCCGTCGCTCGAAATTTAATGGAAAATTACTTCGATTATAAGCGCTTCATCACAGCGTTTATTCACATGGTGCACGATGAACCTTTTTAATGCGATGCGATTTAAATATCTGCTGAGCTGCTCGTCAGACGCTGCTCTGAGTGTAGTATCGCCATTTCAAGTGGCAGAGGAAAATTACCCAACGGCTTTGAATCAACTCGAGGAACGTTATAATAAAAAGGTGCTCATCTTTACAGAGCACATATCCAATCTTTTTAGCATTTCAAGCATAAACATGTCAAAAGCACCTACTCTTCGGGCCACATTAGTAAAAGTCAATACAATGAACGCAAATTCAAATTATATTGTTTTATCAATGGTTAAGGCCAAAACTACAACAACAAGTATACAATCCGGTGGAACAGGCATGCGAGGATCATTTAATAGCAAACACTAAGTTTAATTGAATCTGGACGAGTACAAGTTCGCTTTCCATTAAAGGAACCATCGAAAAGGCTTGGGGAATCAATTATAGTGGCCAATCTCGATTCTTGCAAATTTGGAACGTTTGGAACGCCAACCGCAACTTAAAGAAATGTACGTTGATTTAATGCAGGAGTATTTAAGTCTGAATCACATGGAAGCTGTTTATCACGTTTCTCTCAACCGATTTACGCACAACAACAAAGCTTCGCGTGGACTTTCTCTCTCAACGATGTTGAAATGGTTGGACCTACGATTAAACAAACTGTAATATTAACGTTGCTACGACTTAGACTTTTCAGGCACGCACTAATGGCTAACATCTCAAAGATTTATCGGCAATTTATTGTTGACCCAAAATATTGAAGTTTACAGATGATTTTGTGGAGATAGTCTCCTGAAAAACAATTGACAATGTACCAACTAACCATTCGAAGTCTAAACTTCATTGCTGGACAGTACCAGCACGAATACCCATCAGGTTCACGAACTTTACAATGAAATATCTACGTGGATTATCTGGAGCTGATAACATGGACGGGCTTTAGCGCAAAATGAAGAAAATCTTTTAGATAATTTCTAGGGCGGGATTGCAGCTTGCTAAGTTCAATTGTAGCCACCAAGGAGAACACACATATGAATTTGTAAACTGAATGGGGTCAGAGAAACACTTTTTTGCTAAACCTGTTTTACATACTAAAAGAAAGCATCGGTTTAAATTTAAGCTTCGTTGCCTTTACTTCTGAATATGTAGATTAATGGTGAATCTATTATTTTGCATTAAGTATACTGCTTTGGTTGTGATCAGGACAATCGATTTAGACTTACAGAATTTACAACCTTATGTTTAAATACTTACATTAGGAAGGGGAAACCCATCCAAGTGCCACACAATTTTTGGGGTAGGGTTGCCGCTGGCGCTGCATTTTAGTGAGACGGAAGGTCCAGGCTGCATTGTTTGTTCTATAAACTTATAAAGCAGTTGAGGTGCTACTTCTGCAAATGAAATTACGAATTAAAATTAAAGTATACTAAGTAAGACTACTCTACTCGAGGTGCTGAATTGGAGACGCACTGTACCCAGCTTTGCTTTGCCATAACCTAGATTCGTATCTATTAATATACTATCTGCAAAAATATCCGCTTTTTAGACAGCTGTGCTTCCTCTCCTCTTTGTTATATAGTTAAAAAATTAATTCATAAAAAAATGCTCCATTTATACTCTCATTTTACTGCATCTGTCGGCGATAATGTATTTTTTTTTTTTATTTTGGGGTAAGTAAGTTTTCTGTATTAAATATTTAAAATATTTTTGGTCTGTGATGTCTATGATGTATTTTTATTATAATCTACATTTTTGCCGGACATAACTAGATCGATTCAGCTCGCACTAACTTTAAGGTTTTCGTTCATGTAAAAATTAATTAGAACCTTTCTTCCCAATATCATTGGGTACAGTGTAGAACAAATAAAAAAACGTTGCAGTCGGGCGTAACCGACTGCACAATACTCGTTCACCGTATAATAACAGCTTAAAACAGATGAAAGCGGTTTCAATTATTATTGTTGTTTTCGAAAAATATCGATTTTAGTAATTTGTGGGGGCAGGAGTGGGCGTTTTATTGACTTTTTTTTAAGATATAAGAAATTTAATGACTTGCCACGCCAAAAAACTTTATTTCTTGCCGATTTGAGATTTAAGGTGTATCGATATGTTATCGATTGGACGTGAGTGGGTGTGGCAAAATAATCTTAACACCTTATTTGACGCGGGTATACACTAGTATATATTCCAAGTTTCAAGTCTCTAGCTTCAATAGCGGTAAAAAAAAAGTTCATACGGACAAATGGACAGACATTCCACAAACCCAATATACTAGCTCTAAGCATACAATAGCATACATACCAGTTTCGACGAGTGAATTGCTTGTGCTTACACACATTCAAACATACATTTCGTTGCCATAGCATTGCTCGACTTGTGTGCACATGCAGACCTACGGATGCTCGGGGTTCTACAAGATTTCTAAGCAACATCAAGCAGTGTGAGCGAGACACACCATAGTCTCGGGACTCTACTAGATACTAGATAGAGTCTGCACAGTATAGCGCTGTTTTCCACATGAGATTCTGAGTTTAGCCACTAACCAAATAACATATTTGTCATATGTTACATGTTAGTTGGTTAATGGTTTAGCTAGCGCTTTCAGCGATCTCACTTTCTCTCTCTCTCTGGTGGTCAAAAATGAGTTCAAATGCTATGTGGGATTCCACGAGCACAATAAATTTTACAGCAAATTTTGACGATTTGACTACCCTATGTATTGTATGAACGAGTATATAACATATTTATTTCAGGATTCGTACCTCCCAATCTTAGCTCAGCAGAGCTCTGACTAGACTCAACATCATTTTTTATAATACATTGATACATTCCCTTATCTTCCTTGACGATAGATGTAATGCGTATATGTTCCTTCGATAATAGGCGCACACGAGCGCCAGACCGCAGTGTTTTACCATCCTTAAACCATATTACTTGTAGTTTTGGAAATCCAGATGTGCTGCAAATCTGTAAATCTCACGTAAGTGATTTATTCCGAAGTTAGAAATGGGGTAACTAGGTCACTTTACTCACTAAATCAGCAGTATGGCCAAGATTCACAGTTTGTATTCTGGGCTGTACGCTTGCACTCAAGGGCGACGAAACTGAAAGTTCCACCTCTAGAGTTTCGCTTCCCTCTGAGTTAGTGACCGTGCAATAGAATATCCCGTTATCAGTTTTGGTCACGGTTGATAAAATTAGAGTACCATCTTTTATTTTTGCCCGTCCAGTCGCAAGCATATGTTGAATCGATTCTTCATTGCTTGAACGTGTAGTATGCCACCTATAAGAAACATTAAAAATTTTTGTAAACTACGATTGTAATAAGCACAGTGTACCGAACACACGAAGCGATGTCTCAGGAAGCACACCCTGTCTTCTAGTGGGTCCGCTGTGCTCAGGGAAAGTGGCGTGGTTCTTGCCAAATGCGTTACGATAATAAAAAGGAAACAGGAAAAGGAAAAAATATGATCGGACAGACGAACCCCACGAACTATAAGGGACCACAAGATAGTATATATATATATATATATATATATATATATGCGTACGTTATTTATGTACTAAGAGAGGGTTACAAAAAGGAAAATCTTAAATTCACTTGCAAGAGTGTAACTTGTTTATGTTCTTGAGTGAAAATATTATTTTACTGAAAAAAAAAGAGCGAACTACCAAAGAAAATAAATGTGTTTCTTGACTTATCCACGGAAGAGGGACACATATTAAGAACAACGCTGATTTAGTGCTGATGTTGTGCTGGTGTTGTTTTTATTATTCTGCCAAATAATATATGTATTAATATAAAATTAAGATCAATCTCACAATTCCTTACCAATCGTGTCCACTTCTTCTTTCTTAGTAACGACTGTTATCCATTACATTCAAGTCGACGTAAACTTAACATAAACTTAACATATTTGTAAATAAGCTATTATTTTTCGGCATAGCTCTCGATACAATGTGACCACTTTCAACTAAAGTTTACAATAGAGACCATTTTCATTTAAAATACAATATGTGACCATTTTCAAATTAAGTTCGCAACATCCCCGCCTCTGTGAATCGAAGCATTCTGAGGTTCACCACCAATGTCAAGCAAAGCCAACGATGTCTTCACCGTGGCGCTACGAACTTGTCCATCCTGAGCTGTTTGAACTAAAATGATTCTGCCGCTCTTCCATTGCCCACGGTTTCATTCTCGTCGAAAATTATTACATAGTCGTCAACTTTTATCGGATCTACTCGTTGATACCATTTTGTACGCCTGGTTAATCTGGGTAGGTCCTCTAAAACCCAACGTTTCCAAAATGTCTGCTTCATTTGTTATAGTATGCGCCATCGTTTTCTCAGGCACACCTTTTTATCAATAATTGCGGTCTGTATAGAGCTTGGACACCCGATTAAGAAATGGTTTGGGGTTAGTGGCTCTGCTTCATTGTGGTCAATCGGGATATGAGTTAAAGGACGTGAGCTTACCAGGTTTTCTGCTTCAATCAGAAGTGCTTGAAATGCTTCTATTTGACGGACAGTCTCTTTCAATGTAACTGATTTTACACTGCGAACCATACGCTCCCAAGCGCCCCGAGTAGCCGGATTTCCGTAAGTATTAAATTTCCAATCAATGCCAAGCCGGCTACACTCACTCGCGATGCCATTCACAGCCTTTATCCATTCCTATTTGCTCACACCAATAAAATTTGTGCCTTGTGCACTTCCAATTCTGTGAGGCGCACCTCTGCGAGTAACAAAATTGATTAAGCAAATGAGCGTTGCTTCAGATGAAAGATCTCGCGCCACTTCAATATGAATTGCTCTACTTGTCATACAAGTGAAGAGTACTGCCCATCTTTTCTCCCTTCGTCTTCCAATAGCCACGATAAAAGGTCCAAGATAATGCAACCCTGTATAAGTGAAGGCTCTCATAAACGGTAAAATACGGTCTATTGGCAACTGATCCATTAATGGTGGCCTTGGTGCTGATTTTAGGTTTTTGCAGACTTGACAGTTGGCTTTTTACCTTTTTAACCAATTGTCGAATAGATGGGATCCAAAATTGTTGTCTGATCTTTGTAATTATTATTCTTGTATTTTGATGCTTGCATTGCTCGTGATAATATCTTGCTATCAAATAAGCTTTTTCATGATTTTTAGGTAGAGCCATTGAGTAATAAAATAAGGAGCGGAATTTTGGATCAGAGCTTTTATTACCGTTAACACTTTATGAGAATGAGATGCGGTTAGTCTGCAAACACAAAGTCAAACACAGGCAAATTTACCATAGGATGCAACAACAAAACTCTGAAAGCAACAACAGTTTGCATTGTCCTCTATTCTGTTTTGATCGAAGTTTCCGTGCATAGATGCGTTCGTGGGCATCTTCGCGGGGCGCGGGGTTCAGCAAAAAGCAAAGAAGAGTGCAGATCATAGCCACCAGCCTACGACGAAAAGAGACAGAAACTTTTTCGTCGTCTGTCTTCATTCGTCGACGCAGTGCTGTTCTTGTTGCTTAAGCGAGGCGAGGCGTCAGAAGCTAGAACTTTTGCCTGCCTGAGTAGCATAGTAAAGAAAATCAAATGGTCCCTAATTCGGCGCGACGACGTGACATCACATCGGCTTCTTTTCGGTATGCAAAAATTGCACACTCGCATAGAAACTTTAGCTGTGACGTCGCGTGTTGAAAAGAAGTTGCAACGTTCAGGTTTTCATGCATGTTAAAGGGCTGAGCACACAAATACTTTTGCATTGGCTCGACAATGTGTGTATTATTTAGGCGCGTCGAGGCATAATTACCCTTATTTATGCAATTAATATATGAAATGTTTATACAAAACATATTTTAAATAATAGTTCCAATTGTAATGAAACAAATAGGAACTAACATTTTTCCCTCACATTAAATATATTATTTTATTTAGAAGTTTTAGAATCAGTAATAGCAGCATTTAGGAAAAGTTAAAATACCCTACTCAGGGAAAGGGTGTGCTGGTCGCCTAAAATTGAAAAATTATAAAATTTGGCCGGCCTGCTGCAAGTAGAAACCAATCCAAGAAGAAGAAGACGTATGTTTGTGACTTTGCAAGGCACAGCAACAGAATATGCGCGCATAGACAACTGGGCGTTGCGTTTCCATTTTGTGTTTGGAACCGCATCGTCGCACAGAAAGTATTTTGAGTAAAAGCTCGAGATCCAAAATTCCGCTCTGTATTTTATTACTCAATGAGGTAGAGCTATCGTGTTTTTTACATTAAAGTTAACGTAGCTTGTGGTATTGATTCGACCAGGCAAACGTATACACCATCATCTCCTAGTGCTGGCGTGGAGGATGCTATCGGGTTTGAGTTTGATAAGGATTGGCCACTCTGATATTCTCATACTACTGGATGAAACAAGCTTTTTGCACCGAACGGCATATTATTTCGGTAAATTTTTTTTCATTTCCATTGAGCGTCGCGAACTTACCCTTTTTGGCCTTACTATGTTTACTTTTAAATAGTTTAGCTGCCCCATGGACCCAACTGACGACTCTTAATAGCTTAGGAGGACTCTAAGTAGCTTGTAGTAATTTGAAAACCTCTTGGTCTTTTCTAGTATCCTTTGCTCTTTTCAGAAAATACGAATTTCAAACATTTTTCTTAAAGGAGAGTAGGCCATGTGACAAATTCCGTTTTTAAAAAGTCTGCTCCCTCTAGCCAACTATTTCCCATAGCTTTCGATTTCATCTGTATTGCGACATCGGCAGGATTTTGTGACCCAGGAGTCAGAATTTCCGCTATCCGATGTGCGACGAATTGCTTATATTGGCGACAATCTGATCGGATCCAATTTATTACGGTTCTCGAATCTGACCACAACACTACTTTGGACGGCTTTCTATCATGGTTTTCTAGAATTGCAGATTTCAGTCTAACACCAAAAACGGGAGCTTTAAGCTCGAGGCGAGGTATTGACAATATTTTTAGCGGGCTACATTTTGCTTTTCCCATGATAGAGACATTTGTACTAAATTCCAATCTCTAATATGCAACAGCTGCAAATGCTTTCTCACTGGCGTCTACAAATACATGAAGCTGCAAATCAGTATTTATATTCAAAAATTCGGCATGGTAACATCGGTTTATTCGGGTATCGGATTATACCATTATCCCATGGCGTTAACTCACCAAAGCTCTTGTATTATCATTTTGGCTCTTATTACGAAATGGGCAAGGAATCCAAATGGGTCAAATACTGACATTACCATAGATAAAACTTTCCGCATTATAGGGGTTGTCCTTGCTGCCACTACTTCTTTTGGCATTCCATTAAATTTAAATACAAAGCAAAACAATTCAGGCTTATTTTCTAAATTCAGTACGGTTGCCACGTTTATGTCATTAAAACTGTTAACATAATCATCGACGTAGTGCTTCTCCATTATGGCTTTGACAGCTCCTCCGTTTTGATTTATGTAAGTTTCAGTGTTAATATTTTTACATATTGTGCTGAGCACGGCGAACTCGTTAAACCAAAAATCATTACGTTCATTAAGTACGGCTCTGGTGACTTTGTACGATCGCCATATCTCCATAAGATTCTTTGTGAATTTGTATCCTATTTGTGTATGGCTGTGCTATGGGATATCTCTTTTATGTCGCCACAAATTCCAATTTTTCCTGGGCACACTTATAATAATATCGATGTCAATGGCAATGACTGCTAACGGTCTGGTCCTTTCATTAAAAGTGAATTTAAAGAGATCCCATTTTCACATGCTGCTGCATCGAAGACAAGTCGCAATTTATTATTCTTATTAACGTTGCATACCCTAAAATGCGGTAAGTAGCATTTCCGACTATTTGTTGACTTTATTTCACTTGGCATATGTTTTCGAGCATAACCTTTTTTCACATATTTTTCATCTTTTTTTCTTTGTTTCAATTTTTCAAGTCTTTGTCTTTCTGCATATTACTTTCTATCCCTTCCATTCGTGGTAACTATTAGAGTTCTCTCTTTTGTCTACTTTCCATAACAATCCGGTTTCATTTTGATTTTCTATTTTCTTTGTGGTATCAATCAATATTTGCCCTTAAATCTGCTTGAGATTGTATCGCCATTACTAACTTTACTCCAAAATTATCAATGGATAAAGACATCAAATTGTGTAAATCAGCTATGGGTTCATTTGACACAAATATGATCCTACTTTTGTTTTTTGGGCTTTGAACCAAATTTATATGGGGCATTCCATCTTTTATAGGCAAATTATCAATAATTGGAAAGTGCTTATGGAATTTTATAGATTTAAAGTTTGGTATGGCAACATAAATTAACTGTACGTATACTCGTAATACTATCAGAAGTTGTTTCCACTAATTTCAATGTTTATTAGTTGTGCTAACTGGCTTGTCGATTTATCCCCGATCCAATTGAGGGTTTATAAATTTTTCTTTTCTTTTGCTCCAATTGCTTTTGCTCTACCTTCTTCTAGTAGTGATATTGTGGAACCTTTTTCAATAAATAAATAAATAAATCATTTTAATTGTTCCTTTTGGTCCTGTTACGATTACTGGCAAAAACTTAAAAAGTGTTTTATTTGGAATAATATCATAAGTGGTCGTTGTAGTGATTACGGCTGAATCTGTATTCAATACTTTTGGCTTGTTATCACAATGCGATTTTTTATTCGTTTGTTTTTTTTTCATGTAACAAAATTATACATTCTCGACTGTTTGTGCAGTTATATATTATGCAGAAACAGAAACGTCTTGACTTCACGAGGCTCCATCGCTCGGAAACATATTTATTCTTAAAAGCATCACATTTATATATTGAATGATCCGAATTACATATGGACATCTCTGGCGATCCTTATCTTCATACATTGTAAATATAGGCTTCGGCTCATTCTTTTAACCGTAAACTTTACTTTTGTATGTTGAGCTTTATATTGCTAATGTTACATAGTTCGGTGCAACCAAGCTGCAAACTCTTTTACTGTAGGATACTGGTTCGAACATTGTTCCATTGCATGTCTAGCCCATTCCTCTCTTTTGTTCATAAGTAACTTGCTAACTAATTCACCCAATAATGTATGAAGTTTCTTAATGTGGACTCGCTCCAAAGTTTTCCAAAAATGCGGCTAGATTTATAGTAAATATACATACTGAAGTCAATCAATTCGCTAAACGTATTGTATTTTATTGACGGAAAGCTGCGTACTTTATTTATTTGGCTTCGAACAATAACCTAGATAGGATAGGATGTCCTAATATCCTAATATATAAGCAGGGCTGCAACCAAGCTCTTAGCAGCTTCAGTTAATGCTCTTTGATGAAGAGTCAAATTCTCTTAATTCGTATATACTCATTTGTTGTTTTTCTGTAAGCTATAATAAATATTGGCCATTGTTCTGGTAGCCCAGAGAATCCTGTAACTTGCGAATATACGGCTGGATTGGCGTTCCATTCTGTGGCATATTACATATTACGATTGCATCAGCGCATGTAGGCTACAATTGCTCAATCAAGCTCAGTCAAGTTGTTGTTCCGACATCGTTGCAAATCCAAGTCTATTTGACGGTTTTCCCTTATTGCTACGCTTACTTAATCTTTACATCGAAATATAAAATTAAAATAATTTTCAATATATATGTATATATATATATGTAAGGGGAAACTTATTTTAAATTCCTACATATGTGGCAAAACACCATACTAAGCCAGACTGTGCGGCAGGCGTCCACTTATTGGCTTTACAAAAACAGTACGAATCCAGACTGTGCGGCAGGCATGCAAAAAATTGGCGACTTATAACTTCCCAACTATACTATCCAGAGTGTGCGGCAGGAATGGACGATATTGGCTTCATGTGACTCCCAAACTATAGATTTCGTCAGATTGAATAATACGAAATTGTTGACTAATCCACGAAAGAGGAACACATAATGACAACAACGCTTTCGTACTGATGTTGTTGTTGGTGTTGTATTATTATTCTGCCATAAAATATATATATTAATACAAAATTAAGATAAATTTACCAATTCTATACCAATCGTGTTTACTTCTTCTTTCCAAGTGAGGATTGCTATCGATTACATTGACCACTTTTAACTAAAGTTTACAATAGTGACCGTTTTCATTTAAAATACAAAAGGTGACCGTCTTCAAATTCAATTCGACTGCGACTCGCGCTCAAAAATGATGCACTTTGTTTTTGTTGCATTCCATCACTCATTAATATTCGACTATGCAGTACTTATGACCTCGAAGAGACCATCGATGCCAGCAGGACTGTTGTCGTTGACTGACTATAGGCGATGAAAAGAAATCATATTTATGTGCGGAAACAACAAAATCAATCAATGGCACGAACTATAATGGAACATGGAACATAGGTCGTCAGCTAACTGGTGTGCAAGAGGACTAACGTGTGATAATTACGTGAATAATACGCGGCGTATCTGCACACACTGTATACTCTAGTCGTGAAGGCGGCTGGAGGCAGAACCTCGGTATTGTCATGTCTCTGCCAAGGGTGTTGATTAATGGTAGTCGGGCAAATAGCAGACAACTCTTCAGAAAGTTACCCCAATTTAAGGTGGAATAGCATAGTTCGAAGGATTCATGACCGAGGGGTTGCTCGGCCATTAGTATGCAGACTCTAGATACCTGTCGCCCTCCAGTTTTATTTTCGATCTTACGCGGTAGACGGGCTAAGCCGCGGGCGTTCACTCGTGGGATTCAAAATAAACTAAAAAGCGATGCGGCTCAAATAGCTTCACCCCAGGCTTCAACCTGCACGGTTGAACCTATTCCTGGCACCGCAGCTAAAGGGCTGCTGGTCTCCACCATCGCGGGTGATGTTCGTCACCAAGGGGAGGATCCGGAGGCACCTCCAACTTCCTTAGATAAAGAGTTGGAGTGTGCCACTTTCTCGTTGAGAAAAGATTTGTCCCAGCAGGTCCGATAGAGACATTAGTCTCTGAATCGGATTCTGACGTCACACTCACCGATCTCGACGACGCATCTAGTGAGATCTTTAAGAAATCCGGTCCGACGGATAGAGGCACTCAGATCGCCTTCATTAAGATCGCAACTGATAGATCGTCTCCTCTGACAGCGGAGCAAATGGCAACGCAAAAGGCGGCGACCCTGTCGTCCACCCTGTGTGCATACTATAGAAAATTTCTCAGGCTTTTAAATAAGTATAAGGTATTTAAAATCGGATAAGTAGGTGCTTGTCAGTGTGTCGTAAAGTTAAAGTTTCTTTTTATAAGGAAAATACACCTTTCAAATATGTATATTACAGGCTTTTATTAATGGTTTTTGACAATATATTTTATGCTGACATATAAATATATAAACATATTTCTATGTATATTTTTTGCGACAAATATATAGGTATATTACAAATTGCAGTCCCTAAAAAGTACATCATTCATTATTCATAACGTAGACGATTAGTACATAAGGATACTGGCGACACCGACGACGCATTGCCGACGGAGGTTCAGCGGCTCGTCGACTTCTGCCGAAGGACGAACAAACACATAGTCATTAGCTATGACGCCAACGCCCAGCACACTATCTGGGGTAGGAGCGATGAGTGCTTTCATTAAAAATTGGCGGGTTACCGATGAGGCCACTCTTTCAGATCACCAGAATATCAGATTTGATCTCTTTTCCATTTATTTTAACCCAAAGAAAACAAATTGGGACCAGTACAAAGCCTTAGTGGCTTCGAAAGTTGACCAACTTCCAGTCAGCTTTAATTGCACGAGGGAGATAGAATGGGCGTCAAGACAACTTCAAGACGTGCTTTTCACCTCTTACCATGATAGTGCGGCTCTATTCATCCATCAGGGGAAATATGAGGTTACCTTGTGGAGTGAAGGCCTGGCATATCACAGAAACGAGGTCAGGCGGCTCTTCAACAGGGCCAAGTCAAATACAGACTAGTGGGACACATACAGTATAATAAGAACATTAGAAGCGCCAACGCGATTCTTGGAGCATCTACTGCGAAAGTGTGAAGTCACTTCCAGAAGCAGCAAAATTGAAAAAGGTATTGACCAGAGGATCATCTACTAAAAAGTTCTTCCACACAGGATCGACGGAATGTGGCAGAGCTACGGCTTTTGGTACATTTCCCTGGTTCTATTATAAACTCGGACAGTTCCTGTAATAATGAGGATACTGAATCACCAGTTAAATGTGATCACAGTCTGCCGAATATTATCTTCGACGCTGACACGGTCAGGAGAGCCATTAAATCATTGGCTCCCTTCAAAGCCCCGCGGTCGACTAGATTTTCCAGACTCTGCTACAACACAGCAAAGAAGAAGAAGCTTCACTTGGGGGTACATTCCGCTTGGAGAGAGGTAAATGTGGTTTTTATCCCAAAGCAAGGAAATCCATTGGAGCAACCTAAGTCGTATAGACCAATTAGTCTTACATCCGTTCTGCTTAAGACAGCAGATCGCCTGTTGCATATCCGGTGCAGATTGCAAGATACCGATCACCGTGCACCATACGCAATTCGCCTAAATTAAAGGCAGATCGTCAGAGGTCGCTTGTCAGCAATTCGGCAATCGTGGTGAAGGAAATTGCTTTGTGTTTCTTCCTAGACGTCGAAGGTGCCATCGACAGCACCGACTATCAGTCAATAACCAGGCCCTCAAATGGTGCACAAATGTTGGTCAGAAGGCCATTATCGTTCCCTTCACGAAACTGTATAACATCGATGTCGGACAGTTCTACATCGGTGGGACATCCGTCGAGCTTTACAGTGAGGTCAAATATCTCAATGTAAATCTGAATAAGAGACTTAACTGGAACTCGCACTAAGACAAAGCGTTGACCAAAGCTACTCATGTACCTTTCTTTTGCTCTTCGGTAAAACGTGGGTTTTAGTTTCCAATGCCATCAGATGGCTATAGATGGTTATGCCTGTTATCACGTACGCTGCCCTCGTCTGGTGGCCAGAGGCCACCGCCATACATAAAAGCAGCAAACTTCAGCGGCTCGTATGCCTAGTATACTGTAATTGCACATAAAGAATGTAGCTTCCTTGAACCTTCTAAGGATTAAACTTACAAATGGGTTGCTAGCAGCAGACATTGGTTATGCTAGTCTAATAACAACAATTCCTGGCTTAAGGATCTGCGACAGAACGGATTTAAGACCACGGAACTTTTCTTCGGTGTGCAATTTTGGGCTCTTATTCCAGACCAAATGGAATGGGATAATGGCGACCCTTATAATGATCGTTTGAGCCTGCAGTGGGTCACATACTGATTTAAATCTAGTCAACGGGTTGGTGTGGGGATCACAGGACCCAACACCAAAATCTCGATTGCAATGGGGACCTGGCCCAGTGTTTTTTAATCTGAGATCCACACCATTGAGTCTTGCTCTACACATATCCTTGACAAGGGGATAAA
This sequence comes from Drosophila colorata, assembly GCA_035041545.1. Lineage (NCBI taxonomy): Eukaryota > Metazoa > Arthropoda > Insecta > Diptera > Drosophilidae > Drosophila > Drosophila colorata. The sequence goes on along the minus strand of JAWNLD010000657.1, from coordinate 558,431 downwards.
TGCCGCCTTAAATATCTTTTCAGATAGCCAAGCAGCCATTCAAACTCTTTCCTCATGAAAGATTACCTCGATACTGGTTGCGGATTGCTGGAATTGTCACCAGCAACTCTTACTTAGAAACGGGATAACACTTTGTTGGGTCCCAGGGCATTCTGGAATTTCTCCTTCTTCTTCTTTCCTTCTTGGACCGGAGCCCTTTTGTGTGTTAAGCTCTGCCTCTGCCAAATAGTTGATAGAGGAATTTACTGGTCAACGAGACCTGGGTTACAACAAGCTAAAGAGCAGGTCAGCCCACATATAGGTAGAACTACGGCTCTTGGTGTCCTATCTCACGGAACACCACACAGTCAATTATTACCTCCACAAAATGCGCCTATCCCCTGACACAGAGTGTAGACTCTGCAGAGAAGATGACGAGACAACAAAGCACATTTTATGTAATTGCTCAGACATAAGTAAGAGGAGTAAGAGAAAGTATATATGCAGAGGATTTGGTACTACAGCCCAGATCAGAAATTCCTCGACAACTCTCTACTCTCCTTCATAAGGGAGGAAGAGGGTCTCTTATCGCCATAGGGAACCCCATGGCACAAAAAATCGCCCTTCAGTTACTGTGAGACTCCCTCAGAAGTTATAATAATAATAAAATGGAACATAAACAAATCATACGTCTTGTGCTTATTTTAAAGTATTACTAAAATGTATTCCTTTCAAAAACCGGCACAACGATACGAGTCAGCAGAGTAGCTTCTGCCACCGATCGTTAGGCGTGTAAATTTCCTTTCTTTTTTCTTGACGTGGTAGCGCTAGCGCAGGTGTTGGCTTATGTAGTTCCAGGCTACCTTTACCAGAATATTGAGATGTAACGTATCTATGACAGGAGTAGTGGCGCTGTATTGGCGCTGTACTGGTGATGTCCCTTGTCCTCTCAAACGTGATCAGGCAAAATCCGGCAATGCAGCGTGGGCGTGATCCTGAACTGGCGTGGGCTTGTGCCGCACACGTCTAAGGCACCTGCGAAATGGGCGGCCATAGGTGTGGTGCAGGGTGCCGGTTGTCCCAATATATGGTTTCCACCCACACAATGTCTTGCCACAGCCGGCATCATCGACCACGCTCACAATCCTAGTTTCGTGAAGCCACAAACTCGGACTTTGTCCAACAAAATAAATAACGTTTGTAGAGGACAGAAAAAGTCTATCCCAGCCGGTAAAAATTGAGAGAACGGATGCTGCGAAATGGAAAAGATACATTCTCTTTTCTCGCCACGCGACTTTACAAATAATTACCCAAGCAGAACAGCACACTTGCGACCTTGAGCAGAGCGTTGCTCTGAGTGGAACGCATACGCAGAGTGAAGGTCTTACTAGGCTAGAATAGCATACATTTGACAGAGCAAAAGCTCCCTTAAGCTGCATCAGCTGCGCAACTGCAGTAATTACCTTCTCGCTCACAAGCTCAGCTTTGATAAAAGTTTTACAGGCTAAAATTGTGCAAACCTTTTAAACCAAACGCACTGCAAGAATTATTTGTACCCTCACAACAGGCATAAGCAGTTGCTCACATCTTATTTTATGCAATGCATAATTTTTCATTCAACACATTATAACTTTAAAACTGATAGGTAGAATGCTGAATTTGAAATTTAGTATTATAGTTGCGTGTTCAGCGAGTATAAATCACTAGTCAATGTTCAACAACAGTAGCCCTCCTTGCCCATACATAAGCAGAACCAATTCCTCATCAAAATTTTAGCTCACAGCTCATTTTATGCAGACACTTCTGTGGGCAGCGATATTTGAATATTACGCTAAATGACTGTAATTTTTATTTGTATGTCTTTACTCTACTTCTTTAATTCTTTTACCCAGCTTTTGAAACTGATTTTCTTACGTGGAGTGTCCAGGTGTGTATCTATTTAAAATGTGTTCTCGAACAATTAAACAACAAGAATTCCAAAGAAAAATGTATAGATATGGCCATCTTATTAACGAGACTCGGGTGCAAAATAAAGACAGGAAGGCTCCAAATTCGAAGCCGCAAACCCGCAACTCTCAGCTCCTAAACTTGCATCCAAAGCACTACGCGTAAATGTTTCCAATGCCCAAGTAGCTCACAAAAACCATTCATCAATGCAAAGAACAGGCTTTGCAGACACAACTTCGCAAGCGAACACGTTTCAAATACTGAGCTCAATAAAGAAAACTTTAAGGCAACAGTGAAGTATGGCGTTGGCAACGTCATGGCATCTGACGGAAGAGCTGGCCGCACGGTCGAATTTTTGTGTTTCATCACAAGAACGACCCAAAACACAAGCGGGTATATCCCAAACCTGGTCGAGTTATATCTTCCCCTACTTGATGCATTATATAAATTAATATATTGTAGTAAAATAGTGACGTCACAAGCTCCTAATCGTGCATGCATAGCGCTTAAAACATACGGTCACTCTAACAGCGGATCTAATATGTTAAGCACTAATGAATTATGTTAAGCATTAGCATAAGAAGTAGGCAGTCTGGTACAAGCACTGCTCGAAGCACGAACGCAAGAGAAGACTTATCATAAATAAAAGAAACAGACATCCTGAATATTATTCATCCTCTCACAATATATATATATGTATATCAGTCGCGAGCCATCAGAAATAATTGGCCTGACTTTTGACCCTTTATTACATACGTTAAGTCTGCGGGTCGCATTCACTCAAATATTTAGGTACGCGTATCTGTCAGTTGCACTTGCATTTGCATAGATATTTAATTATGCGTATCTTTGCTAACTAATGACACGAAAGCAGAAATTTTGTCATTATCCATATCATTTTATAATTCAGCAGCCAGGGAATAATAATACAATAGCAATACGACCAAAACTTTCGAATATTATAGCGCATAAAACATCAACAAACCATGCGCACAATTTTTTCCTGCGCCCAAGATCTTCTGCATATGCACACATATGTGTGTGAAGCTGAAAATCGATAGAATTTAAAATCTAGATTTTTGCATAGAGTAGGCAGCCGACAAACCATAGGCACACAAGCACAAAAACCCGCATACATGTACACATATGAATAAGTGTGCATGCATTCTCATTCCGAGAAACTTTTCGTGCAAGCGCTTTTAGGTACCCTCACTAACAATCATAACAAAAAAATCCCAGGTCATTGTGCCAAAGTAGCAAACCCTTTACAAACTTCATGTAGTAGCTCAAGAAAAGGGAAACAAAAATTTGAAAATATGAATTTTCGGCGCTCTGCTGCTTGTCCTTTAAGATATACATCGGTATACATACATACATACATTCTCTGAGCTCTGGGCAATGTGAGGCAGTAAGTTGCACACAAATCTGCTGTGGGACCTCTCGTATAGAACATAAGTGTCACACTTTTTTGTTCCAGATGATCCATCTATATGTTATTTGGTCAGTGTTAGAACTAAATAACTCAATTTGCATATATATTTACATCTTAAATACCATTAATTAAATCGGAAAAAAACATAAAATTAAATAAAGAGAAAGGTTAACCTTAAAACAAGTTAGAACATTGCAATCGGGTCTAGCAGACTGTGCAATTCTCGTTCACAATGTAATAATAACAAATCACTGCGGACGGTAGTCTGCGCTAGGGGCGAAGCACGACGTCGTGTGCCAGAACAGCTCGCAATATATACGCGAACTTTTGAAGTTTTGCTACGGTAGTCCGATCAGATCGAGTGATATACCGATCGAAAGGTATCGTTAAAACTAGAACAATTTACCACAACTTTTGATAGCTCATCTGGATTATAAGATATATACCTGTAAAGAATTCGGCAATAAATTCTTTCAGGCATCTACAAATTTGTGTTTCGAATACGTGTCGAATGGTATCTCACTTATTCAAATCCTATAAATCGTTCAATAGTTAGTAAGAAAATACATTTTAGTGTGTTTCCGAAAAGTTAATGTTAATTTCGGTATAAATTTTCGCGTATGACAGCGTTGAGATGGCTTAATGGAACTTTGTGAGCTTGTTCCCTATTATGAACCAAGAAACTTTAGTTGTGCGACTTTTGGAAAAACAAGCTAGTTTGGCGGGAAAACGCTAAAATCCACTAAATTTGACATCCTCACAGTTTCCATACTACAGAAGAAACAGGTATGCTTTCTATATACGTACCTTGGCGTCCTTAAGTACAAGGTACAAAGTACAAGATAAACAGTTACAGTTTTCAATTGTACATTTTCATAATTTAAAAATGATAAATGTTTAATATGTTGTAGTCATTGAGTTTCCGCCACTTTTGGTATATGCCACATATCTGGGATAAGTCGTTTTTGCGACATTTATATGTCAGTCAGTTTTGTTTGTATTTGTTTTTTGACAATGCGGGCAATAGTTAGTGTAAATGAATTGAGCTGTGTCTTTGTCCATAACTGTATTTAAGTACGTCAACTTATTTTGATTCACTTTAAGATAATTCTAATCAGTTGGCGAAATGGATTTTGATTTCGTCTAACATCTGTTGTTTGAAATTTGGCGCCAACAGCTGACATTGATTTGAGGCTGTGCCGCAAAAACGTTGAAATTGAATATGAAATTTTATATTAGAACTGCAAAAGTAAAGTTAAAAATTTTCTTTGCTGTATATTTTGTAATATTTATTACACTCAATTCTCTTTTCATGCGAATTTTTTTTATGTTTTTATACCCTCAACCCATTGAAAATGGCTAAAAAGGGTATAATGGTTTTGTGCAAATGTATGTAACAGGCTGAAGGAAGGATCTCCGACCCCATAAAGTATATATATTCTTGATCAGCACGACGAACTGAGTTGAATTAGCCATGTCCGTCTGTATGAACGCAGCGATCTCGGAAACTTAAAAAGCTAGAAACCTAAACTAAACGACTATAGATTTCCCTAATCTATACGCCGTACAAGTTTATCATTTTTTTCGATATCTTGCCCCGTTTCATTGTTATCGATAAAAATCGATTTTAAGACTTGGTTTTCTTGGCCTATCTCGGAGAATTTACGAGCTAGAGCCATTTAATTTAGTTTATTATGTGCTCGTAAAGGATACGCAGATTACAAATATTTCGGATTTTGGTTTGTACATAGACTTGGATGCTTTTATTAACCACTGAAAGTTTCATAGCGATCATACTCTTAGTTTAGAAGTTATTCAAGAATTTATTTTCCATAGTGTGCATTTGTGTGTGTGTATGTGTGATTTTGTGAATGTGTGTATGAATGCAAAAAGCTTTAGACGTATGTAACGACAGCTCGCCGCTGGGTTCAGGGTATTTCCTAGTCGGGGACGCCCGACTAGAGCCATCTTACTTGCTTATAATTATACTTGATCATATATTAAATTGAATATTCTTCGTCACAAAATTGTATATCAGAAATTTTGGAGCTGGAATGTGCTTTCGCCTTCGTTTTGTTTGACATATGTACCTTAGAACTATGTGTATTAATAATAATAATATACAACTTCAGTTAGCTCAGCATTCCCAAGGATGGGTAACCTGAACCTCAACTCCTAGACGGTACAAAATTAAAAGCAACGTGGCCTACACCCTTAAATTGTAACTGAAGGCCGACTTATTCCATAGCATCGGTGATTCTCACTCGCTTATGCTTACTAACACATCATTTTCGGTTCGCTCAAAATCGAATATTTATAAATAAACATTTTTCCTTAATTTAACAATCTTGTCCGCTAGACCGGAGGAATAAATAAATACAATAAATATATGAATAAATATGCGAATAAATAGGAGAATAAATATGTAATAAATATATTTATGAATAAGGGAATTTTTAGGAAGTTCAATTCGGCCCATGTGCCAATTTGTTATGCATCTAGCTCAGGTTCTACGGCGACTGAGACCACGGCAAACTATTGCGGCGTCGGCCTCTGTCGGAACCCACTCACTCAGTTCGTTAGTTTTGTGATTGTTATGGTGAAGAGATGAGATGAATGTGATTAGTTGTGCGAGTTAAATTTAATGGATAAGTGAATGCAGATGTATGAAGACGATAGTGGTTCTTGCCGGTGCAAGTAAACGCATGCGTTGCCAATAAATAAAGCGGCGTGACCCTTTTGAAAACACAAAATCCTTCAAGCACATTCACACTGTTACACTAGCACACTTACGCCGAATTTTAGTTTATAACACTTATTATATGGGTTCTGTGCATAAAAACCATAAAATTGAAACCTGCCAAATCCATCATTCGTCATCCTTTTCTCTCTTATCACGTCGGCAGCGCCCACGTGCCGTCTCTCTGGTCACCCTGAATGTGGCCGTGTCAACTTTTGCAAATCGGGATCCGATAAACAGGGCTGAACCCATCGATAAATTCCCCACCAGGCTCGCGTTTGTGGCCGATAATTAATTGGTGCGATAGTCAACTGCTTGTATACGTACGCTAACGAAGTGAAACTAGTATATTGGGTTTGTGCAATGCCCGTCCGTCTGTCCGTCACTACCGATGAACGCAACTTTTAAGCTAGAGCGCTATTTAAGCTAGAGCCTTGAAACTTGGACTATACTCATGTAGTCATCTGCTTCAGACAAAGTGTTAAGATTTGTGTGCCACGCTCACTAGGACGCTGGCAAATCAATGACGTGTCGAAACAACTCAAATCGATAAAAGGTGAATATTTCGCACAATTTTAGAGCTAGATTAGCTAAATTAGTATGTAGATTGCTGGTGACCTCCCCCGAAGATTGCGACCTTGACATCCCTCACGAATCACGAAAATGTATATCTCCAACAGTTTAAGAACTTGAGTACTGAAATTTGGAATTTAGATTATTGGTAGCCTTCTTTAACGATCTTAAAAAGATTTTTCTCCCACGTCCACGGAAGGCGTGCCAATTCGATAAAATCAATGTATCTCTCTCAATTTTAAAACTAGAGACACACATTCGGACAGATTTCTAATGACCTCCTCTAAAGATCGCAAAAAAAAAAACTTTGGATACGCCCACTTGCGACACAACTCGGCTATTGCTCTTGACCAAGAGTATATATACTTTATGCGGTCGGAGATGCCTCCTTTTGTTCAGACAGATTACTAATGACCTCCTCTAAAGATCGCAAAAAAAAACTTTGGGTACGCCCAATTCAATTTTCCAAATTAACGATAATACATAATAAAGACAGTGAACGTGTATTGTGCAGTCGGGTACACCCAACTGCAACGTTCTTACTTTTTTTGCATTTTGCATAAGAGTTCTTATTTTCATTGATTTTCAAATAATAAATAAAATATTTCAAATATATATATGGAAATTCTACGAAATTTATTCAAGGGACCAGCAGCTTGGTACGAATTATTGATGTTTTCGAAATATGGGGGTACGAATTATAGAAAATAGACCATATTATCAAATTGGGTGAACAGCTTTAATGGACAAGCTAATTAGTCACGATATCTTATTTTAACTATAGCTTTATAACTATATTTAAACAAGTAAGAATCCTCTATTTGGGAGCTGTCGTTACATACATTTAAAACCCTTTGCATTCATACATACATACAGAAAATCACACATGCATACACAGAAGCACGGTGCGCAAGCAGCTGCGCTTGGCCACTTTTCGTTGAGCATTGAAATCTGTGCACAAACCAAAGCGCAAGTCGGTTGATTTGTAAAATTTTTGGTTTTTTTTATATGGGGGCGAATGGGGGGAGGTATCCAAAATCCGAAATATTCATATTCTGCGAATCTTTTACGAAAACATATTAAATATTGGTGGCTGTAGCTTATATAGTTTCTGAGATATGCTCGATAAACTGTGCCAAAAAAGTCGATTTATACTGACAAGAGAATGGGGCGAGTTATCGATCACTTAAAATAAACTTGATATGCGTATGGTACACACGAACTTAAAAAGTCCAGCTTCAACACTCTAGCTCTTGTAGTCACTGAAATCGACGCGTTCATAATGACTGATGGACGGACAGACAGACGAACATGGATAGATCGACTTGGCTATTGCTCTTGACCAAGAGTATATACACTTTATGCGGTCGGAGATGCCTCCTTCTGCCTATTACATTTGCACAAAACAATTACACCCTTTTTACCCGTTTTCAATGGGTTCAGGTTATAAAACTAATAATTTACCAACAGATTAAGCGACAACGGATACAACAGACCAAGCAACAGTGCAACATACAACGGATAAAACGGGTTAAGCGATCATATAACAGTCACAAGATCAAACAACAGTACACACAACGGATATAACAGGTCATACAAGAAAGACAACTGAAGTCACAAATGTGAAAAAACAATTAAGATGGCTCTAGTCATGAATACCCGACTAGCAGATACCCTGTGCTCAGGGAACTCCTTCTAGCACTTGCACTCAATTTTGACAACCAAAGCGAGTGAGATCGCTGAAAGCGCGAGCTAAACTCAGAACCTCATGAGCGAAATAGTACTGTGCTGTGCAGACTCTGCTTAGCATTGAGATCTAGTCTCGCCCACTCTGCATTGTGTTGCTCAGAATTCTCGTAGAACCCCGAGCATCTGTATGTATGCATTTGCACACAAGCTAAGCATGTATGTATGTATGTGTGTATGCACAAGTAGCAAGCTCTCAAACTCAAATTTTTCAATTTTCGGCCGCATGACTCTCACTCATTTTTGTTCATGTACAAGCATTTTTGTATGTGCTTGTGTTTTGTGTACGCCCAGCAGTTCTAGTGGTGTCAATTGTCCCTCGAGGCGTGAGAGCGGTGACCAATTGCCCCTACTATCGGTCCTTAGTGATGCAACGCCGTGCCAGTCCAAAACCGGACATGAGCGGGCACAGCCTTCGTATTTTTCAGTTTTTGCATTTACTTTGTTCGGTTTGTATGATCGGCTTATTTTATCGCTGCGTAGTAAAAAAAAATATGTTGCCTTGCTCTTTACGCATAAGTGTCGATCTCTTTCCCCCGCATCCGACAGTATGCGGACATACATATATACATATACATATATGTATACATGTTGTTGTTTTTGTGCAAGAAAAGAAAGGGGAAAGAAGACGCGTTGCTGCGTCAAAGTTAGTTGAATTTCCGAAGTCTAAGTGAAAAGATGTGTGACGGGAACTACACAGTATGAAGCCAAATTTCATTTTTTTTATTTTTTTTATTATAAACAGTTGACACTCGCTTTGTCAACGAAAAAGTTTAGGTACATAAAATATAAATATATACATGTAAATATAAAAAGCTAAAAGCCTAACGAGTTACAAAGATTTCTGATAATACCACCGACACGATGGGGGTATTTTATTTTCCAGTCCGACCAGCTATGCCCCTAATCACAGCTAATTATTGTCAGTGACGTTATTAGAACCTACAGCTAAATAGGAAGGTGTTAGTAGTGGAAATATAAATTTAAATGTAAATTTAAGTTAAATTACATACAAAATATTCAAGAAAAGTAAAAGATACAATATTAATAATAAAAATAATTAGTCATTGATAGAAAGTAGAAAGGAAAAGGACAGAGATGGAAAATCACTGACTCGATTGGGTATTTTTTAGCTCGTCCGGCAAGCTATGCCCCTGCACACAGCTGAGGTTGGTCAGTGATTTCCCTAAGGTATCCTGAAAGCAAAGATTTTATTAGTGGAAGAGAGAGTTCTGAGAAGAACACGTGGTATAGGCTATTATATCGCAAGCATAATACACGAAAAGAATAGTGCAAAGCATAGTCTGTCGGCTGTCTGTAGGCTATTATATTGCAAGCATAATACACGAAAAGAATTGTGCAAAGCATAGTCTTTCGTGCATGTAGGCAGAAATAAGGGGTAATAGTTTCTAGTAGGTCTAAAGGGAACAGAGAAGTTCAAGCGACCTAAAAGAAACGAGGAATCAATGACGCCTATAATCAACTTATGTATGAAAGCATCGCCAAGGAGTGTTCAACAGCTGGTTAGAGACGGAAGATTAAGGAGTAAAAGTCTGCTGGAGTACGATGGCAGACGAAGATTGGGATCTCAGTTTAAACCACGTAAAGCAAAGAGCAAAAATTGCTTCTGGGCGGACTCAATACGATCCTGGTGGATTTTATACTGCGGACACCAGATACACGAGCAGTATTCCAGGATTGGGCGGACAAGGGAAATGTAGAGGAGTTTCGTTGTGAAGGGATCGTTGAACTCCTTCGACCAACGTACGAGTAAATGAGTTTCACATCATCTGCAAACATAAGTATGCGAGCATGTGATATTATAGAGGTCATTTATGAAAAGAGTAAATAGTAAAGGTCCAAGATGACTACCTCAGGTACACCTGACGTAACATAATTCTGTTTAGAAATTTCAGATCTAAGAGAGTCTCCTTTGAGTTCCACCCTTTAGATAAGATGAAATCCAAGACAGAGGAGAGGGAGGGAAACCACTACGGTCGAGTCTTTGTAGTAAAAGATCATGGTGAACAGAGTCAAATGATTTACTGAAGTTAGTGTAAATGACAGCAGTTTGCTTTTTTGCCAGAAAGCATCATTTAGCAGCGAGGTAAATTCAAGCAAGTTGGTCGTAGTTGACCTGCTCTTAATAAAACCATGCTGAGCAGGGGATAAAAGTGATTTGCAGAGATGTTGCAAAGTGGAAGTAATTATTTTTTCAAATAATTTAGGTATAGCAGATAGTTTTGCAATGCCCCTATAGTTTTTTATATCAGACCTTCCACCTTTTTGTGGAGAGGAATGATAAACGATTCTTTCCAAAGAGATGGAAAAACAGCAGATTCAAGGGATAGATTAAAAAGTTTTAGCAATGGGTACAGAAGGGAAGCACTCCACTCTTTGAGTAGAATTTTTTAAAGATTTAATAGCAGAGAGAAGGGAGGTATTGGTAATGATAGGCATAAAGATAGAATTAGAAGGAACAATGTGGTAAGGATAAGATATATAAACAGAGGAGACAGAGGAATAGGTTGACTGAAAGAAGTTAGCAAAGAGATCAGAAGCAGCAGAATCATTGCTAGCTTTTTCTATCCCTAAAAAAAATTAAAAAGACAAACATGAAGATTTGCGCTTCGAATTTACAAAGCTTTAAAATTGCTTCGGGTCTTGAGTAAATTGCCTTTTCATAGCACTGAGAATTAAGAATAAAAAAGTTTGATTTGGCTATGGAATACTTCGACAAGTCAGAATTAGAACCAGTCTTTTTAAACTTTTTAAAACATTTAGATTTAATGTTTTTTAAGTTTGAAAGTCTGGGAGTAAACCAGGGTGGTTTTGCCGAATCAAGGCGAGGGATGCAATTTGGAATGCAGACATCTAGAAGTGAGTTTAGAATTTTGTAAAAGATCTTAGTAGCATTATCTATATCAACCGCGTTATAAAGAATGGACCAAACGCTTGCATAAATAAGTCTATTAAGCAAGGCAAAGCTTCCTTTGCGAAACCAACGGCGCGGCTTATGAGGCGTTGTCGAATGTAAAGTTCGAGTTTTGCAAAAGAACAGTACCACATCAAGAGTAGGATGATAAGTATCCTCGGGGACTGAAAAAGGGGATGACATAGAAATATCAGCGATACGATGGTCGTTGACAAAGACAAGATCAAGTGTTCTATTCAATTGATTTGAAATATAATTGATCTGGAACAACGAGAGATCGAACATACCATCTAAAAAGTCATGATGGGCTGAAGGCACAAGATAATTTGAGGATGAGAATAATAACCAAGAAATGTTTGGTATATTAAAGTCACCCAACACAACAAATAAGTAATTTTCGCGCACATGAGAAGATACGTCGTTAATGCATGCCAAATGCTGCATATAATATCAATATCATAATATCAATATTAGAAGAAGGAGGGATATATGAGCAAGTGATAAATAAAGCACAAGATGGAAGGGTTACTTTTACAGAAACAATCTCTGCATCAGTAGGCGCAGTAAAATGGAAAAGTTCCGACTGGAGTGAGGCTTTAACTACAATTAATACCCCACAACCTCGACGAGTCGGTCTATCCTGTCTATAAACAGTAAAGTTATTTGAAAACACTTCACAGTCAGATATGGTCGAATTTAACCAAGTTTCTGAAAAAGCGACAATGTCATAAAAAGAACGTGCTAACCATAAAAAGAATTTTCAATTTGGATATAAGGCCTCTGACATTCTGATATGAAATGGAATAAATGAATGAATAAACAACAACAATATAATATATGTACATAATAATAATTATTATTATTTAAAGAAAAAGAGGTAAGTGCCAATTTTATTGCACTAATAATAATTATTATTTTTTAAAGAAAAAGAGGTAAGTGTAAATTGTGAATATATCCCTTATTTTGATTATATGCATGTATGAACAAATATTAGTATTTATATTGTATTTATATTTAAACTATTTCTTTTTATATCTTTTTGTTGCAGGCAGTACATATGTTGGAATCCACAATATCAGAATTTTATATGTATAGAAACGCAAAGAAAAATTAGGATCGATTTGTTTTTAATAAATAAATATATAAATAATATTAAATAAGCATTGATTTTTAAATTAGTGGCTATATATGTAACATATTTGTTTCAGTACAGTAGCCGGCAAAGCAGAAAGCCCATAATAGCCTATAATCTCCCAGGGGTGCACCGCCGTTCCAATCGCCTGACCCCAAGGGGAGTACAAAAGGATTACAAGCAGTATACTCTTCTATACACGGGGGACTGGTAGTAGGGGTGTAGCTTATTAAAGCCCATGATACTCTATAATCCCCCAGGGGTGCACCGCCGTCCCAATCGGCCACTCTCCTGACCCCTGGGGATGCAGCGCCGTGCCAATTCCCCACTCGCCCGACCCTTTGGGGTGCACCGCCGTACCAATAGCCGAACGAAACCCGTGCTCCTCGCCCCTCTAAAAAGTACCAGCGCTGGTGCCTTTTCTATTCCCCGGTGATGCGTCGTCGGGCCAATTGACACCGTCCAATGACATGTCAACGGGAAACGTCCCGGTAAAGCGCATTGGCAAGGGTTTGACGGATGGTGGGTTCTTAGCCTTTTCTACCGGCGATATCCCCTACCGAGAACTGTTGGGCGGTATGTTTGCTGCTGATGCAATTTTCAAATATTTGATTTATAATTACATAATAATTACATAAAGACATTGAAGATTTCGCATATTTTTTATATACATAAACATAAACTGAAATTCTTTAGGGGCTGCAGGGCAAGTGCAATCGCAACTACAAGTGCCGAAACATGTGCATGAATGCGGGTCGGGGACCTGGCGTAGGTAACAAATGTCAACAGTCAAAGGGCAATTTATTTTGTCGGCTTACTGCTGATGCAGTAAGGGTGCCCAAGATCTTCCGTATCGTAAAGGCGGACCAGAAAACCCATAAAATTATTATACATGAACAAAAATGAGTGAGTGAGCGTGTATGCTCGTCCCGATGAACTCTTTTTGCAAACATACTAACGCTTGGGTACCCTCACCATCAATCAATGATGAAAATTCTAGGAGATCTTGCCGAAGTGGCAAGCCCTTTAAATATTTCACATTAGTCCTCATTCAAAAGGAAAGTCATTCGGCCGAAAATTTAAAAAATGGATTTTGAGAGCTTGCTGCTTGTGCGTACACACATACATACATACATATCGTTGCCATAGCGATGCTTAGCTTGTGTGCAAATGCATACATACAGATGCTCGGGGCTCTACGAGAAATCTGAGAAACACAATGCAGAGTGAGCGAGACTAGACCTCAATGCTAAGCAAAGAGTCTGCAGGACAGCACTATTTCGCTCATGAGGTTCTGAGTTTAGCTCGCGCTTTCAGCGATCTCACTCGCTTTGGTCGTCAAAACTGAGTGCAAGTGCTAGGAGGGGTTCCCTGAGCACAGAACTTTTTGCAACCACTTTTTTGTCGATTTGACGACTCTATGTATCGTGTGCTTAGTGGTAAAATAAAATAAAAATAAATAATACAAATACTTGCAGAGAAAATTGAGCATGCCGTACTTGTGAAATTTCTCGCAAAATTTTTACAGAATCGGAAACTATATCTTTCTAATGTTGGTTGCAGTTGATCTGCGGAAGCTTTTCGAGAGTGTGCATGACACATAACAAAATAGCTACAACAGCATTTTGATTACTATTGTCAACATATCAGGGTAGAAACACATATGCACAAACAATCGCATTAGAATTCGAAAAAAAGATCACGCATATCAATGTCCATATAAGTATTTATGTATGTATGTATGTGTACACACGCATGCAGAAAACGTCTGCGCTTGGCGCTTTCCACCACGTGGCTTGCCAATATACAAATTCCGTAATAACTTCTGTGTTTCTTTGGATAAAATTAGTTTTAATGCAATCTTATTGTACTATAGTCCATTTAAATGTTGACAAGCAGCATAAATAGTAAGAATTGTGGCTGTACTTGCAATCACAAATGTTTTGTCTTTTAATGGGGGAAGATGGGAGGAGGTATCCAAAATCCGAAATGTTCATAATCTGCGTATTCTTTACGAGAACCCATTAAATTTAGTCGCGTTTGCTCTTATAGTTTCTGAGATATGCTCCAAAATCCGTATAAAAAACCGATAAATATCGATAATAAGAAAACGGGGCGGGTTATTGATAGTTTAAAATAGCCTTGATCTGCGTATGGTATACACAAACTTAAAAACCCAAACTTTAATCAGTAGATCTTATTGCAGCACTTGCTGCCCATTGGATTGTCAAATTTATAAAATTGTACCAATAAATTCTTTAATAAATTCCTTAATGTTTTTGATGAATCTTATTGCAGTATATTTTTTAAGTGCTATAGTATATATATATATATCAATGTTCATTCAAAATGTTCATTCGAACCAAATTTTCTCAAATTGTGTCATACATACATTTGCACAAAACCATTATACCCTTTTACCCATTTTCAATGGGTTCAGCGTATAAAAATTAAAAAGTGAACAATAAGAGAAAACAATCAATTGACATAAAAACACACAATTGAAGTTAAAATCAGTACGATGAAACAACCTAATAACCTAGATCTATAAAGGCAAGAAAAGTTAATGAAAATACAAAATCGAATAGTTGTGAAAATTAAATGTTCAATATTAAATATACAGATGACACGATTGCTAATAACTATGGGAGACATAAAATACGAAATGAAGCGCAAGTTTATGCGAAAATTTGAAGATATGTAAACCAGACCGCATAAACCGATAGCCATTGCAGAAATTAAGTTAAGGTGCGAAAACAATAATCTCCACAGCAATCGTCGTATTCTGAAAAGTAAAAGCTTTAAGAATTTGTATATGAATATTTAAGAAACAGTATTATACGCCCCTTGATTCGGAATATGCCTCACCTATAGTATAAATAAAAAAGAAAACGAGATACGAGATTATGTATAGATTTCAGAAAACTCAACAAATTATTTGCCAAGGACAATTCACATTGTACATTCACAACATCACACATACACACACACACAAACGTCCCACTATAAAAAATGAATTCTTGAAAAACTTCTAATCTAATTGCATACTACCACTGAATAATATTATTTGGTTAGTGATACTACACAATCGCAAACAACACAAAAAAATGCAAATGTGTACATATACATGTACAGTGGCTCACAGCTTATTTTATGCAGTACATACTTTTTCCTTCAACACTCTCTAACTCCTAAACTGATAGGTAGAATGCTGAAATTGACATGTAATTTTATTTTTGCTTGTTCAGCAAATATAATACACAAATCAAAGTTCAACAAGGGAAAACGTTGCAGTCGGGTGTAACCGACAACGGAATAGTCGTTCACTGTGTAATAACCATTAAAATATGTATCCTAGCACTATATGTATTAATAATAAAAAGAAGCGAGTAAAAGATACTAAAAAAGTTTGTCTCTACTCGGTCACAACTGTCACCTAAATAGGTTTTCGTTTTTGACGAAATTCACGTTCAGTTATCTAATAACCTAACTTATCCAATAAGAATCAACATACAATTCAAATAAAAACTGAACGAGTATAAAAAATGTTTGTGGCTTGGTGGCTGTTTCCAAATTCGGCAGCTATATCGCTAGCGGCGAAAAGTGCACACAGAAACCGCTGCGCATGGTGCGCAAGATGAATAATTTGGAGTATTATATATACATATATTTATATATATACTTGCTTACTTGCGGTTAATTATGGGCAACTGCCCATAAATGCACGGAAATTTTTTTTTTTTTTTAAATTTTTTTGATAATTATTTGTTTGATAAAAGAAAAGAGTAAAGTGTATGCCTACAATTTGTCATATTACTGTGTCCAAGAGTGTTTACAGATAATCAATAAAAATAATTTCAAATAATAATTTTAGCTTCATTTTATACTGCACCACCATCAAGTTTTGACAAAACTCAACTCAAGTTATATGACAAGTGCACAATCACAAACAGCCGCATACAATTTCTAAAAATAAGAAAAAGCCTAGCAAGTCAGCGCCATCTACCGACCAGTAATCTGATCACCTAATTTTAACAAAATTGGACAGTTATCAAACACTATTCTAATGAAAACCAACTAAAAAGTACCAAAGTATGCTATAGGTGGCGCCTGCAACCTTGCACGGGCATTATTGATGTTGATTGATGTATCGAGTTTTGGACTTTGTGGGCGCGGTGGTGCGATCTTAAGAGGATGTCACCAGCAATCTGTCGGTATAAATTTTATGCATCTAGCTCTTAGAGAGATAAATAGATTTAGTCGAATTACAACGCCCCAAGTGGCCGCACCCCCAAACCATTAACACTTTATCTGTCGCGGGTATACATTTCTATATATAAAAAACTGCGTTCATACGGACAGACGGACGGACTACGAGCGGACAGCATGACGGACATTGAACAAACCCAACATACTAGTTTCACTTCGTGAACAAGTATAAATATTAGCAAGAACGTTGCAGTCAAACGTAGCTGACTGCACAATACTCGTTCACCGTATAATAACAGCTTAAAACTGACGAGCGCGGTCGTAATTATTATTGTTATTTTTTAAATTTGTAGATTTTTGTGATTTAGTGGAGGAAGTGGACGTAGAAGATATTTTTCGGCTCTAAGTAAGAAGTCGTAGTAAGAAGTTTTCTAATGCCCTCTAAATATCAGAAACCTCTTTTTCAGACAGATTATCTCCCATTATTTTAAAAATACAGTCACCAAATTTTGTAAGAAGTTTTATTACAAAATTTGGTGATTTGATTTAAAATAACGGGAGATATGGATTTTCGCGGCTTACCCAGACATGGGTAATCTGTCTGAAAAAAGTATGTAACTAGCTTTAAAACCGAAGGAAATATATCAATTTTTTCGATTTGCCAAGCCCCAATTGGGCCCCCATTAGTAATCTGCCTGAAAAAAATGTATGTCTCTAGCTTTAAAACTGAGAAAAAACTTCGGTTTTATCGAAATGCCACGCACCCAGTGGGCGTGGGTGAATTTTGTAAGGATCCTTAAAAGGGGCGACCAGTAATCCATCTTTCCAATTTGGAGATATAGATTTTCGCGATTTGAGGGGACGTGAGTGACTAGTGACCATCCACATTTGCGGACTCTAGCTTTTAAACTGTGGAAGATAAAGGCTTTCTCGGTTCGTCGGGGCGGGGTGGCTAGGGGGCGTGGCTGGGATGTCAAGATTGCAATTTTTGGGGAAGGTTACCAGCAATCTATATGCCAAATTTAGTAGCTCTAGCTTTGAAATGGTGGGAAATATTCACCTTTTATCGATTTGAGGTGTACCGACATGCTATCGATTTGTCAGCGTCCTAGTGAGCGTGGCACAAAAATCTTAACACTTTGTCTGAAGCAGATAACTACAATATACTAGTTTCACTTCGTGTACGAGTGTAAAAACCGGCCACAAACTATCACAAAAAAAAAATTGCAGAAATAGCCACCTTGTTAACGAGAATCGGGTGCAAAATAAATGCTGGAAAGCCATGAATTTTAACAAGACGGACAAGCGGTACATTATACAGAAAAAAAGGCAAAATTGCGACTCTCAGCTCCAAAACTTGCATCCAAAGTTCAAGAGATCAAGCAGTGTGGCGTAGATACTGTCCGCCGGGTACTATGCGAAAATGATTCTATTGCCCGAAAGAAAAATTTAAGATAACAGAAAAGTATAGTCTTGGCAGCGTCGTGGTTAGTGCCTGCATGTCGACTCCAAACAAAAAGCGGGTATATCCCAGACCTGGTTGATTTATAACTGCCCGCAATTGATGACTCCGCCAGCCTAGTCGCAAGACCTTAATGTGATTGAAAATGTTTGGTCGATATTGGACAATAACATTCGAAAAGACATTTCCAATAAGAATGGACATTCAAATGCTAATGGCATCGATGGAGAATCGTCATAAACGCGTTTTGGCCAATAAAGGATACCATACAAAATATTTAAAATATAAATAAGTTTAAAAATTTGATTGTCAAGATTTTTTTCCAATTTTAGGTAACGGAGTGAGTTATCGATCATTTGAAATAATCTTATTCTTATAGATGAGCCTACAGTTGAAGTCTCTAGCTGTTATAGTTTCCGAGATCGACGAATATGGCTAAATCGAATCAGCTGTTGATCCTGATGAAGAATATATATATATATATTTTATCAGGTCGGAGATGTTTCCTTTTGCCTGTTACATCCAATTGCACAAAACCATTATATTTCAGGGGGTTTAGGGTATGAAGACCGCTACACGATGTAACAATCTAGTGAACAAGCATATTCAAGCCCCAAAATTTTTGAAAAAATCCACAAACAAGATTTCCATATTATTTTGAGAAAGTCACTAAAATGTAGTATACTAATAACTTTTGAACGAGTTATCGGATTGGAATAATTGAGGTATCATTCGACACCTATTTAAGACAAATGATAAATAGAATTTGTGAAAGCAGTATTTTCTACCAACTTACAGCTTTCTTTATATCTCTCGATCGATTCGATTTTATCGGGCTATCGTAGCAGATTAGCAATTATTCGTGTATTCACAATTTTGGTTGCTTCGACACTAACGTTGACTGTGTTTTGTGTTTCAAATACGCGTCGAATGGTACCAAATTCATTCAAATCTGATAGCTAGTTCAAATCTTTTTTGTGTATTTCCGAATCAGAGATGCTTACATTTTTTTGCTTAAATTGTTTCACGTATGATAGCGTTGAGAAAGCTTTTTGGTGTTCTATGGACTTGTTCCCTATCATGAACCAAGAAACTTTTGTTTTATGACTTTAAAAAAAAAACATTAGTTTAGCGGGAAAACGCTAATATCCACCAAATTTAACACGCCGGAGAAGATAGTTATGTTCTATATTTTATTTAAAAGGTATTTTTAAGATATAAGGCTGACATGGCATTTTTATACCCTGAACCCATTGAAAATGGGTGAAAATGGTATAAGGGTTTTGTGCAAATGTATGTAACAGGCAGAAGGAAGCATCTCCGACCCCATTAAGTGTAAATATTATTGATCAGGACGACGAGCTGAGTCGATTTAGCCATGTCCGTTTGTCCGTCCGTCCGTCCGTCTGTCTGATCTCAAAAACTACAAAAGCTACAGACCTAAACTTTTCGAATTTAGATTCTGCTAACCCATACGCAGAACAAGTTTATAATTTTTTTCGATATCTCGATCCGTTTCACTATTATCGATAAAAAATCGATTTTAAAACTTGGTTTTCTCGAAGACTATATATAGAGCCATCATATTTGGTTTATTTTGAGCTCGTAAGTAACACGCAGGTTATGATCATTTGGGATTAAAAAAAAATAAAAAAATAGATTTAGGTGAAATTTATACGATCATAATGTTAGTTTAGAAGTTATTCAAGAATTCATTTTAAATAGTAGGGCCAAGCGCAACTGATGTGTAAAGTGCGCAGCTTGCTGCGTGCGTTTGCGTGTGTATGTGTGTATGACTTTGTGAATGTGTGTATGACTTTGTGAATGTGTAAATGAATACAAAGAGTTTAATAAGAGGTTTTGTGCAAATGTATGTAACAGGCATCTCCAACCCCATAAAGTACATATATTCATGATCAGGATCAACAGCCGAAGAGATCTAGCCATGTCCGTCTGTCTGTCCGTCCGTCCGTATGTATGAACGCATCGATCTCGGAAACTATAAGAAGTGGAGACTCGTCCATGGCACGCGCAGAACTAGTTTATTTCAAATGATCGATACTAACTGTTTTCCTAAAATCGATACAAATCTAAAACCATTTTTTTAAGCTTACTTCGTAGATTTGGTTTGAATAAATATTTATATATACTATAGCACTTGAAGAATCTATTGCATTAAGATTTATCAAAATCGGTTAAGAGGCACAGAAGTTATTAAAGACAACGTGTGGTAAAATTTGAAAAGTTTGACAATCCAATATGTATTTGTATATTGGTAAACCACGTGGTGGCAAGCGACAAGCGCAGACGTTTTCTGCATGCGTGTGCACACATACATACATATGTATATGCACATTCATATGCGTGAGAGCTTTTTTGAATTCTAATACGATTGCTTGTGCATGTGTGCCATTTTTTTTAGCTTTTGACGGAGGAAATTAGAATGCTGCTGTAGCTCGGTGTTGCCTTGCGGGCTACCAGACGCGGGTTCGGTTATTTTATTTTTTAAACTTAACACACTTATTGGTCCAAGTACAACTTAATGCTGGGACATCGGCGATTTAAAATATTATGGAGCAACAAAATGGGGATAAATTGGTATTTGGCATTCACACTCTCAAAAAGCTTTCGCAGATCAACTGCAACCAATATTTGAAAGATATAGTTTCCAATTTGGTGCAAATATTAAAAGTGAGCATTACCTTTCATTATTTATTTTTTATTTTATTTTACCAAGTGCGGCTGTGGATTCGTGTGTATAAATGCAGAGGGGTTTAATTAAATGCATGTAAGCAGAGTACCTCCGAGTCGGGCACTCCCGACTAGAGACATCTTACTTATTTGGTTTAGACTGCTTACAGACTCTGACTGCTAAACTTTTTCAAATTCTTAGAATTTGTATGAGGATGATTTTTTTTTTGTTTTGCACTTGTATATGTAACTTGAGCTGAGTTTTGTTACAACTTGATCAACTAGTAGTGTGGTGGTGCAAAGTAAAATGGAGTTAAAATTATTATTTTTTATTCGCATTCTCTGTTAATTATATACATACACACATAAATATACATATACATAATATTTAAAGTCATTAACATTAACACAATTTGAACTGTTATCCTATGTCACTTTAACATAAAACATAACAGAACATAACATAAAAAACATTTATTCTAATATAGTGTTTATCATTGCTCTTCGCGAGCTTAAGGCCCTAGCAGCCACCGCTTGCCCCCAAAAATTTGTTAGCTTTAAGATTTAAATTTTAAGCTTACATTATATAAATAAATAAATAGCGTTAATCATATGCACCAACCGCAACGGTCTCTGTGTACACTTTTGGAGCTAGCGCTATAGGGGCGAAGTTAGAAACAGTCACCCAACCCATAAACCTTTGGTATACCCGTTCAGTTTCATTTGGAATTTTATGCTTATTCTTATTGGAAAGGTTAATTTATTAGATAACTTACTTGTTATTATTTATTTTATTTTACTAAGTGCGGCTGTGGAGTCTTGTGTATAAATGCAGAGGGATTTAATTAAATGTATGTAACGACAGCTCTCCGCTGGGTTCAGGGCATACCCTTATCGGGCATTTCCGACTAGAGCCATCCTACGTGTTTTAATTTCGAAATGTTCACATATTTGAATATCATTCGTCACAAAATTTGATACCAAAAATGTTGTGGCTTGAATGTGCTTTCGTCCTAGATTTTAAGAATAAATTATAAATAAATAAACGGAAAATCGAAATATACGGCAGGTCAAAGCTAGGTACAAGGTATTTCGTTAACAGGTACTTACGACCATTCAACTCTTATTTGTTATACTTACCTACACTCATGCATACGTACTCATGCAGTCATATATGTAAATGTCAAAAGCATTTTAACAACTGTACATCTGTATTCATGTACCTACTACATACGTATGTGTATGATGATACTTGAATGAGGTATAATACACCAGATGAGCGATTTCAAATGTAATTATTTTTCCTGGTATTTTATTTTTTAAAAAATTCACCCAATTGGGGTTGACTCCTTCTCTAGTACTTGTATAGAGAGAATGCTTATGCACAGAGATATAAGATCTTCACTGAACCCCACCACTATCCGCATCCAAGCGGTCAAAGGGTGTCCACCGGGCGGAATCCTGTCTCCCTTTCAATGATCCCTAGTGATAGATGCACTACTGGTTCGGGTCTCAATATCAACCCGCAGAAGGCGATTATCGATCCCTTCACGAAACGGTAAAAACATTGATGTCGCACAGCTCTACATCGGTGGGACATCCGTCGAGCTTAACAGTGAGGTCAAATATCTCAATGTAAATCTGAATAAGAGACTTAACTAGAACTCGCACTTAGACAAAGCGTTGACCAAAGGTACTCATGTACCTTTCTTTTGCTCTTCGGTAAAACGTGGGTTTTAGTTTCCAATGCCATCAGATGGCTGTCTAGTATGATGGTTATGCCTGTTTTCACGTACCCTGCCCTCAGGCCAAAGGTCCATCAGGCCACCGCCAAACAAAATGCAGCAAACTTCAGCGGCTCGTAAAAAAGTAGCTTTCTTGAACCTTCTAAGGATTAAACTCACAAATGGGCTGCTAGCAGCAGACATTGGTCATGCTAGTCTAATAAAAACCATTTCTGGCTTATGGATCTGCAATACAACGGATTTTAAGACAACGGAACTTCTCTTTAGGACTTTAGGGCTCTTATTCCAGATCATAGGCTGTAGTGGTTCACAGACGGATCAAAAACTAATCAAGGGGTTGGAACAGGGATCACAGGACCCAGCACCAAAATCTCGATTGTAATGGGTACCTGGCCCAGTATTTTTCAATCTGAGATTCACGCCATTGAGTACTGTTCTAGACATATCCTTGACAATAATATGTTTCAATATATTTCAGATAGCCAAGCAGCCATCCAAGCTCTTTCCCCATGGTGGATTACCTCGAGACAGGTTGTGGATTGCTAGAATTGTCGCCAGCAACTCTCACATAGAAACCGGGTCTCCTTTTGTTGGGTTCTAGGGCATTCCGGAATTTCCGGCATTGATAGCTAGGGCCGGCTCCGCAACCCCCTTCTTGGACCGGAACCCTTTTGTGGGTTAGGCTTTGGCTCTGCCAAAGACCTAATAGAGGAATGGTCAAAGAAGAAGAGGGGCATTTACTGGTCTACGAGACCTGCGCTACGACAAGCTAAAGAGCTAGTCAGCCCACATACAGGTATAAAGACCAAAAGTCGTTCAAGGGCGGAACTACGGCTCTTGGTGTCCTACCACAAAAATGCGGCTATCCCCGGACACAGAGGATGACGAGACAACAAGGCACATTTTATGTGATTGCCCAGCCAATATTTGGAGTAGGAGAAAGTATCGATGCAGAGAATTTTTCACTTCAACACAGATTAGTAATTCCTTGACAAGAGATCTGCTCTCCTTCATAAGGGAGGTAGAGCTTGTCATTTCCCCATAGGGAGCTCCATGGCACATAAAACTGCTGTGCCTCTAAAATCTCTGCTGTGAGACTTCCTCACAAATAATAATAATAAATAAATAACTGAAATGTAACAAATTGCAACAGAAAATGTATAGAAAAGTCGAAAGCAAGAGAGAAGGCAACACATGGGCTCAAATCTAACGGGGTTGCCCAAAAGAGCATTGCAAAACAGTTTACCGTCGTTGTAAAAATACTTTCTTGACAGCACAAAATTCGAAGATCTTTTGTTTTTTATTTCTATAATATGTTTGGACATTAAGAAAAATGAAGATTACAAAAAAATTGTGTTTGAAAGAAAATACTCAACATTAAACAGTGCATTGCTATACTGAAAAAATGTTTTACCTACTATAGAATTATTACCTACAATAATTACTTAATATTATTTATTTATTTATATATTATCTTAATTTTCGTATGTGTTTCGGTACATATGACATCTGTTCGCAGCAGCAGCTAAAACAGATAATTTGCATAATTCGTAAATAATGCACTCAATTGTTTATATCTATTCTTCGCGCCCTACGCGGCCGAAAATAACTCAAGTTGTCTCTCTGATTGCTTGCTATTGCACTTATTACCGTCTAAGTTTAGTTTCGTTGTCGCTTTCGTCGCATACATCAGAGCGCTATCGTTTTACATTTCGAATTCTCTTGTTTGCAATAAGCCCGCAGCATCTCACAATTTTCAATTAAAAACTAAGCTTAAATTAAAGTAAAATAAATGTACAATTTATGAAACAAAACCCAGGTGTTTAAAAAGCATAACATCTTCAAACAACATCGAAAGCGAGTCTGTTATATATATTAAGTATTATATTATAAGTAAATTGCTGATATTGTGGAAATCAACATATGTACTACCTGCAAAAAAAGTCATGAAAAGAAATATGTTTAAATATATACGCAATATAATAACATAAATAATAAAAATTAAAATGAATGCATGTTCGTACATGTTTGTTCATCTATAATCTACATAATGGATTAATTCAAAATTGTATCTTTATTTTTTTTAATAATTATTATGTACATACTTACTCATTTTGGTTGTACTTACTTATTGTTGTTGTTTTTTTGGCTTCATACTGTGGTGTTCCCTTCACACATCTTTTCACTTGCACTTCGGAAATTCAACTAACTCTGACGCAGCAACGCGTCTTCTTTCCTCTTTTTTCCTTTGCACAAATAAAACAACATGTGCATACATGTTCGCACACTGTCGGAAGCGGGGGATAGAGATCGACACATATGCGTAAAGAGCAAGGCACTATATTTACTGCGCATCTATAGATGTAGACGATCATACAAAACGAACAAAGTAAATGTAAAAAAAAAAAAAATATGAAGACTGCGCTTGCTCGTAACAATATATAATTTTTTTAAATTTTAAAAATACAAAAAAAAAAAATTTTTTAAATAATCTTAAAAGTTGTGTAAACTTTATAATTTTGTCCTTTGTTGGTAAGCTTTTTAGTTTAATATCAGCATCCTACCTTTTTTTTTTTGTTTAATACCGATGCTATGAGCAGTATCTCACCTCCCGACACGAGTCGCGCAGTACAAAACGAATACAAACTATCTACAATGTACTTCCTAAATAGCTTAGGAGTAAAGACTTAATACGACCAAGGGAAGACTCCGAACTGATCACTCTGTAATGTTTTTTAAAATCATCACAAAGGACGCGGAAGGCTGTATGCAGGGCATAGTTAATTAAGCAATGGTTAAGTATTAAAATCGAGAATGGGACGGATAAGAGATATGAAAAGTGTCTAGTATAATAATAAATGGTAAGTAGTATAATTTGTGGAGTACCAAGGAGTGGTTTACTGAGTCAAAAGCTTTTTTTACTGAGAGGGTAAAAGATTCCTTCCAAATAGCTGGGAAAGATGAGGGGTCAACAGACAACTTAAAAAAAGATTTAAGATGGGTTTGCAAAGTGTTTTTGCACAATACCTGAGCACACATCATAACACCATCAGGAGCATATGAAGACTTTGGTTTGATTGTGTTAAGGTCGCAAAGAAGCGAACGTCCGTAAAGATAGGACAAAATGAAGTTTGAGGACTGTAACTGATAAGGATAAGGCTGATTATTCCAAGATGATGTGGAATAAGTAGTTTGAAAAAATTTTGCGAACAGATCGGCGATGCCCTGATCAGTGTTTGCAGCTTGGCAAAATTGAGTATCCATGGCTGTGAGCTGATCATTAAGTTTCCGAAAAACACCAATCAGACCTCTAAAGCCCGTCGTCGCTTGCCTCATAAAAGCTCGCATTTCACCTTCAACCTCGCTACACGAGTTACAAATATACAATAAAAAAAAGTAAGGCATACCCAAAAACCAAAAAATTTAAGAAAACACGAAAGCGCTCAGAAAACTACGTCTGTTTGCTTCGAGATGTGAATCGTGGTAAGGAGAAGACCAATTTTTGCGTTTTCTCTAATATTGTGCTATTCCTCCTCCAAAGCCGGGTTTTTAACCTTCTATCAAGATCTTCCCACATATGATGTCTAATAAGTACGCTGGTATGGCACATCGGCTTAGCTTTTCGGCAATCTTTTTAATACTTTCTTTTAATATATTAAAAAAGAAAATGTCTTGTTCATTATACACTCAATGAGCACCAACTCGACCATTCATGCAGTAAACATGGAACGCCACCCCCTCAATCCCCAGCCACCATGTTTCCCCGTTGGCAATGAAGACGAGTTTTTTCGAAAACCATGTTTGGCTTGTGCCCTACCGTTATCCTGCCACTGGATAATATTAGATTTTTTCCTATCTGAGAAAAGGACATGATTTTTAAATTCCTCTGCATAAGCCAACGCTTCTACTGTTTGATGGGCGAAATGAATACGATTTGCCTTCATTGTGCAAATATAATAGAATTTTTCTTAAACGACGCCTAATTCAAGCCACTATGTAAATACACGAGTGAGTAACAAAATAATTTGTTTTGACTTTTCCTTGAATTTTAAAGTCGAAAAATCATAATAAATACCACACAATCATTTTTATAGTTCAAAAATATATAGTTAAAAAACTAATGATTTAAGTTCAAAAGTGTATATGAAATGGGGGGTCACCTCTGAAAAATAGCACTAAAAAAATCCCAATTTAAACATTTTTTTTATAAAAAGTCTCACCAGAGAATATTTTTTAAAGTGTTTTTTTGTCATATGGGGCCTAATATGTGTCAGAAAAAGTAGGTATGGTAAACAATACAATTTGGCAATTTGTTGAAAATAAGAAAGAGTATAAAAAAAGGTCACATGGTAACTTTTGACCTTTCCACCCTGCGATGCTTTTCTCTGCTAAAAACAAAAAGCTCCCAGTAAAACATCACCCTTTAAAACCTTTGCCTTAATTTGTATACTGTCTGGATGAACGCAACTTTTCTCGGCGCTTATGAAGCTAGAGACTTGAAACTTGGAATATATACTTATTTTGAATCGCAATGTATATACAGTGAAATTTCTCATAACCAGACACTCACCGTCGCAATGTTTTTGTCCGGTTATGGGGGTCTCAAAAATTATATTTGAATTGCATCCAAGTGTTCAGAAATGATTTGTTATTTAATATTTTGTACGAATTTACATTTACATTACATTACATTACATTACATTTTCATATACATAAAGTACAAATACAAGTGAAGGGAAATAAAAGAACGATTAAGTTAGTTGTTATTGAGTCGCCTTGCATACGCAACGAAGTTCGCTGCGCTAATTTCGCTAATTTCATTCTTAACAACACATACATATGTATATGAATGGAATTTTTAATGGCATTTTTAAAAAGCTTGTTGGGTTTTTTTTAATTTTGTCTGTTAATGGGGGATTGTTTTTATCAAAATGGTTTGAAATGTAGTGTTCGCGTCCGGTTATTAGAGCGTCCGGTTATTGGAATGATATTTCGATAGAAAAATTAATGAAATAGCTGTGCCCGGTTATAAGGACTGTCCGTAATGGGGAATTTCACTGTACCTGAAAGCTCAAATCGATATCACGCGTATACTTCCCACAATTTTCAAGCTAGAGTCACTAAATGTAGATTGCTGGTAATTTCCCCCAAAGATTAAAGTTTTAAGATTAAAAGTTATACTCTTTTTAAATTTTTAATGTGGGCTGGGTCAAGCTTTGAGCCACTGTTTGTATGTACGGATATACATGAGTGCAGTTTTGCATATACATACATATGTACATATGTTTTGTATGTCTGACTGCACTTCACATTTTTATGAATACTAACATTTTTTATATACATGTATGTACATGAAAGTAAGGAAATAAACGGATAAGCTCACAGTTTCTGTGCGTGCATCTGTCAGAGTATATACATCTTTAAATACATATGTATTATCAAATACATACTATGTACCCATGCATGTACACACATACATAAGTATGTATGTACATAAATTTGGTCATGAACGTGAAGTATAGACTCGGAACCCAGCAGCGTTTCAAGCGTCCATATGAACAAACATACGTATATACATGGAGGTCTACACACACATGTACACACATATTTTTATACTTATTATTCACATGGTTTTCTAAGTCACACATGCATTCAAAGTTATGTATGTACATAAATCAGAATATCTGCATACGAAGGTACATATGTATGTACATATGCACATGCAGTCACTCACCACAAAGTCACAACCCAAAGAAAAACATCATGCAGAAAAACTCAAGAGGAGAATATCGCAAATAAAACAAAGCAAACCCTAACGACTCGTCGTTGACGACTCGTCGGCTAAACGCTTGGCTACATACATACATATATGTGTATATGTATGCTTCATGTGTACATAAGTACGTGCATGTGTACATATCAATGTAAGTTGGGTAACAAACATACATGTGTGCAAACGGATGTAGACACAAACATGCATATGTAGATACAGAGGGGAACTCCACATCACTTAAGTGAAGTTGTCAGAATGCAGACTAACCCTAGCGGGCTCAGAGAGGTTGCCTGGGCGGTCCAGACCATAAGTACTGATATAACGGTCTTCAGAAAGGTGAGGTATGGGAAATTAAGTATGCTTTATTATTTTTTTAAAAATATTTAATAAATTAAATTCCGAAATTTAGTCGTATTAACAATTTTACCTGACGCAGAACATCATCATTTATTTAAAACACGTTTTTAATATTTGTACACTGTTTCCATTGAAAATTATAATTTATTCTTTTAAATATGTAACAGCCAGGAGACAAATCCGACACCATTAAGTCGATCCAATATGTCTGATACACGTGTAGGTTAAGACATTCATTTTATTTCAAGTACTTGAAAACTTCCCCAAACAAACACAAAAATTAGCATGTATTGGGCATGTGCATATGTGCATACTACATATATCAGTTCGTATCTTCAACGAGGTAATATCTAGTAAAACTGTGCAAATTTATCTTACCTGTAGGTTGGCTTTGGATTTGCATAAGCAACACAAGCCAAAACTAATGGATCTCCAACTCTCGCCATTATTGAAACTGTTTTATCATTCATTATTGGAGGAACAAGCTCCCGCATTTCTAAAGAGTAAGAAAATACAAAATTTTGAATTGAATAAAGAAATTAGTATATATTATTAGGATCGCAAATTATTTTTATATAGTAGCAAATTAGGTTTTGGGCAGAGCTCCAAAGCTCAACTTCGGTAGCCGCAACATTTTTCGCCGCTATTCAAACTTAAAACTTCAATCTTTGGGTATATACTCATGTATATTAATAATTTGTTACGATTTTTTGACTATGCTGCTGGGGCATGTGAATTGGCGATTGGCTAAAATCGATGTATATTTCAAACGTTCGGGATGACCTCCCCCAAAGATCTAGACAACATAGTTTGGGCCAATCCCGCCTCCAGAAATTATAAAAATCTATATTTTCCAAAATTAGAAGTATGTCCGTCTGTCTGTATCTCAGGGAAAATAAACAAATTTGGTATTACTGTTTTGTCATGCATAAGTTAACTGTTAGTCGGGCGCTGCAGTACGACATGCAGCTTTCGGGGGTAATAGGTTCAAATCCTAAATTTTTTATGTTTTATCACTGCGGACGGAAGTCTGCGCTAGGGGCGAAGCACGACGTAGTGTGCAAAAGCAGCTAGCACTATATACGCGGACTTTTGAAGTTTTGCTACAATAGTCCGATCAGATCGAGTGATATACCGATCGAAAGGTATCGTTTAAACTAGAAGAAAAACATTTTACATTTGCATCTTTTGAGCTGATGTATAGGGATCTGGATCTGGGATCTTTCAGAAATTCGTTCAGGCATCTATAAATTTACGTTTCGAATATGCGTCGAATGGAACCTAACTCAAAAACCATTCAAAACTGATAACTATAGTTATTAAGAAAATAAATTTGTTGTGTGTTTCCGAAAAGTTGATGTTAATTTCTGTATAAATTTTCGCGTATGATAATGGGTTAAAATGGCCTTATGGCACTCTGTGGGCTTGTTCTCTACCGTGAGCCAACAAACTGTTGTTCTACGACTTTTGAAAAAAAAAACGCACTAGTTTGGCGGGAAAAACATTAAAATCCGATAAAATTAACACCCTTACAGTTTTCAAACCATAGAAGATAAAGGTATGTTCTATATATTGTTAGAAAGCTTTTTAAGCTTGTAGGCGTACCTTGGCGCTTATGTTATTAAATACGGAGGTAGAAAGTTACAGGTCAAACAAGTTTTCAATTGCACATTTTCATAATTTATATATTTATGTTTAATATGTTGTAGGCATTGAATTTCCACAAATTTTGGTGTATGCCACATATTTGGGATACTTTGTTTCTGCATGATATTTCTTGTTTAGTGTACATATACTAAAATCTAAAATTAGACATTCATACGTTTGCTTTGGAAAAATAACCAGTGTTGCCAGTCATTTTTTTTTTTATGCATACATATATTTTTTGACAATGCGGGCAATAATTAGTTTAAATTAATTGAGCTGTTTCTTTGTGCATAACTGTATTTACGGATTGTGTCAACTGATTTTAATTAACTTTAAAAAAATTGAGATCAGTTGACGGAATGGATTTTGATTTCGTCAAACATCTATTCTGCTTGAAATTTAGCGCAAACAGCTGATTTTAATTTGAGGCTGTGCCGCAAAACTTAAACAAACATTCCAAGGGTTTATTTTAATAATAAAAGTTTAAATTTTATATGGAAAATGTCAAAAGAGAGAGATCTCAGCTTGAGAGTGATTTTTGACGTGCTTTATTTTGTGCTCCAAAACTTTTATTCTTCGTTGCATTGCTGGTGTAACAATTAAGAAATTCCATTTCTCCACTCCTCGAGAAATATCCTCTTTTAAATTTAATGTCCCTCATGTTGCGTTTACAATCATTTGTGATCCAAAATTTTGGCAACCTCACATGATTGTTCATGAGTTTAAGCCTAAAAAGAGAAATCAGCCTTCACCTGTCACCCTCCCGTTTTCCTCAGTGCTAGAATCAAGTGGCATTGCTTCAAAAAACTGAAGCCACATTCAGATAATTTTTCCATTTCATACCAGAATGTCAGAGGTCTTATATCCAAACTGAAAAATCTTTTTATGGTTAGCACCTTCTTTTTATCTGACATTGTCGCTTTTTCAGAAACTTGGTTAAATTCTACCATATCTGACTGTGAAGTGTTTTCAAATAACTTTACTGTTTATAGACAGGATAGACCGACTCGTCGAGGTTGTGGGGTATTAATTGTAGTTAAAGCCTCACTCCAGTCGGAACTTTTCCATTTTACTGCGCCTACTGATGCAGAGATTGTTTCTGTAAAAGTAACCCTTCCATCTTGTGCTTTATTTATCACTTGCTCATATATCCCTCCTTCTTCTAATATTGATATTATGATATTGATATTATATGCAGCATTTGGCATGCATTAACGACGTATCTTCTCATGTGCGCGAAAATTACTTATTTGTTGTGTTGGGTGACTTTAATATACCAAACATTTCTTGGTTATTATTCTCATCCTCAAATTATCTTGTGCCTTCAGCCCATCATGACTTTTTAGATGGTATGTTCGATCTCTCGTTGTTCCAGATCAATTCTATTTCAAATCAATTGAATAGAACACTTGATCTTGTCTTTGTCAACGACCATCGTATCGCTGATATTTCTATGTCATCCCCTTTTTCAGTCCCCGAGGATACTTATCATCCTACTCTTGAAGTGGTACTGTTCTTTTGCAAAACTCGAACTTTACATTCGATAACGCCTCATAAGCCGCGCCGTTGGTTTCGCAAAGGAAGCTTTGCCTTGCTTAATAGACTTATTTATGCAAGCGTTTGGTCCATTCTTTATAACGCGGTTGATATAGATAATGCTACTAAGATCTTTTACAAAATTCTAAACTCACTTCTAGATGTCTGCATTCCAAATTGCATCCCTCGCCTTGATTCGGCAAAACCACCCTGGTTTACTCCCAGACTTTCAAACTTAAAAAACATTAAATCTAAATGTTTTAAAAAGTTTAAAAAGACTGGTTCTAATTCTGACTTGTCGAAGTATTCCATAGCCAAATCAAACTTTTTTATTCTTAATTCTCAGTGCTATGAAAAGGCAATTTACTCAAGACCCGAAGCAATTTTAAAGCTTTGTAAATTCGAAGCGCAAATCTTCATGTTTGTCTTTTTAATTTTTTTTAGGGATAGAAAAAGCTAGCAATGATTCTGCTGCTTCTGATCTCTTTGCTAACTTCTTTCAGTCAACCTATTCCTCTGTCTCCTCTGTTTATATATCTTATCCTTACCACATTGTTCCTTCTAATTCTATCTTTATGCCTATCATTACCAATACCTCCCTTCTCTCTGCTATTAAATCTTTAAAAAATTCTACTCAAAGAGTGGAGTGCTTCCCTTCTGTACCCATTGCTAAAACTTTTTAATCTATCCCTTGAATCTGCTGTTTTTCCATCTCTTTGGAAAGAATCGTTTATCATTCCTCTCCACAAAAAGGTGGAAGGTCTGATATAAAAAACTATAGGGGCATTGCAAAACTATCTGCTATACCTAAATTATTTGAAAAAATAATTACTTCTACTTTGCAACATCTCTGCAAATCACTTTTATCCCCTGCTCAGCATGGTTTTATTAAGAGCCGGTCAACTACGACCAACTTGCTTGAATTTACCTCGCTGCTAAATGATGCTTTTCTGACAAAAAGCAAACTGATGTCATTTACACTAACTTCAGTAAATCATTTGACTCTGTTCACCATGATCTTTTACTACAAAGACTCGACCGTAGTGGTTTCCCTCCCTCTCTTCTGTCTTGGATTTCATCTTATCTAAAGGGTGGAACTCAAAGAGTCTCTCTTAGATCTGAAATTTCTAAACAGATTTATGTTACGTCAGGTGTACCTGAAGGTAGTCATCTTGGACCTTTACTATTTACTCTTTTCATAAATGACCTCTATAATATCACATGCTCGCATACTTATGTTTGCAGATGATGTGAAACTCATTTACTCGTACGTTGGTCGAAGGAGTTCAACGATCCCTTCACAACGAAACTCCTCTACATTTCCCTTGTCCGCCCAATCCTGGAATACTGCTCGTGTATCTGGTGTCCGCAGTATAAAATCCACCAGGATCGTATTGAGTCCGCCCAGAAGCAATTTTTGCTCTTTGCTTTACGTGGTTTAAACTGAGATCCCAATCTTCGTCTGCCATCGTACTCCAGCAGACTTTTACTCCTTAATCTTCCGTCTCTAACCAGCTGTTGAACACTCCTTGGCGATGCTTTCATACATAAGTTGATTATAGGCGTCATTGATTCCTCGTTTCTTTTAGGTCGCTTGAACTTCTCTGTTCCCTTTAGACCTACTAGAAACTATTACCCCTTATTTCTGCCTACATGCACGAAAGACTATGCTTTGCACAATTCTTTTCGTGTATTATGCTTGCAATATAATAGCCTACAGACAGCCGACAGACTATGCTTTGCACTATTCTTTTCGTGTATTATGCTTGCGATATAATAGCCTATACCACGTGTTCTTCTCAGAACTCTCTCTTCCACTAATAAAATCTTTGCTTTCAGGATACCTTAGGGAAATCACTGACCACCCTCAGCTGTGAGCAGGGGCATAGCTTGCCGGGCGGGCTAAAAAATACCCATCTCTGTCTCTTTCCTTTCTTCTTTCTATCAATGACTAATTATTATTATTATTATATATATATATTTCTATATATATTTCCACTACTAACACCTTCCTATTTAGATGTAGGTTCTAATAACGTCACTGACAATAATTAGCTGGGACTAGCAAATACCAAAAATACCCCCACCGTGTCGGTGATGTTATCAGAAATCTTTGTAACTCGTTAGGCTTATCTTTATATTTTAATATTTACATGTATATATTTATATTTTATATACCTAAACTTTATAATAAATAAATAAATAAATAAAAATAAAGTTTAAAATTTTCTTTGGTATATATTTAAGAATATTTATTATATATATATTAAATCAGTTTTATATTGTTTGATTATCTGAACGCATCGCTGGTCTCTGCAGCTCTGGATTTGAGTTCGCGCAGCGTAATTTTTTTTAAAGTGTACATTTCCACATTTATGTTTGCAAAACTTTTATGTATTCACATAATGATAATGGAATTAAACGTTTTCATTTTCGTCACGTTGCATTTCGCTATTTTGAACCAAGCGGTGTTACTCGTGTAGTGCTGTAAATTCTTAATTTAAGAGTTTCCAACTTACCTGTTAATTGAATTTTACCAGCATTACTACTGACTTTTGAGTCCTGCGTCAATTTATGATGTGTCCGGCAACGGTAAATTTTTTGAGAATCATTTCTTGTAATGTTATATAGTAAAAGTTCCCCCGAAGGTAACATATGATTTTTACCATCTATGTAAAAAATTTATTGCATAACAAAATTATAATTAAAAATACAAGAGTAAATTACAGGTTCTTATAATACATTTACCTCCCTCCAAAGATGGATATATATTAAAGTTTGGTTCCTGTAGCCAGGAAGTTACTGTTACATATTCCTTAACGAACGACGGAATATTACATTTTATTATAACATTACTGCCAATAAATCCGCCAGGATTTTGGACCTCTGGTTCATAATGCTGATAGACCACTGAAAGTAAAGTTTAATTTTTTGTTTCAAAGATTTGGAAAATAAAACTAAGTTTTCTTGAAATTTTTGTTTGAGGCAGCAAATGAAATTAAGCATAAGAAACTTAAAAGGACTCGAGTCGAAAGTTCTCTACTCGGAGATACTCTGTACAGCGCTCGGAGTTGCCGAACTGCCAAGCAGAATTTGCGCGTCAAATTTTTTTGTCACATCTATTATCTATCAGCTATTTAATTAGTGGTAGTATACTGGCAGTATTACTTCAGTTAAGTTTTGTCGTGAAAAAAAAACTGGTAGAGGCCACAGTTTGAGTTGAAACTAAACACCAGGCACAAATCTAGACGCGAAGATTTTTTTCTTTTTTTCGCCTGTAAACTGATGCTCGTTCGGGTGCGAAACCAAACCGCAACAGTATTTTTTAAGCGTTTTTTTTAATAGAGTTCAGAGTATCTCCCAGGCGTGTCCCTTCGTCTAGACTATTCTTAATTGTTATACTTGTTCACGAAGTGAAAAGAGTATATTGGACTTGAGCAATGCCCATCTTGTTGTCTGTCCGTATGAATGCTATTTTTTCGCAGCTGTTGTAGTAAGGGACTTCAAACTTGGAATATATACTCGTGTATATCCTCGACAGATAAAGTGTTAGGTTGTCTTAGCTACGCTCCCTGGAGCGTGGAAATACGTTTTAATTTCTCTCCCTTTTTTTTAAAAATTTGTGCAAATTATTTTGTTTCGTCCTGCCGATGTGTAATCCTGGGTTTCCAAGTTGTTCGTCGCAGGCGATGGTGGGAGTCGTAATCTCTTACGATGATTATGTTGCGAAGTTGACTTTCCTTCCTTTATCACTGGCCTTGTGGCTCAGCAATGAAACAATAATGTTATATGTTTAATGACGGCAATGCCGGAGTGATATATTTGAAGCAGTGCTTCTTTCAAAATCAAATACAAAACTGACTTAACTAAAATAATGAATAAGAAACTAAAGCTAAAGACATAAATGGAATTTACTTGGGCCATGCACCGGGTTCGTGGTCAATAAGCCGACTCAGCATAATCATAGTGATATTGCAGCGTTGCGACAGAAGCCAACGTCTGGCTGTTGATCCCCAACGCTCGTTCTCAGAACGTTGCATGGGTAATTTAACTCGTCAGCATTTCGGGCGCACGGGTTGCTTGATAATTTTTAAGCTTCTTTTAATTTAACTTTTTAAGCTTATTTCGTAGATTATGACACTTAGAGAAAGTTTGGTCGAATGAATATTTTATATACTATACCACTTGAAGAATCTACTGCATTAAGATTCAACAAAATCGGTTAAGAAACACAGAAGTTATTAAAAAAAAAACGTGTGGTGAAATTTGACAAATTTGACAAACCAATTGGCAGTAAGAGCTGCAACAATATCTAGGTATTAAAGTTTGGTTTTTAAGTTCGTGTATACCAACGCAGATCAAGGCTATTTTAAATTATCAATAACCCGCCCCGTTTTCTTATTATCGATATTTATCGGTTTTCTATATGGATTTTGGAGCATATCTCAGAGAGTATAAGAGTCACGCGACTAAATTTAATGGGTTCTCGTAAAGAATACGCAGATTATGAACATTTCGGATTTTGGATTTTGTTTTTTTTTTTTTTTGGCAGTGCTGTCTAACACACTGTTTAGCTTTACGGTGAGTCCCGGGCTCAACTCCCACCTCAGACGCAAAGTTTTTAGTTTATTTATAAGCATAATGGTGGTTTTCGGGTATCTGATACTTGTTTTATGAACTAGTATTGCACAGTCCGACTGCAACGTTCTTGTTAATTTTTTTTAAATATTGCGTGGAGGAATTTAAAAATATGTCTGTACATTTGAACAACATTTGTAACAAATTCAGGGTCTCTAGCTCCTATGTTTGCCAAAAATATGCTTAAAAGTCCAAGCTCACAAATAAGGACTGACTGAGGGATACAGAAGTTATTTTAAAATTCATTTTCATAGTGATTGTAACGCACTTTAAATTTGGTGTAGGGTATTTCTTACTCGGTTACGTTCGACTTTGGCAATCACATTTTTGTCCTGATTTTCTTAAGCTTCTTTCTAAAATTATCTATTTATATCCTGCAAATAAAATCTAACATAAACGAACTTATGAATAGTAGATTTGCGACTATATTAACATGATAATTGTTTCGACATCTTTAGTTTTTTACAGATTAATAATAGATAATAAAACACTTGCCTGCTTTAACAACCACATCCCTAGATATAATTGTACCCAAGCTGTTAGATGCTGTACAACGATATACCGCCCAGTGCACGTCCTGTCGAAACTCTTCTGCAGCAAATGGTGGAAAATGTAATGAACCATTAGCCAAAATATGTTGAACCTGAAAAAAAATAGTTAAAGAACGTTACAAAACTACTATAAAAGCAAGTAACATGGCTCTAGTCGGGAGTGCCCGACTAGGAGATACCCTGAACTAGTTATGTTAAAAAAATCTAAATATCGATGTATCGATGTTAACAGCAGAGATTTTTTTCAATCTTAACTCGATAATCTCTTTTACGATATTTTGATACACCGCGATCGATTCTTACAGACATATTGGCCCTTTTGGTATCTTTAAACTTAAGCTGAAACCTAATAAAAGAAAGCAAACCTACCGATATTGATGTTTAAAAAAATCGAAACATCGATGCATCGATATTAAAAATAGCACTGCTTTCCAATTTTAACTCGATAATCTTTTTCAATATATCGGCACATCGATGATTATCAACATCATTTTCTAATCCGATATAAAAAATCGATGTTCATTTCGGATTAACATCACTAGTTTGTTTGTATGTGTGCAGAAAATGTCTGCGCTTGGCGCTTGCCAGCACGTAGTTTGCCAATATACAAATACAATTTATTTAATAACTTCTGTGTTTATTGACCGATTTGAATGAAATTTGTTTGAATGCATTATTATTGTACTATAGTACATTTATATAGCAGCCTTAACCAAATTTTGTTCTGGCTCCCATAGTTTCTGAGATATGCTCATGCAGCTGCGCTTAGCCCCCAATTTGGAAAGAAAAAAATAAACTTATAAACTAAGAATAGGATTGTTATGAAAATTTGAGGACGTAACAAGAGCGCTGAAATCTGTGTACAAACCAAAGCGCAAGCCTGTAGTGCTTGATTTGCTTTTTTGATTTTTATGATTTTTTTGATATGGAGCGAATGGGGGGTATCCAAATTGTTGACTCTAGCTTTTATAGTTTCTGAGATATGCTAAAACAACCCCGTCAATAAATCGATAAGCACTGATAAAAGAAACGGGACAAGTTATCGATCATTTGAAATAAACTTGATCTGCGTATGGTATATACGAATCTAAAAAATTCAAGTTAAGCTCTCCAACCCTTGTAGTCTCTTAAATCGATGCTTTCATACAGACGGACAGGGCTTAATCGATTCGGCTAGTGATGCTGATCAAGAATATCGGTTTTTTGACCGGCTTGTTTGAACATATCACAAAAACTATAGTCACCAAATTTGTTTTAATATGTTCACGTAAAAGATACGCAGATTATTAATATTTCGGATTTTGGATACCTTCCCCCATTAACAGAAAAAACATTTGTAATTGCAAGTGCAGCCACAATTCTTACTGCTTAGGCTGCTCGTCAATACATAAATTTACTTTAGGACAATAAAAATGCATTAAAACAAATTTAATCAAAATCCGATTGGAAACACAGAAGTTATTAAAGAAAATACATACATACATATATGCACATTCATACGCATGAGCTCTTTTTCGAATTCTAAAGCGATTGTTTGTGCATGTGTGCTATTTACTTAGCTCCGATTTTGACAGAGACAGGTGGTAAAAGTGTTGCCTGGCGGTCTATCAGGCGCGAGTTCGAAACCCGCTATGTCAACGGAGTTTCCGTACTATTTTTTAAAATTTTTATTTTCGTTTTTTTAAATTTATTTTTTAAACTTAACACACTTATTGGTCCAAGTGCATCTTAATGCTGGGACATCAACGATTTGAAATTTCACAACTACGTCATACTAAAATTTGTCTGCAAATTTTAAAAGCGAGCGCGGAGCGCGACCGTTAATTTGTATTATTTATTATTATATTTTTTTAAGTGCGGATGTGGCGTGGTGTGTATGAATGCAGATGGGTTTAATTAAATGTATGTAACGACAGCTCGCCGCTGGGTTCAGGGTATCTCCTAGTCGGGCGCCCTCGACCAGAGCCATCTTACTTGTTATACCCTGAACTCATTGAAAATGGGTAAAAAGGGGATAATGGTTTTGTGCAAATGTATGTTACAGGCAGAAGAAAACATCTCAGACGCCAAAAAGTATATACATTCTTGATCAGGATCAACAGCCGAGTCGATTCAGCCATGTCCGTCTGTCTGTCCGTCCGTCCGTCCAACCGTATGTATGAACGTTACAATCTCGGAAACTATAAGAGCTAGAGGTTTCAACTTATCGAATATATAGTCATCAATGGCACGCGCAGATCAAGTTTATTTCGAATGATCGATAACCCACACCGTTTTCCCAAAATCGATAAAAATCTAACACAACCTCAAATTCATTAATCTTATTTTATGTATTTTTAGTGCTAGAGATACCAAACTTGCTTGACATGAATATTTTTATATACCATAAGTTTCATCAGTTAGGAAACACAGAAGTTGTTAAATAAAACGTGTGGTAAAATTTGACAAATGTGAAGCATATTGACAGCAAGTACTGAATGA
The DNA here is from genome assembly GCA_035041545.1 of Drosophila colorata. Taxonomy (NCBI): domain Eukaryota; kingdom Metazoa; phylum Arthropoda; class Insecta; order Diptera; family Drosophilidae; genus Drosophila; species Drosophila colorata. The sequence continues at coordinate 518,857 of JAWNLD010000657.1, read as the reverse complement.
AAGCTAGATATATGAAGTTTGGCTTTTTAAGTTCGTATATACCATACTCAGATCAAGTTTATTTCGATTTATCGAAAGCCCATCCAGTTTTCTTAATATCGATATTTATTGAGTTTTGACCAGGTTTTTTTTTAACATACCTAAGAAACTAAATTTAACTTAATATGTTTTTGTAAAGCATACGAAAATAAGAAATACTTCGGATTTTGGACACCATCCCCACTCTCCCGAAATATAAAAAAATGTACAGCACCATTCAAGCACTGCTGCCTTGTGTAACGACAGATCGTATCTGGGTTCAGGACAGAGAACTAGTCGGGAGCTCCTAACTAAAGCACTCTTGTTCAACTATATATTTTTGAATTACGACTTTTTAACTTTAAAATTCAAGGAAAATTTGAAAAAGAAATTGTATTTTGACTCTGTACATAGTTGTACTTACACAGTTGCTTTAATTCGGCGTCCTTTCAGATACTAATCATTGAAATCGATGGAGGGACGGATGCGATATTACCATTTCAGCAAACCCTCCCCAAACCGTATTTTCAAATTCATTCATAAGTCATGGGATAAGCCATTCACAAGCGATTATGATCACGAACTTGGCTTGGTACAATGGTTTAACTGTTTGAATGTATCAAATAGAAAGAAGACCAGTGGAGGGTGTGCTGCAATTTGAAAATTACAGCCACGTTATCTGGATGGCAAGACTATATTATACAATGGTTATACAATGTATTGCTACTTTCTCTGTCTCTTGAATAGTCGACCTCGCTGTGAGCATTACTCAATGAAGGACTGGCCAAAATAAGACGCACATACCTTGGGAAATCATAATGTTCAAAATGCGCTTTTAGCGAACGTGGATGATATAATATTGCCATCATTGCACATCAAGGTCTTGGACTTTGTTGAAGAATTAGATACGGTAGGTGAAGCACTATAGAATCTGAAAACTGTTTTCTCACTCCAAGATTCCACAGATTCCGAAGCTTTTGAGAAATAAGGAATTTTACTCTATTTCAATATTAGATGATGGAGCAGCCTGGAACTCATTCCGACAAGAACCTGCTCACTTTTGGTATTTCTAAAATACCAACTTTGTTACCGATTCAATATTTGAAAACTTAAATTGCATGTAATACCTTAAGAAACAAATAGTAAATTATATTATTAATAAACATTTATTGATATAGGTGGGTTGGTATTTCAACGAACATGCCATTTCCCATTTTCGACTCAATATCAGCAGCAACAAGATCCCTAGACAACAAGTAGCAAAGATATTATCAACATTTGAGGCGAAGGCGAATTCACGTGTCTGCAAATCCGCCAAAGTGACAGACGACGACAAACAGGAGAGAAAGACGAGTAGCGTGCATGGGAGTTGCAGCTCGGCCTTTGACGAGAGAGGTAGTGAAAGCTGTTTCCAAACGATATCTTAAGATAAAATCATTTGTAACTTGAAACATTACATATGTTACTCATATTAACTTTAATAAAATCCCACATATTTTGGAATAACGACGAAAAGCATAACAAATTAATTTTGTAGGCAAACAAAGAAGTGTCGAGCTGCAAAATTTTTCTTCTTTTTTCAAATTCGTATTTGAGGCCGAAGGAGAACGAAGAAGAGAAGCCGATTGCGTGAATTCAGTGGTTCTAAATATGATGAAAATGACGCAAAATACTTAGCAAAAAACGTGTTCATACAGGAAAAGTTATCTGACCGTGACTTTGTATCGATTATAGGCGGATCAATAGATGACCAACTCGATCGCTTGCAAGACGCTTTGATATTTAGCACGATCGACTTGAAGAATGGTTTTTTCCATGTACCAGTAGCGGAATGCAGTAAGAAGTACACCTTATTTGTTACACAGAGCGGCCAGTATCTGTTTCGAAAGGTGCCGTTTGGTTTGTCAAATACACCTGGGTTGTTCCAAAGGCACATCAACGCTATTTTCAGGCCACTTTCTCGTAGAGGTATTGCGTTGCGTCAGATAATAGAATATAAATATTGCGTAGACTACATCATCATACCGGCGAAAGACGAAAAAAAAGCACTCGAAAATCTGGTAGAAGTTATAAACACCTGTAAAGAGTACGGACTTGAGCTGAATTTAAAGAAATGTGATTTTCTGCAAACCCAAAAAAAATTTGTAGGTCATATAATTGAATATAAAAAGTTGTACCCGACGCCGCAAAAAAATAGAAGCTGTATCAAAATTGAAGACGCCGCAGACACTTAAACAGCTTGAAAGTTTTCTAGGTCTTACAGGATATTTCAGAAAATTTATTTGCAACTTTGACACTATTTCAAAGCCATTAACGGACTTGACAAAGAGTAACACGAAATGTATAACAGGTCCAAACGAAGAAAGCGCTATTGAAATTCTAAAGAAATGTTTGACCTCAAATCCCTTGTTAGCTATATATAACCAGATGTACGAAACAGAAGACCACACTGATGCATCGACAGACAATTGCATCCACTATATTTTATGAGTAAAAAGACGACTGACGCTCAGCGTAAATATACAAGCTATGAACTCGAAATATTAGCCGTCATAGAAGCATTAAACAAATTCAGAGTTTACCTTTTAGGCATCCCGTTTAAGTAATAATGTTGATTAATGATGAAAGCATTTTGACGGGCATAGGGCATGCACAAAAACAAGGTGACCAAATAAAAGCAATAATAAAAATAATCGACGAACAAATGGATAAATATGAAGATTATTTCATGAAAGCAGACATTCTTTATAAATTAGTGGACGACACTGAACTCATGGCAGTTCCAAGGGATATGCAAAATCAAATTATCAGCAAAGCTCACGATACAGGCCATTTCGCCAATAAAAAGACAAAAGACTTGATTTGCAACGAGTATTTTATACCAAACATTGACGAACAAATTAAGAAGTACATTGATTGCTGTATACCCTGTATTCTTATAAATCGCAAGCGAGGTAAGCAAGAGGGTTTATTGCATCCGTTGCAAAAGGAAACCGATCAAGACGACAACTGGACTACCGCGAGTTAACGGACAAATGGCACGACTTAATGCAGTCATTATATCCGTACTGTCAAAACTTAGCATTGAACACCCAACGAAGCATGTAGAACGAGTACAAAGAGCTATAAACTCCACATATACCAGAAGTACTGATACCACACCGCTCGAACTTTTAATTGGAGTCAAGATGCGCACCAAAGATCACCAGCAGCTGCATGAAATGATAAGAAAAGAATCCACAATTGCATTTAACGATGTCCGAAATGAGCTACGAGTTAAAGAGAAAGCTCAAATTTTAAAACTACAAGCCGAAAACAAAAAGACATACAACTTAAGGTGCAAGCCAGCAAGAAAATACAACGTTGACGACTTAATTGCCATAAAGCGAACACAATTTGGCGGTGGGCTCAAACTAAAGCCAAAGTTTTTGGGACCGTACCAGATTGTTAAAGTTAAACAAAATAATGCCTATGATGTCAAAAAAGTTGGTAGCTCCGAAGGCCCAAAGAACTATTCAACCTGTGCAGAGTATCTTAAGCCATAGTCGACTCTTGACGACGACGACGATGTATTCTAGGCGAATACATAAGCAGGATGGCCGAATGTGGGCTGGTATTTCCCGTTTTCGACTCAATATCAGCAGCAACAAGATCCCTAGACAACAAGTAGCAAAGATATTAGCAATATTTGAGGCGAAGGCGAATTCGCGTGTCTGCAAATCCGCCAAAGTGACAGACGACGACAAACCTTAATAAAATCCCACATATATATAATGTCTGATTGTATTATGACCGTTTATCTATAGTTTGGTGGGTCAGGTGTCGGTCAAAACGATTGAAAATTCAATCTACTGTGAGTGTTCAAAGTATAAATTTGTCGTTTTAGCATTCATTTTAATAAACGATATTTTAATTGATGATCCATTGATATATTTATGTGGTTCTAGAATCAAACAGCCAGAAAATGTATTTTTGTAGAACATTTCGCAAAAAATCATCTTTATCGAAAAAATGTATTTAGCTTTAAAATGTTGTTATATTACTCTCCATCGATTTCAATGATTAATATCTTAAACGACGCCCAATTAATGCAGGTGTGTAACTACAAACGTGGCAAACAAAATACAAAATTCAAATTTTTTCGACGTTTCCCCAAATTTTAAAGTCTAAAAATCATAGAAATGGCACAAAAAAATCATAATTTTCCTAATTCAAAATTATATTGTTGAAAATCTAATGATTTAAATTCAAAAGAGCGTATGACTAATAGAGAGAGTAGAGATTTAAAAAATCTGGTTTGAAATTCTCGAGTAATGATAAAAAATTCAGGATCACCACTAAAAAAAACGCTAAAAAAATAATACCAAATATTATTAATTTTTGTCCTGTTGTCGGCGGTGGGCACGAATTTTTTTACAGATTTATACCTCGGCAAAACCATAATCAAATCACAACTTTTAGTTTATTCTTATGTTTATTTCCAAAAAAGAGAAAGCGTGTAATATGCTTAGCGAATGAGGTTGAGAGAGAGAGCTTAAAAAACTTTCGTCTGTTTTCTCCCGCTGTTAATGGCCGACTAGCGTCGGTATCGATTATCGATCCTTTTTTCATCTCTGGTATCGATAGCACATTACATTCTAGTAATAAGATAGTTCTGAATACAACGTATTTTTTGAGATCATAACAATTTTTTTTAAATTAACATAAATTATTACTATAACTTAAAAATACGTTCGAATCCAAATAATTGATTTTTTCGGCAACATTCCCCCCTTCGTCATTGATCCTTGAGTCACTTACTATCTTCTTAGCCGACATTTAGTACCGCCACTTTCTGTGCTGTCCGTTCCATGACTCCATGCTGTGTTCGAATTGTCGCTTGCCGAACTTGTGCGTTCTGGGCTATGACGGCGTTGATGACGCGCCCTTTTGGCCAGAGGTTTCTGGGTAGAGTGTCGTCCACGATGATAACAATGCTGCAAACTTTCATTTGAGGACATTTCTGGAACCATTTACTACGCCTAGTCAGCAATGGCGTGTATTTTTTCACCCAGCGTTGCCAAAAACGATCTCCAAAAATGTATACGTTGTGTCAGGTCTGTGCTAGTTGAAAACGGCTTGTAGTCATTTGCCATGCCCAATAAAATATTGTTTGGAGTGCGCTTCTCAGGCTTTCGTCGTTGAGGATGTAGTTTGGACAGATGCTTCTTAGTACAGTCTTTGTCGTGCGTACAAGGCGCTCCCATGTACCACCCATTTGCGGTGCGGCTGGTGGGTTGAATTGCCACTTGACGCTATCGCACTTGACGACTAAATTGTTAAAGTTGAGCTTGACGAGTTCTTCACGTACGATCGCTTTGCTTTGTTGCTTTTATATTTGTCCAATTATCAAAGTATATTTCCCTCGGAGTACCGCGAAGTGCCATTAAGTTGCCGAGGCACATAATACATGAGCGTGGGTCTAGACTGTGCGAAATCTCGAAATGAACTGCCCGTAATGTTAGGCACGTAAAAAGTGCGACCCATCTTTTCACTTTGCGTCGGCTTTTCGAAACTACACAATCTGGCTCTGGGTATGGGAGCCATTTGCGGCGGCCCTGGAGTGCTCCGGTCACTTTAAATTTTTGCCATTTTTTCTTAACAGATTTATATAGAACCCGTAGACGGGGAATGTAAAATATTTCTTTTATGCCATTTATGATAGTTTCGTGAGCAAGGTGATGATAATTCTCGTGGTACTTTTTGACCAACAATAAGGTTACGTGACACTCAGGCGGGAGCACAGTAGCATATTCCATGAAATCGACCGCATTCATTCTCCCTTGTACCCGCAAAATGTTTGAGCTGTCCAGGTACATTAATCAACCAATCAGTCTGCTTCTTCGACTAAGAGGCAGCTCTGAAGCTAATGTACTGACTTCTTCTGCAAACGTGAGTGCCTGTCCTTGTCTATATAGTAGAGTTTGTGCCACTTTTATGTGTACTGTCGTTGCAGTAGTTGGCAAGGCGGGCTCGGCACATTTTTCTCAAAACCGCTCGACGTACAGCATAAATGTTGCTATAGGTCGATACAGGCGATGCAAGTCGGAAAAATACTCCATGTTGAGCCCAATTTCGGTTGTTTTGCGGAGTACAAAAACGTGCTTGCGAAGTTCCGTTGTGTCAATCGTTGTGTCAGGTCGTTGGGGTGCACCTGGCCAACCGTTACTCGGGGTCCTTAGGAAGTCAGGTCCACCTAGCCATTGTGTTAGCTGCGGACTGTTGCTCACTTTCGTAGCCCCGTCAGCGACGTTTAAGTTTGTTGTAACCCATCGCCAGTGCTCAGCACCGGGGAGTTCCAAGATTTCCCTATGCATCACGAATTGTTGAAAGTTACAGCTGCCTGGAGTTCCATGCGTGGGATTGATAAAGGTTTTAGTGGTGCAACCTTGTTTTTTGCGGCCATCACATCGACATCATCACCTTGTGATACTCGTAGGTAGCAAGCAGCCGAGTACGCCTGCTCGTTTGCGTCTACGAAGGTATGCAGCGCGACGCGACTTGCTCCGAGCAGCATATGTGAGTAGCATCTTTGAATCTGGATAGTACCTACCTGGGGCGGTAGCTGTTTCCATAGGCACCAGTCTTCCAGTAGTGAGTCTGACAAACGCACTGCAGCAAAATCTTTAGGCCGACTGTATGGCACGCCAGCAGGCCCAGAGGATCGTAGATCGATATAAGAACATGAAGAACCTCCCTTTTGGTTGGGACTGCATGCTCATCCAGTACGTCACGGCGGAGTCTCGAGAATCTACATATAAACTTGAACATATCATTGGATGGCTCCCAATACATGCTTAGCTCCTTTTCAGTTGAGCCAAACTGAACAGGTTTTTGGTCGGTCGCTCCGCTGGTTAGATGCGTAACAGCTGCTGCGGAGTTCGTTGCCCAGTTGCGAATACTGAATCCGTCTTTTGCATAAACCTCTCGAACCTGGTTGGATACATCGATGGCTTCTTGGTAGCTAAACATGTTGTCGATGAAATCGTCCACATAGCGCTCTGGTTATAGCTTAATACGTTCGGGGAAAATCAAGACGATTGAGTTCGGCGTTTTTGTCACGCACAGCAGATCCCGAAAGTCACAGCACGAATAATGTATACGCTCATCTTATTTTTGTTCTTGTCGTATCATAGGAAGCGTTGCGCATGTATATCCTGGCTGCGGATGTTGATTCGGTGGAACATTTTTGCGATGTCTCCGCAGACTCCCACTATTCCGACACTAAGGGCTAGCATTCAGACAACCTGGGCCGCTTAATAAGTGGTCATTTAATGATGTTCCGTGCGATTTGGATGCCGCATCCCAATCTTGTCTTATATTGGTTGGCTTATTTGGATTTAGCGCTATAAATATATTCGGTCGCCACATCTGCCAGTTGAATCGCATAGCCCTTTGTTAAGAGATTTTGGACTTGCTCATCGATTTTTGTATACAACCAGCCAGTAAAGCTTGTTTTTATTACTGCCGGAGATTTGGATTGAAGCTCTCACCGATGCACTCTCTTAGTGCGTCGTTTCGTTGGTCCACTGTAAACACATCGCCGCTGGTGTACTTTCAATTACGAGCTCATTAAATATTGTGGTGTCCATAAATGTCATCGACGATCCTTGATTTGATCCTGACTTGCCTTGGCTGTGCAACTTTTTGGGTATGATTCGGAAGAATTACCTGCCCACGTACTTACCTTGATGGGCGCGGCAACGGATGATGCTTCTTGGTACAGCCGTCTATGCCACATTCCTTTTTAGAGTGGCAGCCCTTGTGATGGTCCTTCAAATATCTAAAGCAAGCGTTACCCGTTTAGACGATTTGCCATCTTTGATACACGGTGATAGACTGGAACATTTTGCATTGTGCTGGTTTGTGTTCTGGCTCACAGCTGTTATGTGTGCCGTCACTATTGTCGACGCCGCCTCTGCCATACTATATAACCAGCCGCTGAAAGCTTTTATTGGAAGCACTGCGTCGTCGTATGGATGCATGGCCCAGCTGAGCTTATGTTTGACAGTTTGTCAACTAGCTCTTTTACCAACATCGTATTGTTGAGGTGTGCATTCAGCTTGCACGTCTCCATTGTGGCGCAGATATTGCGCACAGCCAACGCGAATTCGATGATGGACTCCAACTTATCCTTGTGAGGAGGTAACTTCCTTACCTTCCTTGGCCAGGTCACGTGCCTTGCCCTTCAGGCATTTTTGCAACCGTAGCATATCTTCCACATTTGAAAATCCGGCCACAATCGTCTGGATCACCGCTGAACGAGGGTAGATATTTGGGAAATGCTTGCCTAGATACGTCACTGATGTTGGATAAACCTGACAGATCTATCTCTGCAAGGATTTTGTATTTCTACTCAATGAATTTTTGCTCTTTTCCTCCAGCATGTTCAGCATCAGCTGACTGTGGCTGATGTTTATCGTGGAAGTAATTGCGGGAGACTACAAGACTTCGAATAGCTTTAAATTCGACATGTCTATGACAAATACGCTGGTGGCGTGGCTGATTGCTGTCTTATGTGCTGTCAATAATGAGCTGCCGCTGGCAGCACCTAACGCTGATCGTGGCATTGCAGGTGTTGCACGGTGTTGTATTCCTGCACTTGTACTACTTGTGATACATAATGCGCAGGCCCATTGTGTGCTTTTCACACTTTCATCGACTCCGGCGCACTGGAAGTGATACCAATTGTCACAGACGTCACACTGAACCCAGTCTGCCAGTTCCGTATCCATATTTTGCGTTGGCAATTCGCTCATCACCCAAGTATGTGTGCGATTGCGTATGCGAGTATGCCAGAGAAAAAACCGTTAGACTTCAGACTGTCGCGTGATTATGTATGTATGCACGTTCGCCGATACAGTTATGTATGTATGTATTCGTGTGCTGCAATTTTTTTATCCCGGTATTCTATATTGCGTATTAGCAATCTTTTTGGATTTTATTTTCACTAGGTATGTACACCTGGGATCCCTAGAATTTCACCATAATTTTCAATCGGAAGCTAGTGACGCCGCAAGTAAAGTACAGTTCCAAGCAAAACCTTTTGTTTGTGTGTGTGAACGCACAACAATGTCAACAAAAAAGTTTTAACGAATTCGTACGGCTCATGAATTCGTTTGTACAAAAGTTTTTAAGAATGTGTTCGCGGCGGCGGACACGAATTTTTTCAGCCTTCTACCTCTGTAAAACCAACATCAAATCACAACTTTTAGTTTATTCCTATGTTCATCACCTAATAGATAGAGAGAGTGTAATATGCTTAGCGAATGAGGATGAGGGAGCTTAAAAAACTTTCGTCTTTTTTCTCCCGCTGCTAATGGGTTTCGGTTCGAATCCAAATATTTGATTTTGGCGGCAATACTCCCCATAGAAAAATTTTTAAAGTGGATTTTTTCTCATCTTGGGCCCCATATGTATCAGAAAAAAAAATTGGTAAGCAATACAAATTCAAAATTTTTTTAATTTCTAGTGAGCGTGGCCTGTCGCAATCTTTGGGGATCCACAGCAATCTACATAGCAAATTTGGTGACTATAGCTTTAATACAGATGTTACGGATTTGTGCTTTTATGTATATATATATTTCCGATTACGGCCGCGGAATCGGGCGCGCCCCAAAAATATTTTCTGTGATATTTGGAGGAGCTTTCCAGTAACATGTAATGCAAATATGGTGACTCTAGCTCAACAACTGTGAGAAATAGAATATCTAAAGCAAGCGTTACCCGTTTAGACGATTTGCATCTTTGATACACGGTGATAGACTGGAACATTTTGCATTGTGCTGGTTTGTGTTCTGGCTCACAGCTGTTATGTGTGCCGTCACTATTGTCGACGCCGCCTCTGCCATACTATATAACCAGCCGCTGAAAGCTTTTATTGGAAGCACTGCGTCGTCGTATGGATGCATGGCCCAGCTGAGCTTATGTTTGACAGTTTGTCAACTAGCTCTTTTACCAACATCGTATTGTTGAGGTGTGCATTCAGCTTGCACGTCTCCATTGTGGCGCAGATATTGCGCACAGCCAACGCGAATTCGATGATGGACTCCAACTTATCCTTGTGAGGAGGTAACTTCCTTACCTTCCTTGGCCAGGTCACGTGCCTTGCCCTTCAGGCATTTTTGCAACCGTAGCATATCTTCCACATTTGAAAATCCGGCCACAATCGTCTGGATCACCGCGACGGGTAGATATTTGGGAAATGCTTGCCTAGATACGTCACTGATGTTGGATAAACCTGACAGATCTATCTCTGCAAGGATTTTGTATTTCTACTCAATGAATTTTTGCTCTTTTCCTCCAGCATGTTCAGCATCAGCTGACTGTGGCTGATGTTTATCGTGGAAGTAATTGCGGGAGACTACAAGACTTCGAATAGCTTTAAATTCGACATGTCTATGACAAATACGCTGGTGGCGTGGCTGATTGCTGTCTTATGTGCTGTCAATAATGAGCTGCCGCTGGCAGCACCTAACGCTGATCGTGGCATTGCAGGTGTTGCACGGTGTTGTATTCCTGCACTTGTACTACTTGTGATACATAATGCGCAGGCCCATTGTGTGCTTTTCACACTTTCATCGACTCCGGCGCACTGGAAGTGATACCAATTGTCACAGACGTCACACTGAACCCAGTCTGCCAGTTCCGTATCCATATTTTGCGTTGGCAATTCGCTCATCACCCAAGTATGTGTGCGATTGCGTATGCGAGTATGCCAGAGAAAAAACCGTTAGACTCGTGTCGCGTGATTATGTATGTATGCACGTTCGCCGATACAGTTATGTATGTATGTATTCGTGTGCTGCAATTTTTTTATCCCGGTATTCTATATTGCGTATTAGCAATCTTTTTGGATTTTATTTTCACTAGGTATGTACACCTGGGATCCCTAGAATTTCACCATAATTTTCAATCGGAAGCTAGTGACGCCGCAAGTAAAGTACAGTTCCAAGCAAAACCTTTTGTTTGTGTGTGTGAACGCACAACAATGTCAACAAAAAAGTTTTAACGAATTCGTACGGCTCATGAATTCGTTTGTACAAAAGTTTTTAAGAATGTGTTCGCGGCGGCGGACACGAATTTTTTCAGCCTTCTACCTCTGTAAAACCAACATCAAATCACAACTTTTAGTTTATTCCTATGTTCATCACCTAATAGATAGAGAGAGTGTAATATGCTTAGCGAATGAGGATGAGGGAGCTTAAAAAACTTTCGTCTTTTTTCTCCCGCTGCTAATGGGTTTCGGTTCGAATCCAAATATTTGATTTTGGCGGCAATACTCCCCATAGTAATAAGTGGATTTTTTCTCATCTTGGGCCCCATATGTATCAGAAAAAAAAATTGGTAAGCAATACAAATTCAAAATTTTTTTAATTTCTAGTGAGCGTGGCCTGTCGCAATCTTTGGGGATCCACAGCAATCTACATAGCAAATTTGGTGACTATAGCTTTAATACAGATGTTACGGATTTGTGCTTTTATGTATATATATATTTCCGATTACGGCCGCGGAATCGGGCGCGCCCCAAAAATATTTTCTGTGATATTTGGAGGAGCTTTCCAGTAACATGTAATGCAAATATGGTGACTCTAGCTCAACAACTGTGAGAAATAGTCGCCTTTTATCGATTTTTGATTTAAGGTGTAGCGACATGATATCGATCTGTCAGCCTCCCAGTGAGCATAGTACTAAGATCTTAACACTTTGTCTGAAGCAGGTAACTACAAGTACATATTTCAAGCTTCAAGTTTCTAGATTCAATAGCACCAAAAAAAAATTAATTTCATGCGTGCAGACGGATGAACAGCATGAGAGACGTTGCACTTTCACTTTGCGAGGTATGCTGGGCATTCGGCACATCGCAAAAATAGTATTTTTAGGTACACAGAAGCTAGAGCTTCTGGAATCCTAATTCTCGCATGCCTTCTTATCTTGGTAGACTTTTACTAATAAATCTTCCTTCCATTCTGATAGTAGAACCATGCTTGGTGTAATCTTCTTACAGAATGAATTAACGGGCAAATTGATTCTTCGGACTTGATCAGCCAGATTACTTTGCAGTTCCAACAGAATTACTAGAAACTTTTTAGCGCGTTCTCTTCAAACCTGTAATAGTAACTATGCTAGCCATAACCCATTTCGGATCTTATGTTCCTACTATAATATTCTTTTCTATATAATAAGTAATGCTATCCATACATAGTCTAAAACTCTTCTGTTATGTCATCTTTCTAATTGTTTGCAATTTTCGTCACCGCACGTTATGGCACGCCCCTCGGTCGGTTGGGCGGGAGGGGGTGGCATTTTAACTGGGTCCGCGCGTTAACAAGCCCTTGCTTGGTATCGTTAGGCCACTTGAATGTACTGCCGTTAGTACATGGAGTCGGAGATGCTCCTTCTGCCTATTACATTTCACAAAACCATTATACCCTATTACCTATTTCCAATGGGTTCAGGGTATAACTAATCTTAGCTGAACGCCGCCTGACATCCGCTTTTTCCATACATTCTCGAAAACTGTTGTTCAAATATTTTGACGATGGAACTGGAAAATGCATAAGGAATAAAGACACACTTTTTATAACGATAAACATTTTATTTGAGAAAGCGCACTTCTCAATTACAGGTTGATATGGTATGGGGCGTGCAATATTTTTTATTTTGCACAACTTTCATTTGATTCCATACCATTCCATTCCATACCAAACCATTGGAATGTTTGTTTACGTTTTGCGGCACAGCCTTAAATCAAAGTCAGCTGTTCGCGCTATATTTCAAACAGAATAGATGTTTGACTAGATCAAAATCTATTACGTCAACTGATCTCAATTTTTTTTTAAAGTAAATCAAAATCAGCTGACGCAATCCCTTAATACAGTTATGCACAAAGAAACAGCTAATTCATTTAAACTAATTATTGCCTCAAAACAAATACAAAAAAAAATTGAATGGCACTGGTTTTATTCAACGCGAACATGAATGTCTAATTTAAGATTTTATGTACACTAGACAAGAAATATCTTGCAAACACGAAATATTTCAGATATGTGACATATACCATAAGTTGCGGAAACTCAATGCCTGCAACATATTAAACATTTATCAAAATCAAGGGGTCGTTTCTTTAAATTATCAAAATGCCATTAATTCGCATGAAGAGGAATTGAGTAATAAATATTACAAAATCCAGCAAGAAAATAACTTTACTTTGGCAGTTCTAATATAAAATTTCATATTCAATTTCAACGTTTTTGCGGCACAGCCTCAAATCAATGTCAGCTGTTGGCGCCAAATTTCAAACAACAGATGTTAGACGAAATCAAAATCCATTTCGCCAACTGATTAGAATTATCTTAAAGTGAATCAAAATAAGTTGACGTACTTAAATACAGTTATGGACAAAGACACAGCTCAATTCATTTACACTAACTATTGCCCGCATTGTCAAAAAACAAATACAAACAAAACTGACTGACGTATGAATGTCGAATTAACTATACCTTTCGATCGGTATATCACACGATCTGATCGGACTACCGTAGCAAAACTTCAAAAGTTCGCGTATATATTGCGGGCCGCTTTGGCACACTACGTCGTGCTTCGCCCCTAGCGCAGACTACCGTCCGCAGTGATAACTGCCTAAACTGCTAAAATAACCAGTGTTGCCAGTCAGTATTTATATATTAAACCCATTGAAAATTGGTAAAAAGGGTAAAATGGTTTTGTGCAAATGTATGTAACAGTCAGAAGGAGGAACCTCAGACCCCATAAAGTATATATATTCTTGCTCAGCGTCATTAGTCGAATCGATTATGCTCTGTCCGTCTGTCTGTCCGTCCGTCCGTCTGTATGAACGCGACGATTTCAGAGACTACAAGGGCTAGTACTTGGACTTTTTAGGTTCGTATATACCATACGCAGATCAACTTTTTTCAAATAATCGATAACTTTCTTCGTTTTTTTATAATCAGTGCTTATTGGTTTTTTTACCCGATTTTTTGAGCATATCTCAGAAACTATAAGAGAAGAGCCACCAAGATTGGTTCTATATGTTCTTGTAAAGGATGCGCAGATTATGAATATTTCAGATTTTGAATACCTCCCCCATCCGCCATGCATATCAAAAACAAAAACAAAAAAAACCGCAAATCAAGTACTCTAGACTTGTGCTTTTGTTTGTACATAGATTTCAATGCTCTTGTTACGTCCTATTCTTAGTTTATAAGTAAGTTATGAATTACCTTTCGAAGGGCCAAACGCAGCTGCTTGAGCATATCTCAAAAACTATAAGAGGCAGAGCCACCAAATTTGGCTTAATATGTTCTCGTAAAAGATACGCAGATTATGAATATTTCGGATGGTAGATACCACCCCCTACTCGCCTGAAATATGAAAAATCACAGTACAATTCGAGTACTACAGCCTTGTGTAGCAACAGATCGCATCTGGGTTCAGGGTATCACCTAGTCTGGTGCTTCCAACTAGAGCACTCTTACTTGTTCATTTAGATCTTAATGCGGCTGATCGATCATTTCGAAATATGAAATAAATTCATTTACTTAAATAAACTTTGATATAAATGAATTGACATTATTTTTAAAAATAAATAAAAAAATATAATAAGGCCGCCGAACCCCGGTTCGAACCCAAACCTAGGTTCATGAATGTGAAAAACCAGGTTCATGAACCGAACCCAAAGCCGAAACATTGGTTCGAACCGTAAACCGAACCAACGGGATTTTTTTTTTTTTTGGGTTTGCAGCACTGTGTATGATATTATAAAAGCGACATATTTAAATGCGGCAAATAGGAACAACATTTTAGAAGCCGTCAGTAGCTTTCGGTCGTCCAAAACACAGGGATTATGTACAGGATTTAGGAGCTTGTTTGATTTGAAAACGTCGACTACCAATTTTGAGTCGCAGATTGATTGGGCGTTTTCGAATATTTTTAGTGAGGACATTAGGAACCAAAACGAAATCGGTACCCTTTCGCTCTCACAACTAGAAAAACGTAAAATGCTTTACATAGGCTGCGCTCGGCTCGCAAATGCGGTGCTGGCTTTGGCTGGCGGAAAAATAGTTTTGTTAGATTTGTGGTGTAAACATGCTTTGGGTTGCAACAAGCTATCGATAATCATCATAGACATCGACTAGTTCTGGGCGAATGACAAGAGAACAGAGACATTCGATCGCCAGCACACGACATAGACGCTAAGCTAATAAAATCTTCTAAGTTTGTGATCTGAACAAAGCAATTAAAATATCCTTTGTAATGTCGCACATTATTACAATACATTAGTATTTCACTCTAATAACCCCCGCAACAATTGGTGACCCCAACGTGATTCACAAACGACAATGCATTTTATAACGCAAAGTTTTTGCTGCCGCCAAAATTCTGTCAGTCACACTTACACACACACACACACACACACACGTCCATTCTAATTTCACAACTCCACGAAAATTTTCGGTATGGACTCTGATCTGGACGACATAACAGCTAGCTCCGCATCAGCTCAATCGTTGGCTAGGGATTCAAACACTGCTATCAACCGTGTGGCCGTAAAAGTTCCTCCATTTTGGGCCGAACGTACCGAAATTTGGCTTGCGCAAATCGAATCACAATTTTGCATCGCAGGAATTACTGCCGATAGGACAAAGTTTCACATAGTCGTGGCTTCCATGGAATCGAACGTCATTGCTCAAATTACTGATGCGGTGCTCAATCCTCCCGCTGACGACATGTACGGGAATCTCAAGCGCAAAGTCATTGAGCGTTTGTGAGAGAGAGCAAAAGAAAATTCAGAAACTCCTTTCGGACATTGACTTGGGTGACCGACGCCCAACGCAACTTCTCAACGAACTTCGTGGACTTGGGAAAGACCGCATTAGCGACGATTTTTTTAAGTCTCTGTGGATGCAGCGTCTACCTCCACATGCACGAGCCATTCTACAAGCGTCAAACGCTGACCTGCAAGGATTGGCAAAGCTCGCTGACAAAATTCTCGAGGTTGGTGGATTCAGTCATATCGATATGGCCTCAACCACAGCACCACCACCAGCTAATTTCATTCAAGAAATAGCTAACCGACTTTGCAGTTTGGAGAAGCACATCCGTTCTCGGTCTCTTATCAGGAAACGATAGCCGCCAATCTAACTCGTCTACATGCTGGTATCATCTGAAGTTCGGGAGTAAGGCCAATAAATGCAAGCAGCTCTGCTCTTTCAACTCAGTTTCAAAAAACTAAGAAGCTTTTCTGTTTCGGCGGGCACGCCAAGTGGCACGCATAACAGTTTTCAACAAGGGCACCCAACAATTATTTCTGATCGACACAGGTGCTGATGTATCAGTTCTACCGGCACAACAAAAAGATAAACTTCGTAAAGCTAATCCTCTCAAAGTTTTCGCAGCGAACGGCACGCTCATCAACACTTTCGGGGAAAAACGCCTCAAACTTTCACTTGGACTTTGCCGCGATTTTGTCTGGACGTTTATTCTGGCGGACGTCGCTGCCCCGATCATTGGTGCAGATCTTCTCAGTCATTACGACCTGCTGGTCGAAGTAAAACGACGTACACTGATTTATGCCAAAGCGTCACTGCAGCACAAGGAGCCGCTACAAATTGGCGCGAGGTTACAATAGTATCGCATATCAGCAGTAATGATGTTTTCAGCATGCTCAACGAATACAAACAGGTCACCATGCACAACTACAATACACAACCTTCTCCATCTGATATAACGCACGTCATAGAGACCACCGGACCTGCAGTCTTTGCTCGACCCCGCAGACTCACTGGAGACATACTTACTGCCGCTAAAAAAGAATTTGCCTACATGGTGGAGCGAGGAATCTGTCGTCCCTCGACAAATATATTACACAACAAACGCATTTTCTCGGTGATCGACTTGCAGGGCGCATATCATCGTATCACAATTAAACCAAGCGACATCCCGAAGACGGAAATTACTACTATTTTCGGAATTTTGCTACATGACCTTCGGCCTGCGCAACGCATCGCAGACGTTTCAACGGTTCATACATAATGTGCTACGTGACCTGGAATTTGTATTTGTATTCATTGACGACATACTCGTCGCCTCTTCCAGCATGGAAGAACACA
Source organism: Drosophila colorata (assembly GCA_035041545.1). Classification (NCBI taxonomy): domain Eukaryota; kingdom Metazoa; phylum Arthropoda; class Insecta; order Diptera; family Drosophilidae; genus Drosophila; species Drosophila colorata. Next base: position 501,668 of record JAWNLD010000657.1, on the reverse strand, counting down.
AACAACATTTGTGAACGGTTTTGGAGCGACTCCGCGACAGTAACTTGACAATCAATGCCAGCAAATGCCAACTTGGCAAAACAACGGTGGAATTTCTCGGCCACAAAATAAACGGCAATGGACTTCGACCATTGGAAACACGAGTTTCGGCCATTTAAAATTTCCCACAACCCGAGACACACGTCAATTGAAGAAGTTTCTTAATTAACTACTACCGACCGTTTATTGCTAATGCAGCGCACAGTGAAGTCAAGCTTCATTCTTTGGTTAAAGGCTATAAGAAGAATGACAATACTCCAATCGAGTGGACTGACGATGCGTTACACGCATTTCAAACTTGTAAGGATCAACTTGCCAACACCACCTTAAAACTTTTCTTGCCCCAATAGCAATACTTTCACAGGGCGACGCAACGACTAATTTCGGACCGGTTTGCTTGGCCATCAAGACGTCGATAATTTCGTGTGAACGTGCACACAATGTCAGAATTGCAAAGTTCAACGCCACAACAAATCTACAGCGGGGAGCTACAATTGATCCAATTGACCAGCGTTCGATATCATTGGACCATTACCAGTCTCACGTGGAAATCGATACTGTTTAAGGTGCATCGATCGTTTTTCAAGATGGCCCACGGCAATTCCGATCCCTGACATGTCAGCAGAAACTGTTGCTACGGTATTGTTAAATGGTTGGATATCATCGTTTGGGGTCCGATTGCACATCACCACCGATCTGGGACGACATTTCGAATCGGCAGTCTTCTCTGGTTTAATGCGCATCTTATGCATTAAAAACTTGCATACGACAGCCTACCATCCACAGGCAAACGGTTTGGTGGAACGCTTTGATTACGCGCTACATGGAAAAAAGACTTATGAGCAAGCCCAGCAGAAATGCTTTTCGGCTCCCAACTACGCATTCCTGGTGAATTTTTCACTTCCAATGACAACCGTCCAAACGAGACGGAGTTTATAAAGCAACTGCGACACAGGATGGAATCTCTCAGGCCCACTAGTACCTACTGCCAGGGTCCGAAGAAAACCTTCCTTCAACCAGAACTGATTGACGCAACACATGTGTTTGTGCGCATTGACATTGACTATCGGAGTTCTTGGCGAATGACAAGAGAGAAGAGAACAAGAGACATTCGATCGCCAGCACCCGACATAGACGCTAAGCTTATAAAATCTTCTAAGTTTGTGATCTGAACAAAGCAATTAAAATATCCTTGTAATGTCGCACATTATTAGTATACATCATACATTAGTATTTCACTCTAATAGACCCCTCGACAGATTTCTTGCGCCGACCGAGAAATTCCCTAATTCATATTTATATACATATATTTTCTTTGCAGAGTTATTGTCGGTAAAATCGTAATCACTTAAATGGATTGTAATATTTAGGAATAATTATTTAAATATTAAACCATTGTAATATTTAAATAATTATTCCTAAATATTAACAGATTCAGATTTTCTATCATCTATCGAAAGATATGAAAATATAAATGTAGGATAGTTTGCAGTCGGCGCAAAGAAACTAACAAAAGTCGTTTTTCGGTAGCCAAAGTCAATGCTGTGCATACCCTGCAGTTCGCGGTATCAGGTTGGTCACAGAGATTTCGCTGGTAGAAGAGGCTAAGAACCCACCAATCGTCAAACCCTGGCTAATGCGTTTTACTGGGACGTTTCCCGTTGACATGTGATAGGACGGTGTCAATTGGCCCGACGTCGCATCACCGGGGAATAGAAGAGGAACCAGGGCGGGTACTTTTGTAATGCTCGCGGAACATAAAGTAGATAGAGCGGCGCTCGGGTTTCGCTCGGCTATTGGTACGGCGGTGCACCCCAAAGAGTCGGGAGAGTGGTGAAATTGCACGGCTTTGCATTCCCAGTGGTCAGGAGAGTGGCCGATTGGGTCGGCGGTGCACCCCTGGAGTATCATGGGCTTAAATAAGCTACACCCTCTACTACCGGTCCCCCGTGTATAGAAGAGTATACAGCTTGTAATCCTTTTGTAATCCCCTCGGGATAGGAGAGTATCATGGGCTTTCCCTTGTTTTGCCAGCTAATGTACTAGGAAAAATGTGTTACCTATATACCCACTAATTAAAAAATCAATACCTATTTAATATTATTTACGTATTTATTTATTAACAACAAAATTATCTTAATTTTTATATGCGTTTGGATACATATTAAACTATGATATTGTGGTCTCAAACATACATATGTATACACAAAAGTATTAAAAGTAAAAATGAATGCATTTCCGTTAATATTTGTTCATACATACATATATTAATAAGGGATTAATTGACATTTTGCACTTATATCTTTTTCCTTAAAAAAAAAAAATTATTATTAGTACAATACAATTGGCACTTACCTCTTTTTCTTTTCAAAATAATAATTATTATTATGTCCAAACATTACATTATAATGTTTAAAAATATTTCTTGTACTTACTCATTTTGGTACTACTTACTTATTGTTGTTGTTTATTTGGCTTCATACTGCCTTCACCCATCTTTTCACTTGCACTTCGCAAATTCAACTAACTTTGACGCAGCAACGCTTATTCTTTCCTCTTTCTTTTATGCTTCTTTCCTTGCTCAAAAACAACAACATGTACACACATGTCCGCATACTGTCGGGAGAAAGAGATCGACACATATGCGTACAGAGCACAGCACTATATTTTTTTTACCACGCATAGATAGAACTAGCCGATCATTATAATCGAAGAAAGTAAATCCTGCGTATGGATCAGGAGAATATAATGTTTAGGTCTCTAACTTTTGTAGTTTCCGAGATCGCTGCGTTCATACAGACGGACGGACGGACAGACGGACATGGCTAAATCTACTCAGCTCGTCGTCCTGATCAAGAATATATATACTTTATGGGGTCGGAGATGCTTCCTTCTGTCTGTTACATACATTTGCACAAAACCAATATACCATTTTTACCCATTTTTAAAGGGTTCAGGGTATAAAAAAAACAGAAAAATACGACCCGCTCGGGTCCGATTTTGGACTGGCACGGCTTTACATCACTAAGGACCGACAGTAGGGGCAATTGGCCACCGCTCTCACGCACCGAGGCTCAATTGACACCACCAGAACTGCTGGGTAATAACACATACAGACATACACTTATGCATACATAATTCACGCACATGGGCGAAGCACGGATCTGGGCTAAGGGGGACAAAATGTAGGTACAATTTTTTTTATTGTACTTATGTACATAAATTAAAATTATATATGAAGACAAAGAAAAGTTTGTTTACCAAAAGTCTGGGTTCTAGGGGGGCAGCAGCCGTCCCCCTGTGGCTACGCCCATGCTCATTTATACAAAGCTCGCTCGCCATTGGCTAAGACGAGCGCTTTTCTCCAGTATGCACCGGCACCGACCAGCTTTGCTGAAGGCAGCCAGGCCACGATTGAGAGAGTTAAATCTCTCAATCGTGAGCCAGGCGACTGATTTCGTTGCTCGAACAGCGGCAGAGCGCAACGACTTCGGTATTTGATCGTGTAGCTTTTGAAGAGCGAAAAGCACTTGAAAAGCCATACTAGAAATTTCGTCTTGCATTTAAATGTATATGCGTTACTCATCTTACTCACGTTTTCACATCTTGCCGACGATGTCGACTGTAGTCATCACGACATAGTGTGCAAAAGCGACTAGCAATTTATACGCGAACTTTTGAAGTTTTACTACGGTAGTTCGATCAGATCGAGTGATATACCGAAAAAAATATAAAAAAAAACATTGTTCACCATGTGAAAGCTCATCTAGTTCATGAGATATATAGCTGCAAACGATTTGGAAAAAGTTTACATTTTCGGTGTTTACGTGGCCGTTGGGGGCTTTCAAAAATTCAAAAATTTGTGTTTTGAATACGCGTTGAATAGTATCTCACACATTCAAATCCGATTACACGTTCAATTGTAATTAGAAAAATAAAATTTTTGTGTGTTTTCGAAAAGTTAATGTTAATTTCGGTATCAATTTTCGCGTATGATAGCGTTGAGATGGCTTTATGGAACTTTGTGGGCTTGTTCCCTACCATGTTCTACGACTTTTGGAAAAACCCGCTAGTTTGGCGGGAAAGCGTTAAAATCCGCTAAAATTTACACCCCACAGTATCTAACCCATACATGTAAGTTCTATATATTGTTTCAAAGGTATTTTGAATCTTCTTTTGGTCTTTTGTTTTTAGGTACACAGGTAAAAAGCTCCAGGTGAAAAAAGTTTTCAATTGCTTATTTTAATAATTTAAAAGAAAACGGCGCCTACGATTTTGATAAATGTTGTCGGCATTTAGTTTCCGCAACATAAGGTACATGCCACATAACTGGGATAATTGGTTTTTGCAAGATATTCCTTGTTTAGTGTACATATCCTACAACTTTTAAATTGGACGTTTAGACGTTTACGTTAGAAGAATAACCAGTGTTGCCAGTCAGTTTTTTTTTTTTTTGCTTCAATATACTTTTTTACAATGCGGGCAATCATTAGTTTAAATGAATTGAGCTGTTTCTTTGTACATAACTGTATTTACAGATTGCATCAACTGATGTTGATTCACTTTAAAAAAAAACTGAGATCAGTTGACGGAATGGATTTTGATTTCGGCAAACATCTATTTTGTTTAAAATTTGGCGCGAACAGCTAATTTTGATTTGAGACTGTGCCGCAAAACGGAAACAAACATTCCAATTGTTTAATATGGAACAGCTGATTGCGTTCTATGTTTACCAAATGTTGAAATCAAATAATTGACGAAAATATAAACTATAAATTCTTCTCAATAAAATGGTTATCGATATAAAATGGGAAGTTCGATACTTTTCATTCTCTTAAACTTGTTCCAAGTTCCATCCTCAAAATATTTGAACGATAGTTTTCGGAGAACTGTATGGAAGAGCGAATGTCAGGCAGCTTTTAGCTAAGATTAGGGGTCGGGACTATGTGTTCTGGTTTTGTTATCAGCCAAGTAATATGGGATCAACTCTTGATCATGGTAATGGGGTATATTTATAAATATCAAAACTCAACACCTTTTGACGAAGTAAAACTGTCAAAAGTAATCCAAAAAATTTCTGATATCAAACAAAACACCTCTATACGACACTTTACGCAAAAAGCTCCAGCTTCTGTGCACCCAAAAATAACTTTTTGCGATGTGCCGAATGCCCAACTATTTTTTTATAATTTGGAATTGATCTTATATTAAATCCTTCGTCACACAAATGAATATCAGAAATTTTGGAGCTGGAATGTACTTTCTCCGCTAGATTGTTGTCTCGTGTAGAGGTGTTTTTGTCTGATAGTACACTTTACACTAAAAGATGCCTTTAACTATTTTCGTTCCTACATCTTGATTTGAAAATAACATAAGTTAACATTCAAAATTCGTGACAATGTGGCATCACGGGGCCTTTAAATGGGTCACACTCTAGCAAAGGCTGCCAATTTGAGTAGAAATTGTTGCCAGTCCGTTAAAAAAAAAGTGTTTTGACATTTGAATGTGAACTGTGCATTTTTTAGTGAATCGAGAAAATAAAATAATTTCTGGGAAGAATTGAAGGAGGTTGAAAAACAAAAGTTCAAAAACCTTGTCATATGCAGATCTTGAGCGAGTGGGCAACACTGAAAACTGAACCAGGTTGCCATATTAGTCAACTCGGTGTTGAGCACTTATAGGGTGGATGATCTGCCCTATAAGTTATCACCTGGATTTAACTAAGTTTTTTAAATGAAAATCAAATGCCTCTTATGGAAAATTTATCCACCAATAGATAGAGATAGAGCCACCAAGGTGGGTTTTATATGTTCCTGTAAAGGATACGCAGATTATGAATATTTGGGATTTTGGATACCTCACTCCATCTTCCCCCATTAATATAAAAAACATTTGTAATTGCACGCACAGCCACAATTCTTACTACTTTGGCTGCTCGTCAACATATAAATTTACTTTAGAACAATAAGAATACATTAAAAATATAAATATATATATATATAATATATTTAATCTAAATCGGATAAGAAACACAGAAGTCATTTAAGAAAATGTATTTGTATATTGGCAAACCACCTAGTGGCAAGCGCAAAGCGCAGGCGTTTGATGCATGCGTGTGCACACATTCATACATACATATGTACTTATATACACATTCATATGCGTGAGCTCTTTTTCGAATTCTAAAGCGGTTGTTTGTGCATGTGTGTTTCTAATCTCAGATTTCGCCAGAGGCAATCGAAATACTTATGTAGCTCGGTGGTAGAGATGTTGCCTGGCGCACTAACAGACGCGAGTTCAAATCCCGGTGTGTCAACGTAGATTCGATTTTTTGCCTAATGTTTATTTTTTTTCACCTAACACACTTATTGGTTCAAGTGCAACTTAATGCTGGGACATCGAAATATTCTGAAGCAGCAAAATATGGGAAAATTTGTAAAAAAAAAAGCTTCCGCAGATCAACTGCAACCAACATTTGAAAAATATAGTTTCACAATTAAAAGTTTCCTGTAAATATTAAAAGCGAGCACGCAGCGCGAGCATTAATTTGTCTTATTTATTTTTATTTTATTTAACTTAGGCTGTGGTGTCGTGTATATAAATGCAGGGGGGTTTAATTAAATACATGTAACGACAGCTCGCCGCATGTTTCAGGGTAGCTCCTAGTCGTGCAGTCCCGACTAGAACCATCTTACTTGTTTTAATATAATTTGGGTATCTGATTGATTTATATGCCTATAAAAGGTTAGGAATACTAAACTTATAATCAGCTGGCTTGATTTTATAAATCAATATTTGGTTTTTAAAAGCACTGATCGGAACTTCAATTCTGGGAATTAGATATTCTGCTGAGCTTTCGGAGCTCTGTTGTGTGGATGCTACTCAATTGAATTGACTAACCCTTGATTATGTTAGTCGTGCCTGGTTTTTTAAGGGGTTCGGAATGATACTCCTCTTAATATGCCTTTCATCTCTTGATCCTAGCATTCCCGTTCCATCTACTAAGAGAATGGGTCAGTATAAATTGTGACTTTCGGTTTACAGTAAAGGTAATTGTTAAGTGCCTTCAATGCCCAAATTATTGCCAACATTTCTTTCTCGTTGGTGGCATAATTCTCCTCAGCCTTAGAATACGTTCTTGATAAGAATGAAATAGGTCGATTATCTTGAAATAATGCAACGCCAATGGCAAAATTAGAAGCGTCTGTTGTTAATTGGAATTCTTTATTGAAATTGGGGTAATCGAAAATCACTTTGTTAGACACCAATGAATTTTTTGTTTTTTTGTAAGCGTCAACCACTCCTTTATTCTTTTTTTTGTTTTGTTTTTCTATTAGGTTGTCCGTTCTGGGTAAAATGCTGTTTATGGCCTCATATCTTCTTATACCCTGAACCCATTGAAAATGGGTAATAAAGGTATAATGGTTTTGTGCAAATGTATGTAACAGGCAGAAGGAGGCATCTCCGTCCCCATAAAGTATATATATTCTTGATCAGCATCACTAGCCGAGTCGATCTAGCCATGTCCGTCTGCCCGTCTGCCTGTCTGTATGAACGCGTCGATTTCAGAGACTACAAAGGCTAGAGAGCTGAACTTGGACCTTTTAGATTCGTATATACCATACGCAGATCAAGTTTTTTTCAAATGATCGATAACTTGCCCCGTTTTCTTATGATCAGCGTATTGGTTTTTTGATCAGAACTCATAACTCAGAAATTATAAGAGCTAGAGTCATCAAATTAGGTTTAATTTATAAATAAGTTAACATAACAGTACGGCCGGGTCCCCGACTCCAACACAGATGCTGACTCAGCTCTGGGTCGGATGTCGTTGCATAGCAGGCAATGCAGGAGATGCAAGCTAAGCATTTCTGTGGCCGCTATGATTTCACTTTTTATATTTTTGTTAACTTTAAGTGAATAATAATGTCTTAGCTTTTAGTTCTAATTTGATTTACGCTGCGACCAGTCGTCCAGCGAGTTTTGAGCTCACTCACGCTTCAAACGAAGACGTGTTTAATTACATCATAATCAATAAATAAATCAGTTTAAAATATAACACATAATCTTATTAATTTATATATACATTTTTTTTTTCGCGCGAATCCTGATGATGTGACCAGCATCCCACCTCCCGCCCAACCGACCGAGGGGCGCAGTCGTATAAAGTACGACACGAGTCCCGAAGTACACAACTATCTACAATCTACTTGCTAAATAGCTTAGGAGAAAAGACTTAATACGAGGAAGGCAAGACTCTCAACTGATTACTCTGTAATGTTTATTAAAATCATCTCAAAGGACGCGGAAGGGTTCATGCAGCGCATATTTAACTAAGCAGTGGTTAATTACTAAGGATTTAAAATTACGTGTTAGTCTGGTTGGAACCGAGAAATTTAATTGGCTTATCAACTCAGATGAATCGACTACGCCAGTAATTAAATTATGGACAAAGATTACGCCAAGCATTTATTTTATGATTTATGATTTTGATGATGATTGATTTATTGATGATTTATGATTTATCAATAAGAGCCCACTTGGGTATGATGACAACCGAACATCAGAATCCCAATTTAGACCACGAAAGGCAAATAATAAAAATTTCTTTTGTACCTACTTAATTCGGTTCTGATGTACTGCGTATTGTGGGGACCATACGCATGACCCAAACCCGAGAACAAGATATATGAAAAGTGTCTTTGTCGTGTAAGGGTCATCAAATTCCTTGGACCATCTCTTGCTGACTCGAAGAATAGTCATAGCTTTGTTGACTATGGTCGTAACATGAGAGTCAAATTTAAGTTTGTGATCAAAAATGACGCCTAGGTCATTAATAACTTTATCGGTATTATTTACTCATTCAAGCAGTATGCTATCTAGCTTGTACGGAAACATTTGAGGAGAGCTTCGACAAAAAGTCATTACCTTGCACTTAGAGCAATTAAGATTAATAGGTTATCTTGACACCAGGACTCAAAGGCTTCAAGATCGGCTTGTAAGATATTACATGAAGCCATATTCTTATATGTAACTCACAATTTCACATCATCGGCATACATTAGCACACGGGAGTGAGAAAGAACCGAGGGAAGGGCATTAATGAAAAGAGTAAGGAGAAGCGGACCAAAATGACTACCCTGGGGAACCCCAGATGTCACCCTAATACAATTAGAATATGCATTTCTCAAAAGAACCCTTTGGGATCTATTTCTCGGAAATCTATTTCTTTTAAATCCCGTTAATAAGATTTACTGGGAAGCCAAGTAGGCATAATTTGTGAAGTAGCAAGGAGTGGTTTACTGAATCAAAAGCCCTGCTGAAATCAGTATATATGCTCGTAAAGGATACGCAGTTTATGTATATTTCGGATTTTGGATACCTCCCCCCAATCGGCCCCCATATCAAAAAAAATCAAGTACTACAGACTTGTGCGTTGGTTTCTACACAAATTTCAATGCTCTTGTTACGTCCTGAAAATTTCATAACGATCCTATTCTTAGTTTATTTAGGAATTAACTTTCCAAATTGGGGGCCAAGCGCAGCTGCTTGATCATATCTCAGAAACTATAAGAACCAGAGCCACAAAATTTATTTCAGGCTGCTATATAAATATACTGTAGTACAATAAGAAAGCATTAAAACAAATTTCATCCAAATCGATTAAGAAACACAGAAGTTATTAAAGAAAATGTAGTTGTATATTGGCAAACCACGTGATGGCAAGGGCCAAGCCGAGACGTTTTCTGCATACGTGTACACATACATACATATGTATATGCACATTCTTTTTCGAATTCTCAAGCGAATTCTAATGTCAGATTTTAACGGAGTCAATTGAAATGCAACTGTGGCTCGGTGGTAGAGATGTTGATTTTTAAACTTAAAATACTTATTGGTCCAAGTGTAACTTAATCTTGGGACATTGGTGATTTGATATATTATGGAGCAACAAAATGGGGAAAATTTTGAATTTGGCATACACACTCTCAAAAAACTTTCGCAAATCAACTGCAACAAACATTTAAAAGATATAGTTTCCTACTTTATGAAAGTTTTGCAAGAAATTTCACAACTACGGCATACCAAAATGTGCCTGCAAATATTAAAAGCGAGCGAGAAGCGCGAGCATAAATTTCTATTATTTTTTTTTTTTATTTTACTAAGTGCGGCTCTGGTGTCGAGAGTATGAATGCAGAGGGGGTTAAACAAATGCATGTAACGACAGCTCGCCGCTGGGTTCAGGATATCTCCTAGTCGGGCACTCCCGACTAGAGTTATTTATTCTGGTCTCGGCTTCCAAATCTTTAATTACGTCAAATGATGTCAATATGGGTAATAAAATGAATTTGATCTTGATATCCTGTTAATTAAAAATTGGTTATTTTGTGGTGTTGTTTACATACTGCCCCCAACGGTCACGGCATTGAAAGGATTTTCATTAGGTATGGGATTGGATACAAATTTTGGTTGAATATAATTCCTGTTCGATCCTGTGTCTAATAATATTTTAAGTATCTGTTCGCTACCAGCCTTACATTCGAAACATGGTAGTAAGGACAATGTTATTCTAAAAAATTTAGCGTTGAATAGTCGTAGTTACTAGCATTGTTATCGTCTTGGGCTTCGATTTGTTCTGTATATTCTTCCAAACGTTGTTCGTATTCGCTCTGAGTCGCATATTCCCCGACTGCTTGTTTGTACTCAGTTGCAGTGGAGTATTTTTTAGCAGACACCTGTCCTTCTTGTTGTTTTTCCCCTGTTTAGATATTAAAATACCTTTGCCGTTCGTCTACTGCAAACATTGGGACACTTGGTATTTTACCTACTTCGAACTGAGCTTAGTTCATATAGTTGACCTGTCTAGTTTGAATACTACTACTACCCTAGTAGTCATTTGCAGTCATTTGGTACTCTAGAGTACCCAAGCCGCGTTTGTCTGCGAAATGTAGCGTAAGGCACCACGACATTGAATCCCAGTTTAGCGGTACGTTATACGATTCGACAGCATTGTCAGCGTGTCCTGTAATTTTATTACGTATTGTATGTAAAATACCGAACTATTTAGGAGTACCTATCTGACCAGCGTTTGTGTCTAAAATTCTATCCATGCCCTTTTTCCAAGAACTTTATTCTGACGGGTTGTCAGAAAATTCCTGTATGCACTTCACTATATCAGGTATCCGATCTAAGTCTCATAGATTCGCGCGATGTTCATAGCTTATAGAATAATATAATACAAATTAATGGTAATTGCTGTGCAGTTACTTCACTTATGAAACCCTGTATTTGCCGTCTATTTTGTTTGTCCACATTCCTGTTTTGTTGATACCCTAATTGTCTCTGTGCGTTTCGATGTTGCTGCCTTAAATTGTTTTGTTCGTTTATCTGTTTTGGTTGGGGTTCTATTAAAATTGTTTGTCTTATTAAGTTATTCTGTTATTTATTCGCCATTCAATGGGGTGTGTTATGATAAATTTTAGAAATTGTGAAAAATATAAAATGTAAAAATATACTTCAAGACGTGCTTGTGTTGTGGTGTTGGATTTATTTATTCATTATTGTTGTGTGTTTGTATAATTTTATTCAGGAAACCTGTTGGCCTTTGTCTGGTTAGAAACAAAGTATCAAGTATCAGAGACAAATTTTGCCTCAAAGTGGAATAAAATGTAAATTTGTTTAGTACCAGTTGCTGGGTTTTCAATTTTACTTTGGAGGGTTCGGGGGAATCGCCAAGTTGGGATGTTTAATACTTCAGTTTGTAGTGTGTTATTTTGTTATAATTTTATGTTGTTGCCTTATTTTTGTTCATGGGTGCAGAAAATTTTCGAATCGTTTAGTTCTTATATACCGTTTTGGCAGTCAATTTAAAAAAAAATTTAAGTTTTTCATTTCGTTTACTTATTCACTAGCTTACGTGGCTACAATTGATGTGACCGCCTTTCCTGATGGTCCGGAATTAGTCCTTTTGGTAATCCAACTCGGGTTTCGCTTTCCATACTTCGCGAAAGTATTATGTGGAAAGATCATAAAGAATATGCAGTCCTACGAAGTGCAGTGAAATAATTAAATTTGCAACTGCTGCAAGTCTTATCCTGACTGACCAAATTGATGATCTGGAGTCATACCTTTTTTATTAATCTAAAAATTTATTTTGAATAAAATGCGAACCGGCCACGCGGACTTATTATTTGTTTTGCTGTCGTTAACGCGCGGTGGCTCCTGGTCGGGCGCTAGTTAAATAAAGATGTTATTTCGGTACAAAAATATATTGTTTTATTTATCGATCAGAAGATCTGATCCGATAGGTTTGATTACAAAGTTGAGACTAAAGACTAATTCCTAAGCTGGCCTTATGTGAGTGCAATGTTGACGGTGGCAGCGTCAACGTACGCAGTGACAGAGCAGGAGCGAATGGCGTGATTATTTGGAAATCTTTCTTACAGTTGTTTTTGACGGAAGTGTCGATGCCGCACAGTCAGTCGTGTTTGACAATGTTGCAGGCGGCGTTGGTCAGCAGCGGCCGTTCGGTCAATGTCCGTTGGCATGTGTTGTGCAACTTTGGCATTGACTTATATATATATATATATGTTTAATTGTGTTCATATGCGGAAGACCTTGGGCGCAGGAAAAAATTGTATTTTGAGCGTGCGTCAGATGCGAGCCGGCAGAATTAATTGGGTTGCCCCTTTATTACCTACTCTAGGTCTGCGGCTCGCATTCATTTGCATAGATAAATGGGTAATAACGCGTATCTTTGCTAACTAATGACCCGAAAGCATAATTTTATTATTAACCATATAATATGATTCAACAGTGAGGGAGCAATAATACAATAGAAATATGACCAACACCTTTCGAATATTATGTCGCATTAGCGGTTTCACATAAGGGATGACAAGCGACCGAAAATTGAAACAAGTAATATGGCTGTCGTCGGGAGTGCCCGACTAGGAGATACCCTAAACCCAGCGGCGAGCTGCCATTACATGCGTTAAAGTAAACCTCTCTGCATTCATATACACGACACCACAACCGCACTAAGCAAAAAAAATATAAATAAAAAAAAATTATTAATATTTGTATGTAAATTTTAGTATGCCATAGTTGAGAAATTTCTTGCAAAATTTTCACAAAGTAGGAAACTATATCTTTCAAATGGTGGTTGCAGTTGCTTAGTAAAAGCTTTTTGAGAGTGTGCATGCCAAATACAAATTTTTCCCCATTTTGCTGCTTCAGAATATATCAATGTCCCAGCATTAAGTTGCACTTGAACCAATAAGTGTGTTAGGTGAAAAAAATTTGGAGGCTCTGGCTCTTATAGTTTCTGAGATATGCTCATGTAGCTGCGCTTGGCCCCCACTATGGAAAGTTAATTCTCAAATAACTTATAAACTAAGAATAGGATCGTTATAAAATGGTCAGGACTTAATAAGAGCGTTAAAATCTGTGTGCAAACCAAAGCCCCATTCTGTAGTACTTGATTTGCGTATTCTTTGTTTTTTTTTTATATGGGTGGCGAATGTGGGGAGTTATCCAAAATCCGAAATATTTATAAATTAAACCAAATTTTGTGGCTCTAGCTCTTATAATTTCTGAGATATGCTCGATAAGTCAAAAAATCGATAAACAGTGATTATGAGGAAACGGGGAAAATTATCGATCATTTGAAATGAACTTGATCTGCGTATGGTATATACGAACTAAAAAAGTAAAATTTCAGCTCTCTAGCCCTTGTAGTCGCATCGACGCGTTCAAATAAACAGACGGATTAAGAATACATCTATACTTTATGGGGTCGAATTTGCACAAAACCAATTTACCCTTATTACCATCTTTCAATGGGTTCAGGGTATAAAAAAATTGTTTTGCGTTCGGCACAACGCAGGATGTTAGTAGCTATAGCTTTTTTAATTTTTGTAAGCCCCCAATCAGCTCCAAAAATGTAAATTTTTTCGAATCACTTAAAGCTAATTGTTTAAAATTGGAATTGTTTATATGTATATTGAACTGAATATCCATCGTAACAAAATTTGATATTAGAAATTTTGGAGCTTGAATGTGATTTCGCCTCTAGATTGTTAACTCGTGTAGAGGTGTTATTGTTTGATTAAAAGTATACGGCATGAAAAAATAAACTTGATCCGTATATGATAGTCGAAAACAACATTCAAACTATATTTGATTCTTAAGCTGTTAGTGTCTTTAAGAACAATAAGCAGAATTATAGATTTATAAAATATATTTTTTTAAATGATTTTTCACAATAAGATTGAAAAATAATTTATCAAAAAGAGTTAAAAGTTACTAAGAATTAGGCATCAAACCTTGGATATGGATGTGATAGGGTTATTTTCCTTATCTAACCACTGAACTGTTGGCACAGGATTTCCATGAGCAATACAGTGGGCTGTGTTCCCAACTGTATTTAAGAATTCAATTCTACTGGGTGGTTCCACTGAGAAACTTGGTCCTTGCGTATCAAAGTAAGTTGATATATCTGAAAAAACAATAATATAGTAGTAGTATTAAAAACAAGTATACAGATTTTATAAAAAATTGGCAAGATTGCTCTAGTCGAGAGTGCCCGACTAGGAGATACCCTGAACCCAGGTGCGAGCTGTCGTTACATACATTTAAAGCCCCTTGCATTCATACACACAAACACAAAATCACAGATATACACACAGAAACGCAGGCTTGCTGCACACATTACTCTCAGTAGCTTAGATTGGCCCCACTATGAAAATGGAATTCTAGAGTAACTTCTAAGCTAAGATTATGATCGGGATGAAATTTTCAGAACTTAACAAGAACATACTCTCACCCTTTCTGTAGAGTCTGATAGTAGACGAGCTTCTTCATAAGCTCTCAGGCAATGGCATAGAATGTTAGGGATATGCTGACGCCATAACCATTGTCTGCAAAGGGAAATTTGAGCACACCTTATTTGACAGGATTACGTTGGGACTGCGCGTAAGTCTAGAGTGGTGCAGGACTGTAGGACAATAAATAAATCCACCTAAAACGACAATTCGGGTCTTCATAAATCGGTGCAAGCTGTACTCACTTAGACCAATCAGAATTGGGAATGTGACAATACCGCTCTCCACGGAAGTTAAGTATCTGGGGTCATCCTAGATCAATGACTGAAATGGAAGGCTCACACCGAACAAGCTATCGAAAAAGCCACTCTCGCCCTGATGAGCTGTAGAGCCCTTACTGGTAAAATGTGGGGTTTATCTCCATAATTCTAATGTGGATGTATGTAGCAATGGTTCGACCCATTGTTAGCTACGGCATTGCGGTATGGAATGCATGAGGAAGCAACTGGGTAAGCTCCAGAGGCTTGCACGTACATGCATTTCAGGCGCGATACGCACCTATCCTACAACAGCGCTGGCCGTTCTACTTGGGCTACCGCCCCTACACATATACATTAAACATCAAACAAACGCCAGAGGATTAGGGCTGCTGGCGCAATACCCGCTAATCGAATTAGAGCAGTATAGCAATGCCTAGAGTTCCTAAAAAGCTCTGCAAAACTAAGACCATATACTGCGTTGCAGGTCACGCTGGGATTCTAGAGAACGAGGTAGCAGATAATCTACCCTGAAAGGGGCCAGTTCTTCATTCTCCCGAACTTTTTTATATTGACACAAAGTATTCCATGATTGCGTGTTTGCAAAAAATACTGGCAAACGTCAAAGGTTGCAAGACAAAGTAAGAAACTATTAGGCAGTTATAAAAGGGATAATTGATTTGTGGGATAAGGGTTTTGTGCATATAAATGTAACAGGCAGAAAGAAGCATCGCCGACCCCATAAAGTCTATATATTCTTGATCAGGACGTCGAGCTGAGTCGGATTAGCCGTATCCGTCTGTCCGTCTGTATGAACGCAGCGATCTTGAAAACTACAAAAGCTAGAGATCTATACTTTTCGACTAAAGATTCTCCTAAGCCACACGCAGTACAACTTTATAATTTTTTTTGATATCTTGCTTCGTTTCATTATTATCGATCAAAATCGATTTCGAGACTCGGTTTTCTTGGCATATCTCGGAGACTATAAGAGCTAGCATCACCAAATTCGCTCGCAAAGGCTACGCAGATTGTAAATATTTGTATACCTCCCCCCATTCTCCCTCCATATCAACGCAAAAAACGCAATTCTATGCTACAGACTTGCGTTTAGGTTTGAATGCTCTCATTAGGCATTGAAAATTTCATACTCTTAGCTTGAAGTTATTCAAGGATTCGTTTTCCATAGTGGGGCCAAGCATAGCCGATGTGTAAAATGCGCAGCTTGCTGAGTGCGTTTGAGTGTGTATGACTTTGCGAATGTGTGTATGAATGCAAAGTGCTTGAAATGTATGTAACGACAGCTCGGCGCTAGGTTCAGCGTATCTCCTACTCGGGTACACCAGACTAGAGCCATCTTACTTTTTTTTACTTTAGAAAAATATCGATTTTAGTAATTTTTGGGGCCGGAAGTGGGCCGAAATTTGTCGACTTGATATTTAGACTAGGTCATCAGAAAATTGCCTACCAAATTTGGTGACACTAGCTCTAAAATTGTAGATGTGGATTTTTGGGGCTTACCCGGTTCAAGATATAAGAGTTTTGTCGGCTTGCCACGCCCCCAGTGTGCGTATCCAAAACATTTTTTTTGCGATCTTTAGAAGAGGTGATTTGTAATCTGCCTTTAGCTATAAAACTGAGAGAGATACATTGATTTAATGGAAATGGAAAAGGCGCGTGGCGAATAATTTGTCTGCGATGTTGGGGGAAGCTTTCCAGTAATATATATTCCAAAAATGTGAGAAGATATAGGCATTTCTCAATATTTTGGGTCGCGGCGCTGGGATGGATGATGGGGGAGGTCACCAGCAATCTACGTACCAAATTTGGAGACCCTAGCTTTAAAATTGTGGGAAATATTTACCTTTTATCGATTTGAGATTTGAGGTATATCAACATGTTATCGACTTGCCAGCCAGCCCAGTGGTCGTGCCACAAAAATCTTAACACTTTATCTGACGCGGGTATATACAAGTTTCAAGTCTCTAGCTCCAGACGGACAGGCATTATACAAACCCAGACGTATCATACGAAGTGTTAAAGTATAATATTGTAAAAGATATATTGGATTTACATTTTTTATGAGAAACATATTAAAAATAAGTAAGATGGCTCTAGTCGGAAGTGCCCGACTAGGAGATATCCTGAACCCAGCGGCGAGCTGTCGTTACATGCATTTGATTAAACCCCTCTGCATTCATACACAGGACACCACAGCCGCACTTAGTAAAATAAAGTAAAAGTAAATAATAAAAATTAATGCTCGCGTTTCGCGCTCGCTTTTAATATTTGCAGGCAAAGTTTAGTATGCCGAAGTTGTGAAATTTCTCGCAACATTTTTGCTATATGTTAAATTTAAAAAATAAATAAAATTTAAATAAACAGTAAAAGAAATTCCTTTGACCAAACTTGAACCCGCGCCAGACAACATCTTTACCACCGAACTACTGTTGCATTTCAATTGCCTCTGTCAAAATCTGAGATTAGAAACACATATGTACAACCAATCGTTTGAGAATTCGAAAAAGAATGTGCATATACGTATGTATGTATGTATATGACCCTCATACAGCTGCGCTTGGCCACCACTATGAAAAGTTAATTCTTAAATAACTTCTAAACTAAGAATAGGATCGTTATGAAACTTTCAGGACGTAACAAGAGCATTGAAATCACCGCAAGTCTGTAGTACTTGATTTGGTTTTTTTTTTGGTTTTTCTGATATGGGGGGCGAATGGGAAATATTCATAATCTGCGTAAACCAAATTTGGTGGCTCTATCTCTTATAATTTTTGAGATATGCCCCAAAAACGGGGCAAGTTATCGATCATTTGAAATAAACTTGATTTGCGTATGGTATATGCAAATCTAAAAAGTCCAAGCTCAGCTCTCTAGCCCTTGTAGTCTCTGAAATCGACAGATTTCTCAGACAGACGGACGGACAGACGGACGGACGGACAGACAGACGGACAGGGCTTCGTCGATTCGGCTAGTGATGCTGATCAAGAATATATATACTTTATGAATATATACTTCCTTGCTGCGTATGGATTATGAGAATCTAAAGTCGAAAAGTCTTTTATCGATATTTATTATATGTCGATATTTATCGACAAAAAAAATTATAAAATTGTTATAAGCATAGAAAAGGTGAGTCTGAAGTTAAAACTTTAAAGTCTTTAGCTCTTGTAGCAGACGGACGGAGGGTGGGATATGGCTAAATCGATTCAGGTGGTCGTTATATCCGAGAAAAGTCGTACACACGGATGGACGGCAAAACGCATATTGCACAAAAAAAAATATTTTTTTCACTTTGTGAAAGAGTATAGAAATCAAATGAGAGGTAGTGAGACAAAAAGGGAACTTGGTAACTAAAAAAAAATAAAGCAAAATAGCCAATTCTATCTACATTCACTTGAGATATAACCCATTACAAATACCGAGGTGTGCAGTAAGCATTATATACGTGTATATAAACATAAGAACTTCCTTTGAGCGGATAAAAGCACATAATGCTGAGTCTTTAATAAAAAATGACAACAGGACAATGGTGTTCGTTGCTAATTTTCAGGCAATTATCTCAACATTCTGTATGGTTGAGCAAATAAGTGTTATTTCTAAAGCCGCCAAATACGCTACCGTCACCTTCCATCCCTTACAGAAAGAACATTGGCATGGTAAATGCAGCTTATTCAACGAAGAGCAGGGCGTTTGCATATTTTCAGATTACATCGCGATAAGGCCTTAAAAATAGCAGCCTGAATTCAACGGTATAAAAGCTGCGATTTAATCTTTACATTTAAAATCCTTTAGCTAATCTATCAACACACCTTAAGCATAATGGCCTATCTCGATTACCTAGCGTTTGAATATGCTTTGAAATGACTGAACAAAGCAAGTCCAGTTGGTATCTTAAAACCAAACCTCTTCCCTGCTTATTCAAACAAAAACCGAGCGGATTAGGCTTAAAGATAATAATATGATAATGTGAATCAAAAACAAGTCAGAGTGCTCTTGGAAGCGACTGACTAGGAGATACCCAGCTGCGAGGTGTCGTTACATACATTTCAACCATCTTACATCCTTACAAACATACACAAAATCACATATACAAACACACGCCGCATTTTACTCAGAGGCTGCCATTGGCTCCCACTATGGAAACTAATTTATTGATAAACTAATTTCTTCTATACAGATATAAATTAATTTAATCAATATAAAAAAAAAGATAAACTTGATGGAGAATCTATAGTACATTCACACACACACACACACAAACATACACTGCATACTATGGAAACTAAATTCTTCAATAACTTCTAAACTAAAAGTACGATGAGGAGTTAACAAGAGTATTCAAATCTATGTATGTACAAACCAAAGCGTACGTCTGTAGTACTTAAATTTCGGTTTTTTGTTATGTGGGGCGAGTGTGGGAGGGTATCAAAACTCCAAAATATCTCTGATCTGCGTGCCATAAAATCGATTTTTATCAATAAGAATAAAATGGAGCAAGATATAGAAAAATAAGTAAAAAGGCTCTAGTCGGGAGTGCCCGACTAGGAGATACCCTGAACCCAGCGGCGAGCTGTCGTTACATACATTTAATTAAACCGCCCTGCATTCATACACACATACACAAAATCATATACATATACACCAATGCATGTGGAAAGAAGCGCATTTTATTCAGCGCACGGATGGCTCTCTTCGTTCTCTCTCTCACAAAATATCCACTTCTAAAAACAAACACACATATGGTCGGATGAAAGAACAGAGGGACATGGATAAATTGACGCAGATCGTCGTCCTGATCAAAAATAATATACTTTATGAGGGTGGAGAAGCATCATTCTGCCTTACTCAAAGCCATTATACCCTTTTTTATTTTCAATGGGTTTAAGGTATAATAAACTAAATTGTAGCTTCAATAAAGGTGATCTTTAGCATTTAAATAAAGTGCACAGCTTAACGTATGAAGCAATCATAATGAAATTGGATTTGCAAATTTTTCCACTTAGCTTACCTGTGGTATTTGCTGAAACACATAATGTTAATATAAAGAAAAGCGAACATGATGGTTTCCGCTTTGCTTCAACGTTCCTAGTCATTTTGTAATCCTCTGAAATTGAGCTGGATCCCAAGACACATTTATTTCAAAAATGTATGGTGTTGTCGTAATTCTTCTGGAATATAAAAATACAAATTGGTAAAAATTTGTAGTTTTGTCAATTTTTGTTCAAGCTTGGCGCTTGTCACCACGTGGTCTGCCAATATACAAATACATTTTCTTTAATAACTTCTGTGTTTCTTAACCGATTTAGATGAAATTTGTTATAATTCATTATTATTGTACTATAGTACATTTATGTATTAACGAGCAGCCTATTAAACCAAATTTAGTGCCGCTGGCTCTTATAGTTTCTGAGATATGCTCAAAACCGGGTCAAAAAATCAATAAACACTGATTATAAGAAAACGGGGCAAGTTATCAATCATTTAAATCTGCGTATGGTATATGCGAACCTAAAAAGTTCAAGTTCAGCTATCTAGCCCTTGGAGTCTCCGAAATCGACGCGTTCGTAGAGACACACGGACGGATTGATGGACAGAGGGGTGGACAGGGCTTAGTCGTCTCGGCTAGTGACGCTGATCAAGAATATATATACTTTATAGCAGAATGAGGCATCTCAGACCCCATAAGGTAAATATATTCTTGTTCAGGACGACGAGCTGAGTCGATTTAGCCATGTCCGTATATCCGTCCGTACGTCTGTATGAACGCAGCGATCTTGGAAACTACAAAAGCAAGAACCTAACCTTTTCGACTATAGATTCTCCTAAACCATACGCAGCACAAGTTTATTATTTTTTCGATCTAAAAATAGATTTTTAGACCTGATTTTCGTGGCATACCTCGGAGACTATAAGATCTAGAGCTATCATCATTTGGTTTAATATGTGCTCGTAAGTAATACGCAGATTATGAATATTGGATTTTGGATACCTCCCCCGATCCACCCCCCATATCAACATTGGTACATGGATTTGGATGCTTGGATGCTTAAGCACTGAAAATTTCATAACGATCATACTCCTAGCTTTGGAAAACGCTAGAGCTACTGCTTCAGGTACATTTCCCTGGTTCTGTTATAAGCCCGGAAAATCCCTGTAATGATGGGGGTACTGAAGCACCACCTAAACGTGTTACAGTCTGTCGGGCGTTATCTCCGACGCTGAAAAGGTCAGGTGGGCCATTAAATCATTCGCTCCTTTCAAAGCCTCGGAGGCGACCAGATTTTTCCATGCTGCTACACAGCCCAGAAGATTTACTTAGTCCACTAATTGATCTACTTAGCTCGAGCTTTACTTGGGGGTAAATTCCACTATCTTGGAGGGAGGTAAATGTGGTTTTTATTCCTAAGCAAGGGAACCATCCCTTGGATTAACCTAAGTCGTATAGACCAATTAGCCTTACATCCTTTCTGCTTATGACCTCAGAACGTCTGTTCGACTTGCATATCTTGTGAAGATTCCAAGATAAGAATCCCCTGCACCATACACATTCGCCTACATCAAACGCAGATCAACAAAGGTCGCTCTTCCCCAGATAGTCAGTAAGATTGAAAAGGCATTCGAGGCGAAGGAAATTGCTGTATGCTCCTTCATAGAAGTCGAAGGGGCCTTCGACAACACTGGCTATCAATCAATAACCAGCCGTTAGCATCTAGGGGGGTTGACTCCTTCTCTATTACCGGGGTAGAGAGAATGCTTATACACACAGACATTGTATCTTCCCTGGACGCCGCCACTGTCCACATCCGAGCGGTCCAAGGGTGACCACAGGGCGGGGTCCTGTCTCCCCTTCTTAGGACCCTAGTGATAGATGAACTACTGGTGCAACTATCGGAGCTAGGCATCGATATCATAGGGTATGCAGATGACCTGGCAATAAGAGTCTCAGGAAAGTTCGGCTTAACAATTACCGAATTTATGCAAACGGCACTCAACACGTCCCTAAGATTGTGCACAGATGTGGGTCTCAATATCCCAATACCTACAGAAGCCGATTATCATTCCCTTCACGAAACGCTACAGCATCGATGTCGGACAGCTCTACATCCTTGGGACACCCGTCGCGCTCTCCAGTGAAATCAAATATCTCGGTGTGCACCTGGATAAGAGACTTAACTGGAAGTCGCACTTAGACAAAACGTTGACCAAAGGTACTCATGCCAAGTGGGCATGTCGTCGGCTCTTCGGTAAAACGTGGGGCTCAGACTCCAAAGCAATCAGATGGCTCTACAGTATGATGGCTATGCGTGTCATGGTTATGTCATGTACGCTATCCTAGTCAGGTGGCCAAAGGTCCAGCAGACCACCGCCATACAAAAATGCACCAATGCAAAAACTTCAACGGCTCGTATGCCTATCCCTCACGGGTGTCCTACATGTCCTACTGCAGCACTGGAGACAGGTTTAGGACTGAATCCACTGCATTTGCACATAAAGAAGGTTACTTCTTTGAGCCTTCTGAGGATCAAACTCACAAATGGGTTGCTACAAGCAGACATAGGTTATGCTAGTCTAGTAAAAACTATTTCTGGCTTAGGGATCTGCGACAGAATGGATCTTAAGACCACGGAACTTTTCTTCGGGGCGAAATTTAGGACACTTATTCAAGAATTCATTTTCCATAGTGGGGCCAAGCGCAGCCAATGTCTAAAGTGCACAGCTTGCTGCGTGCGTTTGTTTGTATGTGTGTGTGTGACTTTGTGAATGTGTGTAGAAATTATCAAGAATATATATACTTTATGGGGTCGGAGATGCTTCCTTCTGCCTGTATTTGCAGAAAACCATTACACCCTTTTTACCCATTTTCAATGGGTTCAGGGTATAAATAATGACCGCGCTGCGCGCTCGCTTTTTTTTATTTGCAAGCTAATTCTAGCATGACGTAGCTGTGAAATTTCTCGCAAAGTTTTCCCAAAATAGAAAACTAAATCTTTCAAATGTTGGTTACAGGTAATCTGCAAAAACTTTTTTCCCCATTTTGTTGCTCCGGAATATTTCAAATCGCCGATGTCCCAGCATTAAATCAAATGAAAATTTAAATAAACAGTACAACAACTTCGTCGTCACATTGAGATTCGAACCCGCGTCTGGTAACCCGCCAAGCAACACCTCTACCACCAAGCTACAGGTGCATTTTGATTGCCTCTGTCCTAATCTGAGTTAAGAAAATTGCCCACATGCACAAACAATCGCTTTAAAATTCGAAAAAATGCTCACGTATCTGAATACATATGTATGTATGTATGTGGACACACACATGCAGAAAACGTCTGCGCTTGACGCTTGCCATCACGTGGTTTGCCAATATACAAATACATTTTCTTTAATAACTTCTGTGTTTCTTAACCGATTTAGATGAAACTTTGTATAATGCATTATTATTATTGTACTATAGTACATTTATCACACTAGTAAACAAGTAAGATAATTCTAGTCGCGAGTGCCCGACCGATACCCTGAACCTTTCGGCGATCTATCGTTACATACATTTCAACCCCCTTGTCTTCTTACATACATACACAAAATCACACAAAAACACACGCAGCAAGCTGCGCACTTTACACATCGGCTGAGCTTGGCCCCCACTGTGGAAAATTAATTCTTGAAAAACTTCAAAGCTAAGAGTTTGATCGATATGAAATTTTCAGTGCTTAATGAGAGCATCCGAATCTGTGTACAAACCAAATCGTAGTATTTGATTTGCGTTTTTTTTTATATGGGGGCGAATGGGGGGAGGTATAAAAAATACAAATTATTCATAATCTGCGTATTACTTACGAGCACATATTAAACCAAATTTTATGGCCCAAATTATTATGATAATGAAACGGAGCAAGATATGGAAAAACAAGTAAGAATGCTCTAGTCGGGAGGGCCGGACTAGGGAATACCCTGAACCCGTTACAAGTAATTTGCAAGGTTAAATTACAATGGTTAAAATATTAAACTAACTATATATATATACTACTACACTATAATAAGCATTTTTACATACATCTTAAATTTCTTAAAGCAAAATTGAAATATTCTTATTTAATTTATTTAGGTGCATACATACTATATTCAAATATTTACACTATCCTATACTAACTGAGATTCCACTGTGTTAACTATAAACGGTCTCAAAGGTCCTGGCGTTAACGTCCTCGCTGGAAATATTTGAAAACGCCCAATGAATGTGCAAGTCACAATTGGTAGTCGACGTTTTCAAATCTAACAAGCACCTAAATGCTTTACCTATAAAATTATCATAGAGGGACCTACACCTATTAAATTTATTTAAGCATAAATTAAAATAACACTATTATCATTTAAAAGTTGATTTTGCTGAATTAAATACTGAATAAAATACTAAGAAAACTATAGACTTATACCGAAATATGGCATATTAAAATACGACTGATCCTGATATTTTTCTACCGCTAAGTCGCACTGCGTTAGGCATTATCTCGCAATCTTGACGGAAAACAATTATAAATCCTGCAATGTCAATATTTGCGTTTGAGTATGTTGAGGCCTCAACGAAACATAGAACAGACGACTGAAGCATTAACCTGTCCGATCGAATGTCTTCAATATGACAGTGAATGCTTTCAGTATTATGAAAGAAAATATCTAGGGCGAAAATGTGATCGAAGTAATTTTTCAGTCCGCAATCTCTCAATCTGATGTTGGACCTTACCATCATTTTTGGGAAGTTTGAGAGGAACAAAATCTCCTGTAATAAATAATCCCGAAGCAGTTGTAGATCTACTACAAGCAACGTCTATTGCAGCACGCTGCATACGAGGGCAAGTGTGAACCACCACTTTGCCATACGTTGCTCCCTTAATTTTTTGGCCTGTCAACGGTCAATGGTAACTTGCTCATTTCTTCTATATTGAAAACCTTTAACTATTTTCTGAATTGGGGTCCATAAAGCTTCTGTACGATGTGTACATTTTGAGCGAGCAAGAACTCCTACCCTTTCCTCTGAAAATTGCATCCATAAAGTATTTGGAGTGCTGGATGCATAACAATTTATTTGCATTAAAATGCCTGTTGCCCCATTGACTAACCCATCCCCTGTATTTACATTGACCGTAATCATGTATTTGGCAGTGGTTTTTAAGAGAAGAGACATACATATTCCCTGTGTTTCGGACGACCTAAAACTACTAACGGCTTCTAAAATTCTATTCCTTTTGCCGCATTTAAATGTGTAGCTTTTATAATATCATAAGCGGTAGAAATAAATTGTTCAGTCGGAATGGAGTTCACTTTAGAGTATTAAAGTTGTCAGTTGCCGCATTGTTACTAAAAAGGTGAATTGCATCATCTGGCACCGCCGATGGCTGACATATGCGGGACCGCACATGACCAATGTCATCTGTTGTCATGATACCTGATGCCATATTATTTAAAGCAGAAGCAAATAGTTAGTCCTCCCGTTGTCGCATGATTTCTGTGAGCTCACAATACATAAAAAGATCCCACAGAGATGACGTATAAATAGCACTGTAATTGGACTCGAAAATCCAACGATCACATACTGGTGATAACTGTCGTAGATCTCCGAAGACTATGACAGAAATACCACCGAACGGAGAAGTATTTTTCAAAATTTGCTTTAAACGGGAGTCCAACTGGGAAAACATTTTGGATCCTACCATAGATATTTCATCTCTAATAAAAGGTTTAAGGTCTATTAGCCTTGAATACAATGTATTGACTAATTCATTACTTAAGGCCCTTAAATATGAACCAGTTTGATTTACTGGTAGAGAAAACATGGAATGCAGTGTTGATCCGCTGATTCCTAAAGCAGCTTTACCTTTTGGGGCACACAAAGGAATTTTAGCGGAACTTGGACTAGTTCCTGGCTTACCATTGTACATTACGGACAAAGATTGAAAAATTGCTAAAATAAGTCGGCTTTTGCCTACACCAGCACCACCTCCAACAAATTCGAAAAATACGGATTTGTTTTTGGAATTGTGCAAAACATGTGTATGGTATATTTTCTGCTTTAAATTAAGAGACTGACAATATCTGCCAATCTTTCAGCTTAAACTATAGCTGGAAATTTTATTAATCGGACATTACTATTTTCTGAGTCAGCAATATTATCAGAATCATTAATGCTTAAGACATTTATATTGGGATTTTTTTCAGGCAATCCTAAGACTCTAACTCTATCATCTATTACCTCTTGATTGTCACTATTTTCATCTCTTTCTTCCTGAACTGCAGTGTCGAGAGCATCCTGAAGCTCACTATCATCTAAACTATTATATTTTTTACGATTGCTCTCGATCAACTCCTTGTTTTGACTTCAAAATAATTCACAATGCCTAAGTACTAAGTCTACATTCTCGTCCCTCCAAACGAAATATAGCATAACAATCTCCCTAAAGTACTTACTCCTATCACTCTCCTATATCTAATTATACTAGGAGTAAGCCTTTTCTTAACGAAGCGACTACCATCGCGAAGTGCTTAAGCTAATGAAAGAGAAGACCGCGGTGTTACTGTATCATCTCCATCATCAATATACTAACAAGTCCCACTATGCCTTTTGCTAAAACTATGAAAAGCTGCAAAATCGGCAAGGAATAAATTTTCTAAAGCGTCAGGGCGCTGAACATAATGATCCAAAAGTCCTAATTCAAATATTGATTTTGTATCTTCGGGTAAATTTTGCAACTGTTGCCTGGACTTAAGAATCCCAACCGGATGCTCTGTCATCGAAATAAATTTACGACCTATATGTCGTAACTTTTGTTTTATAGTCACATTGCCCCTACTAATCTCGCTTACTTGCATTAATTTAGAAATACCTCTCTGGGACTTGTTAATATAATTAACGACGTAACTGCAGCAAGCATAGGGATCTAATATATACTGTATATCTATATTGGCTCCCTGCAGTAGAAGAAGATGAGGATTATTAGCGTTAAGGTTGATAGCAGCAAAAGATCGATGTACAAATATTTTGGGCTTTTTTAAACTAGACCTAAGTGCATTTATATAGCACTCATAAGTAAGGTTAAGTTCATTGTGAGACAAAAAGTTATTAAAATTGCTAAGAAAATCTATGTCTTCACGAACATAAGCCCTGTATTTTTTTAAAATTCCTATGATGCACACCTCTATTTTGTGCATACTCGGCTAACAGGAATAGAATTTCTGTTTGGAGCTACATCTGGGTTTCATGTATCAGTTGTGATAAACTGGTCAATAAAGGACTTTACTGGAGGAATGCTTGACTCAAAGAAGTCAAGCTTGGGGGCATCTTTCAGCCAAAACATGCTATGAATATGTGATGAGCCTCGTTGCTGAAACTCTACTCGCCAATAAAACTTTATGACCCAATGACAACCGAAAACAGCTTTTCATTAGCTTCCTTTTTCATTAGCTTTAAAAGCTGCCTGAACCGAAAATCAAAATACCTAGCACAAGTTACGGGATCTGCTCTAATTAGTCGGGCTTTTTCATTAAAATGCAAAACTGATGCTGCTTCTTCAGAAATATCTAACTTATCAACGATTTTTGTAAGTAAAACTAAAAGCTCAGTCCACTTAGTTTCTGCTGCCGGGAAGGTTATTAAAAAGGTCGCAAGACCAAATTGCCTAATCATGGCCATAACCTTCTTTTTTCTGCTTCCCAGTGAGCAGGAGACAGCGAATACCTTTTAAAGCCATATAGCCTTCATCGTGGCGTATAAAATTTTCTATGTGCTCTTCATTAAGAGCGTTAGCCTCAGAAATGCCTTGAGTTGCGCTAAGCGAATGGAATATTGTTCCTAATATTAATAATTTCCAACTTTTTATAGTTAAGAAATAAATTATCTGTTCTACAACCTCTTCTATCAACATTTCTAAGCTCTGACCTAACTATGGTTGTAAAAAACTCTCTGAGCATTTTCTTTTGATGCCAGCAAAGATAGTTGGGAAGACCAGCTCCTCTGAATCACAATCTTCCATCATATCCAAGGGACGCTGACCCTCTCCAGGAGCTATAACTATTCTTTGCATGGCACTGTTGTCAACAGGACATTTTCCAAAAGTATTTCTTGGCCTCCTGGATTAATTATCTCTGTTTCTATATTCCTAATCGAATTGTATCAGCAACTTTGGAGGGTCTAATGGTTTCAGCCATGAAGTCATGGTTATATTTCATTCTACGCTTGATGACTTTGAACTACCTCGGCTTCATTAAACGCACTTGGAAGGGACGTAACTACATTGGCCACTGGAATTGGTACATTGACCACTGCTCCTTTAATTACATTTTGGCGGCCATATCCTAAGGACTTAATTATCATAAAAGGAAGGCGTGGGGCAACAAGCCGTTCCTCTAAAGGCGTTAAGCCTTTCAAACAATTCGATCGAAGAAATCTAGGCCATTTGTAATGGAAGCCTTTGCTTTGTTTACCTAAAACTATACATTATATCAACAGAAGGGAATGTAGAGAATAGATATAAAATATCTGAACTTACAATAGCACAACAATTACTTTCAATAACCTCTCGAGAAATTTTGTCCACTTGATGTGGAAACCACAACCCTTTGCAACAAATGCAAACCTGATCGGGTCCCTGCTTGACTGTTATATTAAAGACAGCTATTAGACCATCTAGGTAAGCCCTTATAGCTTGAAATCTGCTATTCTCTGTTCCTGGTTGCATTTCTCCTATATCCTCCTATTACCTCTCGTCCTTGTTCGTCTGCTCTATAAACTGGGTCTTGTCTGCGACTCGAGCATTTATATAGCACCCTGAACCAAATTTGGTGGCTCTGGCTCTTATAGTTTCTGAAATATGCTCATACAGCTACGCTTGGTCCCCACTATGAAAAGTTAATTCTTAAATAACGTTTAAACTAAGCATAGGATCGGTTTGAAATTTTCAGGACGTAAGAAGAGCATCTGTATATGCACCAAAGCATACGTCTGTATTACTTGATTTGCGTTTTTTTGGTTTTTTTGATATGGGGCGAATGGGAGGAGGTATCCAAAATCCGAAATATTCATAATCTGCGTATCCTTTACGAGCACATATTGAAACATTGGTGGCTCTAGCTCTTATAGTCTCCGAGATATGCGTATGGATTAGGAGAATCTATAGTCGAAAAGTGTAGGTCTCTAGCTTTTTTAGTTTCCGAGATCGCTGCGTTCATACAGACGAACGGACGGACGAACGGACGGACAGACGGACATGGCTAAATCGACTCAGCTCGTCGTCCTGATCAAGAATATATATACTTTATGGGGTCGGAGATGCTTCCTTCTGCCTGTTACATACATTTGCACAAAACCATTATACCCTTTTTACCTATTTTCAATGGGTTCAGGGTATAAAAAGAGCAACGAAGACGCGATGCTGCGTCGAAGTTAGTTCAATTTCCAAAGTGCAACTGAATAAAAGAGGTAAGGGCCAATTTTAAATGATTCCATTTTGTAGATTATATGTATGTATGAACTAATATTTACGGAAATAGCCGATGTGAAAGTGCTCAGCTTGCTGCGTGCGTTTGTGTGTGTATGTGTGACTTTGTGAATGTGTATATGAACGCAAAGAGCTTTAAATGTGTGTAAAGACAGCTCAGCTCAGGGTATCTCCAAGTCGGGGACACCCGACTAGAGCCATCTTACTTGTTTTATTTTCATTCCCTTTTTGGGAAACGGGTGTGGTATTCAAAAAGTGAAATTTTGCTGATCTGTGTATACTATGTATTCTACGTACTACGTTTGGTATCTTAAGCTCTTAGTGTCTCAAGGATGAGCTCAAAAACAGGTTGAGAAACCGATATTTATCGATTTTACGAAAACGGGGTTATCTACATTTAAACTTCTCTGTCTATGTTTGTTTATGATGTTTTGTTGCCGCGCAAAACTTCGCTGGGTACTTTTCGTCGCATGCAATGTCTTATCTACACATGTACATATTTGTATTTTGGTTAAAGAAAACATTTAATTTTCACACAAACGGCGTGCGTAAGCCAAAAATAGTGCGACACCACGCAAATCATTATAGCAAACATCGATTTGCGCATGCGGCTTGTGTAGGGCAGACATCCCATAAATTTCTTATTCGTTTATATACTTTCCGATCTCTTTGCATTGTGTGCTTGGCTGCAAAATTTTATTTGGAAGAGTTTAACAAATCAAGTTAATTTTTTTCTGTGTGCCGGCAGCAAATGTAAGCTGACTTAAACTCAAAAAACAGGAACCTTTTTGTGGAAATTAGCTCATATTACATACTTTGTGTAACTATTGCATAGCAGATCTCATTTACAAGAACTGGACGCGATTGTTAGTTAATGCAATTACCATTTTTTTTATCATCAACAGAGCGTGATACAAATTCGGAAGCTGCGAAATTTCGAATTTTTGTGTAATTAATGTTTATTCATATATACATGGGTATGTTTGTATATTTGAACGCAGCGATTCCGGAAACTATTAAAGCTGAAGCCTAATACCTGGAATATATGTATATTCTCCTTTATTATAAGCAGAACAAGCCATTATTTTTTCAGTATCTTTCCCCATTTCAATCGTATCGAAAAATATCGAATTAAAGACAAAGTTTTAAACATATCTCTGATATAATATGAGCTAGACCCACAAATTTGCAATGTGTTTTTTCGTTAGTATACAAAGTTGAAGAATATTTTACTTTTTAGAAAACTACTTTTGCAGAAAACGCTAGAAGTACAGGCTTGGAAGATCTTTTTGCGTCGCCTTGAAAGTTTCGTAAGTAAACTTCACTATAGGCAATTAAGCAGGAACCGCTTACCGGCATTAGGTGCATAATTAGTTATGCTTTACACATACACATACATACACATACACACAAAAAAAATACAGACAATAAACAGATATAAAGTGATTTTCAGCGAACGGAGGTAGTTATCCATATTGTGAAATAAACTTGACTATATCGATGTATATATAGTATGGTATCGTGATATCCAAAAAAAAAGATACAAACAAATTTGGTTATATTTTAATATGTTTTTATACACAAACTAATTTTTTACAAATCATATTTATAATGTTTGATGTTTATGCACGTTTTTTTTTTTTAGTTTTTTTTTTTACATTTATTGAGTGCTGACATCGCTCAGTGTCTTCTGATCTTCATGACCCGAATAGAAAGTTTTGTTTCATAAGTGCTAAGTGCCAAACCAAAGCTGCAAACCAATCCTGAACAGAACCGGTTCGGACCCGGAACTCCAATAAGTCTTTTCTATGGTCGCTATTTCATATAGTAATTCGATGTTAGTGAGATATGTAATATATTGTGGACAGTGATACTGAGCTTTGCAAAACTCATATCATACCTTGATGATAAACAAAAGTTTGTTTTAGCTTTATAATGCCAACTTTATAATGTAGTGATCCGTTCCGGAAAGCTCCAATCAACGCACAAATATACAATCTATGTAGAAGGACCTATGTTATTTCATCACAATATTTTATAAACACGAAATTAGTTTGCGTAGCTACTGGCAGGCAGACATGGCCACAACGACATGACTGTTGATACTGATTAAGTACATAATTAATGGGCAGGATATGTTTCATTCTATGCGGGTCATATTTTGCGACCTTGATAATCATGCAATCAGTCCTTTGCATGCATAAGTTATAATTTCAAAATTACAAGAACGATCGAATTTCACAACTACTGAGATATACAAAACAACTTCATACAGTTTTGTTTTGAACTAAATTGAATGGAAAAAAGTTTGTTTTGACACTTCAGATTTTTGACGTTACATTGAGTTGATAAATTTAAATGAGTACTCATAAATAGCTGAAAACTTTCGCTCTCTTAAATATATTTAAGGGAGTAACATTGAAGCTGAAACCGTTATAATCATTAGTTATGCATCGCATGTGACAATATGATTATCACAATAATAGTTCTTATCAAAAGTGTACACAACAGTTTATATAGAAATTTATGCATCGTTGACTAATTGTGATATTTACCCAGTTTAATTATATTCGTTTGAAGCATTCGTCGTTACATAAAGTTAATAATCAATTAATCACATTGCCGGTAAGTATTGTTCTTCTTATTCTAAAGCAGGTTTAAATCTAATTTATTTTTCTTTATTTTAAAAAATTCACTTCAGACGCGTACAAACATACTGTTCCTTGCACTCAAAACAAGCACAAAAAAGTCATACATACGTATGCACATTCAAATGCATGTCGGCACATATGTAAATTGTATATAGCTGATGGTTTTTCCATCTATAAAAACACAATATTTTTTATGTTCCTTTTTTACATTTTTTTTTTTGTCCACTCGCGATACGAAAACGTACAAATGTATATGAGTGACTCCTTGGACGCGTTCACGATGACTGGCGCATCCAAAAGCAGCTTTAGGCAGCGAATCCCCGGAGCGGATGTTAGTGGTACAATTCAGTGTGCGCGTATCCTCTGCGCAGATGCTGTAAGCTTTCATGCTTTGGTATAACAATATTGAACCGAAAGCTTTTATAACAAAGCATCCAAAGCTTTTAATTGGGCTCTGATAAGAAAACATCTGTTTCGGAAGTAAATAACAATGATATAAAACATATACATAAATATTCCATAAACACATACTCGCTATTACATATATGTGTGTATGTATTTTGCATATTTGTACACCCCTCATACTTATGTACATTTATATTAATATACATGTACATGTAACTTTACAAAATTTAACAGTATCCTGGTGCCACATTAGCCACTAATTTAATAGATCTTTGTACTTAATTTATTTGATTATATTATAATTTAATATGATCAATTGTTAATGTAGTTCACATAATTTTAGTCAACAAGTCGAGCCTGTCAAACTTACAAGTATCCATTGAGTCGCTAAAAAAAACACTTGCATTAAATAAAAATAGACGGCACGCCATTCCCTGTTTTCAACAAAAACCAAGAATTAACCAAAAAAAAAAAAAAAAAACCCATACCATTTTTTCTACCATTACCCACCGGATTCCTACATGTCATCAACAACCCTTTAGCAATTCTCGGTGTTTCTGAAACTAGTTCCAGCTGATTTAAAATATTTTTATCATAACAAATAAAGATATTTGAATAAAGTTACACATATCACTGCGGACGGTAGTCTGCGCTAGAGGCGAAGCACGACGTAGTGTGCAAAAGCGGCTAGCAATATATACGCGACCTTTTAAAGTTTTGCTACGATTGTCTGATCAGATCGAATGATATGTATATATGATTGAAAGGTATTGCTTAAATTAGAAGAAAAACATAGCACAACGTGTTATAGCTCATCTGGTACATGAGATATATAGCTGTAAACGAATGGGGCCGTTGGGGGCGTTCAGAATATCGTTCAGGCATCTACAAATTTGTATTTTGAATACGCGTCGAATACCTCGAATGCCCAACTATTTTTTAATAATTTGGAATTGATCATATAATTAATTGAATATCCTTCGTCACAAAATTTTATATCAGAAATTTTGGGGCTGGAATGTGCTTTCGCCCCTAGATTTTTAACTCGTGTCCATTGAGTAATAGAATACAGAGCGGAATTTTGAATCTCGAGCTTTTACTCAAAATACTTTCTGAGCAACGATGCGGTTCCAAACACAAAATGGAAAAGCAACGCCCAGTTGTCTATGTATGCATATTCTGTTGCTGCAGCAGGTTGGCCAATTTTTATCATTTTTCAATTGTAGGCGACCAGCACACCCTTTCCCTGAGTAGGGTATTTTAACTTTTCCTAAGTGCTGCTAGTACTGATTCCAAAACTTTTAAATAAAATAGTATATCAATGTGAGGGAGAATGTTAGTTCCTAATTATTTCATTACAATTGGAACTATTATTTAAAATATGTTTTTTATAAACATTTCATATATTAATTGCATCAATTGTCGAGCCAATGCATAAGTATTTGTGTGGTCAGCCCTTTAACATGCATGATCACCTGAACGTTGCAACTTCTTTTCAACACGCGACGTCACAGCTAAAGTTTCTATGCGAGTGTGCAATTTTTGCATACCGAAAAGAAGCCGATGTGATGTCACGTCGTCGCGCCGAATTAGGGACCATTTGATTTTTTTTACTATGCTACTCAGGCAGGCAAAAGTTCTAGTTTCTGACGCCTCGCCTCGCTTAAGCAACAACAACAGCACTGCGTCGACGAATGAAGACAGACGACGAAAAAGTTTCTGTCTCTTTTCGTCGTTGGCTGGTGCCTAGGATCTGCACTCTTCTTTGCTTTTTTTCATCGTTGCTGAACCCCGTGCCCCGCGAAGATGCCCACGAATGTATCTATGCACAGAAACCTCAATCAAAACAGAATAGAGGACAATGCGAATTGTTGTTGCTTTCAGCGTTTTGTTGTTGCATCCTATTTGCATGTGTTTGACTTTGCGTTTGCAAACTAACTAATCTCATGCTCATAAAGTGTTAACGGTCATAAAAACTCGGATCCAAAATTACGCTCCTTATTTTATTACTCAATGACTCGTGTCGAGGTGATTTAGTTTGATATCAAGCATGTCTCAAATAAGGAATATCCCTAACATTCTTATGACCTGATTGAATTAAATTCATAGCTGCAAGCCCAAACAAGTAAGAATGCTCTAGTCGGGAGCGCCCAACTCGGAGATACCCTGAAACCAGCTGTCGTTACATGCATTTAATTAAACCCCTCCGCATTCATACACCCGACACCACAGCCGCACTTAGTAAAATAAAATACAAATAAATAATAACAAGTTAGATGGCTCTAGTGGGGAGTTCCCGACTAGGAGATACCCTGAACCCAGCGGGTTCACATTCACAAAGTCACACAAACACATACACACAAACGCATGCAGCAAGCTGCGCACTTTACACATCGGCTGCGCTTGACCACACTATGGAAAACGAGTGACTTCCAAACTAAGAGAATGATCGTTATGAAATTTTGAGTGCTTAATGAGAACATCAAAATCTATACACAAACCCAAGCGCATGTCTGTTGTCTGAATTTGAATTGAATTTGACTTGCTTTTTTTTTTGATATGGGGGCCGAATGGGGGCAGGTATCCAAAATCCGAAGTATTCATAATCTGCGTAATACGTACTAGCACATATTAAACCAAATTTGATGGCTTTAGCTCTTATAGTCTCCGAGATATGCCAACAGAACCAAGTCAAAAAATAGATTTTTATCGATAATAATGAAACGGAGCAAGATATCGAAAAAATTAAACACTTGTACTGCGTATGGATTAGGAGAATCTATAGTCGTTTAGTTTAGGTTTCTAGCTTTTCTAGTTTCCGAGAACGCTGCGTTCATACTAACGGACAGACGGACATGACTAAAAAGGACTCGGCTCGTCGTCCTGATCAAGAATATATATACTTTATGGGATTGGAGATGCTTCCTTCTGCCAGTTACATATATTTGCACAAAACCATTCAGGGTGTAATGGTTCAGGGTATACAAATTATTGCTCGCACTCGCTTATAATATTTACAGGCAAATTTTAGCATGCCGTCATTGATATTTCTCGCAAAATTTTCACAAAATAGGAAACTATATCTTTCAAATGTTGGTTGCAGCTGATCTGCGTTATTTTTGAAAGTGTGCATGTTAAATACCAGTTTTTCCCTATTTTGTTGCTTTAGAATATTTCAAATCGTCGTTGTCCCAGCATTAAGTTGCACTTGGACCAATAAGTGTGTTAAATTAAAAAAATAAATAAAAATGTAAATAAACAGTCTAAAAACTCCGTTGACACAGCGAGGCTCGAACTCGTATCTGATAGCACGCCAGGCAACACCCATACCACCCATCTACAGCAGAATTTTGATTGCCTCTGTCAAAATCTGAGCTTAAAAACACATATGCACAAACAATCGCTTTAGAATTCGAAAAAGAGCTTACGCATATGAATGTGCATATACATATGTATACATGTATGTATGTGTGTACACGCATGCAGAAAAAGTCTGCACTTGGCGCTTGCCACCACGTGGTTTGCCAATATAAAAATACATTTTCTTGAATAACTTCTGGGTTTCTGATTGTCTTTATTGTCCTGTAGTACATTACGTTGGAAAAATAACCAGTATTGCCAGTTAGTTTTTTTTTTTGTGTCTGATTTTTGACACTGCGGCCAATAACAAGTTTAAATGAATTGAGGTGTTGCTGATTTTAATTCACTGTAAAAAAAATCGAGACAGAGAGACATACAAATCGAACAGCTGACTTTGATTTGAGATTGTGCCGCAAAACGTAAATAAACATTCCAATGGTTTATTTTACTAATCAAAATTTAAATTTTATATGGAAAATGTCAAAATAAAGTTAAAAATTACGCATATCTCAGAAAGTACTACAGACTTACGATATGGATTGTACACAGATTTTAAAGTTCTTATTACGTCCTGAAAATTTCAACACGATTTTATTCTTAGTTTAGAAGCTATTTAAGAATTAACTTTCCATAGTGGGGGAAAAGCGCAGCTGCATGAGCATATCTCAGAAACTATAAGAGCCAGAGGATGCGCAGACGTTTTCTGCATGCGTGTGCATACATACATACATGCACATTCATATGCGTGAGCTCTTTTTCGAATTCTAAAGCGATTGTTTGTGCATGTGTGTTTCTAATCTCAAATTTGGACAGAGGCAATCAGAGGCAACCGGTGGTAGAGGTGTTGCCTGGCGCGCTAACAGACGCGAGTTCAAATCCCGCTCTGTCAACGTAGATTCGATTTTTTCCTAATGTTTATTTTTTTATTTATTTTTTTTTCACTTAACACACTTATTGGTTCAAATGCAAGTTAATGATGGGACATCAAAATATTCTGAAACTGCACAATGAGGAAAATTTGGTAGTTGGATGCACACTCTCAAAAAGCTTCCGCAGATCAACTGCAACCAATATTTTAAAGATATAGTTTCCTATTTTGCGAAAATTTTGAGAAATTTCACAATTACGGCATACTGAAATTTGCCTGCAAATATTATTTTTTATTATGTTTATTTATTTTCATTTTATTTTACTAAGTGCGGCTGTGATGTCATGTGTATGAATGCAGAGGGCCTAATTAAATGCATGTAACGACAGCTCGCCGCTGGGTTCAGGGTATCGCCCAGTCGGGCACTCCCGACTAGAGCCATCTTGTTATAAATAGGAATTGATCATGCTGCGTCACAAAATTTTATAGTATAAATTTTTGGGTCTGGAATGTGCTTTCGCCCCTAGATTGTAACCTCGCGTAGAGGTGTTTTTGTTTGATTTATATAGCACTTAATGAAACACAGAAGTTATTAAAGACAACGTTTGGTAAAGTTTTACAGATTTTACATGCCAATTGGTAGCAACCGCAAGCAAATTTTGTATGTAAGTGCACGCATACATCGATACATTTGCGTGTGGTCGAATTTTTCTTATAATTTATTTTACGTTTTTTATACCCTAAAACCATTGAAAATGGGTAAAAAGTATGATGGTTTTGTGCAAGTGTATGTAACAGGCAGAAGAAAGCATAAAGTATATGTCGGAGATATGGGTTAGTTAGTTACGTCGTGCAACGGTTCTTCAGTTGGTTTCATTTTTCTTCTAATATAATTGCTTAAAGCGCAGCGTGGCGCTAATTGCTCGTGTTGTCTCTTTGCCAATCATGCACCGACTGCTCTCACACCAGCTTCACGGCTCGTGCTTATTGTTCTCCTCAACTTCTTCTTTCTTTAACTCTGATTTCCTTTTAGACAACTACAATTGCGCCACAATCGACCGAGACGACTCTCTCGCTCTCAGACCTCGCTCTCAGCATGTATTAATTCCATGCCCTTGAAAATAGACAACTACCACATGTCTTCCAGTCTCTTCATTCTTTTCTTTATTCACCTACTTAACATTGCAATTCTAAGTCTCTGTGATGCTTAACATAACTTCTAGCACTAACATTAGATTAACATTTCCTTTTAAATTATTTAAATCTCTGACATATATATATTCTTGATCGAGCTGAGTCGATTAGCCATGTCCGTCTGTCCGTCCGTCCGCCTGTCCATCTGTATAAACGAAGCGATATCGGAAAATACAAAAGCTAGAAACCTAAATTTTTTGACTTTAGATTCTACTAAGCCATACGCAGTACAAGTTTATAGTATTTTTTTCGATATCTTGCTCTGTTTCATTATTACCGATAAAAATCGATTTTGCGACTTAGTTTTCTTAGCATATCTCGGATACTATAAGAGCTTGGGTTGGTTTAATATGTGCTCGTAAATGATACGCAGATTATGAATATTTCGGACATTGGATACCTCCCCCATTCGCCCCCCGTATAAAAAAAAACGCAAATAAAGATCTACATGCTTGCGCTTTGACTTGCACATAAATTTGGATGCTCTTATTAATCTCTACAATTTTTATAAGGTCATACTCTTAGTTTAGGAGTTATTCAGCAATTCATATTCCATAGTGGGACCAAGCGCAGCCGATGTGTAAAGGCTCCTTGCTGCGTGCGTTTGTGCGTGTGTGTGACTTTGTGAATGTGTATATGAATGCAAAGAGGTTTAAATGTATAAAACAGCTGGGCTCAGGTACCGCTGGGTTTAGGGTGTCTCCTAGTCAGACACAAAATGATCGATAACTTGCCCCATTTTCTAATTATCAGTGTTTCGGTTTTTAGACCCGTTTTATTGAGCATATATAAAAAACTTTAAGAGCTAGAGCCACCAAATTTAGTTTAATAAGTTCTCGTAAAGGAAACGCAGATCATAAATATTTGGGATTTTGTATACCTCCCCTTCTTGCCCTATTATACAAAAAAACGTTAATAAGGAAACTGTATTTGTATATTGGCTAAACCACGTGGTTGCCAGAGTCAAACGCAGGCTTTTTTGCATGAGTGTGCATACATACATACAGAAATACACTTTGCTTGTGCATGTGTGCCATTTTATTAGCTCAGATTTTGACAGAGACGGTTAAGTTGCTACTGTAGCTCGGTGGTAGAGGTGATGCCTGGCGGTCTAACACATTTATATGTCCAAGTTTGAAATACTGAGTGGGGAAAATTTTGTATTTAGCATGCAGTCTCAATAATCTTTTTCAAATATATAGTTTCCTATTTCGCGCAAATGTTGTGAGAAATTTCACAACTACGGCATACTAAAAGAATATATATTATAAATTGCCAAGTTTTCCTAAGTGCAGCTGTGGTGTCGAAGTCAAAACAACGGCACACATTCTTTAAGACGTGAAGTCGACTCTGAGCCAGTGCAACTTTTCTGGAAGTGAACATTTTGTAAGAGAGAGAAAGAATAAATAGATAAAAATGAGCTGCTTGCCACGTGCGTTTGTGTATATTTTTTTTGATTTATTCGATTATTTTATAATTAATAAGAAGTTTAAATAATTTACATATAATATAATTAAACTACTAGTTGATAGGAGAGTTTATGGTAAGAAGTCGATTAAATAGCTGCAGTGTGTAGTTTGTAGATAGTGCATTTTTGCCTGCGGTACAGCCGCAAAGCATTGCTTCGCAGGTACATGTGCGCTGCCCACGTTGCTACTGCGAGCTCTACAATGGTCGACGCTGCAAAGTCCCTGAATGCAACCCATTTGTCTGCAGTCTCTATCATTTTACCCACTAGGTTTGTCACTGAAATAGGTCCACCCATAGCTTCCACCAGATTTTCCCGGTTATGCTTGAAGCGATCGAAAATAAAGATGATGTGGTGGGCATCTGCAATCGTGCCGCACTCACACAAAGGGCATTCGTCGCTGTCGGCCATGTTTGGCCATGGCCAAACCGCTTTAAGAAGCGCCTAAAGCACCCGTGGCCGCAAGGGTTACGTGGTTACATTGCAATGTTGGGGATGAGCATATGGGCATCCTTTTGTCGAGCAGTCCCACCGCGTTTGCTATGCTCTGTGTCCTTGTGGTTGTGTGCCATGAGCGGCTTTCATTTCTGGCTCTGTAAATATCGACTGATTCTGCGATTAATTCGTGAATCGGGAACATACCTGCGATGACCAATGCTGCTTCTTCGGATACTTTTCGGAAGGCACAGCCCGTAGCGCACTTAGGTGGTAGATTGTGTTGATGCCGCTGCTGTAGCTAGGAACAGCCATTGCACTGGTCCAGATAGGAGAGGCATACATAATAACCGCTCTGTTGACGCTCAAGAGGAGGCGGTGTCGTTGTAGCTTTGTAGCGCTGCTCTTATGCGCGAGGTTGCAGGATTCTTCAGTCTTTTCCAGCTCTTTGCCAAC
Source organism: Drosophila colorata (assembly GCA_035041545.1). NCBI lineage: Eukaryota > Metazoa > Arthropoda > Insecta > Diptera > Drosophilidae > Drosophila > Drosophila colorata. Next base: position 461,203 of record JAWNLD010000657.1, on the reverse strand, counting down.
GACTACAAGGCTACGTCGTGGTAGACGGTTCAAGCCGCAGAATGCCATCAAACATCATATTTCAGAGGAGCGGTCCTAGAACTGAGCCTTGGGAAGATTGCTGTGATACGACACCACGGATGGCACCTGTACTCACCTCGTCTCCGCAGGGGTCACGAGGTGAGTACAGGTGCCATCCGTGGTGTCGTATCACAGCAATCTTCCTCTAAAATAGCTGCGTATAGTGACGTAGAATTTTGACAGCGCGTCGTTTAGTAAAACCAAACTGGCTAGGAGACAGGCCACCCTTGTTGGTGACCGCCGTTTCAAGTCTGTTGCAGATAAGCTTCTCCAGCACCTGAACTAAGGTGTCCGGCAGGCAGATTGGCCTGTATAATGTGGGATCAACAGGAGGCTTGCCTAGGATCAGCGTTTGAGTTTTCCATATTGAGGGGAAAATTCTCTACTTTAGGCACACGTTTTAGAGCTGTACGAACGTGGCAGGCTGCAGGGATATTGCTAGTTGCAGCTCTCGATTTGGGATTCCATTCGGGCCTGGTGCCTTGCCGGGTTTTAGACTCTTTGCGATCGTCAGTAACTAATTGACTGTGACCTCGTTGACATGATCTTTAGTAGCTGCTCTGTGCATCGATGGGAAGTCGTTTTTAACCTCCAACGTTCGGTCTATTTGGGAAGAGTGTATTTACGATCGATGTTATCTCGTTGGGCTCAGTAGGCTGTATTGGTTTTGCGGCGACAGTTTAGTAGGTATTTTCCCAAGGGTTATATTCGGCTGAGTCACATAGCTCCATAAAGTATTTTCGTTTGCTCTCCCGGATAGCAATTTTTTTAGTAGCCTTGCCATATGGTACTCTAGCTGCTTTTCGACGTAGCTAGGACTACCGCGGGCATGCTGGTATCTCCTTCTGGCCTGGATGCAGATTCGCCGGGCTTCAGCAATGCTTTCATTTCACCAATATGTACATGATACATGGTGATGTTTAAAAGTTCTGCGGAAAACCATGCTGTTTTCACAGGCAAATGCGTTCCCAAATGTGGCGAGCGATTGGATAACTTTTGTAAAGGCTGCTTGGTTAAAAGTGTCCGCGTGGTAAGCTTTCCGATGAAGTCTCCTAGTCGTTCTGGCAGCCAGGTTTGCTCCAATTGTTCACAGATTTGCAGCGTGGTCGCTTCCAGTGTATGCGTCGTAGGTTTCCCATATAGCTCCGATAGCAATAGATGAGCTGGCAAAAGTGAGGTCGATTATGTTTTGGGAGCCCGAATTGAGCAATGCAATGTCTAAAGATGCAAAGGCTTCAAGTAGGGCCCGACCTCTTGCATTAGTTGTTTGGCTACCCCATTTCACCTGCAATGCTTTCCGCCCCCTTCCGCCGTCTACTATCTCTTCTAGATAGCAGATATAAATCCGAACAATAAAGCCGAATTGTGCCCGCACGAACACATTAAACGACTTAGTGTTGGAGAGCAAAGTCGATGGGTCGCCACATACCCAGAGCGCAGCTTTACCGTCCGCATTCGAAGTCCAAGCTCTGGGGCAACTGGTCTCGCTGTGGTGGGGCTCACTGAGAACAGCTATATTGATGCGCCAGTCTGCTCTAGAAGTATTTGAGTACCTACACAGTGGTTAAGATTTCGTTGGAGTATTCTTAACATTTCATCTTGCGCACAGCCTCTCTGTACGCCGGGCACTTAAAGCTACATGCTGCGTGGTCCGTTGACTTTTCTCCTTTATGTACGCAAAGTCCGCAAGTCCAAGTCCAGGTTGGAGCAAATTCTAGCCACATCTCCGTTTCACCGCGTCTGATGCACGCGTCTCTTATATCCTCTCCGCCATGGCCGTTCGCCGCGATGAGCCCATAATCCTGGAACTCAAAGCAGCGTTTTGGTTGGTCTATTGCGCCCACCCATTCTATTCGGATCTTTGAAAGGCCAACCAGCGTCTTATGTGTATATGTGTGATTGTGTGTATGTGTGAATGAATGCAGAGGGGCTTAATTAAATTGTATATGACGACAGCTCGCCGCTGAGTTCAGGGTATTTCTTAGTCGGGTACTCTCGACTAGAGCCATCTTACTTGTTGTTGTTTATAATTTTGTACACATTTTCCACGATTCCGATATAATCACAATTTTTTTCGTTGAGCAAAAATTGTGCAGTGACTTGTCAGAATGAGTTCCAGGCTGCTTTATATCAGATGTCAAAATATCAAAAATTTCTAATTTTCCAATAGCTTTCGGGGCTTGGGGCCATCGAATACGCCTTCCTTAACTTTTGCCATTGAGAGAAGTGGGAAAACGGATTTTGGGTACTCTAGTGCTTCACCTTCCATATCGAATGCCTTTACAAAGTTTTTGATCAATACAAGCTTGATGTGCAATGGTGGCAATATTATGTCATCCACGTTCACAGAGGCTCAATTTGAACATTATGATTTCTCGTTTTATTTATGTGGGTTTCACAAATTGTTTATGTATTTAACGGGATTACAATAGAATTTAATTGTTAAAATAGTGTTCTTCAGTGAACTTAAACTTTTACTTATTGTTAAGGATTGCGACAATTCCTTGAGAACACATCTACTCTCGACAAACGTTTACAGACAACTTTTTAATAACTTTCGATGATTGACGATCTCCGCGTATTGATATCTTTTATGGTCAGTGTGACCAACTCGTACCAAGGCTACACTCCTTTCAGCATATTATACCATTCCCACATTCGGCCGTCCTGAACGTTTATTCGTCTCGAATAAATCCCATTTTTTCATGAATTCGGCTGACGTGGTTGTAACATTAGGGCCTTCTTGGTCACCTATTTCAGCTACACTATAACGACCATGATTTATTTTATTTGAAATCTTGTATGGACCATAAAACTTTGGTCTCAATTTCATTACCGTTCAATATTGGGTCCGTTTAACCGCTACCAAGTCTCCAATATTATAATTATTCTCAACTTTTCTTTTTTCGTTAACATTTTTCAGATTTTCTTGCTGAATTGCTTTTATATTTTCCTACGCTTTCTGCCTGATGGTATCTTGAGTATCTTCAATATCTATATCTTTTAACAATAACCTCAAATCATCATCTTTAGTTCTCATGTTAAGCCCTGTGAGTATTTGAAATGGCGTAAACTTTGTAGTACGCGGTGGCGAGTTATTTATAATTTGCTGTACTCTATCTACATACAAATACCAAATTTATGGTTTACTTTCGCACATATTTGAAATCATTGGGATGACAATCTTATGTATTCGTTCAACTTGACCGTTTCCCCTGCCTGTCGTTATGGGAAGTAATTGAGTCCCTTCACGCTCACAATATTTTTGGAATATATTAGATGTGAACGCTGTACCTCTATCAGTTACCAAACGTCTAGGATTCCCAAATGTGCATGCTTGCTTTTCTAACCTGATCACAACTTCCTCTGAGTCAGTTGATTTTGTTGGATATAACCAAACAAACTTAGAAAAAATATGGTTATATTTCTTTCTGGTGTTTGTTAGGGGTCCCGCATGGTCTAGATGAAATGTTCCGAGCGGTTCCTGGGCTTCATCTATTGGTGTCAATAGCCCTTTCCTCGGTGTCAATAGCCCTCGGTGTTTTCCAAATCTTTTTTAAATGCCTTAATCCAAGAATCCCTGTTTTGTGCTTCTCTGAGTCTGTATTTTGATGAATCTTCAAATAAACAACAAGATAAACGCCTTAGGGCATCCACGTGTCACACTTTGCTGCTAGCCATATGCTCCACTTGGAAACTGTACTCCCTCAAGAACATAGCCCAACGCACTACTTTTGCTGGTACCTCGTCGTTCTACATTGGCATTGCAAAAGCATTAGAGTCTATCACGATCTTAAAGTTGATGCCTAATAAAAACATGTGAACCTCAGTAATCGCGCAAGGATTAAACAATATAAATACTATCAGATGCTTCAAATGTTCAAAAACTAAAATGCCATTACCGTCCAGTTTAATGATTTTTCTTTCGCCCACATTGTTCTCCTTACGAAGTAGATCAGTTAAAGGTTTTGCCTCAATTGCACTAATCTTGTCCAACTCAAGACAATATTGTGTTATTTTCTACCCTTCTTCTTTGCAAAAACTGTTCTTTTTCCCATTTTATACGCAAGCCTGCCTTAGCCGCTAACACCAAATACTCATTCAGCACTACCAGACTTTCTTCCTCATGTCGTATTGGGATTACAATGTCGTCCATGTAGCCACAATTAACACCCTCATACCGCTCTGGTGAGTTGGATATACCAAATGGGTCATGCGTGTTTTCGTACTGGCCACCATGTGTAACGAATGCGGTATATTTCCTTGAACTTTCCTCAATAGGTACATGAAAAAACCCGTTCATGGAGTTCTGTTTTTTCCTAAGCATATTGTGCACATAATCTGCACACATTTCCTTTCTAAATTCAGCACCTATCCGCCTCTTAAGCAGATTTCATACCCGTACACCTGACAAACTTCCCACATACAGCTTAACGGCTCCTTCTAGCAGTTGTTTGCCATATATATACATTTTCAGACTCTGCACAGATTAACGTCTAGATGATTGCTTCCTGAAAAAGAAGATACTCTGTCTTGCACATCCCGTAGTGAAAATCTAAAAAACTTCTCTTGGCCTATTTCTTGACACATCTCACTCCTTTGGCCATTGATCATTATTTTCTTATTCTTATACCTAATCCACCTCAATATCGAAATGTTTCAACAATCTATCCTGCAACACACTTTTCCTCCCATTTGTATCTAATCCAAATTCGCGTAGCTCTTGTCCGAGCTCTGTTGCTTTAAGATCTAAAATTGTTCGCACATCCATACTTGACTTAAATTGTAAACTTATTCATACCAAGCTCTGGCCACGTCGGATGCTCTGAGGTTTCTTTTCAAATCGGGTGGTTGGTGTTCTGCTTGCCACCCACTCCCTCGCCGTAAAATTCAATCGGGTGTTTGGCGTTCTTCTTGCCAAATCACTCACTCGCAGTACAGCTTTATCTTCTACGTCACGCCACACGCTCAATGTACGCCGTTAATGAAATTCATCGCCGTTACTGTCTACGTATCTACATATCCACACATACTTCTACGCTCTACTGAAATTCGTCGCCGTCTTTCGTCTGTGTGCGTGTATTTCACGCCGATGCGCAATTGTATTTTACCCGTTAGGACCAAAAAACGTACGGCTGCCCTTGAATATTTTTTACCGTTGAAATTGTCTGGCCACTTCTACCTCTTTATATCACTTAAACAATTATCCTGTAAGCTTCTGATAATTGTATGTGCATTTTTTCTCCGCTTTTAGCACAGTTACAACTTTTAAGGTTAACGTATATATATGCGTTAACGCGCACCACTGACGACAAAAAATGTACAAAATTCGTTCCGTACGAGCCCCTAAAATTTGTGGGTTTCATAAATTTAACGGGATTACAATAGAATTTAATTGGTAAAATAGTGTTCTTCAGTGAACTTAAACTTTAACTTATTGTTAAGGCTTGCGACAATTCCTTGAAAACACATCTAATCCCGACAAACGTTTACAGACGACTTTTTAATAACTTTCGATGATTCACGATCTCCGCGTATCGATATCTTTTATGGTCAGTGTGACTAACTCGTACCAAGGCTACACTCCCTTCAGCATATTATGCTATTCCCACATTTATTTATTATACCGACAAAGCGAGTGTCAACGAAATTAAATCAGTAAAAAATGTATATAAATAAATATTAAAACCGAAAAGCTTAAACGAGTTATAAACTTGTCTTATAACATCACCGACTCGATGGGAGTAAATTATTTGCCAGTTCGGCCAGCTATGCCCCTAATCACCACTAATTATTGTCAGTGCCGTTATTAGAATCTGCCTACGTTAGTAGTACAGATACTAGACTAAAATATATACAAAATGTTTAGGAAAAGTGATAGAAACTATATTAATAATAATAATATTAATTAGTATTTGATATAAAGAAATAACGAGAGACAGATATGGAAAATCACTGACCCGACGGGTGTAGTTTTTTAGCCCGTCCGGCAAGCTACGCTCCTGCTCACAGCTGAAGTATCCTGAAAGTAAAGATTTTATTAGTGCAAAGTCTGATCCTGGTGGATTTTGTACTGCGGACACTAGATCCATGAGCAGTATTCCAGGATTGGGCATACAAGTGAAATGTAGAGAAGTTTCGTAGTGAAGGGATCGTTGAACTCCTTCGACCAACTTTAATAAATCCAAGTACACCCTTAGCCTCGTTAACAATAGTGGATATGTGAATATTGAAACTCACCTTTGAAACAAAGAGAAGTACAAGGTCTTATACAGTTAGTATACGTTGCAATGTCTGTTAATACTGTCAATTGTATAAACTGAGTTTCTAGCTTAGAACGACTAAAAGTCATAAACATGCACTTCGAACAATTAAGGTGCAACTGATTGGCCGGACACCAAAGTTGCTTAGAGTTCAGAACATCTTGTAAACGAGTGTGATGTCGGAAATCGGTGTACGAATAAATGAGTTTTACATCATCGGCATACATAAGAATGCGAGCATGTGATATTATAAATGGGAGGTCATTTATGAATAGAATATATGTCCAAGATGACTACCTTGCGGTACACCTTACTCAAAAGCCTCAGCAGTAAAAGTTCATGGTGTGCAGAGTCAAATGCTTTGCTGAAGTCGGTGAAAATTACATCATTTTGCTTTTTCGTCAGAAAATCATGATTTACCATTGAGGTAAATTCAAGCAAGTTGGTCGTAGTTGACCGACTCTTTACAAAACCTTGCTAAGCAGGGGATAGACGAAATTTTCAGAGATGCTGCAAAGTGGAAGTAATTATTTTTTCAAATAATTTAGGTTAGCAGACAGTTTTTCAATGCCCCTATAGTTTGTTATATCAGACCTACCACCTTTTTTGTGGTGAGGACTGATAAACGATTTTTTCCAAAGGTATGGAAATATATCAGATTCAAGGCTTAGGTTAAAAAGCTTTAATAATGGGGGAAGAAGGGAAGCAGTACACTCTTTCAGTTGACAACTAGGAATGTTGTCGGGCCCAGAAGAGTAAGAAGTTTTTAAAGATTTAATAGCGGAAAGAAGGAAGGTATGGGTAATGATAGATGCAAAAATTGTATTAGAAGGAACAAAGTGGTGAGGGTATGACATATTTATAAAGGAGACCGAGGAATAGGTTGACTGAAAGAAGTTAGCAAAAAGACCAGAAGCAGAAGAATCATTGGTCGCTTTTTCAATCTCTAGAAAAAATGAGGGAGGCAAACCAAGAAGATGTGTGCTTCGAATTTACAAAACTGTAAAATTGCTTAGGGACTTGAGCAAATTTGCTTTTGCAGCGGGCAATATAATTCTCATTATGATAATTATAAGTGAACTAATTTGACTTGGCTATATAATACTTCAACATTAGAGCCAGACTTTTAAAATATTTAGAATGTTTTTTAAGTTTGAGCGTAAACCAGGAAGGAATACAGCTATCTCAGACTGAGTTTAAGATTTTATAAAAAATGTAATTAGCATTATCGATTTCAACCGGTTGCATGAATAATTTTATTATTAACCAAGTCAAAGTTTCCTTTGCGAAAGCAAAAATAGGTATAATGGTTTTGTGCAAATGTATGTAACAGGCATAAGGAAGCATCTCCGACACCATAAAGTTTATATATTCTTGATCAGCACGACGAACTGAATAGCCATGTCCGGACGGGCAGACGTCTGTCCGTCTGTATGAACGCAGCGATTTCGGAAACTTTGTCGATATCTTGCTTCGTTTCATTGTGCTCGTAAAGGATACGGAGATTATAAATATTTCGGATTTTGGATACCTCCCCCCATTCGCCCCCCATATTAATAAAACGCAAATCAAATACTACAGACTTGCGCTTTGGTTTGTAAATAGATTTGGATGCTCCTATTAAACACCGAAAGTTTCATAGCGATCATACTCTTAGCTTAGAAGTTATTCAAGAATTTATTTTCCATAGTGGGGCCAAGCGCAGTCGATGTGTAAAGTGCACAGATTAGTTCGTGCGTTTGTGTGTGTGTGTATGTGTGACTTTGTGAATGTGTGTATGAATGCAAAGAGCTTTAGACGTATGTAACGATAGCTCGCCGCTGGGTTTAGGGTATCTCATAGTCGGGGACACCCGACTAGAGCCATCTTACTTGTTTTACCTTTGCAAAAGAAACAGTGCCACCTCTCGAGTTGGATGATAAGTATCCTCAGTGACCAATAGAGGGGATGACCTAAAGATATCAGCAATACAATTATCGTTGACAGCGACAAGATCAAGTGTTCTATTCAATTGACTAGAAATAAAATTGATCTGAAACAACGAGAGGTCAAGCATACCATTTAAAAAGTCATGATGGTGTAAGGTAATTTAAGAAATAATTTGAGAAAATATATTAAAATCACCCAACACAACAAATAAGCCATGATCATAAGTCATAATGCATGACAGATGCTGCATATTAACCTCAATATTAGATGAAGGGATGAAAGTTCCAACGGTAATGAGGTTTTAACTGCAATTAATACCCCAACACCTCGATGAGTTGGTCTATCCTGTCTATAAACAGTGACATAATTTGAAATCACTTCGCAGTCAGATATGGTAGAAATTAACCAAAATTCTGAAAAAGCGGTAATGTCAGATAGAATGAAGGTGCTAACCATAAAAAGATTTTTAAGTTTAAATATAAGGCCTCTGGCATTCTGGTATAGAATGTAAAAATGATTGGAATATGGATTAAATTCTCTAATGCACTGCTGCTTGATGCTTGCAAGGAGAAGACTAAGAGGGTGACAGGCGAAGGCTGATTTCTCTTCTTAGGCTCAAACTCCTGAACAATCATGTGAGCTGGCCAAAATTTTGGATCACAAATGATTATAAACACATCATGAGGGACATTAAGTTTAAAATATGAGCTAATTGTAGAAAGGGCAGCATGATTGCTGCTGCGTTGCGCGAGGTTTTGCCTCTGCGTACAGCTTTTCAGGGGAAACCAAAGGGGTGATCGGACAATCGCTTGGAAAGGCGATAACGACAGCATTGTGGAAACATCGAGTGTTGAGGCGTATACAAAACAGTTGGACAGATTTGGGGGGCAAGAGAGAGAGAACACTTAAAAATTGTTACTCTAACCGGCGATTAAGCAGAGACTAAAATGTATAAGAAACTGGATGCCCGAGTCAAAGTCACTCGAAAGCTGCTTAGCGACATTATTCAGTTTTAAGAATTGATTTCTCATTGAATTATACATTCCGGAGAAATCAATTTTAATAGCGCAAAGTGGGCATGACCAACGTAGTCCACCGCAGTCCTTTTTGACTATATCGGATAATTTATCGATATCACGCCCAGAGAGACATGCACATTTGCATGCATCATATTTGCGCACAACCAGCAATTAATAAATTTCAGTGGTGCAGAATTGTCAGCCAGCTTCACTGTGCAAGTTGTTTTTTTGATACTTATCGAATACAGGGGTGAAGCGAAATTTACTTTTGGTGCTAGCACAAAGCATACTGAAAACAGCACACGAAAAAAGAGCAAGCAAACGCTCAAACGAAAGAAGTTTTTACACAAACAATTCTTGTATGGAACAAAAGCAATAACCAAGAATTGCGTGAGCGTGATGCAAAAGAAAACATACACACAAACAATGCACAGAGAAGCGCTAAATATGTAAACAGATAACCAAAACAGACACTAACAACAACACTGCACTGACGCCGTGTTAGATAAATTGATTTAATAAATAAAGACTTACAATGCACAGCAGAAAGCACTTTGCACAGAAAAATTAAAGCTTTTTAAATAAAGTACAAAGTAAAATAAAATGCAAAATAAAAGGCAGTTAATTAATGCAACGATAAATACAAGTTTTGGAGCACAAAACCTAGCACGAAACGTAGCGTGGCCGAAATTGTTTACCTCTATATTTAAAGGAGGTTAGGAGGAGAATACCTCCCCACATTCGCCCCCCATATCAAAAAAACCCAAATCAAATACTACAGACTTATTAAGCACTGAAAATTTCATTATGATCATAATCTTAGTTTAGAAGTTATTCAAGAATTCATTTTCTATAGTGGGGCCAACCGCAGCCGATGTGTAAGGTGTGCAGCTTGCTTTTGTGTGTGTGAGGTTTAAAAGAGGTTTAAATGTATGTAACAGGTCGCTGCTAGGTTCAGGGTATCTCTTAGTCGGGCTAACCCGACTAGAGCCATCTTACTTTTTTAAAAAAATTTTTTTTATTTTACTAACTGTGGCTGTGTAGTCGTGTGTATGAGGGTGTAGAGGGGTTTAATTAAATGCATGTAACGACAAGCCGGCGCTGAGTTCGGGTTATCTCCTAGTCGGGCACTCCCGACTAGAGCCATCTTACTTGTTTTATTCTTAAGTTATCTTATTTTCGATCTTTGCTACGCCGCATGTGTCCGTTCACTTTTTCTTACGCATCGCTCAACCGCACGTATTTCTGCTTTACTTTCCCGATGGACGTCTTCCTACTTTAAACTACCGATCAAGATTTTGTAATACTCTCGTGCTCAGGCCCTCCAAAGCTCGCGATTCCGGATATTCCGGATATATAAACCGAGCGTAACCTCGTCGTAAAGAGCGGCGGTGAGGCGCGACTCTTTTCCTTGCTTAAGAATGCTAGCGAAAATCCCGTCGAGTCTGCGACTCTCGAATTAATGGCAAGCGATATCTCGGGAAAAAAGTTCGTCCTACGAACTTTGGTGGGGCTCGATAAATTACCCTACCATTTTCTTTACAGTCCTGTTGCTCCGCTCAGTTGGATCCTTTTGAGGGCAGTATGGGGCCGTATACTGCACCTGTACCCCTAACAACTTTAGGTAGGCTTGCTCCGTTGTCGCATACGAACATACGCGGGTCTCCAAACTTGCGCAACATTTTCCCTCTAAATGCTCTATGTAAGTGTGCAGCGGTGGCTCTCCCCAAGGAACTCTATTCACTTGGTAAACGCATTATAGAATACTGGAGGAAAGTATTTCCTTGTTTAGAGCAAGGCAGAGGGCTCATAAAGTACGCGCAGAGTACCGCCAGTGGTTCTGCTACCTGCCTGGTCAGCATTCGGCCAGCCTGTTTGAATTGTTCTACGTTGCATTTTTGACACGATTCACAGCTCGTATTTGGCGGCATTTATAAACATTCCCGCCCAATAGCACTGCTGAGCGAGTCTGGATATCGTTTTTCTTACCCAGTGATGGTCTGCCTTGGGCTCGTCATGACTCTCCAGTAAAACACTTTTCTGATAGTTGCTGAGGACACATAGTGTTCAAGGGATGTAATCTTTGTCTTCCGCTTTATGCCCCAAATGTCGATAGAGTTGACTATTTTCCATCCGAAAACTTCTCTGGATCTTGAGCGATGCGCACGAGCATGCTAGTGATCCACTTGCAAGGGGAGTGCTCCTGCACGCTGAGGTTCCCGCGGCGATAGTAGACGTTGAATTGGAATTGCTCCAAGTCGAGAGCCCACCTCGCAATTCGACCCGAAGGGCTTTCAATCCAATTCAACCACTTCAGAGCCATTTGGTCAGTGATCACGTGGAATCGATCGATCTCTTAATAGCATCTGAGTTTCGGGATCGACAAGACTATCGCCAAGCACTCCTTCTCTGTGGCCGAATAGTTAATCTCTGCTTTCAATAACTTCCGGCTCGCGCAAGCGATGATTCGTTCTTCGCCGTTGACCGAATGCGTCAGCACCGCTCCAAGTCTTTGATCACTGTCTGCAGCACAAGTTTTTCGGTAAACTTGGGACAAGCGACTACAGAAGCTGTCATTAAGACCTCTTTCAACCGATCTACCGGCGCCTGTTGCTCCTCCATTACGATCATTAATATTATTATTATTTGTAAGGGAGACTCACAACAGAGATTTATGAGGGAGAGCAGATCCCTTGTCGATGAATTTCTGATCTGTGCTGGAGTAACAAATTCTCTGCATCTCCCACGCCAAATAATGGCTGGGCCATCACATAAAATGTGTTTTGTTCTCTCGTCATCCTCTCTGCAGAGTCTACACTCTGTGTCAGAGGATAGGCACATTTTGTGGAGGTGATACTTGACTGTGTGGTGTCCCGTGAGATAGGACACTAAGCGACGTAGTTACGCCCTTGAAATTTTGAATTTTTGGTCTTTCTACCTATATGTGGGCTTTAGCTTGTCGTAACCCATGTCTCGTTGACCAGATAATTCCTCTCTCATTCTTTGACCATTCCTCTATCAACTCTTTGGCAGAAGTCCAGCTTAACCCACAAAAGAGTTCAGACCCAAGAAGGGGGCTTGCGGAACCGGCCCTAGCTAGTCCGTCCGCAACTTCGTTGCCGGAAATTCCGGAATGCCCAGGTACCCAACAAAGTGTGACCCGGTTTCGATGTGAGAGTTGCTGGAGACAATTCCAGCAATCCGCGATCACTCTCAGGTAATCCTCCTTGAGGAATGAGCTTGAATGGCTGCTTGGCTATCTGAAAAGATATTTAAGATTGGTCCTCTCATTCCCTTGTCATAGATATGTCTGGAGCAATACTCAATGGCGTGGATCTCAGATTGAAAAACACTGGTCCATGGACCCATTGCAATTGAGATTTTGGTGTTGGGTCCTAAAATCCCCGCACCAACCCTTTGATTAGTTTTTGATCCGTCTGTGTTCATGCATGAACGCATTACATTACATATCGCACCATATTGTACCAAGCTGCATGTAGCTGCAGCAACAGCTAACCCTTAAAATAGATAACGCACATGTGGTCGCTCAAGATTGTAAGGTGACCTACGCAAAGATATGTCATGTTAAGGGTAAGAAAAAGACCCTAACTAAACAATAGTTTAGTCTTAATTTAGATACTCTTAGTATATAAGGCCTAGGATTTGTAAGAATAAATCAGTATCTATTCAGAATTCAACTGAACATAATTGTTCAGTCTGTGAACCACTACAGGCTCATGCGATCCCTACAAGTTGCCATCATCCCACACCCTGCGTTCTGGAATAAGTGTCCTAAATTTCGCCCCGGAGAAAAGTACCGTGATCTTAAAATCCGTTCTGTCGCAGATCCCTAAGCCCGGAATAGTTTGTTCTAAACTAGCATGACCTATGTCTTCTACTAGCAACCCATTTGTGAGTTTAATCCTCAGAAGGCTCAAAAGAAGCTACCTTGTTTATGTGCAAATGCAGTGGATTCAGTCCTAAGACTGTCTCCAGTGCTGCAGTAAGACATGTACGCATGACACCCGTGAGGGCTAGCCATACGAGCTGCTGGACCTTTAGCCACCTCACCAGGGCAGCGTACGTGACATAACCATGACAGGCATAACCATCATACTGTACAGCCATCTGATGGCTTTGGAGTCTAAGCCCCACGTTTTACCGAAGAGCCGACGACATGCCCACTTGGCATGAGTACCTTTGGTCAACGTTTTGTCTAAATGCGACTTCCAGTTAAGACTCTTATCCAGGTGTACACCAAGATATTTGATTTCACTGGAGAGCGCGACGGGTGTCCCACCGATGAAGAGCTGTCCGACATCGATGCTGTACCGTTTCGTGAAGGGAATGATAATCGCCTTCTGTGGATATTAGGATATTGAGACCCACATCTGTGCACAATCTTAGGGCCGTGTTGAGTGCCGTTTGAATAAATTCGGTAATTGTTAAGCCGAACTTTCCCGAGACTCTTATTACCAGGTCATCTGCATACCCTATGATATCGATGCCTAGCTCCGATAGTTGCACCAGTAGTTCATCTATCACTAGGGACCAAAGAAGGGGAGACAGGACCCCGCCCTGTGGTCACCCTTTGACCGCTCGGATGTGGACAGTGGCGGCGTCCAGGGAAGATATAATGTCTGTGTGTATAAGCATTCTCTCTATTCAGGTAATAGAGAAGGAGTCAACCCCCCTAGATGACTGATAGCCAGTGTTGTCGAAGGCCCCTTCGACGTCTATAAAGGAGCACACAGAAATTTCCTTCGCCTCGAATGACTTTTCAATCTTACTGACTATCTGGTGAAGAGCGACCTCTGTCGATCTGCGTTTGATGTAGGCGAATGTGTATGGTGCAGGGGATTGGTATCTTGCAATCTGGACCGGATATCCAAGTCCAAGCAGGCGTTCTGCGGTCTTAAACAGAAAGGATGTAAGACTAATTGGTATATACGACTTAGGTTGATCCCAGGAACGGTACCCTTGCTTGGGAATAAAAACCACGTTTACCTCCCTCCAAGATAGCGGAATGTAACCCCCATGTGAAGCTCGCCCTAAGTAGGCCAATAAGTGGACTAAGTGGACTATCTTCTATGCTGTGTTGCAGCAGGGCCGGGAAAATGTGGTCGCCCCCGGGGGCTTTGAAGGGAGCGAATGATTTAATGGCCCACCTGACTTTGTCAGCGTCGAAGATAACTCCCGACAGACTGTAACCACGTGCATCATACAGGAATTTTCTGGATTCATAGCAGAACCAGGGAAATGCGCCTAAAGCAGTGGGTCTAGGGTTTCCCTTCGATCCTGTGTGCTGGTGATCTGAAAGAGTGGCCTCATAGGTAACCCGACAATTTTTGATGAAATCGGACAAAGAACTGCCAGCCAGAGTGAGGTCTGGTGCATCTTCCCTAATTGCGGTTATAACAGTGGGTTTGCACCCTCTATTTGATAAATCTAATTGACTACACAAAATATATTCAAGAAGGCACTCACCCTTTTTGTTGACATCTCTACCACCCCAGATAGTGTGCATATCTGCAATTTCCTTCGCTCCTTCTGCCGTAGCCATCTCAATGGTAGACGACAGAGAGCGAGAGGGAAATGCCTTACGCTTTTATCCAGAAGGATACCTGCGCGAGGAGCTCCACTCAATCGGTCATATAACAACTTACATGAGCCGCAACCTAGTTCTCGGATCTGGCCACCAATCAACCATGGTTCTTGAATCCCACGAGTGAACGGGAAGGGGAGTTCGCCCGCGGCATAGCCCGTATACCGCGGGAGGTCGAAAAATAAAACTGGAGGGCGACAGGTATCCAGAACGGTCGAGCACCCCCTCGGTCATGAATCCTTTGACATATGCTGTTCCACCTTGGATTGGGGTAAAATTCTGAAGAGTTGTCTTCTCTTTGCGCGACTACCATTAGTCAGCACCCTTGGCAGAGACATGACCATGCCAAGGATCTGTTTCCCCTCACGAGGGGAGTATAGTCGCACTTCTAACAGTGTGTGCAGATACAGCGCGTATTATTCAAGTCATAATTACACGTTAGTCCTCTTGCACACCAGTTAGCGGCACTTTCCACTTTAAAAAACCCCTTTCGGGCACCGTGAATGCCGTGAATGACTTGCTATCGGCGGCCATAGCGATGTCATATAAACCGTGATACTGAATATGCGTCCGGAACGAAGTGGGCATTAAGCTGCCGGTAAACCACATACATACGCTATTTGCCAGTCTTCTTCTTAACAAGGACAGTGGTCGCGCTGTGCGGGCTTCGAGACGGCTCAATGGCACCCGTACGGTTGAGCTCCTCCCCCTTGGCTGCGCAGCCTTCACTTATAAATGGCGTGGATCCATGGATAGCTCAGAACGGATTGTTAGAAACTTTCGGACTGTGTTATCAGATAATATTTCTCGGTTCGCAGTAAGTTTGGGACGGTGGTTTAAGTAGGCTGCGCGGTCCGCGAATACTCGAAACCTTGACGTCTCACACATTTATACTTCACAGCCATCTGTGTTATCTGGGATAAATTATAGAAGTCATGCCTCCCGATATACAGGTTATATTCGGGAGCGTCGGTCTCGTACACCCTGTTTAATTCCCTATCCGAATTATACCCCGCATGGTAAATCAATGCCCTTAGATCTATTAAGAAGTCCACGAATTCTCCTCCTTCCCGCTGACGCCTATTTCGGGTCTCGTCCTCTAACCTCTTAAAATAGTAGGGAGACAGAAAGAAATCCAAAAACCCCATCTTGAATTCTGCCCACCAATCATATCGTAACAGTCTCGTTATGAACCAAAGAGCGGCTTTGTCTGTTAAAATCTCGCTCATCGTTCGAGGTAGCCGGTCCAAGTCAATGTCGTACGTGATCGCGCGCTCCTCGATCGGTTCTAGGAAGTGTGCCCCAGTTCCTAACCTTTTCCGGGACGATAGGGTAGACGGAACAACGGCCCTCTTTCACGGGACTCACGCAACCTCGTTAATCTCAGGGTTCCCTGTAGGTTATCTAAATCTGTTGTCGGGACACTTAACCTGAAACACGGGTCCTCCAACGAACGTAATGTTCTCGGACGCGCACCGGGCTTCTACCCCGTCAACGCCGAGTCAGACTCGGACTTTGTTCGCCTCTCAGGTTCGTCTGTCATTCATCGCAGTTCGGCGGGTCAGGCGAATTGAGCTCCAAACTCGGCCAGGCGTGTCCATGTCTACGTGGTAAGCAGCCCCCTCGCCGAACTCGATGGCGATTGCCTTCAGTTCGTCTCAACGCCGCTGATGAATCCAGCGCGCACCCACCCCAGGGTTTTGACGGCTGAGTACAAATCCATCCCGAATTGTATATAATTGGCCCCTTGAATAGGCTTCTGCCTTTTGATCAGCTGATTTAGTCTCCTTGTTGTTTCATCCGTCTCCCCCTCACGAACGCTCGATCCACTTATTTGCGAAGCTTTCACGTTTATATTATTGACCAGTACAATATTTATTGGGATTATATTATTATTATCATTATTATGAGCCACTATTTTAATGTTATTTAAGAATGTATTTCGTGCTTAGATTTTCTCTAAATGGGTTTCATTTCACTTCATTTTAATCTGTTTTCTGTTTCTGTTCTTATTTAATTTTTGTATACATTTTTTTATTCACTTTAATTTAATTCGGTACACTTAAATTTACTCTAGCGCTTGGTGCTTGTCACCTCGTGGATAGCCAATATACAAATACATTTTCTTTAATTCTGTTTCTTAGCCGAGTTGGATGAATTTTACATTTACTGTACATTTATATATTGCCTATTACAGTCTATTAAACCAAATTTGGTGGCTCTGCCTCTTATAGTTCCTGAGATAAGCTCATGCAGCTGCGCTTGACCCCACTATGGAAAGTTAATTCGTAAATAGCTTCTAAGCTAATAATAGGATCGTTCTGAAATCTGATCTGCGTATGGTATATACGAATCTAAAAAGTCCAAGTTAAACTCTCTAGCCCTTGTAGTCTCTGAACCCGACGCGTTAATACAGACAGACAGACAGACGGAAGTACATACGTACTTATATGCACATTCATATGCGTGAGCTCTTTTTCGAATTATAAAGCTATTGGTTGTGCATATGCGTTTCTAATCTCAGATTTGGACAGAGGCAATCAAAATACTGCTGTAGCTCGGTGGTAGAGGTGTTGCCTGGCGCGCTAGCAGACGCGATTTCAAATCCCGCTGTGTCAACGTAGAATAGATATTTTCCTAATGTGTTCAAGTGCAAGTTAATGCTGGGACATCGAAATATTTTGAAGTTACACAATGGAGCACATTTGGTATTTGGCATGCACACTCTCAAAAAGCTTTCGCAGATCAACAGCAACCAACAGTTGAAAGATATAGTTTCATATTTTGTGAAAATTTTGCGAATAATTTCACTAAAATTTACCTGCAAATATTAAAAACAAGCGCGCAGTGCGAGTTTTAATTTGTATTATTTATATAAATTGTATATTATATTATATGAGCTCGTCGTCCTGATCTAGAATATATATACTTGATGGGGTCGTATAGAGTATATATACTTTATGCTTTCTTCTGCCTTTTACATACATTTCTACAAAACTTCATACCCTCTTTACCCATTTTCAATGGGTTCAGGGTAAAAAAAAAAACAAAATAAATGCTAAGAAAAATTTGACTACACGCAAATGTATCGATGTATGCGTGCACTTACATACAAAATTTGCTTGCAGTTGCTGCCAATTGGCATGTAAAATCTGTAAAACTTTGCCAACCGTTGTTTTTAAAAACTTCTATGTTTCTTTAACGATCTTGATCTCGATCTAGGGGTAAAAGCGCATTCCAAACCCCAAATTTCTAATATCAAATTTTGTGACGAAGGATGTTCAATTAAATATATGATCACTTCCAAATTATAACAAGATGGCTCTAGTTGGAACTGCCCGGAGATACCCTGAACACAGCGGTGAGCTGTCGTTACATGCATTTAATTAAGCCGCCTGAATTCATACACACGACACTACTGCCGCACTTAGTACAACAAAGTAAAAATAATAAAAATTAATGTTTGCAGGCAAATTTTAGTATGCCGTAGTTGTGAAATTGCTCGCAAAATTTTCACAAAATAGAAACTATTCTTTCAACTGTTGATTGCAATTGATCTGCGAAAGCTTTTTGAGAGTGTGTATCCAATACCAATTTTTCTCCATTTTGCTGCTTCAGAATATTTCGATGACCCAGTGTTAACTTGCACTTAAGCCAATAAGTGTGTTAAGGGAAAAAATCTAATCCACGTTGACACAGCGGGATTTTAACTTGCGTCTGTTAGCGCGCCAGGCAACATCTCTACCACGATCTACAGCAGTATTTTGATTGCCTCCGTCCAAATTTGAGATTAGAAACACACATGTACAAACAATCGCTTAAGAATTCCAAAAAGAGCTCCTGCATATGAATGTGCACATAAGTGCATGTGTATGTGTGCACACACATGCAGAAAACGTCTGCGCTTGGCGCTTGCCACCACGTTGTTTGCAAATATACAAATACATTTTCTTCAATAACTTCAGTGTTTCTGAAACCAATTTGGATGAAATTTTCAAAACGCAATAAGAGCGTTAAAATTTGTGTACAAACTAAAGCACAAGTCTGTAGTACTTGATTTTCGGATATTTTAATTTTTTTGATATGGGGCGAATGGGAGAAGGTATTCAAAATCAAAAATATTCATTATCTCCATTACTCATTATCCTCCGTCGGTTGGCGTCGTCCGTGCCGCAATTTCCTTCGCTCCTGCTGCCGTAGAAACTTCAATGGTTGACGAAACTAGGTCCCTGGGGATAGAGTTTGCTAGAGGGAAGTGTCTTAAGCTTTTATTCAGAAGGATAGCTGCCCGAGGCGCTCCACTTAATCTGTCATGTAACAACTTACATGGGCCGCAACTTAATCCTCGGATCCGGCCACCAATTAACCAAGGTTCTTGGAGAAGAGCCAGTTTGATGTTTTGCTCGGCGAATATCCTGCACATGGTGGCCGACGCTCCTCTAGCGTGGTGCAGGTTCGCCTGAAGCACCTTTGTTGTGCTCATTTCTCCTTCGCGGAGTGTTGGACAAGGCAACCGCTTTTGCAGGTCCAAGTCAATGTCGTACGTGATCGCGCGCTCCTCGATCGGTTCCAGGAAGTCTGCCCCAGTTCCTAACCTTTTCCGGGACGATAGGGTAGCTCCTCATTTCTATACGGGGCCGCGGGACGGAACAACGGCCCTCTTTCCCGGGACTCACGCAACCTAGTCTAATCTCATGGACACCATTATTCCCCTCGGGTCCCTGTAGGTTATCTAAATCTGTTGTCGGGACACTTAGCCTGAAAGACGGGTCCTCCAACGAACGTAATGTGCTCGAACGCGCACCGGGCTTCTAGTCCGTCAATTCCGAGTCAGACTCGGACTTTGTTCGCCTCTCAGGTTCGTCTGTCATTGATCGCAGTTCGGCGGGTCAGGCGAATTGAGCTCCACACTTGGCCAGGCGTGTCCATGTCTGCGTGGTAAGCAGCCTCTGACCGAACTCGATGGCGATTGCCTTCAGTTCGTCTGTGAAATTTGTGTTATGAAATCGCTCGCAAAATGTTCACAAAATAGAAAACTATATCTTTCAAATGTTGGTTGCATTTGCTGCTGGACCTTTGGCCACCTCACCAGGGCAGCGTACGTGACATAACCATGACAGGCATAACCATCATACTGTACAGCCATCTGATGGCTTTGGAGTCTAAGCCCCACGTTTTACCGAAGAGCCGACGACATGCCCACTTGGCATGAGTACCTTTGGTCAACGTTTTGTCTAAATGCGACTTCCAGTTAAGACTCTTATCCAGGTGTACACCAAGATATTTGATTTCACTGGAGAGCGCGACGGGTGTCCCACCGATGTAGAGCTGTCCGACATCGATGCTGTACCGTTTCGTGAAGGGAATGATAATCGCCTTCTGTGGATATTAGGATATTGAGACCCACATCTGTGCACAATCTTAGGGCCGTGTTGAGTGCCGTTTGAATAAATTCGGTAATTGTTAAGCCGAACTTTCCCGAGACTCTTATTACCAGGTCATCTGCATACCCTATGATATCGATGCCTAGCTCCGATAGTTGCACCAGTAGTTCATCTATCACTAGGGACCAAAGAAGGGGAGACAGGACCCCGCCCTGTGGTCACCCTTTGACCGCTCGGATGTGGACAGTGGCGGCGTCCAGGGAAGATATAATGTCTGTGTGTATAAGCATTCTCTCTATTCAGGTAATAGAGAAGGAGTCAACCCCCCTAGATGCTAACGCCCTGGTTATTGACTGATAGCCAGTGTTGTCGAAGGCCCCTTTGACGTCTATAAAGGAGCACACAGAAATTTCCTTCGCCTCGAATGACTTTTCAATCTTACTGACTATCTGGTGAAGAGCGACCTCTGTCGATCTGCGTTTGATGTAGGCGAATGTGTATGGTGCAGGGGATTGGTATCTTGCAATCTGGACCGGATATCCAAGTCCAACAGGCGTTCTGCGGTCTTAAGCAGAAAGGATGTAAGACTAATTGGTATATACGACTTAGGTTGATCCCAGGAACGGTACCCTTGCTTGGGAATAAAAACCACGTTTACCTCCCTCCAAGATAGCGGAATGTAACCCCCATGTGAAGCTCGCCCTAAGTAGGCCAATAAGTGGACTAAGTGGACTATCTTCTATGCTGTGTTGCAGCAGCGCCGGGAAAATGTGGTCGCCCCCGGGGGCTTTGAAGGGAGCGAATGATTTAATGGCCCACCTGACTTTGTCAGCGTCGAAGATAACTCCCGACAGACTGTAACCACGTGCATCATACAGGAATTTTCTGGATTCATAGCAGAACCAGGGAAATGCGCCTAAAGCAGTGGGTCTAGGGTTTCCCTTCGATCCTGTGTGCTGGTGATCTGAAAGAGTGGCCTCATAGGTAACCCGACAATTTTTGATGAAATCGGACAAAGAACTGCCAGCCAGAGTGAGGTCTGGTGCATCTTCCCTAATTGCGGTTATAACAGTGGGTTTGCACCCTCTATTTGATAAATCTAATTGACTACACAAAATATATTCAAGAAGGCACTCACCCTTTTTGTTGACATCTCTACCACCCCAGATAGTGTGCATATCTGCAATTTCCTTCGCTCCTTCTGCCGTAGCCATCTCAATGGTAGACGACAGAGAGCGAGAGGGAAATGCCTTACGCTTTTATCCAGAAGGATACCTGCGCGAGGAGCTCCACTCAATCGGTCATATAACAACTTACATGAGCCGCAACCTAGTTCTCGGATCTGGCCACCAATCAACCATGGTTCTTGAATCCCACGAGTGAACGGGAAGGGGAGTTCGCCTGCGGCATAGCCCGTATACCGCGGGAGGTCGAAAAATAAAACTGGAGGGCGACAGGTATCCAGAACGGTCGAGCACCCCCTCGGTCATGAATCCTTTGACATATGCTGTTCCACCTTGCGCTGTGCGGGCTTCGAGACGGCTCAATGGCACCCGTACGGTTGAGCTCCTCCCCCTTGGCTGCGCAGCCTTCACTTATAAATGGCGTGGATCCATGGATAGCTCAGAACGGATTGTTAGAAACTTTCGGACTGTGTTATCAGATAATATTTCTCGGTTCGCAGTAAGTTTGGGACGGTGGTTTAAGTAGGCTGCGCGGTCCGCGAATACTCGAAACCTTGACGTCTCACACATTTATACTTCACAGCCATCTGTGTTATCTGGGATAAATTATAGAAGTCATGCCTCCCGATATACAGGTTATATTCGGGAGCGTCGTTCTCGGACACCCTGTTTAATTCCCTATCCGAATTATACCCCGCATGGTAAATCAATGCCCTTTGATCTATTAAGAAGTCCACGAATTCTCCTCCTTCCCGCTGACGCCTATTTCGGGTCTCGTCCTCTAACCTCTTAAAATAGTAGGGAGACAGAAAGAAATCCAAAAACCCCATCTTGAATTCTGCCCACCAATCATATCGTAACAGACTCGTTATGAACCAAAGAGCGGCTTTGTCTGTTAAAATCTCGCTCATCGTTCGAGGTAGCCGGTCCAAGTCAATGTCGTACGTGATCGCGCGCTCCTCGATCGGTTCTAGGAAGTGTGCCCCAGTTCCTAACCTTTTCCGGGACGATAGGGTAGACGGAACAACGGCCCTCTTTCACGGGACTCACGCAACCTCGTTAATCTCAGGGTTCCCTGTAGGTTATCTAAATCTATTGTCGGGACACTTAACCTGAAACACGGGTCCTCCAACGAACGTAATGTTCTCGGACGCGCACCGGGCTTCTACCCCGTCAACGCCGAGTCAGACTCGGACTTTGTTCGCCTCTCAGGTTCGTCTGTCATTCATCGCAGTTCGGCGGGTCAGGCGAATTGAGCTCCAAACTCGGCCAGGCGTGTCCATGTCT
The DNA here is from genome assembly GCA_035041545.1 of Drosophila colorata. Lineage (NCBI taxonomy): Eukaryota > Metazoa > Arthropoda > Insecta > Diptera > Drosophilidae > Drosophila > Drosophila colorata. Next base: position 438,472 of record JAWNLD010000657.1, on the reverse strand, counting down.
ACGTGGTAAGCAGCCCCCTCGCCGAACTCGATGGCGATTGCCTTCAGTTCGTCTCAACGCCGCTGATGAATCCAGCGCGCACCCACCCCAGGGTTTTGACGGCTGAGTACAAATCCATCCCGAATTGTATATAATTGGCCCCTTGAATAGGCTTCTGCCTTTTGATCAGCTGATTTAGTCTCCTTGTTGTTTCATCCGTCTCCCCCTCACGAACGCTCGATCCACTTATTTGCGAAGCTTTCACGTTTATATTATTGACCAGTACAATATTTATTGGGATTATATTATTATTATCATTATTATGAGCCACTATTTTAATGTTATTTAAGAATGTATTTCGTGTTTAGATTTTCTCTAAATGGGTTTCATTTCACTTCATTTTAATCTGTTTTCTGTTTCTGTTCTTATTTAATTTTTGTATACATTTTTTTATTCACTTTAATTTAATTCGGTACACTTAAATTTACTCTAGCGCTTGGTGCTTGTCACCTCGTGGATAGCCAATATACAAATACATTTTCTTTAATTCTGTTTCTTAGCCGAGTTGGATGAATTTTACATTTACTGTACATTTATATATTGCCTATTACAGTCTATTAAACCAAATTTTGTGGCTCTGCCTCTTATAGTTCCTGAGATAAGCTCATGCAGCTGCGCTTGACCCCACTATGGAAAGTTAATTCGTAAATAGCTTCTAAGCTAATAATAGGATCGTTCTGAAATCTGATCTGCGTATGGTATATACGAATCAAAAGTCAAGTTAAACGAATCTAAAAAGTCCAAGTTAAACTCTCTAGCCCTTGTAGTCTCTGAACCCGACGCGTTAATACAGACAGACGGACAGACGGAAGTACATACGTACTTATATGCACATTCATATGCGTGAGCTCTTTTTCGAATTATAAAGCTTGTGCATATGCGTTTCTAATCTCAGATTTGGACAGAGGCAATCAAAATACTGCTGTAGCTCGGTGGTAGAGGTGTTGCCTGGCGCGCTAGCAGACGCGATTTCAAATCCCGCTGTGTCAACGTAGAATAGATATTTTCCTAATGTGTTCAAGTGCAAGTTAATGCTGGGACATCGAAATATTTTGAAGTTACACAATGGGGCACATTTGGTATTTGGCATGCACACTCTCAAAAAGCTTTCGCAGATCAACAGCAACCAACAGTTGAAAGATATAGTTTCATATTTTGTGAAAATTTTGCGAATAATTTCACTAAAATTTACCTGCAAATATTAAAAACAAGCGCGCAGTGCGAGTTTTAATTTGTATTATTTATATAAATTGTATATTATATTATATGAGCTCGTCGTCCTGATCTAGAATATATATACTTGATGGGGTCGTATAGAGTATATATACTTTATGCTTTCTTCTGCCTTTTACATACATTTCTACAAAACTTCATACCCTCTTTACCCATTTTCAATGGGTTCAGGGTAAAAAAAAAACAAAATAAATGCTAAGAAAAATTTGACTACACGCAAATGTATCGATGTATGCGTGCACTTACATACAAAATTTGCTTGCAGTTGCTGCCAATTGGCATGTAAAATCTGTAAAACTTTGCCAACCGTTGTTTTTAAAAACTTCTATGTTTCTTTAACGATCTTGATCTCGATCTAGGGGTAAAAGCGCATTCCAAACCCCAAATTTCTAATATCAAATTTTGTGACGAAGGATGTTCAATTAAATATATGATCACTTCCAAATTATAACAAGATGGCTCTAGTTGGAACTGCCCGGAGATACCCTGAACACAGCGGTGAGCTGTCGTTACATGCATTTAATTAAGCCGCCTGAATTCATACACACGACACTACTGCCGCACTTAGTACAACAAAGTAAAAATAATAAAAATTAATGTTTGCAGGCAAATTTTAGTATGCCGTAGTTGTGAAATTGCTCGCAAAATTTTCACAAAATAGGAAACTATATCTTTCAACTGTTGATTGCAATTGATCTGCGAAAGCTTTTTGAGAGTGTGTATCCAATACCAATTTTTCTCCATTTTGCTGCTTCAGAATATTTCGATGACCCAGTGTTAACTTGCACTTAAGCCAATAAGTGTGTTAAGGGAAAAAATCTAATCCACGTTGACACAGCGGGATTTTAACTTGCGTCTGTTAGCGCGCCAGGCAACATCTCTACCACGATCTACAGCAGTATTTTGATTGCCTCTGTCCAAATTTGAGATTAGAAACACACATGTACAAACAATCGCTTAAGAATGCACAGAGCTCCTGCATATGAATGTGCACATAAGTGCATGTGCATGTGTGCACACACATGCAGAAAACGTCTGCGCTTGGCGCTTGCCACCACGTTGTTTGCAAATATACAAATACATTTTCTTCAATAACTTCAGTGTTTCTGAAACCAATTTGGATGAAATTTTCAAAACGCAATAAGAGCGTTAAAATTTGTGCACAAACTAAAGCACAAGTCTGTAGTACTTGATTTTCGGATATTTTAATTTTTTTGATATGGGGCGAATGGGAGAAGGTATTCAAAATCAAAAATATTCATTATCTGCGTATCGTTTACGGGAACATACTAAAAGAAATTTAGTGGCTCTAGCTCTTATAGTTTATGCGATATGCACAAAAAGCCGGGTCAAAAAACCGATAAACGCTGATTATAAGAAAACGGGGTAAGTTATCGATCATTTGAAATAAACTTGATCTGCTATATGGTATATACGAATCTAAAAAGTCCAAGCTCAATGATTAGCTGTTTGTTCAGAAGTCGATGAACCTCCGTCGGTTGGCGTCGTCCGTGCCGCAATTTCCTTCGCTCCTGCTGCCGTAGAAACTTCAATGGTTGACGAAACTAGGTCCCTGGGGATAGAGTTTGCTAGAGGGAAGTGTCTTAAGCTTTTATCCAGAAGGATAGCTGCCCGAGGCGCTCCACTTAATCTGTCATGTAACAACTTACATGGGCCTCAACTTAATCCTCGGATCCGGCCACCAATTAACCAAGGTTCTTGGAGAAGAGCCAGTTTGATGTTTTGCAGGTTCGCCTGAAGCACCTTTGTTGTGCTCATTTCTCCTTCGCGGAGTGTTGGACAAGGCAACCGCTTTTGCAGGTCCAAGTCAATGTCGGTAGGTTATCTAAATCTGTTGTCGGGACACTTAGCCTAAAAGACGGGTCCTCCAACGAACGTAATGTGCTCGGACGCGCACCGGGCTTCTAGTCCGTCAATTCCGAGTCAGACTCGGACTTTGTTCGCCTCTCAGGTTCGTCTGTCATTGATCGCAGTTCGGCGGGTCAGGCGAATTGAGCTCCACACTTGGTCAGGCGTGTCCATGTCTGCGTGGTAAGCAGCCTCTGGCCGAACTCGATAGCGATTGCCTTCAGTTCGTCTGTGAAATTTGTGTTATGAAATCGCTCGCAAAATGTTCACAAAATAGGAAACTATATCTTTCAAATGTTGGTTGCATTTGCTGCTGGACCTTTGGCCACCTCACCAGGGCAGCGTACTCGACATAACCATGACAGGCATAACCATCATACTGTACAGCCATCTGATGGCTTTGGAGTCTAAGCCCCACGTTTTACCGAAGAGCCGACGACATGCCCACTGGGCATGAGTACCTTTGGTCAACGTTTTGTCTAAATGCGACTTCCAGTTAAGACTCTTATCCAGGTGTACACCAAGATATTTGATTTCACTGGAGAGCGCGATGGGTGTCCCACCGATGTAGAGCTGTCCGACATCGATGCTGTACCGTTTCGTGAAGGGAATGATAATCGCCTTCTGTGGATATTAGGATATTGAGACCCACATCTGTGCACAATCTTAGGGCCGTGTTGAATAAATTCGTTAATTGTTAAGCCGAACTTTCCCGAGACTCTTATTACCAGGTCATCTGCATACCCTATGATATCGATGCCTAGCTCCGATAGTTGCACCAGTAGTTCATCTATCACTAGGGACCAAAGAAGGGGAGACAGGACCCCGCCCTGTGGTCACCCTTTGACCGCTCGGATGTGGACAGTGGCGGCGTCCAGGGAAGATATAATGTCTGTGTGTATAAGCATTCTCTCTATTCAGGTAATAGAGAAGGAGTCAACCCCCCTAGATGCTAACGCCCTGGTTATTGACTGATAGCCAGTGTTGTCGAAGGCCCCTTTGACGTCTATAAAGGAGCACACAGAAATTTCCTTCGCCTCGAATGACTTTTCAATCTTACTGACTATCTGGTGAAGAGCGACCTCTGTCGATCTGCGTTTGATGTAGGCGAATGTGTATGGTGCAGGGGATTGGTATCTTGCAATCTGGACCGGATATCCAAGTCCAACAGGCGTTCTGCGGTCTTAAGCAGAAAGGATGTAAGACTAATTGGTATATACGACTTAGGTTGATCCCAGGAACGGCACCCTTGCTTGGGAATAAAAACCACGTTTACCTCCCTCCAAGATAGCGGAATGTAACCCCCATGTGAAGCTCGCCCTAAGTAGGCCAATAAGTGGACTAAGTGGACTATCTTCTATGCTGTGTTGCAGCAGGGCCGGGAAAATGTGGTCGCCCCCGGGGGCTTTGAAGGGAGCAAATGATTAAATGGCCCACCTGACTTTGTCAGCGTCGAAGATAACTCCCGACAGACTGTAACCACGTGCATCATACAGGAATTTTCTGGATTCATAGCAGAACCAGGGAAATGCGCCTAAAGCAGTGGGTCTAGGGTTTCCCTTCGATCCTGTGTGCTGGTGATCTGAAAGAGTGGCCTCATAGGTAACCCGACAATTTTTGATGAAATCGGACAAAGAACTGCCAGCCAGAGTGAGGTCTGGTGCATCTTCCCTAATTGCGGTTATAACAGTGGGTTTGCACCCTCTATTTGATAAATCTAATTGACTACACAAAATATATTCAAGAAAGCACTCACCCTTTTTGTTGACATCTCTACCACCCCAGATAGTGTGATAAGCGATGTCGTCATAGCCAATGACTAGCTGTTTGTTCAGAAGTCGATGAGCCGTTGAACCTCCGTCGGTGGTACGTCGTCGGTGCCGCCAGGGAAATATGCAGACGCCACTGCAATTTCCTTCGCTCCTTCTGCCGTAGCCATCTCAATGGTAGACGACAGAGAGCGAGAGGGAAATGCCTTACGCTTTTATCCAGAAGGATACCTGCGCGAGGAGCTCCACTCAATCGGTCATATAACAACTTACATGAGCCGCAACCTAGTTCTCGGATCTGGCCACCAATCAACCATGGTTCTTGAATCCCACGAGTGAACGGGAAGGGGAGTTCGCCCGCGGCATAGCCCGTATACCGCGGGAGGTCGAAAAATAAAACTGGAGGGCGACAGGTATCCAGAACGGTCGAGCACCCCCTCGGTCATGAATCCTTTGACATATGCTGTTCCACCTTGGATTGGGGTAAAATTCTGAAGAGTTGTCTTCTCTTTGCGCGACTACCATTAGTCAGCACCCTTGGCAGAGACATGACCATGCCAAGGATCTGTTTCCTCTCACGAGGGGAGTATAGTCGCACTTCTAACAGTGTGTGCAGATACAGCGCGTATTATTCAAGTCATAATTACACGTTAGTCCTCTTGCACACCAGTTAGCGGCACTTTCCACTTTAAAAAACCCCTTTCGGGCACCGTGAATGCCGTGAATGACTTGCTATCGGCGGCCATAGCGATGTCATATAAACCGTGATACTGAATATGCGTCCGGAACGAAGTGGGCATTAAGCTGCCGGTAAACCACATACATACGCTATTTGCCAGTCTTCTTCTTAACAAGGACAGTGGTCGCGCTGTGCGGGCTTCCAGACGGCTCAATGGCACCCGTACGGTTGAGCTCCTCCCCCTTGGCTGCGCAGCCTTCACTTATAAATGGCGTGGATCCATGGATAGCTCAGAACGGATTGTTAGAAACTTTCGGACTGTGTTATCAGATAATATTTCTCGGTTCGCAGTAAGTTTGGGACGGTGGTTTAAGTAGGCTGCGCGGTCCGCGAATACTCGAAACCTTGACGTCTCACACATTTATACTTCACAGCCATCTGTGTTATCTGGGATAAATTATAGAAGTCATGCCTCCCGATATACAGGTTATATTCGGGAGCGTCGTTCTCGGACACCCTGTTTAATTCCCTATCCGAATTATACCCCGCATGGTAAATCAATGCCCTTTGATCTATTAAGAAGTCCACGAATTCTCCTCCTTCCCGCTGACGCCTATTTCGGGTCTCGTCCTCTAACCTCTTAAAATAGTAGGGAGACAGAAAGAAATCCAAAAACCCCATCTTGAATTCTGCCCACCAATCATATCGTAACAGACTCGTTATGAACCAAAGAGCGGCTTTGTCTGTTAAAATCTCGCTCATCGTTCGAGGTAGCCGGTCCAAGTCAATGTCGTACGTGATCGCGCGCTCCTCGATCGGTTCTAGGAAGTGTGCCCCAGTTCCTAACCTTTTCCGGGACGATAGGGTAGACGGAACAACGGCCCTCTTTCACGGGACTCACGCAACCTCGTTAATCTCAGGGTTCCCTGTAGGTTATCTAAATCTATTGTCGGGACACTTAACCTGAAACACGGGTCCTCCAACGAACGTAATGTTCTCGGACGCGCACCGGGCTTCTACCCCGTCAACGCCGAGTCAGACTCGGACTTTGTTCGCCTCTCAGGTTCGTCTGTCATTCATCGCAGTTCGGCGGGTCAGGCGAATTGAGCTCCAAACTCGGCCAGGCGTGTCCATGTCTACGTGGTAAGCAGCCCCCTCGCCGAACTCGATGGCGATTGCCTTCAGTTCGTCTCAACGCCGCTGATGAATCCAGCGCGCACCCACCCCAGGGTTTTGATGGCTGAGTACAAATCCATCCCGAATTGTATATAATTGGCCCCTTGAATAGGCTTCTGCCTTTTGATCAGCTGATTTAGTCTCCTTGTTGTTTCATCCGTCTCCCCCTCACGAACGCTCGATCCACTTATTTGCGAAGCTTTCACGTTTATATTATTGACCAGTACAATATTTATTGGGATTATATTATTATTATCATTATTATGAGCCACTATTTTAATGTTATTTAAGAATGTATTTCGTGTTTAGATTTTCTCTAAATGGGTTTCATTTCACTTCATTTTAATCTGTTTTCTGTTTCTGTTCTTATTTAATTTTTGTATACATTTTTTTATTCACTTTAATTTAATTCGGTACACTTAAATTTACTCTAGCGCTTGGTGCTTGTCACCTCGTGGATAGCCAATATACAAATACATTTTCTTTAATTCTGTTTCTTAGCCGAGTTGGATGAATTTTACATTTACTGTACATTTATATATTGCCTATTACAGTCTATTAAACCAAATTTTGTGGCTCTGCCTCTTATAGTTCCTGAGATAAGCTCATGCAGCTGCGCTTGACCCCACTATGGAAAGTTAATTCGTAAATAGCTTCTAAGCTAATAATAGGATCGTTCTGAAATCTGATCTGCGTATGGTATATACGAATCTAAAAAGTCCAAGTTAAACGAATCTAAAAAGTCCAAGTTAAACTCTCTAGCCCTTTTAGTCTCTGAACCCGACGCGTTAATACAGACAGACGGACAGACGGAAGTACATACGTACTTATATGCACATTCATATGCGTGAGCTCTTTTTCGAATTATAAAGCTTGTGCATATGCGTTTCTAATCTCAGATTTGGACAGAGGCAATCAAAATACTGCTGTAGCTCGGTGGTAGAGGTGTTGCCTGGCGCGCTAGCAGACGCGATTTCAAATCCCGCTGTGTCAACGTAGAATAGATATTTTCCTAATGTGTTCAAGTGCAAGTTAATGCTGGGACATCGAAATATTTTGAAGTTACACAATGGGGCACATTTGGTATTTGGCATGCACACTCTCAAAAAGCTTTCGCAGATCAACAGCAACCAACAGTTGAAAGATATAGTTTCATATTTTGTGAAAATTTTGCGAATAATTTCACTAAAATTTACCTGCAAATATTAAAAACAAGCGCGCAGTGCGAGTTTTAATTTGTATTATTTATATAAATTGTATATTATATTATATGAGCTCGTCGTCCTGATCTAGAATATATATACTTGATGGGGTCGTATAGAGTATATATACTTTATGCTTTCTTCTGCCTTTTACATACATTTCTACAAAACTTCATACCCTCTTTACCCATTTTCAATGGGTTCAGGGTAAAAAAAAAAACAAAATAAATGCTAAGAAAAATTTGACTACACGCAAATGTATCGATGTATGCGTGCACTTACATACAAAATTTGCTTGCAGTTGCTGCCAATTGGCATGTAAAATCTGTAAAACTTTGCCAACCGTTGTTTTTAAAAACTTCTATGTTTCTTTAACGATCTTGATCTCGATCTAGGGGTAAAAGCGCATTCCAAACCCCAAATTTCTAATATCAAATTTTGTGACGAAGGATGTTCAATTAAATATATGATCACTTCCAAATTATAACAAGATGGCTCTAGTTGGAACTGCCCGGAGATACCCTGAACACAGCGGTGAGCTGTCGTTACATGCATTTAATTAAGCCGCCTGAATTCATACACACGACACTACTGCCGCACTTAGTACAACAAAGTAAAAATAATAAAAATTAATGTTTGCAGGCAAATTTTAGTATGCCGTAGTTGTGAAATTGCTCGCAAAATTTTCACAAAATAGGAAACTATATCTTTCAACTGTTGATTGCAATTGATCTGCGAAAGCTTTTTGAGAGTGTGTATCCAATACCAATTTTTCTCCATTTTGCTGCTTCAGAATATTTCGATGACCCAGTGTTAACTTGCACTTAAGCCAATAAGTGTGTTAAGGGAAAAAATCTAATCCACGTTGACACAGCGGGATTTTAACTTGCGTCTGTTAGCGCGCCAGGCAACATCTCTACCACGATCTACAGCAGTATTTTGATTGCCTCTGTCCAAATTTGAGATTAGAAACACACATGTACAAACAATCGCTGTGCACATAAGTGCAGGTGTATGTGTGCACACACATGCAGAAAACGTCTGCGCTTGGCGCTTGCCACCACGTTGTTTGCAAATATACAAATACATTTTCTTCAATAACTTCAGTGTTTCTGAAACCAATTTGGATGAAATTTTCAAAACGCAATAAGAGCGTTAAAATTTGTGTACAAACTAAAGCACAAGTCTGTAGTACTTGATTTTCGGATATTTTAATTTTTTTGATATGGGGCGAATGGGAGAAGGTATTCAAAATCAAAAATATTCATTATCTGCGTATCGTTTACGGGAACATACTAAAAGAAATTTAGTGGCTCTAGCTCTTATAGTTTATGCGATATGCACAAAAAGCCGGGTCAAAAAACCGATAAACGCTGATTATAAGAAAACGGGGTAAGTTATCGATCATTTGAAATAAACTTGATCTGCATATGGTATATACGAATCTAAAAAGTCCAAGCTCAATGATTAGCTGTTTGTTCAGAAGTCGATGAACCTCCGTCGGTTGGCGTCGTCCGTGCCGCAATTTCCTTCGCTCCTGCTGCCGTAGAAACTTCAATGGTTGACGAAACTAGGTCCCTGGGGATAGAGTTTGCTAGAGGGAAGTGTCTTAAGCTTTTATCCAGAAGGATAGCTGCCCGAGGCGCTCCACTTAATCTGTCATGTAACAACTTACATGGGCCGCAACTTAATCCTCGGATCCGGCCACCAATTAACCAAGGTTCTTGGAGAAGAGCCAGTTTGATGTTTTGCTCGGCGAATATCCTGCACATGGTGACCGACGCTCCTCTAGCGTGGTGCAGGTTCGCCTGAAGCACCTTTGTTGTGCTCATTTCTCCTTCGCGGAGTGTTGGACAAGGCAACCGCCTTTGCAGGTCCAAGTCAATGTCGTACGTGATCGCGCGCTCCTCGATCGGTTCCAGGAAGTCTGCCCCAGTTCCTAACCTTTTCCGGGACGATAGGGTAGCTCCTCATTTCTATACGAGGCCGCGGGACGGAACAACGGCCCTCTTTCCCGGGACTCACGCAACCTAGTCTAATCTCATGGACACCATTATTCCCCTCGGGTCCCTGTAGGTTATCTAAATCTGTTGTCGGGACACTTAGCCTGAAAGACGGGTCCTCCAACGAACGTAATGTGCTCGGACGCGCACCGGGCTTCTAGTCCGTCAATTCCGAGTCAGACTCGGACTTTGTTCGCCTCTCAGGTTCGTCTGTCATTGATCGCAGTTCGGCGGGTCAGGCGAATTGAGCTCCACACTTGGCCAGGCGTGTCCATGTCTGCGTGGTAAGCAGCCTCTGGCTGAACTCGATGGCGATTGCCTTCAGTTCGTCTGTGAAATTTGTGTTATGAAATCGCTCGCAAAATGTTCACAAAATAGAAAACTATATCTTTCAAATGTTGGTTGCATTTCAAATACCAAATTTTTTCCCATTTTTGTTGCTCCAGAATATTTCAAATCGTTCATGTCCCAGCATTAAGTTGCTCTTGGACTACGAAGTGTGTTAAATTAAAAAAATAAATAAAAATGTAAATAAACAGTCTAAAAGCTCCGTTGACTAGCGAGATTCAAACCCGCGTCTGGTAGCTCGCCAGCCAACACCTCTACTACCAAGCTACAGCAGCATTTTGATTGCCTCTGTCAAAATCTGAGGTTAGAAACACACACATACACAAACAAATCGCTTAAAATTCGAAAAAGAGCTCACGCATATGAGCATATGTATGTATGCAGAAAACGTCTGCGCTTGGTGCTTGCCACCACGTGGTTTGCCATTTTACAAATACATTTTCTTTAATAAATTCTGTTTCTTAACCGAGTTGGATAAATTTTGTTTTAATGTATTCTCTTTGTCCTGTAGTACATTTATATATTGCGTATTGCAGACTATAAAACTAAATTTGGTGGCTCTGGCTCGTAAGTTTCTGAGATATGCTCATGCAGCTGCGCTTGCTCCCACTATGGAAAGTTCATTCTTAAGTAGCTTCTAACCTAAGAATAGGATGATTATGGAATTTTCAGGACGTAATAAGAGCGTTAAAATCTGTGTACAAACCAAAGCGCAAGTCTGTATTACTTGATGTGCGGATATACCGATTTTTGTTATATGGGGGCGAATGGGAGAAGGTATCCAAAATCAGAAATATTCATAATATGTGTATCGTTTACGGGAACATACTAAGACAAATTTGGTGACTCTAGCTCTTTTGTTTCTGAGAACCGATAAGCGCTGATTATAAGAAAACGGGCGATCATTTGAAATAAACTTGATCTGCGTATGGTATATACGAATTTAAAAAGTCCAAGTTTAGCTTTCTAGCCCTTGTAGTCTGTGAAATCGTCGTGTTCATACAGGCAGATGGGGACGGACGGACAGGCAGACGGACAGAGCGTAATCGACTCGGCTAGTGACGCTGATCAAGAATATATATACTTTATGGGGTCGGAGATGCCTCCTTCTCCCTATTACTTACATTTGCACAAAACCATTATACCTTTTTACCCATTTTCAATGGGTACAGGATATAAATATATAATAATAAATATATATATCTATAATAAATATATATATCTATAATAATAATAATAAATATATATAGCTATATATGTATACAAAAAAGAAAATCAGAATAATACAAAAAAACTTTTACAATTATCTGTTAAGTTACAAATATCTTCATAATATTATGTTATTTCTCTAAAAATGGAGGAGTAGTATATAAGTTAAACTTTAATTATTCTCCTAACTTGTGCGATGTCACTAAGTTATAAGAGTGTTTGTTAATTTATATCCGAGCAGGTTTATTCTTCAAATCAAACTTACGCTAAGAACTGAAATATTCTTAGAGCTAAGCTAGTCCTGTGACCTATATTCGCTGATACAGCACTTTGTCCAGCGGATCGTATTTCGGATAGCAGGCTATGTTGTTATAGTCGCACACGGGTCATACGCCCAGACTGTTGTCCATACACTATTGTTATTGTTATTCTGCATGATTGGCCGGATGTGTTAACTCCTCCCTCGCTAAGATGAAGGCCGTCCTCGGTTTTCATCAGGCTGTCAAAAACAATCTTTAGGGAAGATTGGTGGTTAGCTCATTTCCGTTTTTGGTACATCTTCAGGATAGAGAATCCATTAACCAGGATGAGAATGATGGATACGCTGAACATGGCAAGCCTTGCTGTCAACTTTTCTTCTATGTCGCCAATGTATCGCAGAATTTCTATGTTCAACCTTTGCAGGTATGGTATACTCAAAATTTCCTGATGACCGGTGATATTCAGGAGTGTCGATGTAGCTGCGCCTGGGTGTTTTCTAACGATACTCTTCATTTTCCTGAAAAGAGACACATTTCAACTTTCCTCTGTACTGTTGGCTATTTTTGTACCCTGAACCCATTGAAAATGGGTAACTATGGCATACTAAAATTTGCCTGCAAATATTACCGTTGTGTTGAACACGAAACAGAGTAATCTTTTTACAAAATAACTAGGATCGGGATATTTAATAATAAAATGTAAAAAATTATGATCTAGTAAAACATTGACATTGACATTGTATGCTACTTCCATTTCATCAGTTACAGTTATACTTGTAGAGTGCTCATTTAATTTTTTTTTTCCTAATCTTTAGAATCTAGAATAGCGGGGTTTATAATTTTAATCTTTGCGAATGTAACTGACAACATTAATGTCTCAAGTTCTATCTATCGATTCGATTAACTTTTGTTGATGGAATTTTAGTTTTTCAAAATCTTTGAAGTCAGGGGTCCCAGCAACAACTTTCAAAGCGGTTCCCAGAATATTAATCCTTCTTGTATGTCTATGGTGAATGTTAACAGTTTCTAAAAGTGTTTTTATATGATTCAGATTCTAATATTTTTTTCATATGAGATTGGTGAAAATGGTTCATAAGCAATCTTGTTTCCTCGGCTATTTCCGAGTACATGGTAAAATTCGATGAGTGTCTGAGAAACTTGAATTTTGCCAGATAATTGAATTTCCGTCCATCAGTGGGATGTAACCTGAGTTTGAGTAATCTGTTAGCTTGGTGGTTCTTAATGTTACGAAATGTAGCACAGAGAAAAGCCTAAGTAAAAATATAAGAATATAAGAACCGTTGTTCCCAAGTAAGCTTCTATTTTACTAGGGTTTGTTGTAATATCCCTCAAGAGACCACAAATCGAAGATACTTTTTCTTTGAAAAATTATGACTTTTCTCGTGAAACCCTCATGTTTGCGTCATAGAGCTTATCCAATACCCATGCGATATGCTTTTACATGGTCCTCCATGCTTTCTGAGAAGATGATAACATCATCCACATAAACAGTTTGTTCCCCAAGCGATGTGCTTGACGATGGTCAATAGCTCTTTGAAAAATACTGGGAGCGTTTTTCAGACCAAAAGGAAGTCTGCAAAATTCCTACTTACTGTTCCCTACAGAAAAGGCAGTTTGATTATTTCGAATTCTGATTCAGTTTGCAATATTTTTTTTTTTAAATCTAAGGTTGCATTTACTTTATTAAGTCGATTAAGTCCTATTATTCCGTCAAATGTTGACAGATTTGGGAGTATAAAGAATGTAGTTGTGGTGTTGAAAAGTTGCATGAAACATTTTTTCTGAACAGAGTAAAAGCCATGAAGTGGCTTAGCTAAGAAGGGTTCTTTTACTGCAGTTACGTTTTTTAATTCTGTTAATGGTTTTATATAATTTTTTGAAGCTCCCGTGTCAATAAGTAATTTAATTGTTTTACCTCGTTCGCTCTACAAACGGTAACAGGGAACTATGTCTAAAAAATTTACCTCTTCACATTGGTTATTTTCACCGCCAATATCGGCAGCCTCCGATTCGGCAAAAGCTTGGTTTTCTTGCTCTTATTTGACAGGTGGGCTTTCTTTCTGTGAAAGGTAATTGACCATTTGCTGTTTTGGTCCTGTTTACCTAGCAGTGCCACTATTTGCTCTTTTTGGGGCCTGGCTTGAAAATGGTACATAAGGAGCTAAAGCCAGGGCTGATGGCAGGTCTTTAGGACGTGCCGAAAATAGAATGTCACCTAAGGATTTTTTCGTGCCTGAAATAAATACTCTCAAGGCATCTGCTCTGTATTTTTCGTTAAAAGAGGTGAGAGAGGAGCCAAGGTGCCCACGTACGTCATTATTGTTTTATTAATGAGTCAAGTTATTAATTGTCAAGTTTCCTTGACGCAAAGTCGATAGTTCTTGTTCAATTAAGTAAATAGGCCGTTTGTCGGCGTATGTAAAGTCAAGTCTGTTAATGATTGCTTTAAAATTAAGTGGCGTATCATACGAAGACAGCACCATGTCGGCAGGGCCTTTTATTTTATTTCTAATAATACCCAGTGCCTGGTAGTATTTCGAGCTTCATGAATAATTTTCAAAAATGTCATAAGCGGCTTTACGCCATGAAACGTAAAAATATGCCTATAATATAACTACACATACATAGCTCAAGTGTATATAAAACGAAATGTAACAATTTGTTTATTATTCGGTATATACTGACGCTGCGTATGTTTATACATTTGAAACCATTTGAGCAGCTAAGAAATGTTGTCATGCATAATCCAGCGCTCGGGCTCTAAGCGCTCATATACTGAGTACATATGTGAGTACGTATGTCCCCAGAATTTTGAATAAATCGGATCATTCGGATTAAACGACTAAAGACATTAAAAACGAGGGAAGATCTTTGATGAAAAGAGTAAAGAGAAGCGGACCAAAATGACTACCCTGGTGAACCCCAGATGTCACCCTGATACAGTCAGAATATACATTTCTAAAAATAACCATTTGGGATCTATTTCTCAGATACTGTGAAATCCAGTTAATAAGACTTACTGTGAAGCCGAGTAGACATCATTGAAGTAGCAAGGTGTGGTTTACTGAGTCAAAAGCCTAAATTATAAATAACATCAGTCTGCATTTTGTTTTTAAAGCCATCAATTACCGGAGAAGAGAACTCTAGAAGGTTAGTGGTTACAGATGTACGCTTCATAAACCCATGCTGGAAAGGTAAAATAATAGAACTGCATAAATGTTGCTTAAGATATAATATAATTATCTCAAAAGATTTTGGAAAAGCAGACAATTTGGAGATACCTCTATAATTTTCGACAACAGTCTTTAATCCATTTTTATGGAGAGGAATGATGAAAGATTCCATACAAATAGCAGGAAAAGATGAGATGAGTCAACAGACAACTTAAAAAGTTTTAGGATGGGTGTTGAGGAACGGTTTTATCCATATTCGAATTTGAAATCTAACGACTCACTCGATAATAATTTGATAAGTTGGCAGCTCTTTCAATTCGCTGCATTTTATATATAAGCGTATCATAAACATGTACATCATATGATGCCATTCTATGCAAAATTGTGAAATTCCCTTTAACAGAGGCGAATCCGCTTAACAGCGCGTGTCTTCACGTATGTCAACTTTAGTTCTACTTTACCAACAGAGATGTTTAAACCTGCCTATGGCAGTCCATTAAATAAATAAACATTCACCTTTAGAAATATTTAAAGAACCGCATCTATTATTCATCAAATAATAAGAGGTCCGAATTTGTAGTAAAGTAGTGGTTAACTTGACGACATGGAGCAACTTAAACCACTCATCAAGATCACGGGCAGATTGAAAGCAAATCTTACACGACTGCTTCATTATGCGGAGCAGCCGTCGGCTGTATGTGCACTGTATGTCATAGACGTCGTAGAGGCAATGCTATCCAGGCTCAAATACGTTAGGATCGAGTTCGAACGGACTGGAGATAGTATGTGCATGTTGGATGAAGTTGAAGGGTATGTTGACCCTGCAGCTGACAACGCAGTTTATGAAGGCCAGTACATGAAAGCCCTAGCGCTTCTTCTTGCATTGAAGCGCAACAACGTTGAAAATTGCGGAAAGAAACGCAATTCCAAACGAGGACGCAATTTCGCGTTTGGTACAACAACAACAAGAATTCGTTGAACGTTTTGCTGTCAACACAGAAGGAACAACAATACAAGCTCGAC
This sequence comes from Drosophila colorata, assembly GCA_035041545.1. Classification (NCBI taxonomy): domain Eukaryota; kingdom Metazoa; phylum Arthropoda; class Insecta; order Diptera; family Drosophilidae; genus Drosophila; species Drosophila colorata. The sequence continues at coordinate 422,468 of JAWNLD010000657.1, read as the reverse complement.
AATCGACACTTTATTGGGCACTGACCAAGTTTGGGCTACACTTACCGGCATGCAGAAACATGACAGCCATGGCAATAAAATCGCTATATCAACCATATTTGGTTGGGTCATCACATCAATCGATATATCAGAGCGAGCAAGTACTACGTCTCCGATGTCGCTGGTGGACATTGACGCTTCGCTTAAAAGGTTCTGGGAATTGGACACACATCTATGCATGCTACCTGATCCCGAGGATGTAAAGTGAGAGAAACATTTTGAAAAGACGCATAATCGTGACTCAGAAGGAAGATACATTGTCTAGATTCCGTATAAGACAGCAAATATGCAATTTGCCGACACGCTACAAGGAGCAACATCACGTTTTAGAGCTGTAGAGCGACGTCTACAGAACGATTTACATATACATGCACAGTATGTTCAATTCATGCAAACATACATCAACCTAAGTCACATGCGTGATATCAAACCACAAGAAATATCTACATCTGGTAGAAAATTCTGTATGCCACGTCATCCAGTCATCGGCCGCAAGCAGCGCGTTGTGTTCGATGGATCGCATCAAGATCCTTCCCTTAAGATCTTAAACGATGCTCTACATGTGGGCCCAAGTATCCAGCGAAATCTTTTTACTGTATGTTTACGCTTTTGAATTCAGAAGTTTGTTTTTTCGGCAGATGTAGTCAAAATGTTTCGTCAAATTTAGGTCGCCGAGAATCATCAAAGCTATCAACGGATTGTATTGCGACCACAACCATCTGAGATGCTAAAACATTACCAACTCTGCACGATCACATACGGTACGGCCTGCACGCCATTTTTAGCTGTTCGCGTGTTGGAAGAACTTGCGACTGATTATCAGGAAACATTCCCACACGTGGCTAGGATTCTGTTAGAGGATTTTTATGTTGACGATGTTCTAACAGGGGCAAACTCGGAAGAGGAACTGCTTCAACCACAAGACTAGCTGGTTCAACTTATGTCACACGCCAAATTGGAGCTTGGAAAATGGGTGTCAAACAGTTCAAATATTCTAAAACAAGAGACACAGTCAGAGGTCGAAGTTTTACATGACGCGCAAGAGACAACAAGCAAAGTTCTTGGAATTCATTGGCAACCGAAGGATGACACGCTAGCATACAATGTCGCGTTGCACACACATGTTTATAGTATCAATCGTTAGGTACTATCTGACGTATCCCGCATATTTGATACACTGGGTCTTTTAGCGCCAGTAATCATTTAATTTAAAATATTGTTCCAAGAACTTTGGCTTCTTGAGTTAACTTGGGACTCTCAACTGCCACCTCAACTGACGGAGAATGGCAAAGGTACCGTAACGACATCATTTCCTTGATATATATATATTTCGAGCACCATGGAGCTGCATGCGTTCTCAGATGCTTCAATAAAAGCATATGCCGCTGTTGTTTACAGCCGAATAACTCATCTTGACGGAACCATTGGAACTAGGAGATACCCTGAACCCAGCGGCGAACTGTAACATACATTTAAACCTCTTTGCATTCATACACACATTCACAGTCACACATACACACACAAATGCATGCAGCAAGCTGCGCACTTAACACATCGGCTGCGCTTGGCCCCACTATGGAAAATGAATTCTTCAATAACTTCTAAACTAAGATTATGATCGTTATGAAATTGTTAGTGGTTAATAAGAGCATCCAAATCTATGTACAAACCAAAGCGCAAGTCTGTAGTACTAGATTTTACCACACATTTTCTTTAATAACTTCTGTGTTTCTTAACCGATTTTGATGAATCTTAATGCAATAGATTCTTTTTCTGCTATAGTATATATAATTCGAATGTCTCTGTCTCATGTTTTTAGGTCTCATAATCTACGAAATAAGCTTAAAAAATGTGAGGTTGTTGTAGATTTTTATCGATTTTATGAAAATTGTGTGGGATATCGATTATTTGAAACTTGATCTGCGCGTGCCATGGACGAGTCTATAGCCGAAAAGTTGAAGTCTCTAGCTCTTATTGTTTCCGAGATCAACGCGTTCATACAGACGGACGGACGGACAGACAGACGGACGGACATGGCTATATCGACTCGGCTGTTGATCCTGATCAAGAATATATATACTTTATGGGGTCGGGGTGATGCCTCTTTTTGTCTTCTACATACATTTGCACAAAACCATTTTACCCTTTTCACCCATTTTCAATGGGTTCAGGGTATAAAAAACATTTGCCGGTAACCGCACTTCCGCATTACGTTTTCCTCCAAAGAGAATTCAGCGGATTGCGCATAATGTGGCATGTTAGAGTCAGATTCGCTGAATTTTGAACTCTGGTGGCACGGCCTATCCTGGCTACATGACAAAAACCTTATCATGGTAAACTTGGGCAATGACAAGATCTCTATACCTACGCTCATTATACCTACGACACGCTCAGCAAGTTTTTGAAAAGGATCGCCTACGGCTCCTTGGGAAATCCCCACTGGCAGCCAACTCCAAGCTACGCACACTCTCTCCCCTCATAGACGAAGTCGGGTTGCTGCGCGTCGGTGGACGTCTTAGCAACTCAGAATTACCCTACTATGTCAAACACCTGATTCTTCTACCAAAGGCGCATCGTATAACAAAACTCATTCTTGAACATGAACATAGGGCACATCTACATCCAGGCGTTTCGGCTTTGTTCGTGATTGTTCGCCAACGCTATCGGATTTTCGGTGCACGAAATCTCATTCGAAAACTTTCTTATGCTTGCTTAAGGTATTTTAGGCAACGGCAGAACACCAACCAGCAACTTATGGCGGACCTACCGGCAGTTCGAGTGAGGCAAGCTTTTCCTTTCGAAAATACGGACTGTGACTTCGCCGGTCCTATAACCCTCAAGGTCTGCAAAAGGCGCTATCCGCGCAAGGCAAAGGGCTACATATGTCGCTTTATTTGAGTACCTCTGCTCTTCACCTGGAATTGACAACGGATCCCAGTACGGACACATGTTTGGCTTCATTTCGGCACTTCATATCGCGCCGCAGGAAATGTAAACAAATGTACAGCGACAACGGACGAAACTTTGTTGGCGCTAAACGACATGGAGCAACTACTCACATCGCAGCTACATAGCACTTTAGTCTCGCAGATATTAGCGAGTAAGGGAATAAAATGGAACTTCATACCGCCGCATGTACCACACTGTGGTGGTAAATAGGAGTCAGCTGTGCACTCTGTCAAACTGCATCTCCATCGAGTAGTTGGTAACTCTACACATACTTTTTAACAAATGCATACGCTATTGGCTCAGATAGAAGCAGTGGTCAATTTCCGTCCTTTGTTCACACCCTACACGGCTCTGGAATATCTGTCGCCTGCACATTTACTTATAGGTCGACCATACACCTTAACTCCAGAAGGCGATCTTAGCCAAGTGCCGCAAAATCGGTTGGACTATTGGCGGCAATCTCGAACTATGGTGCAAATCTTCTGGAAAAGATGGCATCAAGAACATTTGACTTCGCTGCAGTATCGATCTAAATGGACTACCAAGACTTTGAATATTGTTTCGGGAAATACTGTGCTGGTCAAGGATTCACATACTCCACCAGCAGCATGGATCTTACCGCAAATCATCGAGATTTGATGGATTAGTGCGAGCTGTTAAACTTTAGACAGCAACTGCAGAAATGGCTCGTCCAATTACAAAGATTGCGGTTTTACCTAATTCTGAAACATTGTTTCATGGCCGCCCGGGATTTTGAGGAATGGTTTTATTCATATTCGAGTTTGAAATCTAACGACTCACTCGATAATAATTTGATAAGTTGGCATATATTTCAATTCGCTGCATTTTATATATAAGCGTATCATACTAACAAATATAGATCATATGATGCCATTCTATGCAAAATTGTGAAATTCCCTTTAACAGAGGCGAATCCGCTTAACAGCGCGTCTCTTCACGTATGTCAACTTTAGTTCTACTTTACCAACAGAGTTGTTTAAACCTGCCCATGGCAGTCCATTAAATAAACAAACATTCACATATGAAGAAATATTTAGATAGCGCATTATTATTCATCAATTATTTATGACCTAGGCGTCGTTTTTAATCACAAACTTAAATTTGACTCTCATGTTACAACCATAGGCTATGACTATTCTTGGATTCATCAAGAGATGGTCCAAGGAGTTTGATAACCCTTACACGACAAAGACATTTCTTTATATTTCTTGTCCGTCGCATTCTCGAGTTTGGGTCATGCGTATAGTCCTCACAATGCGCAGTACATCAGAACCGAATTGAGTCGGTACAAAAGATATTTTACTATTTTCGTGGCCTAAATTGGGATCCTGATGCTCGGTTGCCATCATACCCAAGGCTCTTATTAATAAATCTCCCTTCTCTAAAAAATCGGAGAACTATGCTTGGCGTAATCTTTGTCCATAATTTAATTACTGGCGTAATCGATTCATCGGAGTTGATAAGCCAATTAAATTTCTCGGTTTCAACCAAACTAACACGTAATGTTAAACCCTTAGTACTTAACCATGGCTTAAATAACTATGCCCTGCATGAACCCTCCCGCGTCCTTTGTGATAATTTTAATAAGCATTACAGAGTGATCAGTTCGGAGTCTTCCCTTCCTCGTATTAAGTCTTTTCTCCTAAGCTATTTAGCAAGTAGATTGTAGATAGTTTATATTCGTTTTGTACTTCGCAACTCGTGTCGCACGTTATACGACTACGCCCCTCGGTTGGTCGGGCGGTAGGTGGTGCTTATAGCATCGGGATTCGCGCAAAAAAATAAAATAAAATAAGCAATAGACAGCGATTGAGTCTGAGACAAACGACTATCTCATCTTTTATATTATTCTTGGTTTTATTTTAGTAAAGCTCCAAAAATCTTAAAATAAAAGAAAAGAACACACTCACTGAATGATAAAAGTGCCATCATTTAAAATTTTGAAATTTATTGTTTTGTATTTTCTTTCAGTTTATCAAAGAGTTCATGCTAAGTTAAATAAATAATCGTAAATCTAAACATACTGAAACTAATCACTGTCATCATTAATCTCGATTGCGGCTGTCTTTTAGAGACGAAATTCTAGACGACAGTGTTCCGACCTCACGATTTCCAGAGTTCGAACGCAGGACTTTATTTTATTAAGCACATGATCCTAGATATATATATTTTATGGATGAGCACTGAAAAAATGTATAAAAAAATATATATATTACGTTTAGTGTAATGAAATAATGTACTTAGCATAAGTAAACAAATAAGAGCTTTTCGGTTAAAGAATCTAAAGTAAACGTAGGGCTAAAATGGTACTGTAATTATTGCTGGTTGATCCGATAAAAACAATTATTTTTACCTAAATCCATATGATAATAAAGTAAATACTATCATTTTATAATTTAGTTCGTTTACTATTAAGACTTTCCCTTGGATTCTCAGTCGACCTCTTTCTTACAGAAGTATCTGATTTTTCTCTGAAATGGAAATTTAGACACAAAAATTAAAAAGTAATTTGTTAATATACATTATGTTTACAATAAAAAAAGTTAAAATTCTCACCCTTGCAAATTAACATTTATTGGAACAGAACCGTCATATGCAAAACTTCCTTCATCCTTTGAACATTGTTTGGGCAAAGTGTTCGTTAACTTCGCTTTATAGCCTGCTTCAGGCATAGTATTCTTATTCAAGATCTGTGGTGATGTCATTGACTTACAATTATTTGGCACCGAATCAATGATATTTTTGTTATTTGATGTTTGTGACTCCAAGTAACCAGAAAAACCAGACGATAAAAACTCAGAGCTTGTTTCTTTTTTAGTGGATCCAGCCTTAACTGCAGATATGGAGGCTTTTGGTAATGATGAAATATTGGGGTTTAAAGTGTTTTTCGATTTAAAAATATTTGTATTTTGCCTATTATCTACACTTAAATTGGGAGTACTATTTTTTTGCATAACCTGCCTTCGAGATTTGGATTTCTCCGTTAACGTATTTACAGCAGTTAGGGAAATACTAGGAGACATTTCATTAAGCTGCTTTGTAATGCTACTTGTTCCCGGAGGGCTAGTTGTTGGTATTATTTGCATTTCAGAATTACTTTTTAAAAAGTCCTTTGAAATGGATGACCCTGGAGCACTGGGATATACCGAAGCAAAATTTACATTTGCTGCTAATAGATTTTTCGAAGTTTTTCCGTCGTCACTCTGAGAGCCCATCTTTATTTGCCGCTGTATGATAGGCAATGTTGCAGTTTTTTTTAAAGGCATCGGATTTTTAGCAAAGGAGGCCATACTTTGTTCTATAACTGGCATGGGTGTGGTAAGATCAACTGAATTTGTGGATTGTGGTTGATTTTTTTTAAAAGGATTTTTTACAAGTGCTGTACTAACCGGAACATTAACTTGCGTTGGATAAGTTAGGTCGACTGAGTTCAAAAGATTTTGAGCAATATTTTGATCACCAGATGATTTTGACTTCGTTATTTTTTCTTTCATATTTATAATATCGATGGTATCAAGTACTCTTTCTGGATAAAGTGAATTTGAATAAGCATTCAGACCTGCCTTTAAATTTGTATGCAAGTTTTCGGTTTGAGCAGGTGTAGGGTAAGTCTGAGCTGAGTAATTTAAAAGATTTGATAACGGGTTTTCAAGCAATTGTTTATAAGGGCCTAAGCTTGAAAGAATATTGTTTGTGTTTGAATTTGTGGAGGAATTTTCAAGTGAAGGTGATTCTGAAGAGAGTGAATGGTGAAGTTGTGGATGATTTATTGAAGTGCTGCGGGCTTTTTGGGAGTCAAATAAGCCAAAATCCCTAGGCTGTAGTTTTGTCGGAATGCTTTGCATGTTTGGCATTATAGATGAGTTTGGTTGTAATCGGTTTAGATTTGGCGTGTTAAGAACATTAAAAGGAGGTGGAGCAAAGCTATTTTCATTTAAGCAAGAGTTAATATCAGGATAACGTAGAGATGTATACTTTTGATACAAATTTAAAGTATCTATATAATTTTGATTTAATCCATAATTGTATTGTGGAATAAGTGAAGCAGATTGAAGACTGTAGCTTAAAAGAGTTTGCATCTGAAAAGAATTAAACAAATATCCCAAAATTATTGATTATATTACCAGAAGGTTATAACAGGGATTGCCCCGATAAAGAACAATTGAAATCTATTATACACACTTTAAATAAATTGTCACATAGACCTTAACAATTAAAACAAATAAGATGACTCCAGTCGGAAGTACCCGACTGGGAGATACCCTGATCCCAGCGGCGCTCTGTCGTTACATACATTTAAACTCCATTACATTCATACACAAAATTACACATATACACACACACAAACATACGCGGCTTGCTACCCATTTTACTCTCAGCAGCTGTACTGGGCCCCCACCATGGAAAACTGAATTCTTGAATAAAGCATAGAATAGAGTAAGAGTATGATCGTTATGAAATTTTCAGGGCATTCAAATCTATGTACAAAACAAAGTACATGTTTTGTTCTTGAAATGCGTGTTTTTGATATAATGGGGCGAATGGGGGGAAGTATCCAAAATCCGAAATATTCCCGATCTGTCCACTTTACGAAAACATAATAGCTCTCATAGTTTCCGAGATATGCTAAAAAAACCAAGTTTAAAAATCAATATTTTTCTATAATAATGATAAAAATTTTCTCATAATTTTCTAATAATTGAATCATATTTTATATAATTTCTATATATATACATATATATATAATTTCTCTATTTCTTATGTTTGGCGCTACTCGCATAACGTAACTCAATATTGTCAACTGTTTATATAGCGCGTGTCACTTTACGCTCATCATTGTCTTTTAATCTCTTTCCCTTCATTCTTGCACTTTTGATTTAAGCGGCTGGCGCACCAATGTTAGCGCTTTCGAAGAAATGACACTTTCGTTTAATACTTTGGCTTTACCGCACTCAAATCTCTTTTCGTACCTTGGCTATATCGCACACAAGCACACGTAACAAAAATTTCTCGCGCTTAAGTGCTGACAAAAAAAACTTTTAGCCCAACCAATTTGTTAAAATATAAAATTCTCCAGTGGGCGTGGAACAAAAATCTTAACACTTTGTCTGAAACAGATAACCACAAGTATACAATCCAAGTTTCAAGTCTCTATCTTCAATAGCACTGAGAAAAGTTGCGCGCATCCGGACAGACGGACAGACATTGCACAAACCAAAACTATTTTCGAGTATAAAAATTATGTATTCAGTGGGATGGCTTGCCGAAACAGTGTCTCAATAAACATAGAAAGTGTACGTAATTAAGCAAATTTTTTTTAATGCAATGAAGTATATTCTTTGATTTTAACATTGGTAACATGGCATGCATTCATTGTGCGCAACACATTAAATTTTTTTTCGTGCGAATCCCGATGCTATGAGTATCATCCCACCTCCCGCCCAACCGACCGAGGGATGCAAACGCATAACGTACGAAATACAAAACATTCATGCAGGGCAAAATTAGTTAAGTAATGCTTAAGTAACAAAGGATTAAAATAACGTGCTAGTCTGGTTGGAACCGAGAAATTTATTTGCTTATTAACTCAGATGAATCGATTTCGACAGTAAATCATTTATGGACAAAGATGACGCCAGGCATAGTTCTCAGATTAGGTAAAGGGAGATTTATTAACAAGAGCCAACTTCGGTATGAACTCCCACGGTATTACCCCACGAAAGGCAAATAGTAAAAATTTCCTCTGTACCGACTCAATTCGGAATTGATATAATGCGCATTGTGGGGACCATACGCAAGACCCGAACTGGAGAATATGACGGACAAGAAAAGAACAAATAGCTGAGTAGATTTACTCATGTCCGTGAGAATACGTCTAAATATGCGAAATAGATACTAGCTTAATAATGACCTAATTTTTACAAAACTGCGAATTTGTTGATTATTTTTATTAAGGAAAGTACTTACATCAAGACTCGGAACAGATCCCAAATATGAAGTCAGTTTTGTTGGTAGAATGGAATTTTGCAGTCTGAAAGCAAACATTTTAAATTTCTTTTAAATTATGTCAAAAAAGCAAACTTACTTGTCTGTAGTTAATCCTTCTTGTTGAGCTAGTAAATGTAAAAATTAAAACAAAAATAGCTTCGTTAATACTAACGTATAAATATTTTATATACATACCTAAATTCATTTGCAACTCTCTTTCATATGTGTCCCATGCATCAGCTTTTTCTTGCTCGCTCAGTTCTTGTTCCACTTTATTTTCAAGTAAACTGTCATGCTCATGGTATTTATATACCAACTCAGATTGACGTAATAGGTGTGCTAATATGGTATCTTTAGGAAGCACTGGCATTGTCCTTTCACATTGTTCGGGAAGAGTTAATCTTTATATATAGGCGTTATATAAGAAAGAGAAACATGTAGTATATAACACTTTATTATAAATGGATTAAATTACGTGTAAAGCTCAGCTAATTCTGCCATATTATAATGTCTGTCTATTTGCTGTTCATCTACAACTCGAAAGCTCATTGCTTGCTTTGTGACGGATCGAGAATATACCTTTTCCTCCATTGTCCCCTGAATAATGTTATAATGGTATTATAAGACGTATTCCTGAATGGCTATAAGTATTGCAAATAAATTATTTAAACGTACCATTGCTATTAAGCGGTATATATAACAATTTTTTTTCTGACCCAGACGAAAAATACGAAATATATTTTGTTGATCATTAGAAGGATTCCATGAAGTATCCAATATTATTACTCTATTTGCACCAATTAGATTTATCCCCTGGCCTCCAGCTTTAGCTGATATTAAAAAAACACGAGCTCGTCTATTGGCTTCACTGTTAAACCGTTTTATCATTTCATGCCTAATATTTTTAGGTGTTTTGCCATCCAGTCTATAATAATCCTGTCCATTTATCCATGTATTTGAAACTTTAAAGCTTGTTGGAATATCTGAAAATTAAATAATTTAAAAGTGGTTAGTTTTCATTAAACTAAATTAAATAAATAAGAGTGCTGCATTTTTCCATGATATATTAATGTATTTAAATATTTTAATTAGCAGTCCTCGGATCTAGTGATCAACGCATCTAGCGATGTCTAAGTACTCGGGTATTTTGAACAACGAGGTTCCGGGTTCAAATCCCAGGCTAGTGTTTGGATGTAGTATTTGTCTTAACCGAAGGCTATAGAGGCCAGCGCTAATTAAAATAAGTCACGTGGATAGTTTATAACTATATCCTACATTTTAAATATTAATAATAATAAAAATAATATAATTAGATAAACTTACGAATGTGTTGTAATATTTCAGTATCAGATTCCGTTATCTTTTTAAAAAAGTATTCTACCACATTAAGGACTGCAACAAACGCTGAGAAGATTAAACTGAAATAAGTCAATTAAGATTCATTATTATTATGTGATATCTAAAACAAAAGAGAAAAGTTGTCTTCGGGCTGCCGAATATTTAACACCTTTGACAGACGAACAATATAATAATATAATGTAAACCATGTAAATAATGTAATGTATAAATAAAAAATACGGATATATATCCGGATGAACGCAATTTTTTCGGCGCTATTGAAGCTAGAGACTTGAAACTTTGGATACTTGTTATCTGCTTCAGACCAAGTTTTAAGATTATTGTGCCACGACCATTAGGAGGCTAGCAAATCGATAACATGTCAATACGCCTCAAATCGGAAACTGATTAAAGGTGAATATTTCCCACAATTGTAAAGCTAGACACCAAATTTAATATGTTGATTGCTGGCGACCTCCCCCAAAAGATGCGACATCCCGGCCACGCCCCTAAAACGCCCTTCAGCGCCTCCGCAAAAAAAAACGGAAATGCCTAAAACTGCAGCAGTTTTCGAGCTAGTCATCATATTTGGAACATATTTTACTGGAAAGCTCTCCAAGCATCACAAATATATATAGATTGGTAGTGACCTCCCCCAAAAATGGAGACCTTAATATTCCGGTCATGCCCACTAAAACGCCCCAGCCACCCCGCCCCCACTCGCGAAATCCTATTTTTTCACAGTTTTACAGCTAGAGTTTCCAAATTTTGATAAAAGATTACTGGTCCCCCGTTTACAGATCGGTAAAAAAAAAAAAAAACTTTCAGCCACGCCCACTCCAGCATCTAGAGTCTACAAATTTCAAATGTAGATTACTGGTCACCCCATTTAAAGATATTTAAAAAATTTTCGTCTACGCCCACTAGGGGCGTGGCATTTCGATAACATCGATGTTTCTCCCTCAGTTTTAAAGCTAGAGACATAAATTTTTTTAGGCAAATTACTATTAACCCCTCAAGATCACACAAAAATTGTTTGATTATGCCCACGGGTGGCGTGGCAATTCGATCAAATATATTTCCCTCGGTTTTAAAGCTAGCTACATAATAATTTTTTTTAAAAATTACTAATGACCTCTTCTAAAAAATGTTGTGGATACGCTCACTAGAGGCGTGGGAAATCGATAAAATTAATATACCTTGGGGCAGGTAAGCCTCGAAAATCCATATCTCCCACAACTTTAGAGCTAGTCACTAAATTTAATAAGCAGTTTTCTGATAACCTCCTCTAAATATAGAGCTGAACGATTTCGGCTACGCCCACTTCCTCCCCGACATATTACAAAAATTTACATTTGTGTGAATGATTATTGCTCATTTGGTTACGCCCAACTGCAACGTTCTTACTTGTTTTTATATATGGGGCGAATGGGAAGAGGTATCAAAAATCAGAAATATTCCTGATCTGCGTTTACTTTACGAGAAGATGGTTTGTACATAGATTTATAAAGTCCATAACGATCACACTTTTAGTTTAGAAGTTATTCAAGAATACATTTTCCATAGTGGAGGCCAATTGTAGTGTGTGTACGTGTATATGAATGCAAAAGTTTTTAAATGTAGAGCCAAAGACAATATAAATACTAAGATGAGTAACGCGCATACATATGAATGCAAAACGAAATTTCTAGTGTATCTTTTCAAGTGGCTTTTCGCTTTCCAAAAGCCACGGCAGTCGAGTGGCTTTTCGGTTTCCAAAAGCCATACGATCAAATACCGAAGTCATTGCGCTCTATTGCTGACAGGAGCAACATCAGTCGCCTGGATGTTGTTTTATTTATTAACACTCTCTACCAGCATCAGCCATCAACGACGCAATAAAAGTGTTTGACATTGCTGTGCCAAGATGCAGCTGAGAGAGATGCATCGTAACACAAAGTGCCTCGTCAGTTAGTATTACTCATAATTAGAATTTTGTATATCATTTTAATTTACGCGGACACGCAGCGTTAATAACGATCAGCTGTTCACTGACTGCAATTGCGATTGGTGTAGACAAGTTTGTCAGTTGCGACTTTAACAGACTCTGTTGAGTCCGGTGTAAATACCCTATTAGCTTAGCAGTTATCCAAGAATTTAGTTTCCATAGTGGGGACCAAGCTCAGTCGCACTTTACTAAGTGAGCAGCTTTGGCCGTGTGTGAGTGTATGTGAATTCGTGTATTTAATGCCAAACAAAAGTTACTTAATTTGTTTTTCTTTCAAACACTTTGTTGGCAGCAGCAGCTGAAACAGATAATTAGCATAATTCTGCCTTGCGCGGCTGCATAACATCTAACCGTAAATAATGCACTCAATTACTTATCTCTATGCTTCGCGCAGTACGCGGCCGAAAACCACTCAATTTGTCTCTGTGATTGCTTGCACTTATTGCTGTCTAAGTCAGTTTCGTTATCGCTTTCGTCGCATACAGCAGAGCTCTATCGTTTTTACATTTAGAATTCTCTTGTCTGCAATTAGCCCACAGCCTCTCACAACTTTGTATTAAAAACTAAGCTTAAATTAAAGTAAAATAAATGTACAATTTATGAAACAAAACCCAGATGTTAAAAAAGCTTAACAACTTCAAACACACTTATATCATACTATTTAAATGTGGACTTCATTTGATTCATTTCTTTTTAAATTTAACTTATAACTTACCATTTCTCGCCCTTTTCTTCACACATACGAAGAATTGCAAACATCGTGCGAAGTTTATTGCTTGGCATAATGGTCTCCAAATCTTTTTTTGAAAGATATTTTCGCCACCAATCATTAGTTACAGAAATTAGACCAGTCTGACTATCATATATGTCATCAGGTTGATCATCGTCTGAATGCGGGCAACCAATTTTTTTGTTATCCTTTTTGTTTTTTTGCTAGTTGTAAATTTAATTTGAGTTGAGCTTCTTAACGTTAATTTTTTACTTACAATATTGGCGTTCTTCCATGCATCTTCCAAAACTTTAGGATGTGTCCATATCTATTTTAAATAACAAGTATTAATTATTGTTGAAAAAGGATGTGAATGGTGCTTATTACCTTTCTCAAAACAGTATAATCTGTGATAAGACTTTTACCTCGACTATCTCCGCGGCTGGCTATAGCTTCCAAGATATATTCATATAGGGTATTCTGTAAAGAAAAATATTTATAAGGATAACTTTTAGCAAAAATAACTTTCAAAAATTATTCAAAATAAAATTAAACTGCCGATAAAAAATAATCAATTTTCTGTAAAAGCAAAACAAGTAAGATGGTTCTAGTCGGGTGTGCCGGGAGAGGTATCCAAAATCCGAAATATATATAATCTGCGTATTACTTACGAGCACATACTATAACCAATGATTATGATGACCAATTGATGTCTCTAGCTCTTATAGTCTCTGAGATATGCCAAGAAAACCAAGTCTAAAAATCTAATTTTATCGATAATAATGAAACGGAACATGATATCGAAAAAAATGATAAACTTGTACTGCGTATGGCTTAGGAGAATCTATAGTCGAAAAGTGTAGGTCTCTAGCTTTTTTAGTTTCCGAGATCGCTGCGTTCATACAGACGGACAGACGGATGGGCGGACAGACGGGCATGGCTAAATCGACTCAGCTCATCGTCCTGATTAAGAATATATATACTTTATGAGGTCGGAGATGCTTCCTTCTGCCTGTTACATACATTTGCACAAAACCATTATACCCTTTTTACCGGGGTATAAAAAAAATGTTTTTTGGAGTATCTGGCTATTATAATTTCCGAAATCTGTGTAATAGGGAAATGTAACATTATCCTATATAGCGCTGCTAACAAGCAGAAGCAGCATAGAATTAGATCGTTATCTATCGCCAAGTTACAGCCACATGGTCCCACACACATATTTAGTAGCATTTGTTAGTTAGTTAGTTATCCAAAGCCAGGCCAAGTTTCTCAGCAGCTTCGAAAAATTTAAGTACAGTCAACGTTCTGGTAGCGATCAAGATTAACGGTGTCAATGGGGCTATGACACGGCGACATTCTTTTCACCACACTCGTGAGACCAATTTATGGAACATTTATATCAAATAGGCCGGATATGACCGCAATACAGATGGCAGAGCGGATACAAGAGGCGGATCTGTACGAAGGTGGTTAGTTGACACCATGTAAGGGTCCCGTCACTAACTCGAAATATGCAGCATGGCCTAACCAGGGCTCGGCCGCAAATGGTACCTCAGGTATTTGGGTAGGGGCATGTGTCCAGAAGAGACTTAGAGAAGAGCGTTGGAGCACAGGGCCAAAACTGTGTCCCCCGTGGTGACAATCGAGGGCCAAGCAGCGAGTGGTCGCAAGTGGCCACTGCACCAGACCTCGCAAAAGGTCGCAGGTATCCCATGCCAACACTACCAAGGCTATCAAGGTAGCCATAATGGCAAGGAGACAATTGTCTAAAGAAGAGCTCACGGTGACCGAGAGCGCGATGATTACCGAAATGTGAAACCAGCCTGAGCTTCAACAGCATTCGCAATCATCTTGAAGTGTAGGGGCGAGAATGCCAAAGTTTGCCTACAATAAATCGTCCCAAAGGATGGAGTGCTCAGGGTTTGCGATCAAATCCCGACGCTGGACATCATCACCGTCTATCACCATGCACAGCTGGTGAAGAGATAGCGAGCTCTGTGGGTTTCTTAAAACACAAAAACAGAGATCTGCTTGCAGAGATGTGGACGGTGATGAGCGGAAGCGTGACGAAGGGAGACAAGCTCGTCACCCTTGGAATTTAGTAGCCAACTCTGCAGCTTCTCCAATTGAACGATATGCTAGTTAGCTACCGTTTCGGGCTGCTCGTATGCCGACTGCACAAAAGGAAGAGTGGTGAGAAAGAGAGCCAGACAAGGTTGGGAGCAACACCAGCCTTGCCAGCAGCAACTGTCCGGCTCGGGATGTGATCGCCGAAGCGGAAGCTGAAGCTTTGGCAGTCATGGAGTCGGAGTTACACAATACATCGCTAGGGGACCTGGACCTCGACGCTCTGAGAGTGTACAGTGACGGCGAGTGCGCTGGCGATGAAGAGCTGGACGACGAGCAGACGCTCACCAACGAAGTGTCAGAGGCATTTCTGACGCTCTTGGAAGGTGAACCAGAAATTTAAGATGTGCACCAGCGTGGCACAAATAAACCTGCACTCCGTAAGGTTGTGTGTTGGGCGTTATTGAAATTTTCGGATCTATATTTAGAGAAGATCATCAGAAAACTACTTACTGAATTTGGTAACTCTAGTTCTAGAATTGTGGGAGGTATGGATTTTATAAGGAATTTATCAATTTGCAACGCCCCTAGTGTGCGTATCCAAAACATTTTTTGCGATATTTACAAAAGATTATAAGTAATCTAATCTGAAAAAAAAATTATGTAGCTAACCGAGGGAAATATATCGATTTAATCGATTGCCACGCCCGCCGTGGGCATAATCAAACAATTTTTGTGCGATCTTGAGAGGTTGTTAGTAATCTGCCAGGAAAAAATGTATATCTTTAGCTTTAAAACTGAGGGAGCAACATCGATGTTATCGAAATACCACGACCACAGTGGGCGTGGACGGAAATTTTTAAAGGATCTTTAAGAGAGGCGACCAGTAATCTACCATCCAAATGTGGGGACTGTAAACAAAAAGTGTCTACACCTACCATGTGAAAAAACCTGCAATAAGGTAGTATACAGACGGATCGCTCACAGAGGATGGTACAGGAGTTCGGGCATGTGGAAACAGAGTCCGCTACCACGAATCACTGGGGAAGTTGGCAAGCATTTTCCAAGCAGATATCCACGCCATAGACAGGTGTGTCTCATTCCACCTTGAAAGAGGGTACACCCATTAAGACACAGCTATTCTGACAGCCAAGCAGCAATAAATGCGTTGATGGTATCTGAAATTAAGGTGCCTAGGGTCCCTGAAAAAGGTCGGCGAGATAAACAGGCTGATCATCTACTGGGTTCCAGGTCACGCTATGGTTCCAGGGCACGATGTAGCAAATGAACTTGCCAGAAACAGGGTGATTTCTCCATTATAGGGGCCACAACTTTTTTGTGAAATAGAATCTAACTAGACGAGGCGCCACGTCGGCGTTCTGCCCAAGTCTCTGCCTGTAGCTGAATAGCGCTGCATGTACTTAGGCTAGACTTAGTCACGCTGCAAGACAATTCGTAACAAAAACTGATAATCATTACAAATATCTAAATATTAACAGAATAAAGATAACCTTTTATTACTCTAAATTGTTTAGTTATGCAGCTCAAACAGCTGGAGTAATATTTGTAGTTGCTCCCTTACACCATAATTTATACATGTATACGAAACATAGTTTCGTTGCTTTGGGAAGAAACTATTTAAGTAACTCTTTAGCATTCTTTTCATTGAGCTACGGTCCTAACTTTGAATTTACCTCTTTCAGTCTTGGTCTCGGAATTGATCGGTGCTGCGCGAAATAGTTTAGTTCGTTTATGGCCACCTGCATTTCGCTTTATTTGCATAAATACTAAATATATATGTATATATTATATACATAACTATTGTCTGCCTATCTAGTTTTTAAGCATTAAAATAAATCAACAGTCAATTGTGAGCAGAAACTAATTCGAGTAAACCTACTATAAACGATATTATACTAGACTCTTAATAACACTGTACACTATTAAATAAGTTTAAATTAACATATTAAAAGCATTGCGCAATAAACAAATATTCATGTAATTAATTGAAATTTGAAAACTATTGAAAAAGGTCACTAGAGAAACTTTCTGGGGACCCCGGCTTGATTTATTGTGAACATGAAATGTAACAAAGATCAGCAGCTTGACATTATTCATGCGGTATTTACATATGTACAATCAGCTGCACTTCTTAGCTTGCGTTTGTTAAGCCTTGCCCTATTTCTTTCGATTTCTTTCGTGTGGAAACTCTGCAGCTTCTCCAATTGAACGATATGCTAGTTAGCTACCGTTTCGGGCTGCTCGTATGCCGACTGCACAAAAGGAAGAGTGGTGAGAAAGAGAGCCAGACAAGGTTGGGAGCAACACCAGCCTTGCCAGCAGCAACTGTCCGGCTCGGGATGTGATCGCCGAAGCGGAAGCTGAAGCTTTGGCAGTCATGGAGTCGGAGTTACACAATACATCGTTAGGGGACCTGGACCTCGACGCTCTGAGAGTGTACAGTGACGGCGAGTGCGCTGGCGATGAAGAGCTGGACGACGAGCAGACGCTCACCAACGAAGTGTCAGAGGCATTTCTGACGCTCTTGGAAGGTGAACCAGAAATTTAAGATGTGCACCAGCGTGGCACAAATAAACCTGCACTCCGTAAGGTTGTGTGTTGGGCGTTATTGAAATTTTCGGATCTATATTTAGAGAAGATCATCAGAAAACTACTTACTGAATTTGGTAACTCTAGTTCTAGAATTGTGGGAGGTATGGATTTTATAAGGAATTTATCAATTTGCAACGCCCCTAGTGTGCGTATCCAAAACATTTTTTGCGATATTTACAAAAGATTATAAGTAATCTAATCTGAAAAAAAAATTATGTAGCTAACCGAGGGAAATATATCGATTTAATCGATTGCCACGCCCGCCGTGGGCATAATCAAACAATTTTTGTGCGATCTTGAGAGGTTGTTAGTAATCTGCCAGGAAAAAATGTATATCTTTAGCTTTAAAACTGAGGGAGCAACATCGATGTTATCGAAATACCACGACCACAGTGGGCGTGGACGGAAATTTTTAAAGGATCTTTAAGAGAGGCGACCAGTAATCTACCATCCAAATGTGGGGACTGTAGTTTTAAAACTGTGGAAGATATACGCTGTCGCGATTCGTTGGACCAGGGTGGCTGAAGGTGTTCTAGTGGGCCAGGATCTCAAAGTCTCAATTTTTGGGAGAGGTCACCAGCAATCTGGTGGCTCCAGTTTTCAGTTGTGGGAAGCATACGTGTTACCGATTGGTGCTTTCAGGTACACCGGCTTTTGCGATTACGGGGGCAGCAGGGCAGTAGCTTTCCAGTAATACATATTTCCCTTTATTATTGGGCGGGGGCGCCGGGGCTGTTTCAGTGGGCGTGGGCCATGAGTCTAGCGACATGATGAGGTGTATCGACATGTTACCGATTTGCTAGCCTTTTAGTGGACGTGGCACAAAAAACTTAACACTTTGTCTGAAGCAGATAACTACAAGTATACATCTAAAATATTTGATATTTCATACTGCCACACCTAATTTGAATTTTTAAGCGCAGTATAGCTCTAGGGTACCTACTTAAAATGTGAAGGGTAGCCGGGGATATTTTTATCCCTAAGGTAGGGAAGAAGGACCCCTTCCAAGCAAAATTCTTTCGGCCAAAACGCCTGACCTCCTTCCTGCTCAAAACCTTAGAAAAGATAGTGGACAACTACATAAGGCTTAGCTACTTAAGTTACCATCCACTGTACTCTAAACAACACGCATATCGAGCCGACAGATCGGCAGAGGCTGCGCTAGTAGAAATCACAAGCACTCTTAAAAAACCAGTGGAAGCCTTTATGGATATTGAGGGTGCCTTTAATACCACAGCGCATGATGTCAGGGCACTCAAAAAAAGGAGAGTCAACCTAAACCTAACAAGCTAGCTGGACTTTTGGAAAACAGGATAGCGGAGGTGACAGTTATCACCGCAACAGTCAGGTCTCTTACAACCAGGGGATGTCTGCACGGGGGGTACTATCACCCTTACTGTGGATTCTGGTAGTAGACGATCTCCTTCATAAACTGCCAGACAATGGCATAGAATGTCTGCAAAGGGAAATTTGAGCACACCTTATGTGACAGGATTACTTTAAGACGGCGCGTAAGTTTAGAGTGGTGCAGGACTGTAGAACTAAATATAAATCGAATCTAAAACGATAAAATGTGGGGTTTATCTCCAAAAACTCTAATGTGGATGTAAGTAAAAATGGTTGGACCCATTGTTAGTTACGGCGCTGCTCTACGAATCAGAGCCCAAATATAGAGCGGCAAGAAAAAGTGTCTACACCTACCATGTGAAAAAACCTGCAATAAGGTAGTATACAGACGGATCGCTCACAGAGGATGGTACAGGAGTTCGGGCATGTGGAAACAGAGTCCGCTACCACGAATCACTGGGGAAGTTGGCAAGCATTTTCCAAGCAGATATCCACGCCATAGACAGGTGTGTCTCATTCCACCTTGAAAGAGGGTACACCCATTAAGACACAGCTATTCTGACAGCCAAGCAGCAATAAATGCGTTGATGGTATCTGAAATTAAGGTGCCTAGGGTCCCTGAAAAAGGTCGGCGAGATAAACAGGCTGATCATCTACTGGGTTCCAGGTCACGCTATGGTTCCAGGGCACGATGTAGCAAATGAACTTGCCAGAAAGAGGGTGATTTCTCCATTATAGGGGTCACAACTTTTTTGTGAAATAGAATCTAACTAGACGAGGCGCCACGTCGGCGTTCTGCCCAAGTCTCTGCCTGTAGCTGAATAGCGCTGCATGTACTTAGGCTAGACTTAGTCACGCTGCAAGACAATTCGTAACAAAAACTGATAATCATTACAAATATCTAAATATTAACAGAATAAAGATAACCTTTTATTACTCTAAATTGTTTAGTTATGCAGCTCAAACAGCTGGAGTAATATTTGTAGTTGCTCCCTTACACCATAATTTATACATGTATACGAAACATAGTTTCGTTGCTTTGGGAAGAAACTATTTAAGTAACTCTTTAGCATTCTTTTCATTGAGCTACGGTCCTAACTTTGAATTTACCTCTTTCAGTCTTGGTCGCGGAATTGATCGGTGCTGCGCGAAATAGTTTAGTTCGTTTATGGCCACCTGCATTTCGCTTTATTTGCATAAATACTAAATATATATGTATATATTATATACATAACTATTGTCTGCCTATCTAGTTTTTAAGCATTAAAATAAATCAACAGTCAATTGTGAGCAGAAACTAATTCGAGTAAACCTACTATAAACGATATTATACTAGACTCTTAATAACACTGTACACTATTAAATAAGTTTAAATTAACATATTAAAAGCATTGCGCAATAAACAAATATTCATGTAATTAATTGAAATTTGAAAACTATTGAAAAAGGTCACTAGAGAAACTTTCTGGGGACCCCGGCTTGATTTATTGTGAACATGAAATGTAACAAAGATCAGCAGCTTGACATTATTCATGCGGTATTTACATATGTACAATCAGCTGCACTTCTTAGCTTGCGTTTGTTAAGCCTTGCCCTATTTCTTTCGATTTCTTTCGTGTGGTATTTATGTACTCGCGGACGCCACTGCTTTACATAGCTGCGTTAATGCATAACTTTTCAACTTTCGTCAACGCTTGCTTGGGCTACAGCTAATAACGCTTCGAGTCTGCGTCTCTTGGTTCTTATTATTATATTGGACGTTGACGTTCTAACAATAGTACAATCAAGTGGCCCAACGATACCAAGCAAATATGAGGAGCAAATTTCAAATGATAATTATGCTAACACGCCTGAATTATTGGAAAAACGATTTATCAACAGGCGCTAAGTTCTCCACGCACACTTAATTGAGATACTGGGGCTCAATCAGCGCCCATAGCCTTATGGGTAATTAAGCTTAACACACAAAAACGTAAAAAAAACCAACATAAGTAGATCGCCATTTATCGCCACTAACAATGATGCCCCAGTCAGCGTTTTGTGTGATATGCCTGGCCATGTAATTTATAATTGCGCTCCTTTTAGAAACTTGGGCCCTGCTCAACGGCTAAGGAAAGCTAGCCGACTAGCACTATGTTTGAATTGTCTTAAGAAGGGTCATCGATTGTCATCATGCATCATTCGCTTCTCTCTCGTTCTCAGGCCAGTTGACTACAGATGCCGATTCTTCGTCTACTGCCTATGCCGATTCTTCGTCTACTGCCTATGTCTCATTTTTCTAAGTCATCGCCACTGCATCCACATCTCTTGTTGTCTTGGACTCTGAGTCTCCGCTTCATCTTATAACTATTCGCCTCGCTCAGCAGATTCAGCTACCAAAGCACCAATCATCAGCACATGTCTCTGGTCTTGGAATTTATAGTTTTACGATAGACAGTACCACTCTCCTTGTCACGCTTCATTCACAAGTCCCAGAGTATTCAACATGCCTCACCGTTTTGGTAAGCATACAATCAAATCGACAAAAAAAAAACGTAGTTGCAAACATTTTTGTGCTCTCTCATTTTTGACGACCGGAAAGAAAAAGATCGCTGAGAGAGCGAGCTAAACGCTGAACCTCAAGAGCAAAAATGCGATTATCCTTTCGCTCTTCCTGCAAAGCATTGAGATTTTCTAGAACCCCGACAGTATCCCGCTCTCACTGCACGGTATCTCAGAAATCTCGTGGTATCCCAATCTGTATGAAGCATTTGGACACAGGCCGAACAATGTTATACACACGATATGTACGCTCAATTCTCTTTTTATGCGGTAGTTACGTTCCACAGAAAACCGTAAAACACAAAATAAACGCTTTAAAACGACACTACTTATATTGTAACAAGTAAGATGACTGTAGTCGGGTGTGCCCGACTAGGAGATAATCTGAACCCGGCGAGAAGTTACATAAATTTAAACCTCTTTGTATTCATACACACATTCACAAAGTCACACACACACACACAAACGTATGCAGCAAGCTGAGCACTTTACACATCGGATGCGCTTGGCCCCACTATGGTACTGTTTTGGCAGAACTAGACTTATACTTAACAACACGGCACAGTCGCGGTGCCGACTGCTGCTGCCCCATCAACAAACCCGGAACCTAGCTCGGTTCCCTCCACTAGCTTGGCTGCCGGGCCTGCTAATGGTTCGACCTGTGATCAGGTTCCCGGTGCGGCAGCTTTGCAATCAAGGCAGGTTGTGGTCGCCTCATCTAGCAGAAGCGCTGGTCTTGCTAGGGAAGCTGTCCGCGTCCGGACCTTGAGCGCAAGCAAACCGGGGCCGTAACTGCAGCGACTGGCAACTAGCAAGGCGCAAAGTACAATGAGGTACAAGGCGTTTAAGCTACCGAAGGGTGTTCGTGGGAACGACTCCCGACAAGGCAAAAATCTTGTCCAACACACCGCGATGGAGAAATAAGCACAATAAAGGTGATTCAGGCGAACTTGCACCACGCTATAAGAACGTCGGCCACCATATGCAGGATTTTCGGCGAGCAAAACGAGCAAACGTAAGACACTTCAAATTGTATATTTGCCTGGCGACACCGACGATGCACCGGCGACGGAGGTTCAGCCACTCGTCGACTTCTGCCGAAGAACGAACAAACAGCTAGTCTTGAATATCTTTTGTGTAGTCAATTAGATGTGTCAAAAAGAGCGTGCAAACCCACTTTTATAAACGCAATCAGGGAAGAGGTACTTGACCTCACTCTGGTTAGCAGTTCTTTGTCCGATTTCCGTTTAACACATACAAATGTGCGCTCACAGAGTATAATAAGATATAAAAGATCAGCTGGTTCTTACACACAGGATCGACAGGAAACGCTAGAGCTACTGCTTCAGGTGGTTTTCGCTGGTTCTTGGTCCCGGAAAATCCCTGTAATGATGGGGATACTGAACCACCAGCTAGACGTGGTTACAGTCTGCCGGGTGTTATCTCCGACGCTGACAAGGTCAGGTGGGCCATTAAATCATTGGCTCTTTTCCAAGCCCCTGGGGCGACCAGATTTTCCCGAACCTGCTGCGACACAGCCTAGAAGATAGTCCACTTAGTCCACTTATTGGCCTACTTAGGGCGACCTTCACTTGGGGGATACATTCCGCTATCTTGGAGGGAGATAAATGTGGTTTTTATTCCCAAGCAACGGAATAGCTAGGATCAACCTAAGCCGTATATACCAATTAGCCCTACATCATTTTTGCTTAAGACCACAGAACACCCGTTGGACTTGCATATCCGGTGCAGATTGCAAGATGCCAATCCCCTGCACCATACACAATGCGCCTACATCAAAGGCAGATCGACAGAGGTCGCTCAACATCAGATAGTAAGATTGAAGATTGAAAAGGAATTCGAGGCGATGGAAATTGCTGTGTGCTCCTTCCTAGACGTCGAAGGGGACTTCGACAATACTGACTACCATTCAATAACCAGGGCGTTAGCATCTAGGGAGGCTGACTTCTTCTCTATTACTTGGATAGAGAGAATGCTAATGCACAGAGACATAAGATCTTCACTGGACGCCACCACCGTCCGCATCCAAGCAACCAAAGGGTGTCCACAGGGCGGGTTGCTGTCTCCCCTTCTTTGGTCCCTAGTGATAGATAGTGATAGTGATGAATTACTGGTGAAATTATCGGAGCTAGGCATCTATACCACAGGGTATGCAGATGACCTGGCAAAATAATAGAATAATAGTCTCCAAAAAGTACGGCGTAACCATCACCGAATTTATAAAACGCAGCTCAACACGGCCCTAAGATGGTGCACAGATGTGGGTCTCAATATCAACCCACAGAAGGCGATTATCGTGTCCTTCACACCTTCGATACAACATCGATGTCGGCCAGCTCTACATCGGTGGGACACCCGTCGAGCTCTCCAGTGTGATCAAATATCTCGGTGTAAATCTAGATAATTAGAACTCGAACTTAGACAAAACGTTGACCAAAGGTACTCATGTCATCTCGGATTGTCGTCGACTCTTTGGTAAAACTTGGGGCTTAGACTCCAAAGCCATCAGATGGCTATACGGTATGATGGTTATGCCTGTTGTCACTTACGCTGCCCTCGTTTGGTGGCCAATGGTCCAGCAGGCCACCGCCATACAACAATGCAAAAACTTCAGCGGCTCCCATGCATATCCCTCACGGGTGTCATGCGTACATGTCCTACTGCAACACTGGAGACAGTCTAAGGACTGACTCCACTGAATTCGCACATAAACCAGGTAGCTTATTTGAGCCATTTGAGGATTAAACCAATGACAATATAAATACTAAGATGAGTAACGCCGAACAACAAAATGCTACAAGACAGCTTGATTTTTGCAAAATTGAGAACCAAAATGAAATCGGTAGCCTTACGCTCTCACGCTCTCTTCGCTCGCTTCGGCAAATGCTTTGCTGGCTTTCGCTGGCGGAAAAATAGTTTTGTTAGATTTCTTTCGCCAACCGCGAAATTCCCTAATTTATGTTTACATACATATGTTCTCTTTACAGAGGTATTGCCGGTAAACTCCTAATCACTTAAATGGATTGCAATATTTAAAAAAAATTATTTAATTATTACAATTGTTTTAGCAGATGCAGATTTTCTACCGACCCAACTTCATTAGGAAATATTTGTTAATATAAATGTAGGATAGATTGCGGTCCGCGCAAGAAGCCAAAGTCAATGCTGTGCATAATATAACACATACATACATAATGTAGTGTACGTATGCATGCATAATTCACACACAAGGGTGTAGCAAGTATCTTGGCTAAGGAGGACAAGATGTAGGTAAAACAAATGTTTTTATTTTGCTTATGTACATAAATAAAAATGATATATGAAGACAAAAAAAAGTATATTTATATACTTAAAGTCTGGGTTCTATGGGGGGCAACAGCCGTCCACCTGATCTACTAAGGCTACACCTATGTTCATACATACAAAGCTGGCTCGCCATTGGCTGAGACGAGCGATTCTCTGTAGCATGCACCGGCACCGACCAGTTTTGCTGAAGGCATCCAGGCGACTGATTTTGGTTGCTCGTGTCAGCAGCAGAGCGCAACGACTTCGGTATTTGATCGTGTGGCTTTTAGAGACTAAACTCACAAATGGGTTGCTAGCAGCAGACATAGGTCATGCTAGTCTAGTAAACGCAATTCCTGGCTAAAGGATCTGCAACAGAACGGATTTTAAGACCACAGAACTTTTTATCGTGGCGAAATTTAGGACTTCCAGACCATAGGGAATGGGATGATGTCAACCCTTGTAATGATCGCATGAGCCTGCAGACCAGACGGATCGAAAAAGAAACAAGGGGTTGATGCGGGGATCACAGGACCCAACACCAAAATCTTGATTGCAATGGGTACCTGGCCCAAAGTTTTTCAATCATAGATCGACGCCATTGAGTCCTGTTCCAGACATATCCTTGACAAGGGGATGAGAGTCACCTTAAATAACTTTTCAGATAGCCAGGCAGCCATTCAAGCTCTTTTCTCATGGAGGATTACCTCGAAACTGTTTGCGGATTGCTGGAATTGTCTCCAGCAACTCTCACATAGAATCCGGGTCACATTTTGTTGGGTCCCAGGGCATTCCGGAATTTCCGGCAATGAAGTTGCGGACGGGCTAGCTAGGGTTCCGCAACCCCTCTTATTGGACCTGATCCCTTTTGTCGGTTAAGCTGGGCTTTTGTCAAAGAGTTGATAGAGGAATGGTCAAAGAAGGAGAGGGGAATCTACTGGTCAACGAGAGATGGATTACAACAAGCTAAAGAGCTGGTCAGCCCACATATAGGTAGAAAGACCAAATATCTTTTAAGAGCGTAACTACGGCCTAAATGTGCCTATCCCCTGGCACAGAGTGTCGACTCTGCAGAGAGCATGACGAGACGACAAAGCACATTTTATGTGATTGCCCAGCCATTATTTGGAGTAGGAGGAAGAGAATTTTTTATTCCAGCACAGATCATAAATACCTCGATGAGGGATCTGCTCTCCTTCATAAGGGAGTCAGAGCGTCTCTTGTCCCCATAAGCCAGAAAAAACCGCCCTTTGGTCGATGTGGTTCTAAAATCTCTGTTGTGAGACTCCCGCACAAATAATAATGGTATACACGAACTTAAGATGTCCAAGCTCTCTAGCTCTTGTAGTCGCTATGATCAACGCGTTCATACAGAAGGACGGACAAACGGACATGGCTAAACCGACTCAGCTCGTCGTCCTGATCAAGAATATTCTTGATATACTTTATGGGGTCGGAAATCCCTTCTTCTGCCTGTTACATACATTTGCACAAAACCATTATAACCTTTTTACCCATTTTTAATGGGTCCAGGGTATAAAAATGTAACGTTGTTGTCGATTTTGATCAATTTTAAGAAAACGGTGTGGGGTATCGAATAACCGCTGATTCCACCAGGTTCAGTTTGGCTTCATGAACAAAGTGACATACTTTGTTGTTTTTGGTAGAGCCTTTGTATGATGTATAAAACGGTAACTCCTCTGCCAAAGTACTCAAATTGTGGTGATTATGTATGGTTCAACATTTTAATACATGTGTTAGAGTAGACACATAATAATGCTCATTATACTAAAGTTAGAATAAATATTAAAGGGGTAATGTCTCCCGTTATTCGTTTACATACCTGAACTTCAGTCATAGGGATGAATAGAACGTATTCAAATTTTTGCGGCAAAAATGTTTTTAATAACTCAGCTTCCTTTCTCTGTAATTACAAAAAAAAATTGGTATGTAAAATATTAAACTAAATTTGGTGGCTCTTAAAGATTCTCAGACGTGCTCAAAAAAGTAGATAAAAGCAGGTTAAATTGCTCCAGTCGGGAGTGCCCGACTAGGAGATACCCAGAACGCAGCTACGAGCTGTCGTTATATGCACCTAAGCCCCTTTGCATTCATACATACATTCTTGCTGCGCATCTAACTCCCAGCAGCTTCGCATCTAACTCCCAGCAGCTGCGCTTGGCCCCCACTATGGAAAATGAATTCTTGAATAACTTTTAAACTGAGGGTATGATCGTTATAAAATTTTCAGGAGTTAACAATCCAAAATCAGAAATATTTTTAAGACACGAGTCGCGAAATTTAAAAAACTCTAAATGCTATCTACAATCTAAATGCTAAATAGTGTCGGAGTGAGCATTTAACGAGGGAGGGATGACTCGGAATTGCTCACTCTGTAATGTTTATGAAAATCTTCATAGAAGACGCGATAGGCTTCATGCAGGGCATAGTTGAGCAATGCTTAAGTAATAAAGGTTTATAATTACGTGTTAGTCTGGCTGGTACACAGAAATTTAATAATAATATAATAATTTTATCAACTCAGAGGAATCGAATTCGCCAGTAATCAATTAATGGACAAAGATTACGCCAAGCATAGTTTTCCGATTTGTTAACGGGGGGAGAATCAAAAAAACGCATATGTAGTACAAATGTGTACAAATGTACTACAGACTTGCGCTTTGGTTTGTACATAGATTTGGATGCTCATATTAAACACTGAAACGATCACGATCATACTCTTAGCTTAGAAGTTATTTAAGAATTCATTTTCTATAGTAGGGCCAAGCGCAACCGATGTATAAAGTGCGCAGCTTGCTGCGTGCGTTTGTGTGTGTGTGTGTATATGACATTGTGAATGTGTGTACAAGAGCTTTAAATGTACGTAACGACAGCTCGCCGCTGGTTTCAGGGTATCTCCTAGTCAGGGGCACCCGACTAGAGCCATCTTACTTGTATTTGTATTGGTTTTTTGACAATGCGGGTAATAATTAGTTTAAATGAATTGAGCTGTTTCTTTGAGCATAACTGTATTTACGGATGACGTCAACTGATTATAATTGTCTTTAAAAAAATGTAAATGGAGTGGATTTTGATTTCGTCAAACATCTATTCTGTTTGAAAATTGGCGCGAACAGCTGACTTATTTAAGGTTTTCCCGCAAAACATAACCAAACGTTTCAATTGTTTATTTTACAAATACAAATTGTAATTTATTTGAAAAATGTCAAAATAAAGTTAAAAGTTTTCTGTGCTGTATATTTAAAAATATTTATTATATGTATATTAGATCAGCATCGTATCCGATTTTACTTTGAATATGAATGTTAGCTCTGCCGCTTTGTTTTGATTTTGTATGGAACAGCTGATTGTGTATGTTGACCAAAAGTTTAAATCAAATACAAATTTAATCAAAATCAGTTGACATGAAAAATACATGTTATAGCACGTGCCTTACCATATCAATCTGTAATTGAGAATAGCGTCTTATCAAATAAAATGCTTATCAATATAAAATGTGAATGTCGATACTTATCTTCATTCTCTAATACGGGTTCAAAGTTCTGTCCTGGAAATATTTGAATGACAGTTTTCGGAGAAACGTATGGAAGAAGCGGATGTCAGGCGGTGTTCAGCTAAGATTGGGGGTCGGAAATATGTGCTCTGGTGTTTTATTAGCCAAGTAATGTGGGATAGACTCTTGATTATGGTAATGGGGTGTATTAATAAATATCAAAGCCAAACACCTTTTGACAAAGTAAAAGTCTCAAAAGTAATCCAACATATACATACATTTGCACAAAACCATTATATCTATTACCCGTTTTCAATGGTTTCATGGTATAAAAATTCGCAGGCACATTTTAGTATGCCGTAGTTGTGAAATTTCTCGCACAAAATAGGAAACAACAAGAATATCTTTCAAATTTTGGTTGCAGTTGATCTGCGAAAGCTTTTTGATAGTGTGCATGCCAAATACCACTTTTTCCCCATTTTGTTGCTACAGAATATATCAAACCGCCGATGTCCCAGCATTAAGCTACACTTGGACCAATAAGTGTGTTAAGTTTAAAAACAAAAACAAATACAAATTTAAATAAACAGTAAAAAAAACTCCGTTGTCCCAGGCCAGATTCGAACCCGCGTCTGATAGCGCGCCAGACGCTCTCTACCACCGAGCCTCAGTTGAACTTTTATTACCTCCGTCAAAATCTGAGTTTAGACACACACGAACAGCCAATCGCTTGAGAATTCGAAAAAGAATGTGCATATAAATATGAATGTATGTATATGTGTAAACGCATGCAGTCTGTGCTTAGCGCTTGCCACCACATGGTTTGCCAATATACAAATAGCTTTTTTTTAATAACTTGTGTTTTTTAACCGATTTTGATGAAATTTGTTTTAATGCATTCTTATTGTACTATAGTAGATTTATATAGCAGTCTTAACCAAATTTGGTGGCTCTGTTTCTGAGATATGCTCAAGCGGCTGCGCTTGGCCCTGCTTTACGAAAACATATTAAACCTGATTTGATGGCTCTAGCTTTTATAGTTTTTGAGTTATGCTCAAAAGACCGCGTCAAAAAACCGATAAGCACTGATTATAAGAAAACGGGGCAAGTTATCGATCATTTGAAATAAACTTGATCTGCATATGGTATATACGAATCTAAAAAGTTCAAGCTCAGCTCTCTAGCCCTTGTAGTCTCTGAAATCGACGCAGACGCTTAATCGACTAGGCTAGTGATGCTGATCCAGAATATATATACTTTATGGGGTCGGAGATGCTTCCTTCTACCTGTTACATACATTTGCACAAAACCATTATACCCTTATTACTCATTTTCAATGGGTTCAGGGTATAAAAACAACGGATACGATCCGTAGGTTTTGGTACCGCAATAGGCACAGGAGTAGGTAAATCAATGAGGTCTTAATCACTGCTACACACTCTAGCATACCCTGTTGGCTTTGTGATAACGTTGTACATGCGAAATTTGCAGGTTACTCGGAGCTAGTGGCGGATGCTATAGCCCAACGTAATGGCTTGAAGGTGAAGGTGAAATGCGAGCTTTTATGAGGCAAACGAGGACGGACTTTAGAGGTCTGATTGTTTGTTTTCGCAAATTTAACGATCAGCTTACAGCTATGGATACTCAATTCAATGGATTAAAACTATTGAGTGGGTCTCCTAGGCGTAAGAAGTCCGCTTCTCGTGATCTGCCGTTGCCAAGCTCTCTTCAGCCTTCAAATACGAGTCTGCAGCCTACTACTCCGGTGGCATATTTCATTTGCTACCCCTGTAGCTTCAAGATCTGATTTTGACACAAGTTCGTTTACCGAATGTGTAAGATCGGAGAGAGCCAAATCAGACGTTTTGTCCGAATCGTCCGCCCCCGTTACACAACAACCAACTGAAAATTTATTATCCGGTTCACCGGCTGTCATAGTTGCCTCTGAGGATAGTTGCCCAACTGTCGCACATGTGGCACCTAAACTTCTAGTTGGTTGTCTACCAAAGAAACACATTTTTGTTTCTAGGTTTGCCCCTCATTTTTCATCGGATGATGTTAAAGCCTATATACAGGCTGAAATTCCAGCCGCAAGTATAACAGTGGAAAATTGTAAATATGCCTATTCAAGGGATAAATCATCCTTTAAAATAAGTGTTCAACCTGAACTGTTTACCAACATTTGTTGTAAACAGTTTTGGCCTGAACACTTAATTATAAAAGAGTACAAAGCCAAAAAGAAAAATCGGGCTCCGATTTTGTTACCACCACCTTCCATGAGCGCCACAACCACAAAACACTAATAACCTCCATCGAGTTTGCCTATCAAAACGTTAGAGGTCTTAATTCTAAACTCACTATTCTCTATAAAGATAGTGTGCCTTTCGATTTTAATATAATTGCTTTTACCGAGACGTGGTTAAAACCGGACATTTCAGATTCGGCAGTTTTCGCGTCTAATTATAACTGTTTTAGATGCGATCGAGTCTCTCGTGCTGGAGGAGGTGACGGTCTACATGAGTTGTCCCTTGCTCAGGTAAATCCAGTGCGCAGCTCAAAAGACACATCTCTTGATTTGATCTTTGTGTTGGACTCCTCCAGCAATGTTGTACGCAGGATTGACCCCCTTTTAAGACCTGATGACTCTTTTCATCCAACTCTGGATCTGGTCATTGAAATTCCTGCTCTCGTGCCTATTACGGTACCAAAACCTAAGGCTGAGTTTGTTAATGATCTTATTTAGCATACCGACTGGTCCCAACTGTCCAATTGTGCAGTTATTGATGTGCCATTAAACTTTTTTATGATATTATAAGCTCACATTTTAGTGTCCGCGTTCCTCTTGTGTATCCGGCGAGGTCTAATCAGCCTCTGTGGTTCTCAAGGGATTTACTCAGATAAAAAATGTCACAATATTATAAAAAATTTAAGAAATCAGGAAATCTTAGTGTTTTCTCCCGTTATGCAGTTGCCAAATCTGACTTCTTTAAGCTTAATCACGTATGCAACAAAAATTATCTTCGTCGTTGCCGGCTTCAGTTTAAACAAAATCCACAGCAATTTTTTAGATTTGTTAATTCTAAATGAAAGCTGTCTATTTAGCCTTCCAAAATAACGTTTACAAACGCGAGTGCAAGCACTGATTAGGGCATGTCCGATCTGTTCGTATCATTTTTTCAAACTTCAGTCCTCAAACTGCATTTTGTGCCCTATCATTACGGAACGTTCGCTACTTTGCGACCTTAACACAATCAAACCAGTGTCTTCATCTGGTCCTGATGGTGTTCCCGCCTGTGTGCTCAGGTAGTGTGCAAAGTCACTTTGCAAGCCCATCTTAAAACTTTTTAAGTTGTCTGTTGACACCTCATCTTTTCCTGCTATTTGGAAGGAATCTTTTATCATCCCTCTCCATAAAAAACGCAAAAAGACTGTTGTTGAAAATTACAGAGGTATTTCCAAATTATCTGCAATACCAAAAGCTTTTGAGAGAATTATAACATCTCAACTGCAACATTTATGCAGCGCTATTATTTCACCTTCCCAGCATGGGTTTATGAAACGTAGATCTGTAACCACTAACCTTCTAGAGTTCTCTTCTCTGGCAATTGATGATAGATCCCAATGGGTTCTTTTTAGAAATATATATTTTAACTGTATCAGGGTAACATCTGGGGTTCCCTATGGTAGTCGTCTTGGTCCGCTTTTCTTTACTTTTTTCATTAATGACCTTCCCTCGGTTCTTTCACACTCCCGTGTGCAAATGTATGCCGTTGACGTGAAATTGTGCATTACAAATAAGAATTCAAGTAATCTCTAACAAGCCGAACTTGACGCCTTTGAGTCCTGGTGTCAAGATAACCTATTAATCTTAATTGCTCTAAGTGCAAGGTAATGACTTTTTGTCGAAGCTCTCCTCAAATGTTTCCGTACAAGCTAGATACTGCTTGAACGGGTAAATAATACCGATAAAGTTATGATCTAGGCGTCGTTTTTTATCATAAACTTAAATTTGACTCTCATGTTATGACCATAGTCAAAAAGGTTATGACTATTCTGGGATTCATTAAGAGATGGTCCAAGGAGTTTGATGACCCTTACACGACAAAGACACTTTTCATATCCGACCCATTCTCCAGTTTGGCTCATGCGTATAGTCCCCACAATACGCAGTACATCAGAACCGAATTGAATCGGTACAAAATAAATTTTTATTATTTGCCTTTCGTGGCCTAAATTGGGATCCTGATGTTCGGTTGCCATCATACCCAAGTAGGCTCTTATTGATAAATCTCTCCTCTCTAACAAATCGGAGAACTATGCTTGGCGTAATCTTTGACAATAATTTAATTACTGGCGTAATCGATTCATCTCAGTTGATAAGCCAATTAAATTTCTCGGTTCCAACCAGACTAACACCTAATTTTAAACCCTTTGTACTTTACCATTGCTTAACTAATGATAAATGATTAACTGATGATTTTAATACACATTACAGAACAAAGTAGATTGTAGATAGCTTATATTCATTTTGTACTTCGCGACTCGTGTCGTACGTTATACGTCTGTTGGGCGGGGTGCGATGCTGCTCATAGCATAGCGAATACCGATAGCGCGAAAAAAAAAAAAAATAGCATGTACCCTAGTACTATGTATATCAATAACATTAATATTATACAAGTATAAAATACCAAAAAAAATAAGTTTGCCTCTGCGCGGTCACAACTGTCACCTAAACAGCGTGTTAGACATCATCAACACTAACCATTTTGATTTTGACGAAATGCACGTTCAAATATCTAATAACCTAACCTATCCAATAAGAATAAACAAAGAATTCCAATTGAAACTGAACGATTATAACAAAGATCTGTGACTTGGGTGACAATTTCTAACCTCGGCCGCTATAGCGTTAGCGCCGAAAAGTACACACACAGACCGCTACGGTTGGTGCATATGATGAACACTATGGTAGAATAACGCAAGACAAAAACTGACTTGCGATAACAGTTAAAATTGTGTTAATGCTAATGACTAAGCATTAAATATATGTATATTTAAGTGTGTTTAAATATATATACTTGACTTATTAATATATTGACGAATTAAAAATAAAAATTTTAGCTCCATGTTATACTGCAACACCGCACTACTAGTTAACCAAGTTGTGACAAAACTCAACTCAAGTTACATGTACGACAAATGCAAAATCAATCAGTAATCAACCGCATACAAATGCTAAGCATTCGAAATAGTGTAGCAAGCAGTCAAAACCAAACAAAAATAATTACTGAAAATATGCAATCGATTGGGCCAGCAATGTTGCACTGGCATCATTGATGTTGTGCACATATCGAGTTTTGGACATTATGGGCGCGGTAGTGGGCGTAACCAAAAAATGTTGGATGCGATCTTTAGTGGCGGTCATTAGCGAGCTTTAAAAGTGAGGGAGATATATAGATTTAATCGAATTGCCACGCCCCCAGTGGGCGTGCCCCTAAACCAAACCATATAAACACTAAGATGAGTAACGCCGAACAACGAAATGCTGCCAGACAGCTTGATTTTTGCAAAATTGAAAGTCAGTGCTGTGCATAATAACACAAACATACATATTGTGGTGTACTTATGCATGCATAATTTACACACATAGGCGTAGCAAGGGTCTGGGCTAAGGGGGACAGGAAGTAGGTACAAATTTTGTATACCCTGAACCCATTGAAAATGGGTAAAAAGGGTATAACGGTTTTGTGCAAATGTATGTAACCGGCAGAAGGAAGCATCTCCGACCCCATACAGTATATATATTCTTAATCAGCACGACGAGCTGAGTCGATTTAGCCATGTCCATCTGTCCGTCCGTCCGTCAGTATGAACGCAGCGATCTCTGAAACTACAAAAGCCAGAAACCTAAACTAAACGACTATAAATTCTCCTAATCCATACGCAGTACAAGTTTATCTTGGTTTTCTTAGCATATTTCGGAGACTATAAGAGCTCGAGCTCTAGTGCTCGTAAAGGATACGCAGAATTTGAATATTTTGGATTTTGGATACCTCCCCCATTCGCTCCCCACATAAAAATTAAATACTACAGACTTGCGCTTTGGTTTGTTCATAGATTTGCTCTTATTAAGCACTGAAAATTTCATAACGATCATACTCTTAGCTTAGAAGTTATTTAAGAATTCATTTTCTATAGTAGGGCCAAGCGCAGCCGATGTGTAAATGCGCAGCTTGCTGCGTGCGTTTGTGTGAGTGTGTGTGACTTTGTGAATGTATGTATGAATGGCAAGAGGTTTAAATGTATGGAATAGCTCGCCGCTGGGTTCAGGGTATCTCTTAGTCGGGCACACCCGACTAGAGCCATCTTACTTGTTTTTTTGTGCTTATGTACATAAATTAAAATGATATATGAAGACAAAAAAAAAGTATATTTATATAGTAAAAGTCTGGGATCTAAGGGGGAAACTGCCCACAACAAGTCAGATGGCTCTAGTCGGGAGTGCCCGACTAGGAGATACCCTGAACCCAGCGGCGAGCTGTCGTTGCATGCATTAAATTAAACCCCCCTGCATTCATACACACGACACCAAACCCGCACTTAATAAAGTAAAATAAAAATAATCAAAATTAAAATGTGCATGCAAATTTTAGTATGCCGTAGTTGTGAAATTTTTCTCCAAATTTTCAGAAAATAGGAAACCAAATACCAACCGCGCCAGGCAAAACTCCTACCACCGAGCTATTTTGATTGCTTTTGTAAAAATCTAACCTTAGAAACACGCATGCACAATCAATCTTTTTGGAATTCGAAAAAGAGCTCACACATATGAATGTGCATATACATATGTATGTATGTTAACACGTTAAACGTTTGCGCTTGGCGCATGCCACCATGTGGTTTGCCAAAATACAAATACATTTCCTTTAATATTTTCTGTGTTTCTTAACCGATTTTTATGAAATTTTTTTATTGCATTCTTACTGTACTATAGTACATTTATATGTTGACGAGCAGCCTAAGTAGTAAGAATTGTGACTGTACTTGCAATTACAAATGTTTTTTCTGTTTATGGGGGAAGATGAGGGGAGGTATCCAAAATCCGAAATATTCATAATTTGGTGGCTCTAGCTCTTATAGTTAATGAGATATGATAAAAAAAAAAAACCGGGTCAAAAAACCGATAAACACTGACTATAAGAAAACGGGGAAGTTATTTTCATTTGAAATAAACTTGATCGGTGTATGGTATTTACGAATCTAAAATGTCCAAGTTCAGCTCTCTAGCCCTTGTAGTCTCTGAAATCGACGCGTTTATACAGACGGACGGACAGACAGACGGGCAGGGCTTAATCGACTCGGCTAGTGATGCTGATCAAGAATATATATACTTTATGGGGTCGGAGATGCCTCCTTCTGCCTGTTACATACATTTCCACAAAACCATTATACCCATTTTAAATGGGTTCAGGGTATAAAAAGCGGAAGAGCTAAAACTGTCATTCGGTTGCGAAAACAGCGAAACAGCAAGGTACAAGGCAGATAAGCACTGAATAAATTTAAGGCTTACCCAATAACTTCTATTCAAACGAATAGAGTTCTAAGACAGGAACGAAATTGCAAATCGGTTCACAAATAAATATAAATTTGACACTGCATAACAACGAGGATCCGGATCACGGAAAACAGCAAACAATGGATAAATTAATATTATTATTAATAAATAAATATAGAAATATAAAATATAGAATTAAACAAGTAAGATCCCTCTAGTCAGGACCACCCGACCAGGAGATACACTCTCCCCAGCCGCGATCTGTCGTTACATAGCATTGAACACAGTCAATACGCCGCTTGCTGTGCATTTTACTCTCAGCTGTTGGGCTTGGTCCCCACTACGGAAAATGAATTTTATAATATCTTCTAAACTAAAGGTATGATCGTTATAAAACTTGCAGGACTTAATAAGTGCATTTTACAGCTGTGGACCGCC
This sequence comes from Drosophila colorata, assembly GCA_035041545.1. Classification (NCBI taxonomy): domain Eukaryota; kingdom Metazoa; phylum Arthropoda; class Insecta; order Diptera; family Drosophilidae; genus Drosophila; species Drosophila colorata. The sequence goes on along the minus strand of JAWNLD010000657.1, from coordinate 386,053 downwards.
GGTCTGCACTCTTCTAAGCGGTGATGTTGATCACCAAGGGGAGGACCCGGAAAGAACACCAACTCCCTTGGATAAAGAGTTGGTGTATGCCACTTTCTCGTCGAGATAAAGTTTGTTCCGGCAGGGTCCGATATGGCCTCTGAATCGGACTCTGACATTACAATCACTGATCTCGACGAAGCATCCAGTGAGATCTCTCAGAGATCCGGTCTGACGGATGTAGGCACTCAGGTAGCACGTCTACATTTAGACCCTGAGATCGCCTTCATTAAAATGACAAACCGCGAAAAGAAGCTGTTCAAGGTAGCTATCGCCTGCTGTCTGGCTCGCCAGAGCAGCTGCTCTGAAAGCTGCAAAGGTGCCCCCGCTGGCGCCATGGTTAAAAGCGGTCGCTCAGACGAAAAGTCTCCGGACCTCGGTTTGTCAAAGAAACCGAAAAATACTCATTCAGAGTCGACTGCGCCATCGTACAGTCGGATGGCGAGCTGTATCAAGCTCGGATTTATCACGACTGATAGATACGGCAACAACGCTGCCGAGTGGGTGAGAGCGAACTTCAGCCATATCAAGGCTTGCAGTTCGCTCGAAATTGAGCTGTTGTAACCTCATCCGAGGTTACTTCGTCAACATCCTGGAGCTACCCAACGAGACGGTTCTGGCGCACATTGTTGCCCAGAACGCCTTCACCACCAGCCAATGGCTGACCACGAGTGACGCCATGCTGCACTTAGCCATCATGGTGGATGACTCGTCGCTGCAGTCGCTGATTAAGTGCGGCAAAAAGTCTGGTACTGTTTTGGTAGGACCAGACTTATCCTTAAGAACACGGCACTTAAGGAAAAGAGCAGCGAAGGTCCCTCTGCGATAAAAGCTACTACGATAAACGCTCCTCGCAGTGCCGGCTGCTGCTGCCCCAGACAACAAACCCGGAACCTGGCTCGGGTCCCTCCACTAGCTTGGCTGCTGGGCCTGCTAATGGTTCGACCTGTGATCAGGTTCCCGGTGCGGCAGCTTTGCAATCAAGGCAGGTCGTGGTCGCCTCATCTAGAAGAGGCACTGGTCTCGCTAGGGGAGCGGTCCGCGGCCGGACCTCGAGCGCAAGCAAACCCGGGTCGTAACTGCAGCGACTGGCAGCTAGCAAGGCGCAAAGTACAATGAGGTACAAGGCGTCCAAGCTACCAAGCTGGGAACGACTCCCGACAAGGCAAAAACCTTGTCCAACACACCACGAAGGAGAAATGAGCACAATAAAGGTGATTTAGGCGAACGTGAACCACGATATGGGAACGTTGGCCACCATATGCAGGATTATCTACGAGCAAAACATCAAACTGGCTCTCTTCCAAGAACCATGGTTGATTGGTGGTCAGGTCCGAGGAAGTTGCTGCTCATGTAAGTTGTTACATGACAGATTAAGTGGAGCGCCTCGGGCAGCTATCTTTCTGGATAAAAACGTAAGGCAAACATTATCTCCAGGGACCTAGTTTCGTCAACCATTGAGGTGGCTACGGCAGAAGGAGCGAAAGAAATTGTAGTTGCGTCTGCATATTTTCCTGGCGACACCGACGATGCACCGGCGACGGAGGTTCAGCGGCTCGTCGACTTCTACCGAAGGACGAACAAACAGCTAGTCATTGGCTGTGACGCCAATGCCCATCACACTTTCTGGGGTAGTAGTGACATCAACACAAGGATACTGAACCACCAGCTAGACGTGGTTACAGTCTGTCGGGTGTTATCTCCGACCCTGACAAGGTCAGGTGGGCCATTAAATTATTGGCTCTCTTCCAAGCCCCGGAGGCGGCAAGATTTTCCCGAACCTGCTGCGACACAGCCAAGAAGATTAACTTAGTCCACTAATTGACCTACTTAGGGCGAACTACACTTGGGAGTACGCTATCTTGAAGGAGATAAATGTGGTTTTTATTCCCAAGCAAGGGAACCGTCGCTATGATCAACCTAAGCCAAGCAGATTGCAAGATACTAATCCCCTGCATCATACACAATTCGCCTACATCAAAGGCAGATCGACAAAGGTCGCTCTACATCAGATTGTCAGTAATATTGAAAAGGCATTCAAGGCGAAGGAAATGGCTTTGTTTTCCTTCCTAGACGTCGACGGTGCCTTCGACCTCACTGGCTATCAGCCAATAATGTCGATAGAGAGTATGCCTTTGCGCAGAGACATAGGGCATCGATACTATAGAGTATGCAGATGACCTGACAATAATAGTCTCCGGAATATTCGGCTTAACCGTCACCGAACTGATGCAAACGGCAGTCGATACGGCCCTAAGATGGTGCACAATGGGTCTCAATATTAATCCACAGAAGGCGATTATCGTTCCCTTCACGAAACGGTAAAACATCAATGTCGGACAGCTCTCCAGTAAGGTCAAATATCTCGGTGTATATCTGGATAAGAGACTTATCGGGAAATCGCACTTAGACAAAACGTTGACCAAAGGTATGTGGGCATGTCGTAGGCTCTTTGGTAAAAAGTGGGGTTTAGACTCTAAAGCCATCAGATGATGTAGTTTGATGAGTATGTCTGCAGCACTGGAGACAGTCTTAGGACTGAATCCACTGTATTTGCACATAAAGAAGGTACATTCTTTGAGCCTTTTGAGATTAAGCTCAGAAATGGGATGCTAGCAGCAGTCATTGGCCATGTTAGACAAGTAAAAACAATTCCTGGCTTAAGGATCTGCGACAGAAAGGATTTTAAGACCACGGAACTTTTCTTCGGGGTGAAATTAAGGACTCTTCTTACAGACAGATAAAACATATTCAGGGGGTTCGTGCGGAGATCACAGCGCCCAACACCAAAATTTCGATTGCAAATGGCTCTTGACCCAGTGTTTTTCAATATCCAGCAACGAAGTTGCGGACGGGCTAGCTAGTGCCGGTTCCGCAACCCCTCTTCTTGGTCCTGAACCCATTTGTGGGTTAAACTGGGCTTCTGCCAAAGATATGATAGAGGAATGGTCAAGGAAGGAAAGGGAAATTCACTGGTCAAGCTAAATAGCTGGTCAGCTCACATACAGGTAGAAAGACCAAAAATCTTTCAAGGGTGGAACTACGGCTCTTGATTCCCTATCTCACACAGTCAAGTATCACCTTCAAATAAATCCGCCTATCCCCTGATACAGAGTGTCGACCCTGCAGAGAGAATGACGTGAAAATAAAGCACATTTTATGTGATTGCCCAGCAAATATTTGGAGTAGGAGGAAGTATCTTCGCAGAGAATTTGTTACTCCAGCACAGATCAGAAAATCCTCGACAAGAGATCTGCTTTCCTTCCTAAAAAAGGTAAGGCAGAGACGCCTTACGTCCCCATAGTGCCCGACTAGGAGATAACCTGAACACAGCCGATCCGTTGTTGCATACATTTCAACCCTCTTGCATTATTCCATACACACACAAACGCACGCCGCATGCTGGGCAATATAAATGTAGTTTATTATATTGTCGTAAAGTAAACCCAGATAAGGCATCAGCTTTTTAGCACTTCGTAGCCCAGGTCTCGTTGACCAGTAAATTCCCCTCACACTCTGTGACCATTCATCTATTAACTCTTTAGGAGAGGCCCAGCTGGACCCACAAAAGCGTTCAGGTCCAAGTAGGGCGTTGCGGAACCGGACCTAGCTAGCCCGTCCGCAACTTCGTTGCCGGAAATTCCGAAATGCACTAGGACCCAACAAAGTGTGACCCGGTTTCTATGTGAGAGTTGCTGGAGCCAACTTGAATGGCGGCTTGGTTATCTAAAAAGATATTTAAGGTAGCTCCGCTTATCCCCTTGTCAAGACAATGTCTGGAGCAAGACTCAATGGAGGTCGATCACAGATTGAAAAACTCTGGGGCAGGTACCCATTGCAATCCAGATTTTGGTGCTGGGTCCAGTGATCCCCGCACCAACCCCTTGATTAGTTTTTGATCCGTTTGGTAACCACTGCGATCATTACAAAGATTACCATCATCCTAAAAATTGCGTTTTTTTTTTATATGGGGCGAATGGAGGAAGGTAATCAAAATCCAAAATCCAAAATCTGCGTTTACTTCACGAGAATATAACAAACTAAGTTTGATGGCTCTAGCTTATATAGTCTCTGAGATATACTAAGAAAACCAATCCTTAAAATCGATTTTTATCGATAACAATGAAACGGAGCAAGAAATCGGAAAAAAAAATTTATAAACTTGTTCTGCGAATGGTTTTGGAGAATCTTTAATCGAAAAGTTTAGGTCTCCAGCTTGTAGTTTCCGAGAGTTCCGTAGTTTCCTGCGCTATTAGCCGGACATGGCTAAATTGACTCAGCTCGTCGTCGTGATCAATAATATATATACTTTATGGGGACGAATAAACTACTTTTTACCCATTTGCAATGGGTTCAGAGTAAAAAACTACACGATTGTACAAAATTTCAGATGAACTCAGTGCCAGTGATAGCTACCCAACCCTCGTATATATCTTTTGATCTGCGAACGCCACCAGTGCCTGCTGCGGTGTTCAACCTCAGGCGTGGTTGGGCGTAGGCGAGAACCGCCTGCCGCTGCAACCTTACCGTTCGCATACGCTACGGTGTTTTAAGATCGTGTAAGATCATGCACCGGCGAGGCGTTTTGCCTTCGATCCTGTTCGTTTGGCGTGTGTGTGCCAGTACTGCTACGGTACACTACCTCAGCCGTGCCTAGGCGTAAGCGAAACCAGACGCCCCATGCTATATTTTGTTTTGCGTGTACCCGCCGGTACAGTCACGAAAGCTTACCTTGGGAGTGGACCTCCCTTGGGAATCTGGGAAACCCCTCTATAGACAAAAGTTTCAGGCCACACAACTCTATTCGTTTGGCTGCTTCTAACCCAATTGAGTTCCGGCACTTATAAACATTCTGTAGGTGGCCCTGGTTAGACTGAGTAATACCCCAGCCTAAGAAACTACCTTACACATTAAACTAAGAAACAGGTTTAAATAGAACTAGTCAGTAGTTTCATTCAACTCGTTCTTATTATTATACGCTGCACCTTTGCACAGTCTTTGTCAATATAAACTGATGAAAACTTTTAAGATATGTACCTGTACAAATTTGGACAGCTTTTTGTGTAAGACATATGATCTTTGTTTCATAACTGTAATATCCTTTTTGCCGGAATCCTTATGTTGTCCATTCTTTATTGGATTAGCATATAAGTTTGCAAACTCCTTTTCAGTTCCGAGATATAATGGCTTTATAAAGTTAACCATACTATAATCTGCAACAAAATAGTTTTTAAAATTATCTGCATGTTTTGCCATATGCTGTACCTACATTCCTTTAGATTATTTTGAATTGGTGTACCGGTTAAAATAATTCGTTTTGGTGTAATAATTTTGGCAACAGCTAGACTTATAGCTGATTTGCTATTTTTTATAATGTGGCCTTCATCACAAACGACAAGATCCGCACCTAAAAAAAATTTACTAAAGTTGGTTTTTACAGTATCTAAAATTTAATTTACCAGGTTGCAGTAAATACTTGTTTACTTTTTCTCGAATATTTTCTAATTTCGTAGAGTTTAAGTTTCCACGCTTTTTATATGAGTGATAAAATACAAGAGTCCGAAAAGCCTCATATCCCACCAACAAGCAGCCTGCTCTGTTTATTGATGATAACGACCACTCCTCCAGTACCCGCAATTTATCTAGAATATCACTAAAGTAAATAAGTTATTTAACAAGGAAACCATATTTTTAATATTTGTGAATATAAAATATCTACATATGGGCATTTCCACGCTGTCGAACGGGACCGTCGAACACTTTTGAAGGGAAAAATAAGTTAAAGTAAAACACATTTTCTTAACTAATAGCTGTTTGGGAGCACTATATTCAGTGGTAACGTTGATGGTAAGGGGGGCTCCAAGGTAAAGGCAAAAGAAAACCGATTCGCAAGGAACAAAAAACGGAAGTCGTTTTCGTGTCCATCTATAGAAAAGCGAAAGTCAGCGGAACCTGGCAGAACATGTTCATGCCACTAATTTTAAAAAGTGCCGGAATAATGTCTCTTTATTTAAAAGTTTGTTTGATTGAAAAATCTCCTTTCATTTTTTTAAAGTATAATCTGATTTTGTATTAATTAAAAACAATAATTTTGTATTAAATATTGCCAAAGAAGATTGTCGTAAAAAAGTTTAAGAAAGAAAATATGTAGGAGTAGCAAGCCCATCACAAGGATAGGATGAAGGATATAGGATTAATGATATGGATTATTTTTTTTATCATACTTTTGTCAATATTTGTTTACATGTATTTTTTCCCAATGACTTAAATTTTTCTCTAGTTTTTTGCACTATTTTTTAGGTTTATACAAGTTTAAATATTTATTAAAATTTATGGGTTTTCTAATATATACAAAAATATGTATGTATTTATATATATATATATATATATATATATATATATATATATATATATATATAAATTAAACAAAAGTAAAACTGTCAAAAGTAATCCAAAAAAATTCTGATATCAAACAAAAACACCTCTACACGAGGTAACGATCTAAGGGCAAAAGCACATTCCAGCCCCAAAATTTCTAATATAAAATTTTGTGACGAAGGATATTCAATTTAATATATGATCAATTTCGAATTGTAAAAAAAATAGTTGGGCATTCGGAAAATCGCATGGTAAATGGGTACACAGAAGCTGGAGCTCTTTGTGTAAATTGCCGAAGGCCATACTATTTTTTTATAATTTGGAATTGATATTTCTATTTATTATATATCTATATTAAGTTTTAATTATTAGTCATGACCTTCCTGTGAAAATGCCCATATATAAAAATGATTATCCTGACTGACCGAATGGTGATCAACGGACAGCGCAAATTGTTAAATGTAAGAAGCTGCAAATCGCCATAAGATGAGGTTTTGAAATGTTTGTCTTTTAATACGATCAGCTTTAAACTCATCTTTAAATATCTAAAAATGCAATTCAGACATGTTTCACACCTTTCGAAAAACTCACTATCTTGGCAAAAAATGGGGACCCAAAAGAGACTGTATTTAGTTAAAGTCGCCCGACCAGCTTTAAATTAATTTCAAATTTCTAAATAGTCAAATGGTTCTAGTAGGGAGTACCCGACTAGGAGATAATATTATTTCTTGAATTACTTCTAAACAAACTGCTTACTACGCAATCGCAAACACCACAAAAACTTTCAAGGAAAACGTCTACATTTGAGTATGTATGTATACTGCGTCCAAGTGGCTTGTGAAATTTAGCAAACTTTACCACACGTTTTCTTTAATACTTCTAGGTTTCTTAGGCGATCTAGATTTTTTAAGCGCTATAGTATATTCAAATATTCATATCAAATAAATTTGGTGACTCTAGCTCTCATTATCTACGAAATAAGCTTAATAACAACTTTGTAGGTTTCTGTAGATTTTTATCGATTTTAGGAAATGTATTTAAGTATGAATGCAAGGGGGAATATATATAACAGGGTTCAGGTTACTACTCAGGCGCTCTGGACTAGAGCACTCTACTTGTTTTATTAAAAAACATATTAGAATACAGAAAAAATGGCTTCACAGCTTTATGTTTATGCCATTTTAGGCTCATCTTTGGATTAATTCAGTTTTTCAGAAAAATATTGCCAAAATAGGCCGTAAACAAGACACAAACTTTAAGAAAGCAGGGTATAAAATAATACGTGTCAACTTACGATGAATCCGGAAAAACGAACACTTTTAAATGAGTATTACTTTTTAGTGGTCCCAACCAGCGCTGCAGTTCATCAGCCCAATTCATAACCGTGCTCTTGGGACATAGAACCAGGACTTTCGTTGTATTAAGTTCTTTATAAGAAATCACGGTGTGCAGTAAAGCTATTAACTAAAATACATGTATATAAAAAATATATGTCAATTTAAGTTTCAAAAAAACTTTAAAATCACTGCTTACCTGTAGAGTCTTCCCAAGGCCCATACAATGAGCCAAAATACATCCCGAACCAGTATTTTTCTTGGTATGGTCAATTCCACCGTAGCATGAATCATACATAAACTTGACTCCATCAATTTGATGAGGCTTTAATTGTTTAACTATATCGTCATCAACTTTTATAAATGTTTTTGATCGTTCGATATAGTCGAGTATTAAATCACTTTTTTTTGCATTTGCTGCCACATTCTTGATTGCCTTTGAAAGTATCGTATGTTTTTTTTCTAACCTACGTATTCTATCAGTTTCCGATTTCTGAGCAGCTCTGGTCTCATTGGCCAACTGATCCATACGAAGCATGGGTTTAATAAATCTGGTTTTTTCCGCTACGGGTTCAGGCTCAGCATCAGAATAATCACTTTCCGAACTAAGGACGATTTCTTCATTTTGATTACGTTTTTCTGCTTCAGCCAATAATTTCTCTAAAGATTTCTTCGATCTTTTTTGGTTAGTAAAGTTGTCATTCCATAATTCGTCACTTACTTCAAAACTATCAGATTCCTTTTTTTCCGACTGTAATTTGTTTTCTTTGGTTTCATTAATTTCATCATCCTTGAGCATGTCATCATGGTCGCATTTAAAAACTTGCAGAAACTTGTTAACAACATCTCCTTTATTATCATTTTCCGTAGAAGAGGATTCTTTGGAGAGATTGTAGTCACTTTGATCCGATAGTCCGGAGTCGCTGTTTGACTCATTTAATAATTGCAGTTTAATTTGCTCATTAAATCGCGAAAGGTACTGATTCTCTGTTATAACCTCATCGCCGCTCTGAAAAAAAAAATGTATCGTGTATCACATTATTATAAGAATTATTATTTTCAATATATCTTATTTGCGTATTATTTTAATTACATACAAACTCACTTCTTTGAAACTATTATCAGTGTCATATATTTCCAAATCTTCGTCTAATTCATTAGCATCATGTGTACTTTTTATATATAACGATTTCAGATGGCTTTTTTCGTTGGATTTCACTCGTCTAATATGTACATGGCGCTTTTTAAGGCCATTTAAATTGGTTAGCCTGTCGTATAGAATTTATAAATAAATAAATTATTAATAATGTAAGTGGTTTTTTAAATTAAATTATTATGTTCATATAATTTAAAATATATTTATGCCTAACATAATCACTAAACTTGTTTTCAATAACAGTAAATACATGTATATTCAAAAATTTTAATTGTAAGCAATTGTTTACTCAAAAAACCAATTGGTATGTTTAAAATTGCTGTTTAGGTACAAACCTTTCTATTTCTTTATCCGTATTATCTTCTGATGTACAAGAATATGTCCTTTCATTGTCCAATTCACAGGACATTTGTCGGAATTTTCTATTGTTAAAATCCAAGTTAATATATTTTCTTAGATCTATGCCATCGCTGTATTCGAAATCCCTATTTATATTGTCACTATTTGTGCTTAGAAGTCGATCCTTATCATAAGCTGTTATGGCTAACGGTGTAAACAATTTATTTTCTTTTAAATCTTTATTTTGTTCATCACAACTACCTGGGCTGTCTTTATCTATATTAGATGAAGCAGATGAATCTAAAAGATACCTCTTTGCGTTGTGATTTATTTTACGCCTTTTTCTTATGGAGCCTTTTGAAAATGTTTGGACGCATTGATCAGTCGTTTTTATAATGTTCACAATTGTTTTAAGTTTTTGAATTTTCCCAAATATAAATTCTTTGAATTCGTCTTCTGTTTTAGATGATAAGGATTTGCATTCATTATAAAAGTCTTTCGCAAATTCAATTGTATCCGTAAGAAGGTTATTTAATTCGACTTTATTTTCACCGACGGTTTTATAAAGGCTTTCAAAATAATCATCATTCACCTCAACCTCCAGCGGTTCCGAACAGTTTTCTGACAGAGTTGTGTTGTTACAATCCGTAATAGGCGTGTCGCCAGCTTTTTTATTTATATGCTCCAACTTAAAGGTCTTCATTTTATTAATTGTGTTATCTATAAAGTTCGTTACATTTGTGGAAACTATTTCGAGGGGTGCTCCATTTGTAGTAATGTAACTCAGAAGTATATCTTTAACACTATCTAATTTAGGCTGGCTTAACAATACTTCTTGTGAAGTATAGTTATGGTCATTTAATGCATCGGATATTTCCGATTCGTGCTCCGCACATTGTTCAACATCTTTCTGAAGTACACACATTTCGCCAATGGTGATATTTAAAGGACATTCCTCTGCGCTTTCCGGAACTGTGCCTACTTCAACTTGACATATCTGTTCCATTGGCAAGTCGAAGAATGTTGTATCAGTGATTTGTTCAGCCTCAAAAGTAATTTCACTTTTGAGATACATATTTGGCGCAATGCAGGACATATCCGAGTTCGTTGATAATTTATTTGCACTCGGCACATCTGTGCCAAAAATTTCCATATCCGATTTGAAATCCATTTTAAAGCCTAGAAACAATACAAAGTAATCACTCTCATTGATGTTTTTCAGTAATTGTAAATAAAAATCTATTTGATGTCATCAGACCATATAAACGCAGCATTCATCACAAGTAAATTTAAAAACTACTCAAAACATACTCAAAATATTTCTCCCTAGGTAAACAATGATGGACTATGTTAGATTCGCTGATAGTTGCTGATAATAGGGATGAGAGATATTCTGATATCGATAGTTTAGTATTTATGCCTAGTGCAATTTGATTAGCACACAACAACAGTCCAATTCCACTGTGCCCAATAGAGTTGTACCAATAAGCATACAATACATAGAGTCGTCAAATCGACAAACATTGCAAATTGCAAAGATTTACTTGCTCTAAATTTGAGCGCATTCCTCATACTCATATATACATTTCGTTGCCATAGCATTGCTCGGCTTGTGTGCACATGCATACATACAGATACTTGGGCTCTGCGAGATTTCTAAGCAACACCATGCAGTGTGAACAAGACACACTATACTCTCAGATATAGATCTCAATGCTTAGCAGTGAGTCTGCTAAATGAGATTCTGAGTTTAGTTAACGCTCTCAGCGATCTGACTCTCGCTGTTCGTAAAAGATGAGTGCAAGTGCAAGTTGGGGTTCCACGACTACGGAAGTTTTTGCACCCACTCTTGTTTGTCGATTTGACGACATTATTTATTGTATGCTTAGTTGTTGTTGGGACAACTAGATCAAAAAAGTTTGATACTCATTTTCTGTGCAACAGGTCCCACAGCAACTTCGGCTTTGCTCGGATCCGCATGTGAAACTTGCTCCTTCACCATATAGAGCATTGGGTTTGCTCTCAGTTCTGTCAGAAAATCTATGTACATGTACATGTATGTGCATGAGTAAGTCTTAAAGCACAAGCAACAGTACGCCTAAAATTGATATTCTTGAATTTTTTATGGGAAAACGTACAGGCAACATTTTACATTCTTAACATTCAAAACAAATTAAAGAAATGTTGATAGTGGAATTAGGCTATAGGATAAACAAGATAAAACTACATAAACAAACCAAAAAACAAACAAAAAAAACTTTGAAATTTAAGTTTGCCCTTCCGAAACTCGGAATTTTTAACGAGTGAAAGAGCCTTGCAGAAAACCCGGAAGAAATTACCTCAAATGCAAAGGTGAGAAATTATTGTCTTCATATCTCGCTCATTTCTCCTCTTTCACTTTGTTATTACTTACTCTTGGCTTTTACTTTAGAGGAATCGGATCTTGACAAAATCGGCAGTGATTAAGGAAAGGCATTTGACGAGCTTGCAGTCACCCTTGAAACGTCAGTGCAGTTTGAAATTGCCAAGCGCAGTAGAGCCTCTTACTCCACACTTTTAAGTGATCATCTTATTGCTGTGTCAATGACCTAGAGCGTTGCCGGACTTACCGCCATTGCCGATGTTGCAACCGTATTCGAAAATCCGCCCGAACTCACAAAATTTAAGAATTGCAGCATTTGCGGCTCTGCTTGAAGGATTCTGCTCTGGATAAAATTTTTTGTTAAAAATATCAGAGGCTAATTATTCCATAGTCCTAGTCTGACTACAGAAGAGAAGCTGGAGGATACCGCGTTTGCAAACATGTTTCCGACATGGTGACAAATTGCACATTTTAAGAGCATGGTGGATCACTGCTGCATATATTCGTCTCGATTCGCTCAACAGCTCCAGATGAAGAAGAATCAATCTTTAACTGCAGTTGATGACCTTGGAAATACTCTTTTCAATACTGACGGATGTCCTGTTACCGTCAACGTACAATCTGAATCTTCGGACTATTCTGCAGTCATCACAGCAATCGCTATAGCTTATAGCCAACCAAGTGTCGCCCGTAAGACAGCTCATTGGAATGTACCTGGAAATATTCGCCTTGGTAATCCTAATTCTTTTACAAGCACCAGCGAGTTGACCGGTTAATTGGATTGCGTCTCTTACAAAGGATACGCCTTAGATGGTTAGTTGCAGGTGGCGGCGCACGGCAAAACGGTACCTTTCTTAAAGCCAAGCATGTGAAAGCCTTGCAGAGCCTATTGCCAAAACAACAAAAGAAGAGCTTGACTGCAAGGAGAATTTTATAAAGAATTTCCAGAGGCTGCCAACAAACTCAGTCTGGATCAATTGGGTGAATCTTATCAACAGGCATTTTGCAGAATTATATAGCTTGAGAGGAAGTTACAGCGTCATCGTCACCATAAAACGCAATATTGTGTGTTTATTCAAGAGTATGTGGAGCTCGACCATACGACTTGTCCCTCCAGAGTCTTTACGTCTATGCTAATATTTTCTCCCCCATCATTGCGTGCTAAAGGAAGAAAGCACGAGTACCAAACTTCGGTTCGTGTTTGATGGTTCAGCTGTTACCAGTACTGGATGTTCGCTGAATGAAGTGTTGATAGCTGGGCCCGTCATACAACCGAAGCTGTTTAATATTTTTTATGGGATTTTCTGGAGACATTGTCAAGATGTATCGCTGTGTCCGAGTTTCGTCCCCAGACAATCGATGATCTAAACTAAGGCATAAACTAATCAAAAGACATTCTTTTTAAAGGTCGGTTCGAACTAAGAAAATGGTGCTCGAGTCACGCTGCTGTGCGAAAAGGCGTTCCTGACAAGGCTAAGGACTCATTTTAAACATAATTAAAGATTTTTCTGCAGCTTCTTTGGAATGAGAATTTAGCTTGTGATGAGAGTCTTAGATCTTCTGAATACTGTTTGGCAGGAGCTTCGCCAAACTTTCACTAATATCTGGTTGTCTGCGGTCCCCGGTTAGCTTGCAATCCAATTAGTTATGTAGAGGTTCACGGTTTCTTCGATGCCAGCAGTACTACGTATGGAGTTATATGTGGTTTCAAAGGGATAGTCCAGCTAAAACTTTTACGGTACCAAAATTCGAGTGTCGTGGTGCACTTCTCAATTATCAAAGGAGCGACTTGTTGGAACTCGGGCATGTTCGGCTCTGCAGCTAAAAATTGAATTTTGATTTCATAAAATTTTTAATCTTGCCCTGCAAGGCAAGTAAAGTCACTATTTCGTTTGTTTACAGCGTTATTCATAACAAAACTGAATTTTGTTTTCTGTTAATTATCCAGCGCTTCTCGCATTAAGATCATTATTTTCTTCTTATATCGCTCATTTATCCCCTTGTATTTTATGCTAAGCAGCTGGCGCATCAATTCTGACGCCGCTGTCAATTACTCTCGTCTTTTACTTTTGCTATATATCGCACAAAATTTTTTATCGCTTCGTTCGCATATATTCGATACAATTATTATATAAAAATAAACTAATTGCATACGTCCAACTTTATGTTGTATTCTTGCAGATTGAACCAGTGTGCTAATACAAAAACCTTGTTAGTCCAATAATATATATCTTAATTTATTTTTGTGGGTTCGGTGAAAACAATTTTTATGATATATGAAATTTTTAATTTTATATTAATATTTCGTTTTTAGTAATTGAATAGGTTAGCATCAATTGCTCTCCATAAATTGTAAAATATATATTTAAAAGGTCTTACTCTGATATTTTTTTTCAAATATTTTTTGAACTTCATAACAATCGGCCAATAAACACGGAAGTTGTATAGCAACGAGATTTCCATTATGTGGGCTAACGCCTTTAAAAATGTAAGGGCGTTATTCCATTTATCGTGACATCAGGACTAGAACATCGATATATCGGTAAAATACTACGATTATAACACCTCTATGTAGTTAATAGCTAATATTTGAAGGCTAGTATATTGCTTTTAATCAATTTAAATGTTGTGTGTGTAATTTGAAAAAAATATTAACTATATGTTTAATAGATTTGCAACCATTCAACCTTTGTTTTTATGTCAATAATTGGAATTAAATCCCTTCGTATTTTTAGACCAGCTATGAAGACGAAAAAGGTGGAAAAATCATACGAAAGTCAAATTGACAGGAAATTTAACAACTTACGATTTCCTCCAAAAGGAATACCGAAACATGTTCTTAGCCGTACTCTTAATATAGTTAATGACTTAAATGATGAATTCTGGTTGAACAAAAACTCGTCATGTTCTCCACCAGTTAACTATGAACTGAACAATGCTTCAAAGTATTCCGACGCGTACAAAAAACTAAATTTGGCTCGTAAATGTATGTTAACACGAGATTGGCAAAACTTGGCCAAATTGTTAACATCTAACCTAGTCGGTGACAGCCTGACTCAAAAAAGTTCATATCCCATTTTTTCAGAAGTGAGTACATTTTAAATTCTATACTAGATGTTGAAACTGTCAACCTAACTATTTATAAATAACACTGGCAGCTATGGTCTTCGGCAAAGACAAACACAACATCCATAAACTAGCCTGCGGCTTTTTTCTGCCTATCACATTGTGTTATTGTTGTATACTATCTGTACTAGTGCAAATCTTGTCCAAAAACCTACTAGTTTAATATATCCATAATGCAACCCTGATCAATTATAATACTTAAATACAAATCCCCTAGCATCCAGCAAACGAACTCCCGTTAATTTATTGAGTAGCTAACCTATCCAAAAATGTTTACATTAATACACAAATAAAAAAACAATTTTTATTTTAAATATGTATTGACCTTCTAAGCTTTTTTACTGTCAATTTCTCGCCGCGGTCTTCAAATGTTGAACTACTATGTTTTTTTAGCAGCTGTATAAAGTTCAATATCTAAGCCCTGAGCTGTAGCTTCGAACAAAATTCTTAGCTTCGCTCACGATCAAAAGGGATCGATGCAATCGTATGCGGTAATATATTTATCGACAACTAACTACGACCGCCGGCTAGCTCAATACACAGGCCTGCAACAGTGCTTGCAGAGCGACAAACAACAGTGATAGAGAGACCGTTGCCGAAGCCGAGTTTACATTTTACATGCAGTGGCTCACAGCTTATTTTAAGCAGTGTATACTCTGTCTTTCCACACCCTCTAACTTCTAAACTGATAAGTAGAATGCTGAAATTGAAATGTGGTTTTGCAGTTGCATGTTCAGCGAATGTAAAATTTAAGTCAAAGTTTGGTTGCCCCCAAATGAACATAACTAATTGCGCATCAAAATCTAAGCTCACAGCCTTTTTTATGAAGTCACTTCTGTGTGCAGCGGTATTTCCATTTTGGGCAATCTGACTGTGATTTTTATTTGTATGCATTTTAATCTGGTTTCCTTTCTTGGAGTGTCCAGTCGCGTATATAATTCAAATGTGTTCTCAAACAACAATTGAACAACAAGAATTGGCTATAAAGCAATTTTAAACCAGTCACTCCCAAAACAAAAATTACTGAAATGGTCAACATTAATGCCTCTACGGTACAAACAATCATTGAGCGCATTAACGAGAATCGGCAGGAAGGCCCCGATCTCAAATTTCAACAAGACTGACAATCCGTATAATGAACGAAAAAAAAAACAATCCCCCGACCCTCAGCTCAAACTTGCATCTGAAGTTGAAACAGTATAGAGTATAAATTATCCGCTGAATACTACACGAACATGATTCTAATGCCCGAGTAGCTCATAAAAACCTTTCATCAGTGCGAAGAACATACTTTGTAGACTCAATTTCGAAAGTGAACTCGATTTAAAGGGTCTAAAGTATTGCAACTCAGTAATATTCGTATATGAGTCAAGATTTAACAATTTTTAATCTCAATGCATGTCCTACGTTTGGCAGAAACCGAATACTGAACTCAAAAATGAAAACTTGAAGGCAGCAGAAAAGTATGGCGTTAGCAACGTCATTGCTTGGGCTTGCATGTCGACTGCTGGTAGGGGAATGTTACCTTTTATTGAGAGTACGATGGACAAACACAATTAGCTTCAGATTTTAAAAGACAATTTGCTGCAGTGCCGAAAAGCTGGCCGTGCGGTTGAATATCTAATTTGATCACGATAACGACCCCAAAAACAAATCGGGAATAGTTCAGGCCTGGTTGATTTATAACTGCCCCCACTGGATGACCTTAATGTGATTTAAAATTTATGGTCGATATTGGACAATAACATTCGAATACAGAATATTTCCAATGAAAATGACCTCAAAAATGCGTTGATCACTGAATGGCAGAATATTACAACATATATAATTTAAAAGCTGGTGGTATCGATGCAAAATTTGTCGATATTTTTTGTTTTCGAGTTTTTAAGGTATTTAGTAGCTATGTTTTGATAATAAATGAAGTTGCTTATTCAAATATATATCTTACATTTTCGAATGGTACCAAAATGTTAATTTAATTTATTATAGTTTCGTTGCTATAGGCCTTTGAAGTTGAGAGTACGCACTGCATAAAATAAGCTGTGAGCCACTGTATGTAATTTACCATATAGAGTCATATAGTAACTAATTTCAAACAAGAATGCTTCGTTACGTCTATTTGTGTATCTTAAAATTTAAAGAACTGAATTTATGATGACTGGTCTGCTTCTGATATCAACAATATGCAATGTTAAAAATTTATATTTTTATTACCAATATTTCACAAAATGAATATAGAGTTATAACACGCATTTATTAGGTTTGATTTTGATAACTTAAACAAGAAAATTTATTTATAAAAACAAATATTTTTTCTCATATATGAAGTATGCAATAATAATCTGATTTAAGAAAAAGTCCCAAAATTTAAAACCATTAAATTTAATAAAAATAAATAAATATATTAATCCAATATGTAAACAAGTTAGCACGCTACAGTCGGGCGTAACAGACTGCGCAATACTCGTTCACGGTCTTAATAATTATTGTTATATTGTAAAAAATGTAGATTTTTGTAATTTGTAGGGGAGGATGTAGGCGTTTCCGAACTTTTTCGGCTGTATATTTAAAGAAGGTAATCAGAAAACTGCTTACTAAATTTTGTGAATTTAGCTCTATAATTGTGGGAGATATGGATTTTCGCGGCTTAAAAGATTTTTGGAATTTTATCGATTTGCCACTCCCCCAGTGCGCGTATCCAACATTTATGTCTGAGAAAAATTATGTACCGAAATGCCACGCCCCCAGTAAGCGTGGGCAGAAATTTTAGTATAGTATATTGGGTTTGTATTTAGAGACGTTCACACGAATGTGTTTTCGATAACATGTCGAATGCTGACATTTCGATAACATGTCGATACATCTCAAATCGCAAAACGATAAAGGTGAATATTTCCCCGCCCCCTAGCGGCACGCCAAAAATCATCGGAAATGCCTATACCTCCTAGACACATAATTCACAGATTACTAATAACCTTCTTTAAAGATCCCACTAAAAATGTTTTGGATATCTTGGGGCGGGAAAGCCGTGAAAATCCATATCTTCCAAAATTTTAGAGCTTGAGTCACAAAATTTGGTGAGCAGTTTTCTGGTAAATATAGAGCCGAAAAATATAGGCTACGCCCACTTCCTCCCTCACAAATCACAAAAATTATATTTTTCCAAAATAACAATAATAAATAAGACCGTGAACAAGTATTGCGCAGTCGGTTACGCCCGACTGGAACGTTGTTACTCGTTTTAAATTACTCTTTAAGCTCCATTATTATAACTTTGGATATTTTTTATTTCAGTACGTCTCAATATTTTTAACCTTGGAGGATCCCAATCTTTTAAAAAAATTGCAACAGACGACATCACCATCTTCATTGCATTCTAACAATAGGACGACAAACCCTTAAAGCGCATTCATAATATTAATAAATAATTATTATTATTATTTTTACTATTTTATTGGGTTGGGGAAAATAAATCCATAGTTTTTAGTAATTCAACTTTAGAATGTTATAATTTGTAAGTATTGGTCACACTAAGCTTGGGCTTATTGGACTTGTGGAACTTACGTCTAAAAAAAGCTCTTACCAATTTTCAATAGTTCACTTCATTTGAGAGATAGATTGTGTTATATATGGAGACCATAATGTACAAAATGGACAAATGGCGAAAATAGAAGTAAAGCGGATGAAATTGTAAATGAGTCCAGTATCAGCTAGCTAATTATGCCCAATTTTGGTTTCGTCGATTTCGATACGGATATTTCGAAAGGTGCACCATAAAACCATGGATATTACTGAAGCAGGCTGGCTTAACAGTTTTAAATAACTTTAAAAAATTTGGATTTATAAAGAAGCTCGATGTATGGGTGCCAAACGAATTGTGGTAAAAAAAACTTTCTGGACCAAACGGAATTAAATCGACCCATAGTGCCTGGTTGTGAAAAATAGGTATCCCATTATATAAGTCCTAACCACTGTTAATTCGTACACCATGTATTTTTTTGCAGAGTGCTAATTTTAGCCATTGTTTTTAAGATATAACTATCAATTTTTATTTAATTATCTTGAATTTTATATATAATAAGCAACATAAATAAAAACAAAACAAACTAAAATTATATGACATCACTTTATTACTAAATACTTAATTGTGCCGACCTTTTTTATTCGTACAGCTGATCCAATCAAGAAAAACTAATTCCATAAAAAGAAATGTAAACAAGATGGCTCTAGTTGGGAGTTCCTGACTATTAGATACCCTGAACCCAATTCTTGAATATCTTAACTGAGAGTCTGATCATTTTGAAATTTTCAGGACTTAACAAGAGCATGCAAATCTATGCTCAAACCAAGCAGATCTGACGTGATTATTGTGCATTCTTGTGTGCGTGTTAGTGCACCACCGGCAGCAAGCAAATCCACATATAATGACAGAGACACTAATAAAGCCCGCCCCAGGACATAGCAATCAAATCCCGCCTCTAGTGGGTGAACACAAGCGCTGCCTCTGGCAGCCAGATTGCCAAATAAAATGTTATTTTAAAAAAAAAAAAAAAAAAAAAACAACAGCTGCGTTCCGTCTGAGTGAGGAAACTTCTGCCAAGTTTAAGCCGCGATCAGCTGATCGACTGAAAAAGCCCAAGTGCGCGTGTGTGTGTGGAGTGCATCAAAGTTTTCGTGAGAGCAGTCAGGGCTGGCAAGCTGGAGTCTGTCATGACAGTGCGGACACAAAAATCCCTGTTTGTGATAAAAAAAAAAATTAAATCAAAAATCACTTTTTCTTACCTATTTTTCTCGTTTATTTTCTCTTGCTAAAAAAAAATAACGAAAAATAATCAACATCAATTTGGCGAACATCTCGCCAATATACTTCCCACCGATATTAACTACCAACTCAGCCGTCAGCTAACTGGGGACTAACGTGTAATTATTACTTGAATAATACGCGCCGTATCTGCACACATTGTTAGAAGTGCGACTATACCCTCCTCGCGAGGGCGGCTGGAAGCACATCCTTGGTATGGTCATGTTTCTGCCAAGGGTGCTGTCTTATGGTAGTCGGACAAAGAGAAGACAACTCTTCAGAAAATTACCCCATTTCAAGGTGGAACAGCATATGCCGAAGGATTCATGACCAAGGGGGTGCTCGGCCGTTAGTATGCGGACTCTGGATACCTGTCGCCCTCCAGATTTATTTTTCGACCTACCACGGTAGACGGGCTATGGCGCGGACGATATCCCCTTCTCGTTCACTCGTGGGATTCAAAATTAACCAATATATAAATAAAAATAATGAGTTTGATGCGGCTCAAATAGCATCACCCCAGGCTTCAACCTACACGGTTGAGCCTATTTCTGCCGGCCTGCACCCTCCCAAGCGGTGATGTTGGTCACCAAGGGGAGGATCCGGAAATACCACCAACTTCCTTGGATAAAGAGTTGGAGTAAGCCACTTTCTCGTCGAGAAAAAGTTTGAGATCTCAGAAATCCGGTCTGACGGATGCAGGCACTCAGGTAGCACGTCTACATTTAGACCCTGAGATCGCCTTTATCAAAATGACAAACCGCGAAAAGAAGATGTTCAAGGTAGTTATCGCCAGCTGTCTGGCTCGCCAGAGCAGCTGCTCTGAAAGCTGCCATGCTGCACTTAGCCATCATGGTGGATGACTCGTCGCTGCAGTCGCTGATTAAGTGCGGCGGAAAAGTCTGGCACTGTTTTGGTAGGACCAGACTTATCCTCAAGAGCACGGCACTTAAGGAAAATAGCAACGACGGTCCTTCTACGAGAAACGCTCCAGCAACAGTAGCAGTGCCGGCTGCTGCTGCCCCAACAACAAACCCGGAACCTGGATTGGGTCCTTCCACTAGCTTGGCTGCTGGGAATGCTAATGGTTCGACCAGTGATCAGGTTTCCGGTGCGGCAGCTTTGCAATCAAGGCAGGTCGTGGTCGCCTCATCTAACAGAGGCGCTGGGTTCGTTCGTGGGAACGACTCCCGACAAGGCAAAAGCCTTGTCTAACACTCCGCGGAGGAAGAATGAGCACAATCAAGGTGCAATCAGGCGAACCTGCACCTCGCTAGAGGAGCGTCGGCCACCTTGTGCAGGATTTTCGCCGAGGAAAACATTAACCTGGCTCTCCTGCAAGAACCATGGTTGATTGGTGGTCAAGTCCGAGGATTTAGTTGCGGCTCATGTAAGTTGTTATATGACCGATTGGGTGGAGAGGCTCGCACAGCTATCCATCTGGATAAAAGCGTAAGGCACTTTCCTCTAACAAACTTTATCTCCAGGGTTTCTCCTAGTTTCGTCAACCATTGAGGTGGCTACGGCAGAAGAAGCGAAGGAAATTTTAGTGGCGTCTGCATATTTTCCTGGCGACACCGACGATGCACCGGCGACGGAGGTTCAGCAGCTCGTCGACTTCTGCCGAAGTACGAACAAACAGCTAGTCATTGGCTGTGACGCCAACGCCCATCACACTATCTAGGGTAGTAGTGACGTCAACAAAAGGGGCGAGTGCATTCTTGTATATCTTTCGAATATCGAAGAGAAACACTAGAGCTACTGCTTCAGGTGCATTTCGCTGGTTCTGTTATAAACCTGGAAAATCCCTGTAATAATGGGGATACTGAACCACCAGTTAGACGTGTTTACAGTCTGTCGGGTGTTATCTCCGACGCTGACAAGGTCAGGTGAACCATTAAATTATTGGCTCTCTTCCAAGCCCCGGGGGCGGCCAGATTTTCCCGAACCTGCTGCGACACAGCCTAGAAGATTAACTTAGTTCACTAATTGACCTACTTAGGGCGAGCTTCACTTGGGGGTACGCTATCTTGAAGGAAATAAATGTGGTTTTTATTCCCAAGCAAGGGAACCGTCGCTATGATCAACCTAAGCCGTGCAGAATGCAAGATACTAATCCCCTGCATCATACACAATTCGCCTACATCAAAGGCAGATCGACAAAGGTCGCTCTACATCAGATAGTCAGTAAGATTGAAAACGCATTCGAGGCGAAGGAAATTTCTTTGTGCTCATTCCTAGACATCGAAGCGGCCTTCGACAACACTGGCTATCAGTCAATAATCAGAGCGATAGCATGAAGGACCCCTTATCTATTACCTGGAAAGAGAGAATGCTTATGTACAGAGACATTAGATCTTTACTGGACGCCACCACTGTCCGCATCCGAGCGGTCAAAGGGTGTCCGCAGGGCGGGGTTCTGTCTCCCATTGTTTGGTCCCTAGTGATAGATGAACTACTGGTGAAACTATCGGAGCTAGGCATCGATACCACAGGGTATGCAGATGACCTGGCAATAATAGATGTGGGTCTCAATATCACCCCACAGAACGCGTTTATCGCTCCCTTTACGAAACGGTACAACATCGATGTCAGCTCTACATCGGTGGGACACCCGTCGAGCTCTCAAGTGAAGTCAAATATATCGGTGTTAATCTGGATAAGAGACTTAATTGGAACTCGCACTTAGACAAACGGTGACCAAAGGTACTCATACCATGTGGGCATTTCGTCGGCTCTTCTGTAAAACGTAAGGTTTAGACTCCAAAGCCATCAGATGGCGGTATAGTATGATGGTTATGCCTGTTGTCACTTACGCTGCCCTCGTCTGGTGGCCAAGGGTACAGCAGGCTACCACCATACAAAAATGCAGCAAACTTCAGCGGCTCATATGCCTATCCCTCATGGGTGCCATGCGTACATGACCTACTGCAGCACTGGATACAGTCTAAGGACTGAATCCACTGCATTTGCACATAAAAAAGGTAGCTTCTTTGAGCCTTCTGAGGATTAAACTCACAAATGGGTTGCTAGCAGCAGACATAGGTCATGCTAGTCTAGCAAAAACTATTCCTGTCTTAGGGATCTGCGACAGAACGGATCTTAAGACCACGGAACTTTTATTCGGGGCGACATTTAGGACTCTTATTCCAGACCGTAGGAAATGGGATGATGGCAACCCTTGGTTCACAGACGGGTCAAAAACTAATCAAGGGGTTGGTGCGGGGATCACAGGACCCAACACCAAAATCTTGATTGCAATGGGAACCTGGCCCAGTGTTTTTCAATCTGAGATTCACGCCATTGAGTCCTGCTCCAGACATATCCTTGATATTGGGATAAGAGCAGCCACCAAAAATATCTTTTCAGATAGCCAAGCAGTTATTCAAGCTCTTTCCTCGAGACTGGTTGCGGATTGCTGGAATTGTCTCCAGCACCTCTCACATCGAAATCGGGTCACACTTTGTTGGGTGCCTGGGCATTCCGGAATTTCCGGCAACGAAGTTGCGGATGGGCTAGCTGGGGCTGATTCCGCAACCCCTCTTCTTGGACCTGAACCCTTTTGTGGGTTAAGCTGGGCCTCTACCAAAGAGTTTATAGAGGATTGGTCAAAGAAAGAGAGGGGTACTGATCAACAAGACCTGGGTTACGACAAGCTAAAGAGCTGGTCAGCCCACATACAGGTAGGAAGACCAAAAATTTTTCAAGGGCGGAACTACGGATCTTGGTGTCCTATTTCACGGGACACCACACAGTCAAGTATCACCTCCACAAAATGCGCCTGTCCCCTTTTACAGAGAGTAGACTCTGCAGAGAGGATGACGAGACATCAAAGCACATTTTATTTGATTGCCCAGCCTTTATTTGGAGTAGGAGGAAGTATCAATGCAGAGAATTTGTTACTCCAGCACAGATCAGAAATTCCTCGACAAGGGACCTGCTCTCCTTCATAAGGGAGGCAGAGCGTCTCTTGTCCCTATAGGGAGCCCCTTGGCACAAAAGACCGCATTTGGTCGCTGTGCCACTAAAAATCTCTGTTGTGAGACTCCCTTACAAATAATAATTATAATAATATATATATATATATTAATATATTGCCTATTGCAGCCAATTAAACGAAATTTGGTGGCTCTACCTCTTATAGTTTCTGAGATATGCTCAAGCAGCTGCGCTTGGGCCCGACTATGCAAAGTTAATTCTTAAATAACTTCTAAACTAAGAATAGGCTCATATTGAAATTTTCAGGACATAACAACATAAAAATCTGTTTACAAATCAAAGCGCAACTCTGTAGTATTTGATTTGCGGATTTTGTAATTTTTTATTTATATGGGGGGCGAATGGGGGAGGTATTCAAAGTCTGAAATATTCATAATCTGCGTATCCTTTACGAGAACATATAAAACAAAAAAAACTGATAAGCACTGATTATAAGAAAACTGGGCAGGCTATCGATCATCTGAGATAAACTTGATCTGCGTATTTAATTTATTTAAGGTGATGTTTCGTCATATGGGGCCCCATATATAATAGAAAGAGTATGTTTAGTGAACAATACAATTTGGCAGTTTCCTAGTGAAATCTGTCTGAATACAATTTATGTATCCAGCTTTAAACCTCAGGGATTAAATTAGATTTTTTCAAATTGTCACGCCCCCAATGAGCATAACCAAAAAATCTGAACTCTTTTTTCACGGGGGTATACTCCAAGTATCAAATCTCGTGCTTCAATTGGAGAGAAAAAATTTAGTTGATACAGAAGGACGGACACTGACATTACGATAATCTTACGATATAATTATGGCAACATACAGTGGCTCACTGCTTATTTTATGCAGTGCTTACTCTTAAATTCAAAGGCCTATAACAACGAAACTATTATGAATTAAAGTAACATTTTGGTACCATTCGAAAATAAAAGAAATATATTTGAATGAGGAACTTAAATTATTGTCAAAACATAGCTACTAAATACCTTAAAAACACGAAATCAAAAAATATCGACAAATTTCAGGTCGCAGCTTATTTTAAGCAGGTAATTGTAATTTTGAAGAACTTAGCTTTTCATGTCAATATTAATATTATTATTATTTTGTATGATATATGATATTGTCAACTGATTTCAGGCGATTCTGCATCGATACCACCAGCTTTTGAATTACATATGTTGTAATATTCTGCCATTCAGTGATCAACGCATTTTTGAGGTCATTTTCATTGGAAATATTCTGTGTTCGAATGTTATTGTCCAATATCGACCATAAATTTTAAATCACATTAAGGTCATCCAGTGGGGGCAGTTATAAATCAACCAGGCCTGAACTATTCCCGATTTGTTTTTGGGGTCGTTATCGTGATCAAATTAGATATTCAACCGCACGGCCAGCAAATTGTCTTTTAAAATCTGAAGCTAATTGTGTTTGTCCATCGTACTCTCAATAAAAGGTAACATTCCCCTACCAGCAGTCGACATGCAAGCCCAAGCAATGACGTTGCTAACGCCATACTTTTCTGCTGCCTTCAAGTTTTCATTTTTGAGTTCAGTATTCGGTTTCTGCCAAACGTAGGACATGCATTGAGATCAAAAATTGTTAAATCTTGACTCATATACGAATATTACTGAGTTGCAATACTCTAGGGCCTTTAAATCGAGTTCACTTTCGAAGTTGAGTCTACAAAGTATGTTCTTCGCACTGATGAAAGGTTTTTATGAGCTACTCGGGCATTAGAATCATGTTCGTGTAGTATCCACCGGATAATTTATACTCTATACTGTTTCAACTTCGGATGCAAGTTTGAGCTGAGGGTCGAGGGATTGTTTTTTTTTTTTGTACATTATACGGATTGTCAGTCTTGTTGAAATTTGAGATCGGGGCCTTCCTGCCGATTCTCGTTAATGCGCTCAATGATTGTTTGTACCGTAGAGGCATTAATGTTGACCATTTCAGCAATTTTTGTTTTGGGAGTGACTGGTTTAAAATTGCTTTATAGCCAATTCTTGTTGTTCAATTGTTGTTTGAGAACACATTTGAATTATATACGCGACTGGACACTCCAAGAAAGGAAACCAGATTAAAATGCATACAAATAAAAATCACAGTCAGATTGCCCAACATGGAAATACCGCTGCACACAGAAGTGACTGCATAAAATAAGCAGTGAGCTTAGATTTTGATGCGCAATTAGTTATGTTCATTTAGGGGCAAGAGGGGCTTATGTTTTTAAACTTTGACTTAAATTTTACATTGCACTTTCAATAAAAGCTAACATTCCCCTACCAGCATGCAAGCCCAAGCAATGACGATGCTAACGCCATACTGTTCTGTTGCCTTTTTTGATTTCAGTATTAGGTTTCTACCAAACGTAGGACATGCCGAGATCAAAAATTGTTAAATTTTGACTGATACGAATATTACTGCGTTTCAATACTCTAGGGCCATTAAAACGAGATTAAATGATTAAAAAAAAAATGAAAAAGAAGTATAGAAGTAGAGTAACCCTGTAGAACGGCTCAGCTCGGAATCAGTACTGAAATCATGCCATTCTTTAGAAGGACCAGTACTGAAACTGCAGCTTCCCGTACATGCGTTTTACCCATGAATTTAAATCGAATTCATGAGTAACTTTGAAAAATAATTCAGGACTGAATTCATGTGATTTCGAACCGAATTCCATGAATGAAATTCATATTCATATTTCAATTTAATTCATAATTTCTTTATCTAATATTATACATATATTAAAGCTAATCTGAACTATGAAGTTATATTCAAAATCTGCTCTGTCAAAGCGTCGACCATTACTTTTAATTGTCCTGAAATATAATATAGTATAATGCAAATTTTAATATTATTTATTATATATAATCGCGAAGAATGCGGCTTTTTTCTTGGACACTTGCTAAAATATAAAAGAATTTAAAAGTTTTCATATTATATTTACCAAGCTGCAATTTGTTTTCGTGACGCATTGTTCCTGAAAAATGAATATTTTGAAACCAGTTTTCATTAAATAAATTACCAATCATTGATTCAGACTCCATTCTTACGAAAAGATGTGTGAAGGGAACAGCTCAGTATGAAGCCAAATAAACAACAATAAGTAAGTACAACCAAAATGAGTAAGTAAAATATTCTAAACATTATAATGTAATATATGTATATAATAATAATTATTATTTAAAGAACAAGAGGTAAGGGCCAATTGTATTGTACTAATTATTATTATTTTATAAAGAAAAGGAGGTAAGTGCAAATTGTGAATTTACCCCTTATATAGATTATATGTATGAGCAAATATTAACGGAAATGCATTCATTGTTACTTTCAATACTTATGTATTTATATTTAAAATTTAAAGTATTTATTTAATATGTATCGAAACGCAAAGATAAATTGAGATCGATTTGTTTTTAATAAATAAATACAAAAATAATATTAAATAAGCATTGATTTTTTAATTAGTGGGTATAGGGGTAACAAATTTTTTTTCAGTACAGTAGCCAGCAAAGCAGGGGATACCCCATGATACCTTATAATCCCCCAGGGGTGCACCGCCCTAGGGGATTATAAAAGGGATAGCGCTGTATACTCTTCTATACACGGGGGACCGATAGAAGGGGATGTACCCTTTTACCCTGGGGATGCAACGCCGTGCCAATTCACCACTCGCCCGACCTTTATGGGTGCACCGCCGTACCTATAGCCGAACGAAACCCGAGAGCCGCTCTATGCACTCTACGTGCCCCGCGCGCCTTACAAAAGTACCAGTGCTGGTTCCTTTTCTATTCCCCGGTGATGCGAAGTCAAGCCAATTGACCTATGACATGTCAACGGGAACGTCCCAGTAAAACGCATTGGCAAGGGTTTGGCGAGTGGTGGGTTCTTAACCTTTTCTACCAGCGATATCCATGTCACCGACCTGATACCGCGAACTGAAGGGTAACGTCAACTCGCCGCTGGGTTCCGGGTATTTCCTAGGTGGGCACACCCGACTTGAACCATCTTATTTATTTTTTGTGCTATATGACGTCGCGCTTTCTATACTCATTTTTTGATTTACTGGCCCTTCTAATTCAGGCCTGTTTTTAGTACTGATTCAGGCACTCCCGACAAGAGCACTGTTACTTCTTTTATATAAAGGCTTTGGTAGACTGACCTTTAATGACTTAAAATGTGTAAGTCATATGTACCTAAATTTAAAAGCATGTAAGGACTAATTAAGAGTTCATAAAAATTAAATTTTTATAAAATTTATTTTATTTTTAAATGAAGTATATTAATATTGTGTTGAATAAAATACTTGATTATATATTATTTATTTTTCTAAATTATAAACATGTAAGTGATGCGTTTAGAGAATAGTTATGCATAGAATCTGAATCCACACAATTGCGTACGCTGAAAAGCACAATTCCTCGCATTGCTTCTTCCGCTTGCCTTTGTGACAATTAGCCCACTAAAGAATTCAAAAAATGAAATACGCTTAAGTATAAATGAACATAAGAAAAATATAGTTCAAGAACTAGAATTATTTAGTATATATCTTCCTCCATAGAAAAATCTGATGTTTCCCCTGCATAGAGCGAGCTGCAATTAAATAAAACATGATATAGTAAACATTTATAAAGTTCTCTTAAACTCATACTTTACGGCGCGACTGGTGAAGAATACAATGCGCTTTAACTTTTTATTGTAAAAAAAATAGTTAAAAGACCATAAACATCCGGGTTCTCCGAAAGGGTCAGAGCTTAAGTCCGGATTATAGCTATATATATCGCATTCCGATAGGTTCACTTCGTCATCCACAGCAGACCACAACGGCTGACGTAGAACTTGGTACTGATCTCCAGCTAAAGCTGATAAGTTTGAATGAACGGAATTCATGACCCATGGCAAAGAAGGCTCTTTGCTAAACTCATGCGACTAAAATATATTATAAGCAGTAAAATCATCATGCTTTTTATATTGAATTCTTTTAGACAAACCTTGGCATCAGAAAAATCATAGTCAGGTTCAAACGAAGCGTTTAAAGTTGCAATTAAGTAAAACAAAGTCTTGCGAGAGATCGTATCGCATAGGATTACACCTTCATCACCGGATTGACTGTTATTGCGATGAAAGTTTGGTGAAAGATCTGACAGAGTTTGTGGTGGTGATAATGCTTGCAGGTCATGACCGTGCGTCTCAGCTGTAAATCTTTTGTACAACACCTTCTCGGCTGCAACCATTTTGCTAAATAAAAAAAAAGCATATTTAATAGTATGATTAAGCTATATTAAAGGCAATAATATTTTATTTGCAAATTAATATTATTATATACTTAATTTCAATTCTTTTAACTTAATAACTATTAGACGACTATAAAAGTTAGTTCCTGTATGAACATTATGTCAATGTTTATTTTAACATCGGAAATGTAAGCTTGCCGGTCGGAAGAATAGGAACAAATTATAATATTTTAAAGCTATACATATATATATATTTTTATACCCTGAACCCATTGAAAATGGGTCAAAAGGTATAACGGTTTTGTGCAAATGTAACAGGCAGAAGGAAGCATCTCTGACCCCATAAAGTATATATATTCTTGATCAGGACGACGAGTTGAGTCGATTTACCCATGTCCGTCTGTCCGTCCGTCCGTCTGTATGAACGCAGCAATCTCAGCAATAAATTTTTCGACTTTAGATTCTCCTAATCCATACGCAGTACAAGTTTATCATTTTTTTCGATATCTTGCTCAGATTCATTATTATCGACTTGGTTTTCATGGCATATTGCATCAAATTTGGTTTAATGTGTGCTTGTAAACAATAAGCAGATTACGAATATTTCGAATTTTCGAATATCAAGAGACCTGCGCTTTGCTTTGTACATAGATTTGGATGCTCTTATTAAGCACTGAAAATGTCATAACCAGTTCTTAGTTTAGAAGTTATTAAAAAATTCATTTTCCATAGTGGGGCCAAGCGCATCCGATGTGTAAAGTGCGCAGCTTGCTGTGTGCGTTTGTGTGGATGTGTATGTGTGACTTTCTGAATGTGTGTATAAATGGAAAGAGGCTTAAATGTATGTAACAGCTCGCGTCAGGGTTCAGAGTACCTCTAAGTCGGGAACTCCCGACTATACCCATCTTACTCGTTGTTTTTTTTAATTCCAGTAAATTGTTATATATATAATTTTTTAATAGAAAAATAACTTAATTATCTTTCTTGGAACAACATTCCCCGAAGACGTATGAGACCGAGTGTACGTCACATACTGGTTTTTTGCACCAACTGAAAATCTTACGGGCACTCTTTTGATTTCCTTTTTTATAATATTGACAGCGAACAGGATGTACAGGTTGTTTGTCCTTAGAAATATCAGGCAAAGAGTGCAAATTGGTGCAGCGTTCCGGAACAGAGTAATGACCATGTGCCATTTCGATAGCCAGACGTGTTTGAGCACATCCCAAAGCATTTTGATTTTCACAACGCTGTTCGATTGCTGGTATAAGCTGTTTAGCCAAACTTCTCACTAATATTCGTCGTTAGTGTCTTTCCTGAATGTACGAATTATTTCCAGTATGTATGATTATTGCAGCTAGAGCGCTTGTATCAAGCATGTTAAAAAACATATTAAACAAGTAAGATGGCTCTAGTCGGGAGTGCCCCACTGGGAGATACCCTGAACCCAGCGAGCTGTCGTTACATACATTTAATTAAACCCCCAATGCATTCATACTTATTTTACTTAGTAAAATAAAATACAAATAAATAATAAAAATTAAGGCTCGAGCTGCCCGTTCGCTAATATTTGCAAACAAATTTAAATATGCCGTAGTTGTGAAATTTCTCGCAAAATTTTCACTCAATAGGCAACTTCAAGTATATCTTTCAAATGTTGGTTGCAGTTGATGTGCAAAAGCTTTTTGAGAGTGTGCATGCCAAATACCAATTTTTCCCCATTTTGTTGCTCCAGAATATATCAAATCGCCGATGTCCCAGCATTAAGTTGCACTTGGACCAATAAGTGTGTTAAATTCAAAAAAATAAATAGGAAATAATTTAATAAAATTTAAATAAACAGTACAAAAACTCTGTTGACACAGAGAGACTCGAACTCGCGTCTGATAGCGCGATAGGCAACATCTCAACCACCGAGCTACAGCTGCATTTTGACAGCTTCTGTCCAAATCTGAGATTAGAAACACACATGCAAAAACAATCGGTTGATAATTCGAAAAATAGCTGTCGCAAATGAAAGAGCAGATACATACTCTTGCGAAAAAAATAATAGCACCACTATGACACTTTTTCTTATTGATAAAAAAAAAATACCATTTAGTGTTGCGAAATTTAAAAAAAATCATATTATTTATATTGCTTTGTATTCCTCCTATACGAAAAATATAATGCTGCGCTTGTAATGGTTATAGATTTTTATATTTTTGCATTTTTAAGAGAAAAGGTCGACAAATGGGCGAAAAAAATAATAGCACCACTTACACTACACTTACACTTACAATGAAAACGAGGTCTGACCCAGCTTTACGTCAAAAGATTGATCGTCGTGAGCACAATGGATCCTTCTAAGGCTGCTACTGAGCCAAACTAAGAGCTTAACATAACTGCGGCAGTGAAAACAGCTTCCTAATGTATCAAACAATATAATTCAATGCAGCCCAAGAAAGGTCCTCCTTTTAGCCCAGAAATGGAGGAATATTTTATGGACAGATGAGTGTAAAGTTTGTGTTTTTGGTGAAAAAGGATCTGGATCGTACGTGAGGTGTCCTCCAAACTCCAAATACAATCCAAAATAAACTACATAACCATTAAACATAGAGGGCCAGGCGTAATGGTATGTGAGTGTTTTTCGTATTATGGAGTAGGTTCAATACATTGGGTCAGAACCATAATGGAACAACACGCTTGCTTCAATATTTCAGATACAGTAATGCTACCTTATGCAGAGTATGTTGCCCCCAAGAACATCAGGAAGAAAGCAAAGGAATGGTTCGAAAAAATTTGGTTATCAATTTGGATCTGCAGTCTCAAGAGACGCTCTGCCTCCCTTACGCAAGAGAGCAGATCCCTTGTCGATGAATTTCTGATCTGTGCTGGAGTAACAAATGCTCTGCATTGATACTTCCTCCTACTCCAAATAAAGGCTGGGCAATCAAATAAAATGTGCTTTGTTGTCTCGTCATCCTCTCTGCAGAGTCTACTCTCTGTAAAAGGGGACAGGCGCATTTTGTGGAGGTGATACTTGACTGTGTGGTGTCCCGTGAAATAGGACACCAAGATTCGTAGTTCCGCCCTTGAAAGATTTTTGGTCTTCCTACCTGTATGTGGGCTGACCAGCTCTTTAGCTTGTCGTAACCCAGGTCTTGTTGATCAGTACCCCTCTCCTTCTTTGACCAATCCGCTATAAACTCTTTGGCAGAGGCTCAGCTTATCCCACAAAAGGGTTCAGGTCCAAGAAGAGGGGTTGCGGAATTAGCCCTAGCTAGCCCGTCCGCAATATTATCCCAATATCAAGGATATGTCTGGAGCAGAACTCAATGACGTGGATCTCGTCTAAACCCCACGTTTTACCGAAGACCCGACGACATGCCCACATGGTATGAGTACCTTTGGTAAACGTTTTGTCTAAGTGCGAGTTCGAATTAAGTCTCATATCCAGATTAACACCGATATATTTGACCTCACTGGAGAGCTCGACGGGTGTCCCACCGATGTAGAGCTGTCCGACATCGATGTTGTACCGTTTCGTGAAGGGAACGATAATCGCATGCTGTGGGTTGATATTGAGACCCATATCTGTGCACCATCTTAGGGCTGTGTTGACTGCCGTTTGCATCAATTCGGTGATTCGGACTATTATTGCCAGGTCATCTGTCTTCATGCACATTTAATAAGTGGTGCTATTATTTTTTTCGCCAATTTTTGTGTTTTTTCATACATTTCCTTAAATACGTTGAAAACGTTAAATAAAAACGTATTCCTAAGTTCCTTAAACTTACAAATGTAGCTAGGACGCCTTTGAAAACATTACTTCCAAAGGTGGTGCTATTTTTTTTTTCGCAGCTGTATGTATCTATGTGTGCACTCGCATGCAGTAAACGTTTGCGCTTGGTGCTTGCCACCACGTGGTTTGCCATTTTACAAATACATTTTCTTTAATAAATTCTGTTTCTTAACCGAGTTGGATAAATTTTGTTTTAATGTATTCTCTTTGTCCTGTAGTACATTTATATATTGCCTATTGCAGCCTATCAAACAAAATTTGGTGGCTCTGGCTCTTATAGTTTCTGAGATATTCTCAAGCTCCCCCACTATAGAAAGTTAATAATAACTTCTAAATCGTATATGGTATATGCGAATCTGAAAAGTCCAAGTTCAGCTCTCTAGCACTTGTAGTCTTAGAAATCGACTCGTTCATACAGACGAACATGGCAAGATCGACTCGGCTAGTGATGCTGATCAAGAATATATATTTATGGAGTCGGAGATGCCTCCTACCTGTTCCATTATTTTATTTATTTATTTTTTTTTTTGTAAGGGAGTCTTACAGCAGAGATTTTAGTGGCACAGCGACCGAAGTTTGGGGACAAGAGGCGCTCTACCTCACTTATGAAGGAGAGGAGATTCCTTGTCGAGGTTGTTACATACATTTGCACAAAACCATTATACCCTCATTACCCATTTGCGTTTGCCGTGACGTTTGTTTTCGGAGGATCGACCTAGATAGCGGATTTGTGTGCAACTTACTCCCCCGCACTACAGAGCATTGTCTGCATTTACTCTTAGTGCTCTCAGATAAGTACAAGCAGCAGTGCGCCGAAAATTCTATTTTTTTTAATTTTCTGTCGCTTGTCTTCCTATTTGCTTGATCAGTTATGTGAAATGTGTAAAGGGTTTGCCATTTGTCTTTTGCATATGCACACATTCAAACATATGTGTGTGAAGCTAAAAATCCATAAAATGTTAAATCCAGATTTTTTGCATCGAGCCGACAACCAACAAACCATGGGCACACAAGCAGAAAATGCATAAAGGCACCCGCTATTAGGTACCCTTACCAACAAAAAAAAATCCCAAGTCTTTATGTCAAAGTGGCAAACCCTTTACAAAATTCCCCCCCCCCCCCCCCTTTTTTTTTTTTTTTTTTTATAGTTATTTAGTGTTATTTTTATTTTGTTAGTGGTTG
Organism: Drosophila colorata; assembly: GCA_035041545.1. Classification (NCBI taxonomy): domain Eukaryota; kingdom Metazoa; phylum Arthropoda; class Insecta; order Diptera; family Drosophilidae; genus Drosophila; species Drosophila colorata. The sequence continues at coordinate 352,323 of JAWNLD010000657.1, read as the reverse complement.
TAGTGTAGTTTATATTGAGGCTTGTTGTTTTTTGTCTGGAACAAAAGCATTTGTCATTTACTGTTGTAAATATCAATTCAAACAGCAGACTCTATGAGCCCTTTCGTAGCTCGAGATGGACCAAAAGCCGTGCCACGAAAAAGATTGTGAGAACCCATGCGAATTGCTTGATTGGGCAGATTGATAAGCCTTCTAATTAGAAACCAATTTACCTCGACATGGATAAAAAGTTACAGTTGACTGCTCCACTGCATCGAAATCTTCTTCAAATAAGACTCATTCTTTCTGCTCATCGTTTTGAATATCGTCTTCCTCAAACACAATTTCGATTTCGACATCTGACTCTTCATTATTGATTATAATCGGACCATTTACAGCTACCGCAAAAGCATTGCTTGAACTAGTGCTTCATTATGATCAGACGAAAAGTAATCATCATTCGAATCATCTCCAAAATTTGGATCCTCTTTGTCAAGCTCACCCAATATGTTCTGTATATGATCTTTAATCTCTTCTCTCGTCCAATAATTACCTATTCTTGTGAAATTCTCTATTGAATTACATACACATGTGTACATATGCACGTGTAAATATGCACAAGAAAACAGTGAACAAAACAAATAGCAAAAACACATGAGTTGACTGTCATGAAAATAATTCGATTTGAGTAAAAAAGTGATTTGACTTTTCATACATTTTTGTATGGTGTCTACATTTGTAGTCATCCGGCCCCGGGCTGATCGATTTGAAAATTATAGTGAGGGAGTCTTATAAAAAATTTTTTGTAAGTCTATAACAACTAAAACGGCGTAGAATTGTTTTTTAAGAGCTTCTGGAAACCTCGGGCACAGATTTTTAGAACATTTTTTTTTTTAACTTTCTTTTAAATAATGCTACAATTGTAGACATCCGAGCACATATGGGTTAAAAAACTCAAAATCTACCCAATGTATACGAATATATAAAATACTACACAATAACGACTTTTTTCGTTTTTTTTTTGTTTGTCTTTATACATCCGGTGGAGGCCACATAGTTAGGGACAGTCTTTTTATTTATTTAAACTTCATGAATTTTTGTAAAATACAATAGGTTTTTTTTTAAGCTAGTAAATATGTTTACAAAGCCATGTATTTATTGAAATAGAAAGAACAATAATGTTTTCATAGCCATTTTATTATTAAAAAACATGAGATATATGAATTTTAGCTTGGACAAATAATTAAGGACACTTTTTTGCCTAATATATTAAAAATTTATATTAACAAATAAAAAGCAGGCTTTAATTTATTGTGTAAATTCTATATTTAGTCAGATTTGAGTAAAGCACTGCATATTCTCGGAGGGCTAGTGACTAAATCCTGACATTGCTTAATTGTAATATTTTTACATATTTCTGTCACATTTTTAAAACATTCATCAGAATTTTTGTTAGTTTTACATATTAAACCTTGCGTAACGTCTGCCCAGAGGTTCTCGATGGGATTTAAATTGGGACTTTGTGCAGGCCAGCCTAAAACACTAACGTTTGCAGCGGAAAACCGTGCTTTACCACTCTACCAGTCTGCTTAGGATCGTTATCCTGCATACAACTTAATGGAGCAGGCACGTGCTCGTCTGCAAGAAGCTTATAGTTATCTCAATAATATTTTTTAAAATTCGAACAAATTAAATTTAGATTTGTCGCTAAAAAGTACAGTTCCAAAATTCAAAATTTTCACCAAGTTCACTTACAAATTAAAGCTGGTTCTTTAAAAAAAATTTGGACTCGTTTGGTTTTTGTCCAGCTATGCATCCATGGAGTCCACCTTCAAGTACCCGGCATCTTATGCTTCGCGTTTACACTTGATGCCCCGAATTTGTGCTATGATTTAGCTTGGAGCTCAAAAAAGGATCTGCTTCGCTGGTGCGGCAGATTAATCGATCACCTGCAATATTTGTTTTTTCCAGGTCGCGGCTTTCTCTTTTTGCTTTCAGCACTTCCATTGCATCAGTAATGCACCTAGGCATTGTGAACCGTTCGTTTATCGTTTTCGAACAAACAAGTTCTGACACAATAGCTCGAATCGATTTTTTTTCTATCACGTACTAAGAAATAATTTTTTTTGCGCAATTGTGCAATACAACTCTTTCCACGGCCTATAGTTATACCTGAATATATATTTATTTTTTTTTCAACTTTATTATTTGGATAATAGGCACTTGATCTAAATTGCAAATATTCGTGTTTTTAAGAATATTTGCTTAAAAATTAAAAAAAAAAATAAATAAATAAATAACAAGTAAGAACGTTGCAGTCGGAAGTAACCGACTGCGGAATACTCTTTCACTGTGTAATAACAAATCGTGGCTAAAAGACAGAACATTCACCGTCCTAATTAATGGTGATTTCTCTACATCTAGGCCGATACTGGCAGGAGTACCCCAAGGGCAGCGTACTCTGACCTCTATACAATATTTACACATCCGCTATGCCAGTACCAGACCCGGACAACGCATGCCTTTCCACTTTTGTTGACGACACCGCTTCCAATACAGATCTAAGAGTCCCCGTCTGGCATCCGAAGGCCTCCACATTTACGTGAATAACTTTGCTGCCTGGTGCAAACAGTGGAACATAGCAACATCCCATGATAAAAACATACACATGGTGTTAACCAAACTAAATTCACAATGCCAGGATATTATAATGTACAGAGCCACTATCCCCACGCATCCTACACACAAATTCCACGGACTCGACTTTGACAAAACACTAACATGGACACAGCAAATAAAATACTTATACAATACTATAAACACGCGCAAAAAAAAAAATGAAAATGAAATGAAGGACGCAACAGCCAGTCCTTCCTTCAAACTAAGCCTATCAAACAATATCCGACTAGTAAAAGCCATGATTATACCAATATGGACGTACAGCCTACCCATCTGGGGTACAACTGTCCAATGCCACCAGAACACATTTCAATCGAAGATGAACAGAATATACAGACGCGTTGCTGGAGAACCGGCGCTGGTCCGAAACACAATTATATACAGGGAGCTGGGCTTTTAGAACATCATTGAAATGCTAAACACAAAAAGCAATACACTGAATGACAAGCTGACACACCACTTAAATACGCTCGCTATCCCCAAGCATTCAATCCCACAATAAGACGACTGAAACGGTTTTTTCCAGAACAACTCCCTACAAGAACACTCATCCACAGAGGCTCAGGATTCGGCCGGTCGGTGACTAGCTCCCTTTATTGTTATATTAATTTGTTTTTTTCTCCTTTTGTAAAAAATAACTTCACGCCATTAATTACTTAATGTTTAAAAGTTAAATAATTAACACAAACGTTGTTTAAAAAAATAAAAAAAAATGAAATTGTAATATACTATTAAAATAACAAAAACAAAAGTTTGCCTCTGCGCGGTCACAATTGTCACCTAAACAGCGCGTTTGACATCATCGACACCAACCATTTCACTTTTGCCGAAATTCACGTTCAGTTATCTAATAACCTAACCTATCCAATAAGAATCAACATTAAATTCCAACTAAAACTGAACGAGTATAACAAAGGTTTGTGGCTTGGGTGGCATTTCTAAATTGTTTAAATGTTCACAAAATAGGAAACTATATCTTTCAAATCTTGGTTGCAGTTCATCGCCGGTGTCCCAGCATTGAGTTAAACGAGTATGGCTTGAGTCACTGTTTCTAACTTCGTCTGCCATAGCTCTAGCGCCGAAAAGTGCACACAGAGACGACTGCGGTTGGTGTATATTATTTACACTATGTTAGAATAACACAAGACAAAACCTGACCTGGGATAACGGTTCAATTTGTGTTAATGTTAATGACTTTAAGTATTATATATTTGTATATTTATGTGTTTATGTATATATATACTTGACTTAGAATGTGAGTAATAAAAATGAGTAAAAATAATAATTTTAGCTGCATTTTATACTGCACCACCACACTACTATTTGATCAAGTTGTGACTAAACTCAATTCAAGTTACGTGTACAAGTGCAAAATCAATCAGCAATCAACCGCATACAAATTCTAAGAACTATAATAGTGTAGCAGTCAGCCTCTGTAAGCAGTCAAAACCAAACAAAAATAATTACTGAAAATTTGCAATAGATGGCGCTATGTTGCAGTGGCATCATTGATGTTGTGTACATATCGAGTTTTGGACATTGTAGGCGAGGTAGTGGGCGTAGCCACAAAAAAGTTTGGACGCGATATTTAGAGGAGGTCATCAGTAATCTGTCGGTATATATTTTATGCATCTAGCTTTAAAAGTGAGCGAGTGGGCGCACCTCGAAACCCGTAACACTTTTTCTAACGAGGGTATACACGAGTACATATCCAAAATTTCAAGTCTCTAGCTTTAATAGCGGCGAAGAAAATGGCGTTCATAAGACTGACATACGGATGGAAAGCATGACCGACATTGCACAAACCTAATATACTAGTTTCACTTCTTGAACGAGTATAAAAATAAAAAAATAAACAACTTTTCGGCTATGGACTCGTCCATGGCACGGGAAGATTAAGTTTATTTCAAATGATCGATAACCTACACCGATTTCCTACAATCGATAAAAATCTACAACTTCTCATTTTTTTTAAGTTTTTTGGTAGTTCAGGCACAAAATTGTGTTCAAATGAATATTTATATATACTATAGCACTAGGAGAATCTATTGCATTAAGATTCATCAAAATCGGTTAAGAAACACAGAAGTTATTAAAGAAAACTTGCGGTAAAATTTGACAATCCAATGGGCAGCAAGTGCTGCAATACGATCTAGGGATTAAAGTTTGGGTGTTTACGTTTGTGTATACCAACGCAGATCAAGGCTATTTTAACTTATAGTTACCGCCCCGTTTTCTTATCAATATTTATCGGTTTTTTTAATCCGATTTTTTGAGCATATCTCAGAAGCTATAAGAGCCAGCGCCACCAAATTTGGTTCAATGTATTCTCGTAAAGAATTCGCACATTATGAATATTTCGATTTTGGATACCTCACCTCATCTTCCCCTATTATCAGAAAAAGCATTTGTAATTACAAGTACAGCCACAATTGTTACTACTTAGGCTGAATATAAATGTACTATAGTACAATAAGAACGCATTAAAACAAATATATCAAAATCGGTTAAGAAACACAGAAATTATTAAAGAAAATGTATTTGTATGTTGGCTTAACCACGTGGTTCAGACATTTTCTGCATGCGTGCACACATATGCACATGCATATGCACATGTATTTGAAAATGGGTAAAATGGTTTGGTGCAAATGTAACAGGCAGAAGGAAGCATCACCGACCCCATAAAGTACATATTTTGTTGATCAGGACGACAAGCCGAGTCGATTTAGCCATGACCGTCTGTCCGTATGTATGAACGCAGCGATCTCGGAAACTACAAAAGCTAGAAACTTAAACTAAACGACTATAGACTCTCTGAATCCATACGCAGTACAAGTTTATTATTTTTTTTTTCGATATCTTGCTCCGTTTTATTATTATCGATAAAAATCGATTTTTAGACTTGGTTTTCTTGGCATATCTCGGAGACTATAAGAGCACAAATTAAGTTTAATATTGTGCTCGTAACGCAGATTATAAATATTTCGGATTTTGAATATTTCATAACTCTTAGTTTAGAAGTTATTCAAGAATTTTCCATAGTGGGGCCAAGCGCAGCAAAAGTGCAAAGTGCGAACCTTGCAGCGTGCGTTTGTGTGCGTGTATGTTTTCCTTTGTGAATGTGTGTATGACTGCAGAGGTTTAAATGCACATATGTAACGACAGCTCCCCGCTGGGTTCAGGGTATCCCTAGTCGGGCAGACCCTACTAGAACCATTTTAGTTGTTTTTACTACGCATAAATAGAACAAGCCGATCATACAAACCGAACAAAGTAAATACAAAAACACAAAAATACGATGGCGTTGCATCACTAAGGACCTATATTAGGGACAATTGACCACCGCTATCACGCGCCTAGGGATAATTGACACCACCAGAACTGCTGGCTACCGTCCGCAGTGATACATTACTAGATCAATGCGAATGCCTAAAGATAAATCTTGCTTTCTACAAATAATATATTTCACTTTAATGAAAATAAAGCTTAGCAAAAAAAAAAAAAAGTGCTAAAAATTGATTTGATGTCCGTTTAGCGGTACATTGGGTTACTCTATTTGCCATTTGTTTTATTTCATAGCTTTTGCAAAAGATACCGTTCTAAATATTGTTGACATTTTAATCTTATTTTAAAACTAAGACAACTATAAAAAAAAAAACTCTGGGTGAAGGCCATAGTACAGTTTAATTCCTCATTACGGACAGTCCTTATAACCGGACAGCTCCAATAGCCGGAAAAATTTCGTGGACACAGCTATTTCATTAATTTGTCCATATAAATATCATTCCAATAACCGGACGCGGACACTATATTTCAAACCATTTTAATTCAAAAAAATCCCTCATAAACGGACAAAATTAAAAAAAAACCCAAACAAGCTTTTGAAAAATCCCATTCGTATACATATGTGTTGTTAAATTAGTGATTCCGCTTTTAACATGTATGCATTTCGTAGATAAAAACGAATTTGGTGATTCTCATTTTAACTTGTATGTCACATTTTCATTCTGTTCTTTAAATAGGTTGAAAGTAAATTGTGTTTTTATAAACTCGAAATAACATAGTACAAAAAAAAGTACGTCGATTAAAGAAAAAATTAAAATTATGAATGTGTTCGAAAAAGATAAATTGTCTATGCGTGAAATTGCAAAAAGGTTAAGTTTAATGCAGAAAAACAGAGAAAAATATGAGATTCATAAATTCGTAAAAAAATATTAAATAAAAGACTATTTCTAAACACTTGGATGCAATTCAAATATAATTTTTGTGGCCCCCCATAAGCGAACATCTCCCATAACTGGACAAAAACATTGCGACGGTGAGTGTCCGGTTATGAGGAATTTCACTGTATTGAGCAATATTTAAAAAGATTGACACTAAGTACATATGTATATCCCATACTGATAATATTAATAATAATTAAATCATAATCTTTTATTTTTGGATCTGTATACTGTTATAGTAATAACAAGTCAAATAGCATAACTTTTATTTTAAATTGCATACCACGAATAGCTTTCGATTCGTCCAAAAATTGTGATTCCTCCAGATTGTATGGAGATCGCATTGTTGATGGCCTCAAAGCGAGAGCTTTCGAGCAACTTCATGTTCGTTTCCGCCTATCTTTCAACACAGTCTCTCAAGAGAATCTCGAAGTGCAATATTTGGCGAGTGGTGGAACTAAACAGCCAATTAGCCAACTTTTAAAGAACGTTTGATAAAACGATGAGTAAATAATCCGAATCAGCCAATAGACGTTTGAGGCGGTTTTTTTTGTTCAAAAAGAAACTTAAGCGCTGTGCGGTCTTATTGAAGTTTTCGGCGTCTTGATGTTTCTTGTTTGATTTGCCCTTGATGCACGCATTGCCCAGAAATTAATCGTATGAAGGAGTTTGAAATTTCTGAACATGGTATCCGGATGAACTGCGATTCTTTTCTTAACTGCCACTTTTTTCTCGACTTTGTAAATATGCTGGAGTCTGCACTGTTTTATTAACATTACACTTAACCGAATTTTAGTTCAAATTTATTTTATCTCTGGTACTGTTCTGTACCGCAGACTATTTCACGGTTTCCGTTTTTCAACTTGTTTATTTGATTATTTTTGTTGTATAACTGTGTATTTTGAATTATTTACACACATACAAAGGCATTCATCTGTTTTCTTTTTTAATTGTGTGCGAATTGTTATATGCTCTTTTGCGTCAGATGCATATGTACTCAAACGTCTGTGTATACTACGAAAGTATATTAAATATTAGTCGTATGTATGGATGTGTGTGTAATGACCTTCGGTTTGAGGAACACGCAGAAATAAATACGGCGTCAAGATTCCGAGAATGACGTCGAATTGTTTATTTTTTAATCAATTTATCCGTGATTTTCAACACTTTGTAAGATTATAAATGTTCAGAATCCATTGAATGCAACATATTTATATATTTTATTTGATTTCTATACTGCTTACAATATCGCGAACTAAGATTCCTAATACGCATACAGATAAAATACAAAACTTTTTACGTTATTTAACATTTGCATAGCAATATGAACACAATTTTATATACTGATGGTTTTTAAATAGCGAAAGCAATTTCGTTGTATATTCAACACGATATCGGCTAATCATTTGGGTATTTTTGTATATTTTCATCGACAAAAAAAAGCTAGACTATCGATAATAGTGAAAGGAACAATGGAACAAAACACAAAACCATACCGTTTTTATGGAACTTCAGTTACATACCATAGTCTGTACAGATATAATTTTTTTTACATATTCTAAAAAATGATTCTTTGCATCGCCCAGGCTACATCCCATTTGAAAGCCCATTCAAGTTTTGAGGTGCTCGGAGCAGTCAATTTTCCGCCTTATTTCAATTCGCATTCATAACAAGAATAACTAATTTAAGCTCAATATTAAAGATGTCCATCAACCAATGTTACTGAAGTGGACAGAGACAAATGAGCGGACATATATCGGAAAACCGCACTAGTCCGAGATTCTCACAGCAGATACTGCACAGCGTCGACAGTCCTATTCAGCCAGTGGAATTCATCGACTAGAGGTACTCCCAACTGGCAGGTCTGTCAATATAGCCATATCGCAACGCGCGGCCCACCATACTCATTGGCGCATACAATTGCTATCTTGTTGTACCCCTCAAGGTTGGCGAGGGAGTATTGCGCCAGCCGATTGCGCAAAAATTCGTCCTGTCTGAACACTACAAAGTTGCACCAACTGAACACGGATGAACGAAGCGGTAAGGCAAACATTTTCGCTGGACCTAGCAGAAGATATGCTGTCGGTAGAAGATGCCAAGCGGTGGCAAGTCTACATACAACGACAGTGTTCAAAGACAGGCGATATAAAGTAAACATTCCTTGTAAGGATGCTGCAAACAACACTGTCATCTTTTAGGGTGCATTTAATCGTTTTATTCATCTGCAAAGTAAATTCTGCAAACAGCCAGAAGGAAGTCGACATTCTGGTGCTGAAGAACTAAGCACGCAAGCAAACTCTAGGAAATTGCCTACTCAAGAGGGACCAACAAGCGGGTGTAGTCTCTACTTACTTTTATCATTGTCAATCTAAACAAGCCCGCAAACGTCCTTCTGCTGCAGACGGAAGTGCCTTAAACGACTTTCAAGGGAGGAGCTTATCTACTTAAGTTCTTATTCGACTTGCTAATCTTATTTAGAGTCGGCAGGGCGGCCTTTTTAGGGACAAAGCCTACATATTCCACCAGTTTAGAGTAAAGCAAATAAATCTACATCCATGGTGAGATCGCCACTGCGATGTACGTTAATAAAGTGTATACGCATTGGAAGCTCCAACATTTGGAATCAATTATCCTGATTCATTGTGCATTTTATCAGTGAAATCGGAAATATGTACCCGTTGGTAGCATACGTCATAAAGAACTACCACTATGTTGATCATTTTATCTGAAGAGGCCAAAACCACTACCCAAATATCATATAGATGAAACATCTAGAACAAAAAAGTGTGACACTCATTTTCTGTGCGAGAAGTCCCACAGCAACTTCGGCTTTGCTCGGGTCCCCATTTCGCTCACAATCTGAGATAGCAAGAGAATAAGCGTGCCGTTTGTCTTGTGAGGACCGAGCCAGATAGCGGACTTGTTTGCAACTTGCTCCCCCAAAATACAGAGCTTTGCCTCAGTTTGCTCTCATTGCTCTGAGAGAAATTATGTGTATATGTATATGGAACACAAGCAGCAGTGCGCCGAAAATTAATATTTTTAAATTTTCGGTTGCTTGTCTTGCCTTTTGTTTGAGCAGTTATGTGAAATTCGGAAAGGGGTTGCCCTTTTGTCGTGAAGCCGGTGGATTTTTTGTAATAGTTGTTGGTGAGGGTACCAAAAAACGAGTGTGCTTACAAGAAAAGATTCCTGGGATGAGAGTGCACATACAATTATTCATATGGAATTTTGTGCTTGTGTGCTCATGATTTGTTGGCTGGTGGTGTCAATTGACCCTAGGCACGTGAGAGCGGAGGCCAATTGTTCCTATTATCGGTCCTTAGTGATGCAACGCAGTGCCAGTTCAAAAATGGACAAGAGCAGGCATAGCATTGGTATTTTTTTTATTTTGCATTTACTTTGTTCGGTTTGTCTGATCGGCTAGTTCCATTTTACGCATATGTGGCGATCTCCTTCCCCCGCTCCCGACAGTAAGCGAAGATGTGGATATACATACTCTTACATGTTGCTGATTTCGTACAAGGAAAGAAGCAGAAAAAAAGAGCGAAGAAGACGCTTTGCTGCGTCAAAGTTGGTTCAAATTCCAAAGTGCAAGTGAATAGATATTTGAAGGAAACTGCGCAGATTGAAGCCAAGTAAACAACAAAAATAGGTAAGTACAACCAACATGAGTAAGTACAAGAAATATTCCTTAATTAATATATGTACTAATAATAGTAATTAATAATAATAATAATTACTAATAATTATTATTTTATAAAGAACAAGTAAGATGGCTCTAGTCGGGAGTGCCCGACTAGGAGATACCCTGAACCAGAGCTGTCTTTATATACTTTTATTAAAACCCCTCTGCATTCATACACACGACACCACAGCCGCACTCAGTAGAACAAAATACAAATAAATAAAAATAATACAAATTAAAGATCGCGCTACGAGGTCGCTTTTAATATTTGCAGGCAAATTTTTGTATGCCGTAGTTGTGAAATTTCTCACAACATTTTTTACAGAATAGGAAACTTTCAACTGTTGGTTGCAGTTGATCTGCGAAAGCTTTTTAAGGGTGTGCATGCCATGTACCAACTTTTCCCTGTTTTGCTGATTCAGAATATTTTGATCTCCCAGTATTATGTTGCACTTGAACCAGTAAGTGTGTTAAGTTCAAAAAATAAATAAACATTAGGAAAAATTCTAATCTACGTTGACACAGCGGGATTTGAACTCGCGTCTGTTAACGCGCCAGGCAATATCTCTACCACCGCAGTATTTTGATTGACTCTGTCAAAATCAGAGCTTAGAAACACAGATGCACAAACAATACCTTGCAGTTCGCGGTATCAGGCCGGTGACAGGGATATTGCCGGTAGAAAAGGCAAAGAATCCACCACAAGCCAATCCTTTGCCAATGCGTTTTACCGGGACGTTTCCCGTTGACATGTCATAGGACGGTGTCAATTGGCGCGACGTCGCATCACCGGGGCGCGCGGGGCACATAAAGTGGATAGAGCGGCGCTCGGGTTTCGTTCGGCTATTGGTACGGCGGTGCACCACAAAGGGTCGGGCGAGTGGTGAATTGGCACGGCGTTGCATCCCCAGGTGTCAGGAGATTGGCCGATTGGAACGGCGGTGCACCCCTGGGGAATTATAGGGTATCATGGGCTAAAATAAAGCACTCCCCCATCTACCGGTCCCCCGTGTATAGAAGAGTATACAGCGCTATCCCCTTTGCAAACCCCTTGGGGTCAGAAGGGGTGGCCGATTGGGACGGCGGTGCACGCCTGGGGAATTATGGGGTATCGTGGGCTTTTCCTGATTTGGCGGCTACTGTACTGAAAAGAATGTGTTACCTATATACCACTAATTAAAAAATGAATGCGTATTTAATATTATATATGTGTTTATTTATTAAAAACAAATCGATATTAATTTTTCTTTGAGTTGCGATACATATTAAATTCTGATATTGTGGATTCCAACATATGCACTGCTTGCAACAAAAAGACATAAAAAGGAATAGTTTAAATAGAAGTACAATATAAATAAATAAGTATTAAAAGTAAAAATTAATGCATTTCTGTTAACATTTGTTCACATATACATATAATCTAAATAAAGGATTAATTTACTACGTATCTATAGAACTAGTCGATCATACAAACCGAACAAAGCAAATGCAAAAACAAAAAAATACGAAGGCTGTTCCCGCTCGTGTCCTATTTCGGACTGGTATGGCGTTGCATTACTAAGGACCGATAGTAGGGACAATTGGCCACCACTCTCATGCCTCGAGGGTCAATTGACACCACCAGAACTGCTTGAGAAGCTTGAGAATTCGAAAAAGAGTTCACACATATGAATGTGCATATAATTTCATATGTATGTATGTGTATGTGTGCACACGCATGCAGAAAACGTCTGCGCTTGACGCTTGCCACCACATGGTTTGCCAATATATAAATACATTTTCTTCAATAACTTATGATGTTTCTGAACCGATTTGGATGAAATTTGCTTTAATGCATTCTTATTGTAATGTAGAAAATTTATATATTGCCTATTGCAGCCTATTAAACCAAATTTGGTGGCTCTGGCTCTTATAGTTTCTGAGATATTCTCAAGCCCCCCCACTATAGAAAGTTAATAATAACTTCTATGCCTCATTCTGCCTGTTACATACTTTTACACAAAACCATTATACCTACCCATTTTACCCATTTTCAATGGGTATAAAAATTATGGTTTTAGAGATTCAAAAAATCGGTTGGCCTGCTACAGCAGCCACAACAATAATAGCCACAGTGCGCAGCACCGCACGCCGAGAAATTATAGTTTTTTATAAGTTTATAATTGACCTATTTGTGAAAAACTGCTATTGCTTTAACTGCACTTACTACTAATAAAGATTGGAATGTGAATCGCAATCTTTTTCTTCTTTTGTGGAACAAGTTTGCCATTTAAGAATTTGGCTAAACAAGCTTTAACTTTGATTTATTATTAATCTACATTAAAAAGTCATGATACAAAAATGTGTAAAAGTTTGTTCTAAAATACATACAAGGAGCCATTGTATTAATATATCGGTGGCTTGATATAATTATCGAAAGACAAATATATCGGCACGAAATGAATCCCTAGTTTTTAGCATATCCATACATTTATATTCAATAAATGAATCGCGACCGGATGAATGATTAAAGAATTTAGTGATAAATTATAATCTTAATACAATAAAAGTGATTCGTGTGAATACATGTTAAATATCGTGTTAATATCATTTACTTGCGGCAGTCTCAACTGTCATTAATAGACAAGTTGAATTCTAAGTTTTGGGTGTTGCCCCAAATAGTATATACATTTTGCATTATTATAAGTTCATGTAAATACAAGTAATGTTAATTATTTTTGTCTAATTTTAGTTAAGTACTCGCCATTACTTTTGATTATATACAATCTCTGACATTCCTGCTAAATTTCAGAACCAAAAGTTTTGTACATAAAATGGCGGAGGGAAATACTGGAGCAAGTGTTGAGGGTGCCGCAGCATTAGCTGCCCCACATCCCAACGCTGAAGTTATAAGGGGACAAATTTTTGAAGTCGGTCCAAGGTATAGGAAACTAACATATATTGGCGAAGGCGCATATGGCATGGTGGTGTAAGTATATTAATACATATTAGATACATACATACAGACGCTTGTAGCCCTAGAGATCGCGGCACTTGTCCAACACGCACTATATACGAAGGACAAAAAAGGACAAGATGTCGTGCAAAACTATATATATATTATGCTCTGCAAAAAAGAGTAATGTCACCAAATTCTATTAAATATGGTGAATACTGTATTAAATCAGGCAAACAAATAAATTTCAAATGTCCTATTAACTTGTGGAGTGGTAAATAAAAAACAGTTCCTATTTCATGACAATAAAGTTAAAGTAGACTGATAAATTAAACAAAAGTTTAGAAGTAACAAGACATTTTCAATTTGATGTAATAATTGATAGCAATGGACGACGCATACTTCCGTTTAGAGCTCGTGAGTTCTAATCTAGCAAAAAGTACTTCAGCTGATTTACGCGTTTCTCTTTATGGTGTACACTGAAGTTTTTGGATTCATCAGTTCATCAATTCCCAAGTATGCTTGATCAGATTGATAACTGATGATTGTGGTGATGTTTGAAGTCGGTTACATTTATAAAGCATCCATATATGCCATATGCAGGACAAGTATATTTCAAATTTCAAATGACTTCCTTTTTTTCCTTAATAAATAAATATTAATTTGTAGCCCCTGTAATTTTTGCATATCTTGCAGATTATATGAATTGTAGCTTAGCGTTTAGTATAAACTGTCTTCCAACTTGTAAGTAACGGGCTATGACAATGCACTTGCGCGTATAGTTCGTCCACGGTGTCCAGCCTGCCTATCAATAAACCATAGATGGCTTTGATATTTATACATTGTATAATTCCAAATCTTCTTCACAATATACAATACGATTGGTGCGCAAGCAGCTACGCGTGTTCCCCACTATAGAAAGTTAATTGTTAAATAAATTTTTTTTATGGCTCTAGCTCTTATAGTATATTGTTATGGGGGCGAATGGGGGGAGGTATCGAAAACCCGAAACATTCATAATCTGCGTATCCTTTACGAGCACATATTTGGCTCTTGCTCTTATAGTTTCCGAGGTATGCTAAGAAAAGCAAGCCTTAAAATCTAATTTTTTCGATAATAATGAAGTGGAGCAAGATATCGTATGGATTAGGAGAATCTATAGTCGAAAAGTTTAGGTCTCTAGCTTATCTAGTTTCCGAGATCGGTGCGTTCAAACAGACGGACTGAGCTCGTCGTCCTGATCAAGAATATATACTTTATTGGGTCGGAGATGCTTCCTTCTGTCTCTTACATACATTTGCACAAAACCATTATACCCTTTTTCCCATTTTCAATAAGCTTAAAAAATTAAAAAAACGTTGAAGTCTAGCTATTATAGATTTAGATCGACGTGTTCATACAGACGGACGGACATACACCCGGACATGGCTAGATCGTCTCGGCTGTTGATCTTGATCAAGAATATGCCTGTTACATACATTTTTACTCATTTTCATGGGTTTAACAAAATCGGTTAAGAAACACAGAAGTTATTAAAGAAAATGCATTTGTACATTGTCAAACCACGTGGTGGCAAGCGCCAAGCGCTGGCGTTTTCTACATGCGTGTACACATATGTATATGCACATTCTTTTTCGAATTCTTAAGCGATTGGTTGTGCATGTGTGTTTTTAACCTCAGATTTTGACAGAGCCAATCAAAATAAATAAAAAATGCTGTAGCTCGGTGGTAGAGGTGTTGCCTGGCGCGCTATTAGACTCGAGTTCGGATCCCGCTGTGCCAACGGAGTTTGTTTTTACTGTTTATTTATTTATTTATTTTATTTTATATCTTAAACTTAACACACTTATTGGTCCAAGTGCAACTTAATGAGAGAGATATCGGCGATTTGAAATATTCTGAAGCAAAAAAATGGGTAAATTGGTATTTGGCATACACACTCTTAAAAATGTTTCGCAGATGAACTGCAACTAACATTTGAAAAATATAGTTTCCTATTCTGTAAAAATTTCTCCAAAAATTTGTACAACTACGGCATACCAAAATTTACCTGCAAATAAAAAAAGAGAGCGTGAAGCGCGAGTGTTATTTTATTTATAATTTTTTATTTTAGTTTTATTTTACTAAGTGCGGCTGTGGTGTCGTTTGTATGAATGCAGAGGGGTTTAAAGGGGCTTAAACTGTTTGATCAGTCAAAGTTTCATGTGCAATTGTGGTAATATAATATCATCCAGCTCGACTAACCAACTTGCCATCCAGTTAACATGAATATAACATAACGTTCAAATCACAGCGGACCTTCCACTGATGCTCTTTATACTTATTTGATACGTTCAAACAGTTTTGATTTTGTTCCATACGATTCATATTAACAGCGCGGGTGCGCACTGAGTAGGTAACTAGTAAATAGGCGATTATGGCTTGAGTAAAGCAGGGCAAAAATAACAAGTACTCGTTCAAGGTCTTAATTAATTTTATTTTGGAAAAAATTTTAATTTAATAATTTGTGGGGGAGGAAATGGGCGTAGCCGAAATTTGACGGCTCTATATTTTGAGAAGGTCATAAGAAAACTGCTTTCTAAATTTTGGTGACTTTAGCTCTAAAATTGTAGGAGATATGGATTTTGGCGGCTATCCTACCAAGATATATGGATTTTATCGATTTGCCATTGTAACTAGCTTTAAAACCGACGGAAATATAAAGATTTGATCGAATCGCCACGCCCACAGTGGGCGTAACCAAGAAAATGTTTGTGCGATCTTTAGCAGACGTCATTAGTTATCTGTCTGAAAAAGGTATGTCTCTAGCTTCAAAACTGAGGGAGATACATAGATTTTAACAAAACGTCATGCCGCCAGTGGGCGTTGGCGGACATTTTTTTAAAAATCTTTATAGAGGGTGTCCAGTTTCTACCTTTCAAATGTGGGGATTCAACATCTGACCTCGAGCCTCCCAAGCTTATTAGATCCACTATAGAGGTCGCTAAAAAAAAACCACTTGCAATTTAAAATAATATAATATAAAACATTCTCTTCATTGGATGATTTAAGTTAAGTTAAATTCACCTTGAGTTCATATATTGCAAGGAATATAGCATTCATCAGCAGAAAGAACATCCAAAAGCGAATCAATATCGCAAATGGACATTAAGTGCAGAGAAATTGAAAAAATCGTGTTGGAGTCAGACAATACAAAGGGGAATTTGCCTGAATTTGGACCTGATTGAAAAATATATACAAAACGCACAAAAAATATTGCACATGCAATTAAAGCTATAATGCTGCCAACGTAATGTTATCAGAATGTTTTTTCGCTTCAGGAGTTAGTCCGATATATTAGATCAAAGGTAAAATGTGCGCCACGGACTACGTATATTTACTATACACCGAGAAGAAGAACTGCCGTTAAAGTGGGAGTTTATGCCAAAAAAAACTCCAATCACAACTCGCATCTTGCAAAAAAAGTTTGAAATTTAATGTAATGGCCTTTACTACAATAACCAAACCTTAAATTTTTAAAATAAAAGATATTAAACAAAAATATTTCTGGGTCTGAGTCCAAAAATAACTACGAGTGGTAAGGGATTGAACCCTCAATTTGTGCCAAACTAGTGTTTGCAAAACAAAATATCAGAATACATTTTTCAATTAAAGACTAAAGAAAATAAATTAAAACATATTGGCAATCGTATCAGGTAATTAATCATAACAAGAAGCCTTTAGGCAGTATTTCGGATTATCACAAGCTTCATAATGGGACACTAAATATTACGCAAGCTGTTAAGGTGCAAAAGAATATACTGTCAGACTGCCTTGAGAGCGACGGAACACATTTAAGAGGACTGCCTCAGATGGGGGCATATTAAATACTAGATACTAGAGCTGCTAAACCAGGAAAAATAATTCCTTTTTTGCAATCGATAGGACTGGCCTTAACTTACTCGTGAGATGTACAAAAGAGGCAGACCCAGTGCACACAGTGACCTTCAAATAATAATGATAGACAATTTATCTTCGCAGGACAGCAAGACACAAATGTAACGCGAAGTCTATTTGTTTGCAGTGAGAACAAAGGGTGGGAGTGTTCGTAGCTCAAAGTTCGGCGATCGCTGTCTCTACGACCTTGCTCGCGAGGTAGATTATTGACCCCAATACCGTCCCCGTAATATTCTTAGGAAGGAGGTCTTTATAGGGTTCGTGAGTTCTGACTAGCTGAAATTAAAATTTTTTTTTTTAATCTTTGATGTATATGCTTTATTAATACAGCAATCCTGCCGGAATTATCAGAGTCTGTGGAATTTACTTTAATTCACTAAATTCTTCAGTTCTGTTCTTCCCAACTTTGTGTTATTTATTCGAATTTAACATATGTGTCATTTTTTCAAAAGGATTTTGAGACTTTGGTCATATTAGTTTAGTTGCTATTGTATTGTTCTTACTTACTTACTTTTGAA
This sequence comes from Drosophila colorata, assembly GCA_035041545.1. Lineage (NCBI taxonomy): Eukaryota > Metazoa > Arthropoda > Insecta > Diptera > Drosophilidae > Drosophila > Drosophila colorata. The sequence goes on along the minus strand of JAWNLD010000657.1, from coordinate 334,365 downwards.
GCAATCGTCGGGAAACTGCAGGGAGAGGTCAGTATTTATGTTGAAAACAGCTGGATTAAAATACTTTATAAAAATTTGTTTTTTTATTTTCAAGATATTATCTTATTCAAGCTTATTCAGCAATCAACATCGTTCCTTTATATCATACTTTATATCAAACTCTAACTTTACCGATCGGTTGAAAAAATAATATTGCGCTACAGGTGAATAAATACATGTTTCCACAGACATACGTATAATATATTTTCAGTATTTCTTCAATTAAACTGTAAAAACATTATGCAATTGGTTCGAGCGACCTTTCTTGTACGTATAAGCTGTACTAGTAGTGTAGGATCGAACTTTATTGAAAATGGCTGTAAATGTATGGAATATGAAGAAGAATGTATCAATAAATAAATGGTTATTTCCACGGTGTCGAACGGGGCCGTCGTACACTTTTAAAGTGAAACAAGTAAGACTGCAGAACCCAGCTGTGAGCTTTCGTTACATAGATTTTAAACCATTTTGCATTCATACAAACATACACAAACTCACACACCCACATTCGCTCGCGGCAAGCTGCGCATTTTACTCAGCAGATGCGCTTGGCCCCCCATGGAAAATGAATTAAAGAATAACTTCAAAACTAAGAGAATAATTGTTATGAAGTTTTCAAGACGTAACAAGAGCACGAAATCTATGTACAAACCAAAGTTTTTTTTTTTATATATGGGGTTATTGGGGTAAGTATCCAAAATCCGAAATATTCCTGATCTGCGTCTACTTTACGGGAACATAATCAATTTGTTGGGACCAGCTTTCATAGTCTCCGAGATATGCTCATCGTATCATATGCTATCGATTTTAATTATTAAATCCGAAATATTCGTAACCTGCTCATTTTTTACGAAAACATATCGGGAAGTACAAAACGAATACAAACTATCTACAAATAGCTTAGGAGTAAAGACTTAATACGAGGAAGGGAAGACTTCGAACTGATGACTTGTAATGTTTATTAAAATCATCACAAAGTAAGCGCAAAGGTTCATGCAGGGCATATTAAACGAGAACCCATTGAAAATGGGTAAAATGGTTGTAGTGGTTTTGTGCAAATGTATTTAAAAAGGCAGAAGGAGGCATCTCCAACCCCATAAATTATATTTATTCTCGATCAGGATCAAAAGCCAAGTCGATCTAGCCCTGTCCGTCTGTTTGTCCGCATGTATGAACGCGTCGATCTCGGAAATTATTAGAGCTACAGACTTCAACTTTTCGAAAATAGATCCATGGCACGCACATATCAAGTATGATTTAAATAATCGATAACTATTACCGTTTCCTAAAATTGATAAAAAAAACAATAACCTAAAATTTGTTATACCCGTTCATGTAGTGAAACTAGTATATTGGGTTTGTGCAAGGCCCGTCTTGCTGTCCGTCCGCCTATCCGTATGAACGCAATTTTTTCGCCGCTATTGAAGCTAGAGACTTGAAATATGAAATATATACTCGTGTATATCCGTGTCAGATAAGATGATAAGGGTTTGGGGGTGCGCCCACTGGGGGCGTGGCAATTCGATTAAATCTATTTATCTCCCTGACTTAAAGCTAGATGCATTAAATACCAACAGATTTCTAATGACCTCCTCGCCCACAATGTTCAACACTCGATATGTGCACAACATCAATAAAGACAGTACATTGCAGGTGCCACCTATTTTTGTTTTTAGTTAACTGTTGTTAAACAAATTTTTTATAATTAATGTCATGTATCATCGCTCTTATAGAAGTAAATATTATGAAAACGCTAAGAAAAATAAACAATATGAGAATCTGCATTTATGTACCTTTGCAATTGGTTTGCTCATCATGGTGCTTTGTAGTTTCGTCATCCTCTCTACACTCTGTGTCAGCGGATAGGCGCATTTTGTGGAGGTGATACTTGACTTTGGGATTACCCGTGAGATAGGACACCAAGAGCCGTAGTTCCACCCTTGAAAGATTTTTGGTCTTTCCACCTATATGTGTTGTGACCAGCTCTTTAGCTTGTCGTAACCCAGGCCTCGTTGACCAGTAGATTCCCCTCTCCTTCTTTGACATTCCTCTATCAACTCTTTGGCCGAGGCCCAGCTTAACCCTCAAAAAGGTTCTGGTTTAAGAAGGGGGCTAGCCCGCCCGCAACTTCGTTCCCGGAAATTCCGTAATGCCCTGGGACCCAACAAAGTGTGACCCGGTTTCTATATGAGAGTTGCTGGAGACAATTCCAGCAATCCGCAACGAGTCTCGAGTCTCCTCCATGAGGAAAGAGCATGAATGGCTGCTTGGCTATCTGAAAAGATATATAAGGTGGCTCCTCTTATCCTCTTGTCAAAGATATGTCTGAAGTAGGACTCAATGGATCAAGAATAGCCGACGACATGGCCACGTGGCATGATTGCCGTTGGTCAACGTTTTGTCTAAGTGCGAGTTTCAGATTTACACCGAGATATTTAACCTCACAGAAGAGCTCGACGGGTGTTCCACCGATGTAGAGATGTCCAACATCGATGTTGTACCATTTCGTGAAGGGAACGATAATCACCTTCTGTGGGTTGATAGTGAGACCCACATCTGTGGACCATCTTAAGACCGTGTCGAGTTCCGCTTGCATTAATTCGGTGATGGTTAAACCGAACTTTCCGGAGACCCTATACCTATGTTATCGATGCCTAGCTACGATAGTTTCACCAGTAGTTCGACTATCACTAGGAACTAAAGAAGGGGAGACAGGACCACGACACTTTGACCGCTCGGATGCGGACAGTGGTGGCATCCAGTGAAGATCTAATGTCTCTGTGCATAAGCAGTCTCTCTAACCAGGTAATAGAGAAGGAGTCAACCCCCCTAGATGCTATCGCCCTGGTTTTTGACTGATAGCCAGTGTTGTCGAAGGCCCCTTCGACGTCTAGGAAGGAGCGCAAAGCAAAATCCTGCGCCTCGAATGCCTTTTCAATCTTACTGACTATCTGATAAAAAGCGACCTCTGTCGATCTGCCTTTGATTTAGGCGAATTGCGTATGGTGCACGGGGATTGGTATCTTGCAATCTGCGCCGGATATGCAACAGGCGTTTTGCGGTCTTAAGCAGAACGGATGTAAGGCCTGTCAGATGCCAGGGAATCTCACATTTCGCCTGATGGGGTCTTAGGGCCGCACTATCATGGTAGGAGGTTAAAAACAGATTTAGAGTTGTCCTGGTGCTAATTCTATCTCTTTCGTGGAGTTAAAGCTGGCAGGAAGTTGGTCAACTTTCGAAGCCACTAAGACATTGTACAGGTTCCAATTTGTTTTCTTTTTGGGCTAACAGAATTGGAAAGGAGTTCGGCTTGGCCTGGGAGATCAAATCTGATGTGCTGGTGATCTGTAAAAGTGGCCTCATCAGTAATCTGGTGGTCGACGCTCCTCTAGCGTAGTGCAGGTTCGCCTGAAGCACCTTGATTGTGCTAATTTCTCCTTCGCGGAGTGTTGGACAAGGCATCCGCTTTTGCCATGTCGGGATTCGTTCCCAAGACCACCCTTCGGTAGTAGTGGGAGTAGTAGTTCAGTACCAGACTTTTCCGCTGCACTTAATCAGTGAATGCAGGCTAAGTGCACCATTGCGCCACTCGTGGTCCGCTGCACTACCCTCCATTGGCTGGTGCTGAAATCGTTCTGGGCACGTATGTGCGTCAGAAACGTCTCGTTGTTCAGCTCCGGCTGTTGGCGAAGTGTCCTCGGTGCGCCCGGGTGAACAGCTCAACTTCGAGCGAACTGCAGGCCTTGGTATGGCTGAAGTTCGCCCTCACCCACTCGGCTGAGTTGTTGTCGTAGCAGACTGTTCCACTGTTCCGAGAATATTCCACTCCATTCTCGGAACAACACCCTCGAGCTTTGGCTTCACACCTGGCGTCACACACGTCAGGGTGGAAGATAGGATCGCCTTTAGCATTGACATTTGCTTCGTTGTCAGAGGTGACGTCGAGATTGGTGAGTGTCAGAGTCAGAGTCCGATTCAGTGATAAATGCTTTTATCGGAACCTGCTGGGACAAATCTTTTCTCGACGAGAAAGTGGCACACTCCAACTCTTTATCCAAGGAAGGTCCCTCTGGATCCTCCCCTTCGTGACCAACATCGCCGCTTGGGAAAGCGGCGACCGGCAGCTCTACAGCTGCGGTGCAAAGGATAGGCTCAACCGTGCAGTTTGAAGCCTCGGGTGATGCTATTTGAGCAGCATCAGACTCATTATTTTTATTTATATATTGGTTCATTTTGAATCCCACGAGTGAACGGGAGGGGAGTTCGCCCGCGGCTTAGCCCGTCTACCGCGGGAGGTCGAAAATATAAGCCAAATAAAATATTTTTCATAAAACAGCAAACAAGTATTCCAAATATAAAGATACTCAAAATGAATCTATAAAAGGGTTTGTCCTGACTGACTTGACCAACGCATTTATAAAGAGGTAAGGGTTAGTTAGAAAGCGATAAAGTCTGGGTTTGGTGAAAAGGACGATAATTTTAAATATGCGACAGAGGATATGTTTGTGTGTTCAATTTTCATTGATCGAACTATTAGTTCGTTCGTTCGTTTTATTCGTTCGAGTTCCATCAAACGAATGAAATGAACTATATTGGGTCTCGAACGAACGAAACTAACTATATTGGGACTCGAACGAACAAAACGAACGATAATGGGACTCGAACGAATAAAACGAACGATGAATTATAATCTGGGACGTAGTTCGTTCGTTCAGTTAAGTGAGTAGTTCAATCGAACTTATTAAGAACGATTCGGTACAACTTTACAGTGGTGGACCTAACGTCAATATTACAATTCCGTTGTCCCAGTGTTTAACAATAATATTTATACTCGTTCACAAAGTGAAACTAGTATATTGGGTTTGTGCAATGTCTGTCATGCTGTCCGTCCGTCTGTCCGTATGAACGCAATTTTTTTCGCCGGTATTGAAGCTAGAGACTTGCAATTTTAGATATATACTCGTGTGTACCCTTGTCAGATAAAGTGTTAAGGGTTTCGAGTTGCGCCAAAGGTGGGCGTGGCAATTCGATTAAATCAATATATCTCCCTCACTTTTAAAGCTAGATGCATAAAATAATGATGACCTCCTCTAAAGATCGCATCCAAACTACCGCGCCCACAATGTCCAAAACTCGATATGTGCACAACATTAATGATGCGAGTGCAACATATCAAGCGCCATCTATTGCATACTTTGGTAATTATTATTTGGTATCATTAGAATAGTGTTGGAATAGTGTTGTTCAATTATCTTGTCACATTAAGTGGTCACTGAACACTGGTGGGTAGATGGCGTTAGTTGCCAGGCTTTTTCGTATTCTTAGAATTTGTGTGCGGCTGCTTTGTGCACTGCGATTGTGCACTTGTCATATAATTTGAGTTGAGTTTTGTCAAAACTTGTAGTATAAAATGCAGCTAAAATTATGATTTCTAATTAATTATTCTATTATATCTGTAAAAACTCTTGGACAAAGTAACATGACAGATGATTTTAGGAATAAAATTTAACTATTTTCTTTTTTATCAAACAAATAATAAATTATTATAATGAATTTCGTCACGCCAAAAACAAGTGATCGATGGTGCTCAATTCCCGCGCTCGATGCAAAGGCTGGTCTTGATTGTTTTAATAATTCAAACTTTTTACAGTTCATAACAATTTCTTAAAATTATATTCTTTTAGCTTTCTGTTAAAATTTTTCATATAATTATTATTAAATACTTTAACTTGAATTTTGTGATACTTGAGGTTGAATGGTTGGTGGCGTTGGTGTCTAACGCGGGGTTTGCGTGTTCAACGTGCGGGGTAAGCCCGAGTTCGAGGCCGCGCGGAGGCAAATTCAGGTTTTGTTTTTTTGTATACTCTATTATTTTTTTTGTGCACCCATAATGCTAGTTTACATGTTTTCGTTGTTATTACACCGTGAAAGGTTATTCCGCTGTCAGTTACAACCGACTGCAACGTTCCTACTTGTTTTTAATTGTAAATTGCTTTTTTAAATTTAAGTTTGAAGATTTTACAAACAAAAAAAGGGTTTGGATAATATCGGAAGACCAGGAAATAAGAACCGTGAGTGTACCTGCGAGTAACAGCTAGTCAACAGTATAGGAATTGTAAATTATATGTTTATAATATTTAATTCAATAACCTTTCGAAAAATATTTATTTATTGTTCCGTTGCAGATCTGCCGATGATACGTTGACGAACCAAAGAGTTGCTATTAAAAAAATTTCTCCATTTGAACACCAGACGTATTGTCAACGAACTCTAAGAGAGATAACCATTCTAACCAGATTTAAACACGAAAATGTAATTTTAATGAAGCATTGAGATATTTGAATTACTGTTCCAAACATAAAACTGCTTATTTTCTTTTTAGATTATTGATATACGTGACATTTTGCGAGTAGATAGCATAGAACAAATGAGAGATGTATATATTGTACAATGCTTAATGGAGACTGATCTGTATAAACTACTTAAAACGCAGGTAGGATATTTTAATATTTAAATACTTGCACTATTTACTATTTATAGAATCCTAAAAATTGATTGACTGACGTACACAATACTACAATACTTGACTTCTAATCGGTAGTCTGCGCTAGGGGCGAAGCACAACATAGTGTGCAAAAGCGGCTAGCAATATATACGCGAACTTTTGAAGTTTTGCTACGATAGTCCGATTAGACGGAGTTATATACCGATCGAAAGGTATGGTTTAAACTAGAAGAAAACATAGCACAATATGTTATATATCATCTGATTCATGAGATACATAGCTGTAAACGATTAAAAAAAATGTAAATTTTTGGAGCTGATAGGGCCGTTGGGGGCTTACTGAAATTCGTTCTGGCATACAATTTGTGTTTCGAATACGCGTCGAATGGTACCTCACTCAGTCAAATACGATATTTCGTTCAATAGCTATTAAGAAAATACATTTTTTGTGTTTTCCGAAAAGTTGATGTTAATTTCGGTATAAAGTTTCGCGTCTGACAGCGTTGAGATGACTTTATGGAACTTTGTGGGCTTGTTCCCTATCATGAACCAAGAAACTTTTGTTCTATGACTTTTGGAAAAATCCGCTAGTTTGGCGGAAAAGCATTAAAATTCGCTAAAATTGACACCCCCAAAGTTTCCAATCCATAGAAGATGTTCTATAGTTTTTAGGCGTACCTTGGCGCTTACAGGTTGAAAAAGTTTTCAATTGCACATCTTGGTAATTTAAAAGAAAACGGCGCGAACGATTTTAAATGTGAAATGTTTAATATGTTGTTTTCCTAACTTTTGGAATATGCCACATATCTGTTTTTTCAAGATATTCCTTGTTTAGTGTACATATCATAAATTCTTAAATTAGACATTCATACGTTTGTGTTGGAAAAATAATCAGTGTTGCCATTCGATTGTTGTTGTATTTGTTTTTTGACAATGCGGACAATAATTAGTTTTATTGAATTGAGCTGTTTCTTTGTGCACAACTGAATTTACGGGTTACGTCAACTGATTTTGATTCACTTAAAAAAAGTTGAGATCAGATTTTGATTTGGTCACACATCTATTCTGTTTGAAATTTGGCGCGAACAGCTGAATTTGGTTTCAGGTTGTGCCGCAAAACGTAAGCAAACAATGGTTTATTTTAGTAATGCAAATTTAAATTGTATATGAAAAATATCAAAATAAAGTTAAAAATGATCTTTGCTGTATATTTTATTAAGTGACAACAGACATAACCATCATACTATACAGCCTAATCTAAGTAATAGATTAATTCAAAATTGGTACTTGATTCCATTCCCTTTTTCTTATTAAAAAATAATAGTTATTATTATATACATATATTACATTATAATGTTAAGAATATTTCTTGTACTTACTCATTTTGGTTGTACTTATTTATTGTTGTATAATTTGTAATTTGGCTTCATGCTGAGCAGTTGCCTTTACACATCTTTTCACACACTTTACGTAGCAACGCGTCTTCTTTCTTTTCTTTTATGGTTCTCTCCTTGCACAAAAACAACAACATGTACACACATGGACCCCTCTAAGGAAAATTAATTCTAGAGTATACTAGTATACTAACCAAGGGTGTGATTTTTATGAAATTTTTAGGACGTAACAAGAGCATGAAATCTATGCACAAACCAAAGCGCAAGTCTGCAGTACTTGAATTGCGCTTTTTGTATATTTTGGGCCAATAGGGTAAAATAGGTAAATAGGTAAAATCCGAAATATTCATAATCGGTGTATTCTTTACGCGAAGTGGCTCAGATCATTTATATATACAGACAGTAACCTGAAAGGTTATTTAATTATCTGTAATTGCATATTTAATAATTAACAAAAATGAAAACAAAACATTACATAAATTTTAAATATATGATACCACTTTATTGCTCTACTAAATTATGTCCCTCATTTTAAATTCGTATTATTCCAAAAGAAATGTAAAAAGATAAAAGATATAAGTTCGGTCGGTAGAATATCGACAAGTGAAAATACCAAAAACATGTGCTTCTTCCTATTGTCTTGATTACTTTCTCCGCGGCGGCACAGTTTGTGAAGACATAATTAATTAACAGAGAACTCAGGCAAGTGATATAGCGAAATATCGAAGGATGTTAAGCTTTCTCGATTAACGGTACACAGTATTGTGCAAAACTTAAATAAGATTGGCAATAATAGTAATTATGTTGTAAACATCGATCGAATTTCTAAAATCACCCTTCACGAAAAAAAGGACTTTGTCGGCTATTATAAAGTAAAATCGTCGAAGCATATTTCAAGAAGTAGCATAGCAAAGTTATTCCAAAATTATTGGCAAAGGGTTAAACGTGAAAGGACGCGCGTTATAGTTTCTATAAAGTAAGTTTACGTCACTTATGTGGCAGAACATATTATTATAACATATGTGAGTTTTATTATAGGCCAAAGAAAAACTTATGCTTACCATTTTGGAAAGAAAACAAGTGAGAACGATGCTGTCGGATGTAACCGACAGCAGAATACTCGTTCACGGTGTAATAACAGCGAAAACATGTAACCTAGCATTATGGGTGCATACAAAAAATAATAAACGACTAGAGCCATGGTGTGCCTAGGAGATACCCTGAACCCAGCGGCGAGCTGCTATATACATTTAAACCTTTGCATTCATACAGCCATCACAAATTCACACATACACATGCACCCAAACGCACGCAGCAAGCTACGCACTTTACACATCGGCTGCGCTTGGCCCCACTATGGAAAATGAATTCTTGAATAACTTCTAAACTAAGAGTATGATTGTTTACAATTTTCAGTGCTTAATAAGAGCGTCTATATTAGAGGCCTGCATGGATACATTTATATTTTCGTCTGCAGTTTGTACAGTGAATGCTGTACCCATATTTACTGCACACTGTTCTCTTTACAATGGGTACACTAAAAGCGAAAAAATAACTGTACAACATTTTGCTGTACACAAGCCAAATGAATACTGTGTATTGTTCCAAGCGCAGCCGATGTGTAAAGTGCGCAGCTTGCTATGTGCGTTTGTGTGTGTGTGTATGTGTAACTTTGTGAATGTGTGTATGAATGCAACATGGTTTTAATGTATGTAACGAAAGCTAGTCGGGGGCACCCGACTAGGGCCATCTTGTTTTGAATTATTCGCATTCTCTGTCAAGTATATATATATAAAAGTCATTAGCATTCACACAATTTGAACTGCTAACATAGGTCAGTTTTTGCCTAAAATAAAACTAACATAACATAACTTTAAAAACATTTATGTTAAGATAAGTAGTGTTAATCACATGCACCAACTCGTTCAGTTTCAATTGGAATTCTATGTTGCTTCTTATTGGATAGGTTAGGTTATTAGATAACTAAACGTACAATTCGTCAAAAACGAAATATTTCGTGTCGATGATGTCAAATACGCTGTTTAGGTGACAGTTGTGATCGCGCAGCTTTCTTTTTTTTTTGGTATTTTATACTTGTATATTATTATTATTATTATTAATACACATACTGCTAGGGTGCATGTTTTAGTTGTTAGTACACAGTGAATGAGTAATCCGCTGTCGGTTACACCCGACTGCAACGTTCTCACTTGCTTTATTCCTTAGACTCAGCTTATTAAATGCTTTGAGGAGCCACCTTAACCTAGCAGATTTATTATATAAGCTGTGTGTCTAATTCCATGTTTGTCTCCGGTTGAGGTGCAAGCCGAAGTAACGATGGCTTGGCATATGCCAAGTCTAGTTCTAGGTCTAGAAGGCTGCGATAGAGAAAGACACTGTGAGAGGTGTCATTCTCCTATGCGCGAATGTGATAAATACATTTGTTAACATTGATGCGATTGCTCCATCTATTCGCCCATTCTTCAAAACCATGGATGTACTCCTGAAGCTGATCGGTGGCTTGATATATACAATCATCTTTAGATAGAATATTTCATATTTTTTGAAGCTGTTGAGAAGTTAAAGTTAGTAACACGATGGAGCTGCTCAGGTGTTCCGTGGCTTTTAGGAAATCCAAATTGGTGCACTGGTTCTGTTGACAAGCGTAATTTTTGATAGTCTGTTTAGTATAATTTTTTCAAGGGTTTTAGATAGTGGCTGATGGGGCGATCATTTCCGACATTTGACAATGGGTTTCGGGATCACTGCATGTTTCCATTGAGATGGGCAGTGGCCAATTTTGAGAATGGTGTAGATTAGAACAACAAATAGTATGTCTTTTGTTGAAGCCACCTTGACAGTCTTGTTATCTAACGCATCGTGGTCAGGAGCCTTCCTGTTTTTGAGGGAACGGATGTGTGATGTAACCTCCTGGAACGTTACTGGCGCCACACGGGTTTCGAACTGGTGGGACGAGTTCATTAGGTTGCCGATATGGCTTTCGAAGCTGCTGTCGCAAGTAGGGAACCATTGGACCTCAATTCCAAGTGTTCGCAAAGTTTTCGTTCGTAGTTGGAGCGGCACCAGGATTCGTCACATCTTTTTGTTGGCGTCTTTAAGGTAGGTTGCGTTTTTAGATTGCGGGTTAGTCGCCACAAGTTGTAGTTTGTGCTGGCATCTGGGCTGGCTTCTTCTAGTTGTTTGACCAAATTTAGCGTTGTTGATGTGTTTAAGGACCTTTTGAAGCTTTTGGAGATTCGGCGGTATATCCTGTCAACTCTAGGATCTAGGGTTCGTACAAATTCACTGCGTAGCCGACGTTTAAGGACAAGAAGCCGTGCTGCCACAGGGTGGATGGTGGATTCACGCAGTCGTGAGGGCTGGTGTGTGCGAGGAGACGCAAGGTCCGTAGCTGATTTTATTTTTGATTGGAGGAGGTCAATGGCAACTTCCACGTCTTCTGACGAGTTTAGTTCCATGTTCAGATTCAGGGAGCTGGATAGCTCAACCTGGAACATATTGAAGTCAGCACCAATAGGCAAAATAACGTTTCTATTAGGTTCGAAGAATGCAACGGCATTGAGGGTGACTGACAGAGATAGGTGATCCTAGGATAGTTCGAATTTCGTTTCGATGGACAGGGCGCGTTCTGAGATACCTTTGTAGACGAAGAAGTCAAGAGCTCTGGGTTCCCTGACCTGCCTTGTCTGCATAGTTTAGGAATTTTGAGTACATCCTTGTTGTTTAAGGTCCATGAAGAAGTGGTGGGGGGGGTGTGGTGGAGGGGTTCTATATTAGGGTTGACATGGGTTTCACTTTTTTTTGGGATTGTGCATCTTCAGCACTTCGTGTCCCTTGGCACGGACGTCAGAGCGAATGGTCTCGTGTGTCTTCCTTCAGTTGAAAGTGAAAGCTTTTACAGTGAGAAACCTCAAGGAACGCAATAATTTTACGAAAAGTTGGCACGTCATTGGAAAAGATTCTGGTCAGTCCAGAGCCTGAGGTACGTGAGAAATAAGAGTCATGTATGATCACATTGTCCAGAGCTTCTTGAAATTGTGTGATGTCTGTGACACCAGGGACCATTATTGGTTTGGAGCATTAGGAAGGGGCTCTGCTTCCAGAGCAGCAGCTTCGGTCTCCAAGGTTTCACAATCGGAATCATCAAAACGTGAAGTGGAACGTCGTAGATATAGAGATATAGAAAAAGAGCAAATATGTTTTGCGAGTAAGGTAACGCTCTTGAAGTAGAATTGTGTTTAACGAAAGGCAAGCTTTTCCCTTTTTTGACGGCACGTTGGTGAAGGTGTTGTCATTGAGCCGTTTGCGTCTATCCGCGAAGGCCTTTTGCCAAGCTGGACCATTTATGTCGAATTTAGAGGTACTATAGCGGGGTGCTTTTAAGGCCAACTGATCTCCTTCGGTAATCCATGGCCTAGGGGAAAGGGGGTCAGGCAATGTTTCGAATACGCGTCGAATGGTACCTCACTCAGTCAAATACGATATTTCGTTCAATAGCTTTTAAGAAAATACATTTTTTGTGTTTTCCGAAAAGTTGATGTTAATTTCGGTATAAAGTTTCGCGTCTGACAGCGTTGAGATGACTTTATGGAACTTTGTGGGCTTGTTCCCTATCATGAACCAAGAAACTTTTGTTCTATGACTTTTGGAAAAATCCGCTAGTTTGGAAAAGCATTAAAATTCGCTAAAATTAACACCCCCACAGTTTCCAATCCATAGAAGATGTTCTATAGTTTTTAGGCGTACCTTGGCGCTTTTGTTCTTAAATACGAATGTAAAAAGTTACAGGTGGAAAAAGTTTTCAATTGCACATCTTGGTAATTTAAAAGAAAACGGCGCGAACGATTTGAAATGTGAAATGTTTAATATGTTGTTTTCGCAACTTTTGGAATATGCCACATATCTGTTTTTTCAAGATATTCCTTGTTTAGTGTCATCATATCATAAATTCTTAAATTAGACATTCATACGTTTGTGTTGGAAAAATAATCAGTGTTGCCATTCGATTGTTGTTGTATTTGTTTTTTGACAATGCGGACAATAATTAGTTTTATTGAATTGAGCTGTTTCTTTGTGCACAACTGAATTTACGGGTTACGTCAACTGATTTTGATTCACTTAAAAAAAGTTTAGATCAGATTTTGATTTGGTCACACATCTATTCTGTTTGAAATTTGGCGCGAACAGCTGAATTTGGTTTCAGGTTGTGCCGCAAAACGTAAGCAAACAATGGTTTATTTTAGTAATGCAAATTTAAATTGTATATGAAAAATATCAAAATAAAGTTAAAAATGATCTTTGCTGTATATTTTATTAAGTGACAACAGACATAACCATCATACTATACAGCCTAATCTAAGTAATAGATTAATTCAAAATTGGTACTTGATTCCATTCCCTTTTTCTTATTAAAAAATAATAGTTATTATTATATACATATATTACATTATAATGTTAAGAATATTTCTTGTACTTACTCATTTTGGTTGTACTTATTTATTGTTGTATAATTTGTAATTTGGCTTCATGCTGAGCAGTTGCCTTTACACATCTTTTCACACACTTTACGTAGCAACGCGTCTTCTTTCTTTTCTTTTATGGTTCTCTCCTTGCACAAAAACAACAACATGTACACACATGGACCCCTCTAAGGAAAATTAATTCTAGAGTATACTAGTATACTAACCAAGGGTGTGATTTTTATGAAATTTTTAGGACGTAACAAGAGCATGAAATCTATGCACAAACCAAAGCGCAAGTCTGCAGTACTTGAATTGCGCTTTTTGTATATTTTGGGCCAATAGGGTAAAATAGGTAAATAGGTAAAATCCGAAATATTCATAATCGGTGTATTCTTTACGCGAAGTGGCTCAGATCATTTATATATACAGACAGTAACCTGAAAGGTTATTTAATTATCTGTAATTGCATATTTAATAATTAACAAAAATGAAAACAAAACATTACATAAATTTTAAATATATGATACCACTTTATTGCTCTACTAAATTATGTCCCTCATTTTAAATTCGTATTATTCCAAAAGAAATGTAAAAAGATAAAAGATATAAGTTCGGTCGGTAGAATATCGACAAGTGAAAATACCAAAAACATGTGCTTCTTCCTATTGTCTTGATTACTTTCTCCGCGGCGGCACAGTTTGTGAAGACATAATTAATTAACAGAGAACTCAGGCAAGTGATATAGCGAAATATCGAAGGATGTTAAGCTTTCTCGATTAACGGTACACAGTATTGTGCAAAACTTAAATAAGATTGGCAATAATAGTAATTATGTTGTAAACATCGATCGAATTTCTAAAATCACCCTTCACGAAAAAAAGGACTTTGTCGGCTATTATAAAGTAAAATCGTCGAAGCATATTTCAAGAAGTAGCATAGCAAAGTTATTCCAAAATTATTGGCAAAGGGTTAAACGTGAAAGGACGCGCGTTATAGTTTCTATAAAGTAAGTTTACGTCACTTATGTGGCAGAACATATTATTATAACATATGTGAGTTTTATTATAGGCCAAAGAAAAACTTATGCTTACCATTTTGGAAAGAAAACAAGTGAGAACGATGCTGTCGGATGTAACCGACAGCAGAATACTCGTTCACGGTGTAATAACAGCGAAAACATGTAACCTAGCATTATGGGTGCATACAAAAAATAATAAACGACTAGAGCCATGGTGTGCCTAGGAGATACCCTGAACCCAGCGGCGAGCTGCTATATACATTTAAACCTTTGCATTCATACAGCCATCACAAATTCACACATACACATGCACCCAAACGCACGCAGCAAGCTACGCACTTTACACATCGGCTGCGCTTGGCCCCACTATGGAAAATGAATTCTTGAATAACTTCTAAACTAAGACTATGATCGTTATGAAATTATATGCTTAATAAAGGCTTTCGAATTGATGTACAAACCAAAGCGGAGGTTTGTAGTATTTGATTTGCTTTTTTTGGAATGGGGGCGAATGGGGCGAGGTATCCAAAATTCGAAACATTCATATTAAGAAATGAACGCAGTGAAGTGTGAACGCAGCGATCTTGGAAACTACAAAAACTAGAAACTAAACGACTATAGATTCTCCTAATCCATACGCATACAAGTTTATCATCTTTTTTCGATATCTTGCTCCGTTTCATTATTATCGATAAAAATCGATTTTAAGACTTGGTTTTCTTGTCATATCTCGGAGACTATAAGAGCAAAAGCCATCAAATTTAGTTTATTATGTGCTCATAAGTACTACGCAGATTATGAATATTTCGGATAAATTCCCCCATTCGCCCCCATAATAAAATCGCAAATCAAATACTACAGACTTGCACTTCGGTTTGTACATAGATATAGAATCTATTGGTATTATAAAAACAACAAAATAAAAAAAAAATGAATGCAAAAATAATATGCATTATGTGTTGATATGTAAAACGCACATTTGTTATTCGAACTTAATATGTATGTATTAGACACATATTTCGCACACAGGCATATTTGCATATATACATACATACATATGCATAATTTTGCGAAACGATTGTCCCAGCGTCACACTTAATTCGTACATTCGTTAATACTTACTTGTGAGAACTCTTCTACGAATAACCGAAAATTGCTGCGGCCGACTTAAGTACACAAGTGTACCCATGTCATTCGTTTCAATTTCAGTGTACACATCAGATCATTATGAGTACACTATTGCAAATGAACAATACACAGTATTCATTTGGCTTGTGTACAGCAAAATGTTGTACAGTTATTTTTTCGCTTTTAGTGTACCCATTGTAAAGAGAACAGTGTGCAGTAAATATGGGTACAGCATTCACTGTACAAACTGCAGACGAAAATATAAATGTATCCATGCAGGCCTCTAATATAGACGCTCTTATTAAGCACTGAAAATTGTAAACAATCATACTCTTAGTTTAGAAGTTATTCAAGAATTCATTTTCCATAGTGGGGCCAAGCGCAGCCGATGTGTAAAGTGCGCAGCTTGCTATGTGCGTTTGTGTGTGTGTGTATGTGTAACTTTGTGAATGTGTGTATGAATGCAACATGGTTTTAATGTATGTAACGAAAGCTAGTCGGGGGCACCCGACCCGGCCATCTTGTTTTGAATTATTCGCATTCTCTGTCAAGTATATATATATATATATATATATATATATATATATATATATATATAAAAAGTCATTAGCATTCACACAATTTGAACTGCTAACATAGGTCAGTTTTTGCCTAAAATAAAACTAACATAACATAACTTTAAAAACATTTATGTTAAGATAAGTAGTGTTAATCACATGCACCAACTCGTTCAGTTTCAATTGGAATTCTATGTTGCTTCTTATTGGATAGGTTAGGTTATTAGATAACTAAACGTACAATTCGTCAAAAACGAAATATTTCGTGTCGATGATGTCAAATACGCTGTTTAGGTGACAGTTGTGATCGCGCAGCTTTCTTTTTTTTTTGGTATTTTATACTTGTATATTATTATTATTATTATTAATACACATACTGCTAGGGTGCATGTTTTAGTTGTTAGTACACAGTGAATGAGTAATCCGCTGTCGGTTACACCCGACTGCAACGTTCTCACTTGCTTTTTTCCTTAGACTCAGCTTATTAAATGCTTTGAGGAGCCACCTTAACCTAGCAGATTTATTATATAAGCTGTGTGTCTAATTCCATGTTTGTCTCCGGTTGAGGTGCAAGCCGAAGTAACGATGGCTTGGCATATGCCAAGTCTAGTTCTAGGTCTAGAAGGCTGCGATAGAGAAAGACACTGTGAGAGGTGTCATTCTCCTATGCGCGAATGTGATAAATACATTTGTTAACATTGATGCGATTGCTCCATCTATTCGCCCATTCTTCAAAACCATGGATGTACTCCTGAAGCTGATCGGTGGCTTGATATATACAATCATCTTTAGATAGAATATTTCATATTTTTTGAAGCTGTTGAGAAGTTAAAGTTAGTAACACGATGGAGCTGCTCAGGTGTTCCGTGGCTTTTAGGAAATCCAAATTGGTGCACTGGGGTGGTTCTGTTGACAAGCGTAATTTTTGATAGTCTGTTTAGTATAATTTTTTCAAGGGTTTTAGATAGTGGCTGATGGGGCGATCATTTCCGACATTTCACAATGGGTTTCGGGATCACTGCATGTTTCCATTGAGATGGGCAGTGGCCAATTCTGAGAATGGTGTAGATTAGAACAACAAATAGTATGTCTTTTGTTGAAGCCACCTTGACAGTCTTGTTATCTAACGCATCGTGGTCAGGAGCCTTCCTGTTTTTGAGGGAACGGATGTGTGATGTAACCTCCTGGAACGTTACTGGCGCCACACGGGTTTCGAACTGGTGGGACGAGTTCATTAGGTTGCCGATATGGCTTTCGAAGCTGCTGTCGCAAGTAGGGAACCGTTGGACCTCAATTCCAAGTGTTCGCAAAGTTTTCGTTCGTAGTTGGAGCGGCACCAGGATTCGTCACATCTTTTTGTTGGCGTCTTTAAGGTAGGTTGCGTTTTTAGATTGCGGGTTAGTCGCCACAAGTTGTAGTTTGTGCTGGCATCTGGGCTGGCTTCTTCTAGTTGTTTGACCAAATTTAGCGTTGTTGATGTGTTTAAGGACCTTTTGAAGTTTTTGGAGATTCGGCGGTATATCCTGTTAACTCTAGGATCTAGGGTTCGTACAAATTCACTGCGTAGCCGACGTTTAAGGACAAGAAGCCGTGCTGCCACAGGGTGGATGGTGGATTCACGCAGTCGTGAGGGCTGGTGTGTGCGAGGAGACGCAAGGTCCGTAGCTGATTTTATTTTTGATTGGAGGAGGTCAATGGCAACTTCCACGTCTTCTGACGAGTTTAGTTCCATGTTCAGATTCAGGGAGCTGGATAGCTCAACCTGGAACATATTGAAGTCAGCACCAATAGGCAAAATAACGTTTCTATTAGGATCGAAGAATGCAACGGCATTGAGGGTGACTGACAGAGATAGGTGATCCTAGGATAGTTCGAATTTCGTTTCGATGGACAGGGCGCGTTCTGAGATACCTTTGTAGACGAAGAAGTCAAGAGCTCTGGGTTCCCTGACCTGCCTTGTCTGCATAGTTTAGGAATTTTGAGTACATCCTTGTTGTTTAAGGTCCATGAAGAAGTGGTGGGGGGGGTGTGGTGGAGGGGTTCTATATTAGGGTTGACATGGGTTTCACTTTTTTTTGGGATTGTGCATCTTCAGCACTTCGTGTCCCTTGGCACGGACGTCAGAGCGAATGGTCTCGTGTCTTCCTTCAGTTGAAAGTGAAATTTTTTACAGTGAAAAACCTCAAGGAACGCAATAATTTTACGAAAGGTTGGCACGTCATTGGAAAAGATTCTGGTCAGTCCAGAGCCTGAGGTACGTGAGAAATAAGAGTCATGTATGATCACATTGTCCAGAGCTTCTTGAAATTGTGTGATGTCTGTGACACCAGGGACCATTATTGGTTTGGAGCATTAGGAAGGGGCTCTGCTTCCAGAGCAGCAGCTTCGGTCTCCAAGGTTTCACAATCAGAATCATCAAAACGTGAAGTGGAACGTCGTAGATATAGAGATATAGAAAAAGAGCAAATATGTTTTGCGAGTAAGGTAACGCTCTTGAAGTAGAATTGTGTTTAACGAAAGGCAAGCTTTTCCCTTTTTTGACGGCACGTTGGTGAAGGTGTTGTTATTGAGCCGTTTGCGTCTATCCGCGAAGACCTTTTGCCAAGCTGGACCATTTATGTCGAATTTAGAGGTACTATAGCGGGGTGCTTTTAAGGCCAACTGATCTCCTTCGGTAATCCATGGCCTAGGGGAAAGGGGGTCAGGCAATGGAAAACTCATGTTCACCAGCGCAAAAGGTCACAAACACAAATCAAAAAAAAAAAAAGCGACGAGATTAGTTTAGCCGAAATAGTAACTGTAGAGAACAAAAAAAAAATTTTTTTTTTAGATCAGTTTAAAAAGTGATTTGGTTTTTAATTAAATATTCCCAAAAAAAATTCGCGAGTAGTGCTAAAAATGCTGAGTCACCCACCTCTAGGAAAAATAATAATAAAAAAATAGATTTGAAATTTTTTCTCATATGTGACCCCAAATGTATCAGAAAAAGCAGGTTTGATAAGAAATGCAAATTCAACATTTTATATTGTTACAAAGTGTATTTATTCATTATCATTTACATCCCAGTTATATAGAAATGTTTGTCTGCCCTACCGTAAGTACTTCCACTTATGAATGCATCTACTATGAGAGTTATGAGCAATAGATTTGACCTTTAGATCATACGTAGATCAATTTAATTTTAAACTATTTATAACTTGCTTATTATTTAGATTAAAACGAATTTACAGACCGAATTTTTTTAACATAGATCGCAGATTATTAATTATAAAGAGACCTTATTTGCTTTGACACTTGTGCTGTCGCTTTCCTCAAAACCAACAGGAATTGTCTTGATTTATGCCTAATTCACATGTTCGAGTGTCATTTGTTTTGGCCTGAATATAAATACAATCGAACAATAAACCAGAAGTATTTTTTGTATTTTGGTTAATATATGTATATAAATAAAGTCTTATTTATTTTTAAATAATTTAATTTATTTTCAGAGGCTGAGTAATGATCATATTTGTTACTTTCTGTATCAGATATTGCGTGGTTTAAAGTATATCCATTCGGCAAACGTTTTACATCGAGACCTTAAGCCGAGCAATCTTTTGCTAAATAAGACATGCGATTTGAAAGTGTGTATATTAATAATAATCTGATATGTTAAAGATAGTAAAAACATTTATGTAAATTAGATTTGTGACTTTGGCTTGGCCCGAATTGCTGACCCAGAGCATGACCACACTGGATTCCTTACGGAATATGTAGCAACTAGATGGTACCGGGCACCTGAAATTATGCTTAATTCAAAAGGGTATACAAAATCAATTGATATCTGGTCTGTTGGATGTATTTTGGCTGAAATGTTAAGCAATCGACCAATATTTCCCGGAAAACATTACTTGGATCAACTTAACCATATTCTTGGCGTATTGGGATCCCCATCACAGGAAGACTTAGAATGTATTATTAATGAAAAGGCAAGTCAAAAGCAAACGTATTGTTTACCAGCTAACCATTTTTTTTCAGGCACGGAATTATTTAGAATCCTTGCCTTTTAAGCCAAATGTGCCATGGTCAAGGTTATTCCCCAATGCTGACGCTTTGGCGTTAGATTTACTGGGTAAAATGTTGACGTTCAACCCGCACAAACGAATTCCAGTGGAGGAAGCTCTTGCACATCCATATTTAGAGCAGTATTATGATCCCGGAGATGAGGTAACACTAAAATTTGAAAAAAATTAATTTACATGTTTCAGGTTTAGGATCCTTTTCGAGTTAATCTTATATTCTTTAAATCATTTCCTTATAGCCTGTTGCCGAAGTACCGTTTCGCATTAATATGGAAAATGACGATATATCTCGAGATGCTTTGAAATCGTTAATTTTTGAAGAAACGTTGAAATTTAAAGAACGACAACCAGAACAGGCGCTTTAAAAAAAATTTATTAAAAAAATAAAAACTCAGATTTTGTACTATTTGTTTTATTTTGATTTGATTGAATACACTTTCAAACGTTAGTTTGACATGTAGTAATATCGCTTCATAGTGCTAAAATTTATTCTAATTAAATTTAGAACAAAAACTTTATATTAACGTTTATTCAATTAACCTGTCTATGAACACGACCATTTTTTCTTCATAGTTGGTAAATCCCATCGTATATAAGTAATATACCTCAAAGAAATAAGTATACGTGTTTTAGAATCTTTTTCTTTAACTGTAAAAACATAATTTATCACGATGCAAAAAATGCAGATATTGCTACCAGAGTAAGTCATAGATATAATTTTAAAATAACAAGAACAAACCTTTTTCTTCGCTATTCGATATGAATAGGAGTTAGCGCATAAGTTAGGAGCATTGTGACGCTCGTAATTGCTGAGTTTGGATAAGATTATCTTAATGTTTTTCAAGCGATAGTTCCTATAGACTGTTCAAATTGTCAGATTTTTCCGACTCCGACATATGTATAAGTACATACTACCTGCAAGAAAAGGATATATACAAAGTTTATCAATATAGTTTTAAAGCTGAGAGACTATCTTGCGTAGAAACATTGAGACGAACTTCCATGGCTTTATCGACTTGACTGTTGATACAGACCAAGAATATATATATTTATATATATATACCTAATGGGGTCGGAAATGTTACACATGTGACACCATCTGTGTCAATATTATTATGGGATTTACAACGGATTACCAATTTTAACTTCCTAAAAATATTAGTAATGGTGAAATTAACCGCAGCGGCAGACAAGAGGGATTAATTGGAATATTCCAGAAAGTCCTTGCACTAGTTTACAATAATAAATATAATATATCGACGCTAGTACACACTAATTAGGACAAGTATAATGGCTCTGGTCGGGTGTGCACTTTACACATCGGCTGCGCTTGGCCCACTATGCAAAATGAATTCTTGAATAACTTAAACGAAGAGTATAATCCTAATGAAATTTTCAGTGCTTAATAAGGGCAGCCAAATCTATGTACAAACGAAAGCGCAACTTTGTAGTACTTGATTTGCGTTTTTTGTTTTATATGTTGGCGAATGGGGAGAGGTATCCAAAATCCGAAATATCATATTAAACCATTAATTTGGTGACGCTAGCTCTTATAGTCTCGGAGTTATGCCAAGAGAACCAAGTCTAAAAATCGATTTTTATCGATAATAATGAAACAGAGTAAGATATCGAAAAAAATGATATAATTGTACTGCGTATGCGTTAGGAAAATCTATAGTTGAAAAGTTTAGGTCTCTAGCTTTTGTAGTTTCCGAGATCGTTGCGTTCGTATAGACGGACGGACGGGCAGACGGACATGACTAAATCGACTCGGCTCATCGTCTTGAGAAGAAAATATATACTTTATGGGGTCGGAGATGCTTCCTTCTGGCTGTTACATACATTTGCACAAAAGGTATATATTTTCTTGATCAGCATTACTGGCCTAGTCGATTAAGTCCTGTCTGTCCGTCCGTCTATCTGTAAGAACGCGTCGATTTCAGAGACTACATGGGCTAGAGAGCTGAACTTGGATTTTTTAGATTCGTATACATCATACGCAGATCAAGTTTATTTCAAATGATCGATTACTTGCACCGTTTTCGTATAATCAGTGTTAACCGATTTTTGGACTCGGTTTATAGAGGATATCTCAAGAACTATAAGAGCTAGAGCCACCAAATTTTATTATGTTCCCTTGAACGATACGCAGATTATGAATATTTTAGATTTTGGATGCCTCCCCCCATTCGCCCCCCCACATAAAAAAAACCATCAAATCCGCAAGTCAAGTACTATAGACTTGTGCTTGTGTATGTACACAGATTTCAATGCTCTTGTTACGTCCTAAAAATTTCATAACGATCCTATTCTTAGTTAAGAAGTTATTTAAGAATTAATTCTTCATAGTGGAGGCCAAGCGCGGCTGCATGAGCATATCTCAGAAACGATAAAGTTTGGTTAAGGCTGCTATATAAATGTACTGTAGTACAATACGAATGCAAAATTTCATCGAAATCGGTTAAGAAACACAGAAGTTGTTAAAGAAAATGTAGTTGTATATTGGCAAACCACGTGGCGGCAATCGCCTAGCGCAGACGTTTTCTTCATGTGTGTACACATATACATACATATAAACTTAACACACTTATTGGCCCAAGTGTAGCTTAATGCTGGGACATCGGCGATTTGATAAATTCTGGAGCAACAAAATGGGGAAAAATTGGTATTGGCATGCACACTCTCAAAAAGTTTTCGCAGATCAACTGCAACCAACATTTGAAAGATATAGTTTCCTATTTTGTGAAAATTTTGTGAGAAATGTCACAACTACGGCATACTAAAATTTGCCTGAAATTATTAGAAGCGAGCGCGAAGCCCGTGCATTAATTTTTATTTTTTATTTTGTTTTAGTAAGTGCGGCTGTGGTGTCGAGAGTAGGAATGCAGAGGGGTTTAATTAAATGTATGTAAAGACAGCTCGCCCCTGGGTTCAGGGTATCTCCTAGTCGGGCACTCCCGACTAGAGCCATCTTACTTGGTTTAAATTGTCTATATATGGAAATCAACACAAAGTCCATACTATAAACCTATGAAACTGACAATTTCACAGTAGCAACTTGTTCTGATTAAAAATCATTTCAATGTTTGGAAAATTCATGGCAGACCTATTTATCGCTTTTCGGCAAACCCAGCCACACATGTGCAAAATGTGAGTCTAAAGTTGAGTAGACGTGATTCTTTTGATTTCGAAAAATCCATCCCAAACTGAAAAAAATCAAACAAACAATTAGTTTTTATCCGATTTGACTGAAACTCAGTTTAATTATCTATGGAATTGTTCTATGAAGACGTTTTCGGAAAATCTAACAGGTTTCTTCGTTTCTCTAATTTTTCAGATCATATATATATATATAGGAAATTAAAATGAACGATGCCTTGTTTTTGTCTTGTTTTTAAATATAGTTTTAAACATATGCACGTAAACTTATTTCACTGAGGTATTTCCGTACGTGTTTTTTCTGCCAAGATATGTATCTTTATTGCTAACATGTTTTTAAGATATTAAGATAAAAGAAACATATTTGAAATACATACAGTATCTCTTGTTATTTTGAAATTGAAAGCCTAAATGTGTAATTCATAAAACTGTCATTTAATATGATCTACAGCAGATCATTTTTACATCATTAATTATATGTCGTGTGATTTCAACAATATATGGCTGCTTAACAATAACAGTCAATGTATGAGATGTATGAGCATTACTACCGTGACTCAATATAAAAAAAATATTTTGCTTAATATCTTTAAACAAATATCTTTAAGGAAATCAACAGATCGATTAACGGTTTAAGGATGCATAATAGAAGCAAACAATCTTAAATAAATTATTAGGGAAAACTATGACACGTTGCATTCTGCGGTCGAAATATAAAATACCAATATTAAGAATTTTTTTCCAAATTGTCTTAAAGTCAAAATCAAGAGCCTTGTGTAATTTAGTTTTCGTTGATATATAGTATGTTTTTATACCCTTGCAGTGGGTTTTAATATTTTGGAAATGAAAGTGTAAAGGAGGCATCTGAACTCCATATATTCTTGATCTGGGCGATGAGCTGAACCTTTCTTGCCAAGTCCGTTTGTCTGTCTGGTTTTATGCATTGTTTTTATGCCTCTTAATCTTAAAGTATTTTGATAAAACCGAATCTCTTATATATATTATATATCTTATATATATGCAAGTATTTTGACAAAACCGAAAATCTTGTATATATGTAAGATATATAAGAGGTTCGGTTTTATCAAAATACTTAAGATTATATATATATATATATATTATATATATATATACCTTTTTTTTTGCTGCAGGCTGTTCATATAATACTTCGATGTCGACAAGTTCGGACCTATACATTAAACAACTGCCATAGAATCGATAGGTTGTAAGCACAATTTTTGCAAGATAACTAGTTTTTCAAAATATCTTGACTAAACTCGGCAATAAGAAGCTCTATTCTTTACATATCATAAAAAATGTATCATCATATCAAATATATCCCATTGGTTACAAAATTTAGTTTTTACATTATTAAAATTATTTACTTACTTTTTTGTTAAATATTTGTTGTATTTTAAGATATTTAAACATCCTCTGCAATCTCAAGTCCCACTTTGAACCTAGCATGTGAGCAAAAAATGTTTTGCTATAACTGTTGATTGGAAAAGTACATAAATATATCTTAAATCTGCAAAATGTCTGCAAGGGTATCTCATCTTCGGCCGCCCGAAGGTAACTATAATTTATTGTTATAGATGGTATCATTATTACTATAATTTCAACACAAACGGTAGTGATGCTAATACTCTATCTAAAATGTTATCCAAACACTAGGTATATCCAAACATTAAACAATGAACAAATTCAAAATTTTTTGTACTACCTCATTAAAGCTATACGACCGTCACGTACATGGCAATGCCCATATGTTTATTATAATTTGTGAGTACCCCTCAAAGCAAATTATGATCGTTAAATGAAACATTTAATAAGGTATATTGAAGAGTTTAAGCAATTAAAAATGCGTAAATGTGGGTTCTTTATATGCAGGATATTTGAATAGTTAAATTTTTTCAAAATCATAGAATTTAGCAAACCGAATATAATAAACTTAAATGTATATTTATGTGTGTTAGAATTGTTTCACTTATAAGCCAGTGGGATTTTCTTCGGTATACATATTTACATATGTGCTAATATAACTAGTTATATCAAATATCTTCTCTTTTACATTAAAAACAGGAAAATAAATCTTGCTCATTAAATAATTGGAAATGTTTACGTTCCTAAAGATTCATGTATTTTTAATTAATAGGTGTATAAATGCATGTATGTATATTCTAATTACCTTCCAATTGCAGAAATATGAATTTTAAATAAAAGTATCTTTATGAAATGCACTATGAATATAAGTATTATTTTTTGTAAGTCTTTCCATTGTTAATAAATCTTAAAACTTTGTATGTTGAAATTTTGGATAATTAACATATAATTTCTGATTTTAAAAGTAAAATATGTATAGGGCTTACCATTTTCTCCTTTTCACACTTTTTTCATTAATAAATCTAGCGCACGAGATTTACCGTTTTCTGATGATTTGGGCTCTCTCACAAGGTTGGCAACAGACAGTCAAGCAAACTTTAAATTAGTTTGGTTGAGGATATCCAAGACAGTTTGATTTTGATAATAGATCCTTGTACAACTGTCAATACCTTAATATTAATAAAGTTCTTATTCTAACAAAAAATATATTGAAGTGCACGAATTTAAAGCGAATTTGTCGGCACCAAAATCTACATCTCTTTGAAGGAAAATGGTAAAAGATTGAATAATTTCTTAATTTCCCCCAATGACCCATATACATATTTAAGTTTACTTACACAAGATTAGACTCCAGATAATCCCCTGCTAAATATGAAAGAGTCGTGTGTTAATATAACACATAAAGACAAGTCAAATGGAGTAAATCACTGCACGAGAATATGAGAATAACGACCAGATCAGAACTGGTTAGTGATATCAATTCAACTGTGAAGGCGCCATCGCAAAAGTACACACAGTTACATATCATCAGAAAATGTCATTCAATAAAAAACAAGTAAGAAGGCTCTAGTCGGGTGCCCCCGACTAGGAGATACCCTGAACCCAGCGGCAAGCTGTCGTTTCATACATTTTAACCTCTTTGCATTCATACACACATTCACAAAGTCACACACACACACACACAACCGCACGCATCAAGCTGAGCACTTTACACATCGGCTGCATTTGGCCCCACTATGGTAAATGAATTCTTCAATAACTTCTTAGCTAAGAATATGATCGTAATGAAATTTTCTGTGCTTAATAAGAGCATCCAAATCGATGTACAAACAAAAACGCAAGTCTGTAGTATTTGATTTGCGTTTTTTTGATATGGGGGCGAATGAGGGCAGGCATCCAAAATCTGAAATATTTATAATCTGCGTAGTACTTATGAGCACATATTAAACCAAATTTGATGGCTCTAGCTGTTATTGTCTCCGAGATATGCCAAGAAAACCAAGTCTTAATATTTTTTATCGATAATAATGAAACGCAGCGAGATATTCATAATAGATTATAAACTTGTATTGCGTATGGATTAGATGAATCTAAAGTCGAAAAGTTTAGGTCTCTAGCTTTAGTAGTTTCCGAGATCGCTGCGTTCATACAGAAGGACATACGGACGGACGGGCAGACAGACATGGCTAAATCGACTCAGCTCGTCGTCCTGATCAAGAATATATATACGGAGATGCTTACTTCGTCTGTTACATACATTTGCACAAAACCATTATACCCTTTTTACCCATTTTCAATGGGTTCAGGGTATAAAAAGAACATAGAATACAATGAAACTGGGTGCCTACTAGAGAGCTGCATGAATGCATCCAAAACGGCATATGGGACATTCACTGTGAAACTACATGCACGTTTAGCTGTACTCTGTTAAGTGAATGTGAGTGAATACTGTCGATGTCTCTGAATTAGAGAATGGTGTACTCATTGACATGTGCTGGTGTACTCATGTTATTGGCTGGCTGCTGTTTGTAAAAGATCAATGCAAAATTATTCATATATATGTACATATCACATATTATGAAAAAGTTTGAACAAGAACTATGAATACTGTAAAAATTCGTTGATAATTCTTTCTGTAAATTATCTAATTGTAATTTCACCTGAAAAATGTTGTATATTAATTATATATTTTTTATATATTATATATATATATATATATATATATATATATATATATGAATAATTTTGCATTGATCTTTTACAAAAACATTAATATTACTGTGGCCGGTTTATAAGGTTTTTACAGCGGACTTAACAGAGTATATTAACGTCGCCACTAGAAAACTTGTTTACACCAGCCGCTACCGCAATTGCAGTGACTGAACTGCTGATCGCTATAAACGCTGCGTGTCCGAGTAAATTAAAATTGTATAAAAAAATTAAACTATGAGTAATATTAAAGTGGAAGATCAAATCGTGGATCTGTTTTCTGCCGCCCGACATCGAGGATGAGGAGGCACATGCTGTTATGATGCATCTTTCTCAGGTGCATCTTGGCTCAGCAATGCCAAACACTTTTATTACGTCAGTGTTGGCTGATGCTGGTAGAAAGGTGTAGAACTATGTGAGTATATAAAACAACATTCTAAGGTAATCATAATATCACCTATATTTAAAGGATCGCTTTGGTCAGTTCTGGAAAAAGATAACTTTCGAAAGTACAGGAATGCTTCAGTATGCAGTATAAATATATATTTATTTATATCTTATATTCCCTTTAGCCGGTTGGGAAGTGGCGCAGCTTGCTGCCATGACTTGTGACTGTTACTGAGCTCTTCAAGTTGGGCCATTTTACCTATGTGTTTTCACGTCGACGGCGAATCTCCGTTCGGTCCAAATTTCTAAAATTTGGCTAAAATGATTAATGTATTAATTGTTTTGCTTAATTATTCACTACACATACTACATACGAATATTTCCGTTTGAACGTGTCGATCTTCGCTTGCTCAATTCAAATCAATATAAAGCAAAAAAAATACCTGTATACTAGAAATGCTAAATGTTAACAGCTAAAATCGAAATGCAACCCTGCCAATATTTCCGCCACAGCGGATTATCGACCCGCTTTACACACAACAAACCCGTGTATTTTTTACGGGGCAAAAACGGCTGTTGCGGTGTAAACACCCGGTCTAAACACCCTATTAAGCATACTACTGTACCCATTTCATTCGATTCAATTTAAGTGTACACATCAGTTCACTGTGGATACCCTATTTCAAATGAATAATACACATGGTATTAGTTGTACATTTCTCTTTTTTGCTTTTAGTGTACCTATTGCATTCACTCCACAGTGAAAGTGGTTCCAGTATTCACTGTACAAACTGGAGGCAATAATATGAATGTATCCATGCATGCCTCTAGTGCCTACCAACCTTAGTCCAGTTGTGAAGCCAAGACTGTTTGCTTGTCAACATATGGGAATATTTTAGCTACATCTGTAGGAGCCAGGCTATGGTATTCGTGTCCTTTATGTTTACTTCGTCACCATAGCCAATAAAAACACGGAAGATTCATGCGTCTGAAGAATACAATACCGACCCTGAGCAATGAACATATATATATATATATATATATATATCTATCTATATGTATCCGGACTGACTGACTTATTGAATTATTGCATAAGTGATCATTGAATGATAAACGTACAGTGTGAACAGTACGAGCTACGAATCTGGATTTCTTACGGCTGGTATCGGATATGACGTTAGTGAACAGGAAGCCCGGTGTATCGGTGACAATTCTTTGGAAACTTACGTTCAACTTTTGTGTGTTTTCATCCGGCTTTAAAATCTTCCTCACTCACCCCAAAAGCGGAGAGCTGTCGTTACATACATTTAATTAAACCCCTCTACATTCATACACACGACACCACATCCGCACTAATTAAAATAAATTAAAAATGTACAGTAAAAACAAGTAAGATGACTCTAGTCGAGTGTCCTCGACTAGGAGATTCCCTGAACCCAGCGGCGAGCTGTCGTTACATACATTTAAACCTCTTTGCATTCACACTCACATTCACAAAGTCACACATACACAAACGCACGCAGCAAGGTGCGTACTTTGCATATTGGCTGCGCTTGGCCCCACTATGGAAAATTAATTCTTGAATAACTTCTAAACTAAAAGAATGATCGTTATGAAATTTTCAGTGCTTAATAAGAGCAGCCAATGTACAAACGAAAGCGCAACTTTGTAGTACTTGATTTGCGTTTTTTTGATATGGGGGCGAATGAGGGCAGGCATCCAAAATCTGAAATAATTATAATCAGCGTAGTACTTATGAGCACATATTAAACCAAATTTGATGGCTCAAGCTGTTATTGTCTCCGAGATATGCCAAGAAAACCAAGTCTTAGAATCAATTTTTTATCGATAATAATGAAACGCAGCGAGATATTCAAAAAAAATTATAAACTTGTATTGCGTATGGATTAGATGAATCTAAAGTCGAAAAGTTTAGGTCTCTAGCTTTAGTAGTTTCCGAGATCGCTGCGTTCATACAGAAGGACATACGGACGGACGGGCGGACAGACATGGCTAAATCGACTCAGCTCGTCGTCCTGATCAATAATATATATACGGAGATGCTTGCTTCGTCTGTTACATACATTTGCACAAAACCCTTTTTATCCACTTTCAATGGGTTCAGGGTATACAAAATGCGAATACGTACCTACTAGCCAAAAATTCTTTATATTGGGGTGTAAAGAAAGTTCGATGAAAAGCGAAGAAAAGTAGGTGTCGAAAATGCTGATTTTTGCCTCCTGGATAGATAATTTCTGAGCCTGTCAAATGAAGGAACTATTAAATTATCCAATAAAAACGATATAACACAGTTTTGTAGAGCAGAAAGACCTCTTTCAAATGAATACATACAACAAATCCGAGAACAACAAATACGAGAAAATATGAAAACTCTATAAACTTTCTTTACAACCCAATAAATTGGATTATATTTCCAGAAACTAAAGCCTCTATACCCACTATTCACAGTTTGGTCATATTATAATATCAAAGGACCTTATACTGAGGGGAACGTTTTCAGCAGAATATAGAAATTAAAGAATCTGTCTGCAACTAACAAGCCATATGTAATTTCCAAAAACTTATGTTTATTTGAAGTTACATTGGCTTGGTCTTCATTACACACTCCTGAACACATTGAAAAAGGATAATAAGGGTATAAGGGTTCGGTGCAAATGTATGTAACAGCCAGAAGGAAGCATCTCCGACCCCATAAAGTATATATTTTCTTGATCAGCATTACTGGCCTAGTCGATTAAGCCCTGTCTGTCCGTCCGTCCATCTGTAAGAACGCGTCGATTTCAGAGACTACATGGGCTAGAGAGCTGAACTTGGATTTTTTAGATTCGTATACACCATACGCAGATCAAGTTTATTTCAAATGATCGATTACTTGCACCGTTTTCGTATAATCAGTGTTAACCGATTTTTGGACTCGGTTTATAGAGGATATCTCAAGAACTATAAGAGCTAGAGCCACCAAATTTTTTATGTTCCCGTGAACGATACGCAGATTATGAATATTTCAGATTTTGGATGCCTCCCCCCATTCGCCCCCGCACATAAAAAAAACCATCAAATCCGCAAGTCAAGTACTATAGACTTGTGCTTGTGTTTGTACACAGATTTCAATGCTCTTGTTACGTCCTGAAAATTTCATAACGATCCTATTCTTAGTTTAGAAGTTATTTAAGAATTAATAATCTCAGAAACGATAAAGTTTGGTTAAGGCTGCTATATAAATGTACTGTAGTACAATACGAATGCAAAATTTCATCGAAATCGGTTAAGAAACACAGAAGTTGTTAAAGAAAATGTAGTTGTATATTGGCAAACCACGTGACGGCAATCGCCTAGCGCAGACGTTTTCTTCATGTGTGTACACATATACATACATATAAACTTAACACACTTATTGGCCCAAGTGTAGCTTAATGCTGGGACATCGGCGATTTGATAAATTCTGGAGCAACAAAATGGGGAAAAATTGGTATTGGCATGCACACTCTCAAAAAGTTTTCGCAGATCAACTGCAACCAACATTTGAAAGATATAGTTTCCTATTTTGTGAAAATTTTGTGAGAAATGTCACAACTACGGCATTCTAAAATTTGCCTGAAATTATTAGAAGCGAGCGCGAAGCCCGTGCATTAATTTTTATTTTTTATTTTGTTTTAGTAAGTGCGGCTGTGGTGTCGAGAGTAGGAATGCAGAGGGGTTTAATTAAATGTATGTAAAGACAGCTCGCCCCTGGGTTCAGGGTATCTCCTAGTCGGGCACTCCCGACTAGAGCCATCTTACTTGGTTTAAATTGTCTATATATGGAAATCAACACAAAGTCCATACTATAAACCTATGAAACTGACAATTTCACAGTAGCAACTTGTTCTGATTAAAAATCATTTCAATGTTTGGAAAATTCATGGCAGACCTATTTATCGCTTTTCGGCAAACCCAGCCACACATGTGCAAAATGTGAGTCTAAAGTTGAGTAGACGTGATTTTTTTGATTTCGAAAAATCCATCCCAAACTGAAAAAAATCAAACAAACAATTAGTTTTTATCCGATTTGACTGAAACTCAGTTTAATTATCTATTATTAATTATCAGTATTAATTCCTAAATGTGTAATTCATAAAACTGTCATTTAATATGATCTACAGCAGATTATTTTTGCATCCTTAATTATATGTCGTGTGATTTCAACAATATATGGCTGCTTAACAATAACAGTCAATGTATGAGATGTATGAGCATTACTACCGTGACTCAATATAAAAAAAATATTTTGCTTAATATCTTTAAACAAATATCTTTAAGGAAATCAACAGATCGATTAACGGTTTAAGGATGCATAATAGAAGCAAACAATCTTAATTAAATTATTAGGGAAAACTATGACACGTTGCAAATTGTCTTAAAGTCAAAATCAAGAGCCTTGTGTAATTTAGTTTTCGTTGATATATAGTATGTTTTTATACCCTTGCAGTGGGTTTTAATATTTTGGAAATAAAAGTGTAAAGGAGGCATCTGAACTCCATATATTCTTGATTTGGGCGATGAGCTGAACCTTTCTTGCCATGTCCGTTTGTCTGTCTGGTTTTATGCATTCTTTTTATGCCTCTTAATCTTAAAGTATTTTGATAAAACCGAATCTCTTATATATATTATATATCTTATATATATACAAGTATTTTGACAAAACCAAAAATCTTGTATATATATACTTTCTCGTCGAGAAAAAGTTTGAGATCTCAGAGATCCGGTCTGACGGATGCAGGCACTCAGGTAGCACGTCTACATTTAGACCCTGAGATCGCCTTTATCAAAATGACAAACCGCGAAAAGAAGATGTTCAAGGTCTGGCTCGCCAGAGCAGCTGCTCTGAAAGCTGCAAAGGAGCCCCCTGCTGACGGCAAGGTCAACGAGATGGTTCTGGCTCACATAGGTGCCCAGAACGACTTCACCACCAGCCAATGGCGGGTAGTGCAGCTGACCACGAGTGGCGCCATGCTGCACTTAGCCATCATGGTGGATGACTCGTCGCTGATTAAGTGCGGCGGAAAAGTCTGGTACTGTTTTGGTAGGACCAGACTTATCCTCAAGAACACGGCACTTAAGGAAAAGAGCAGCGACGGTCCGTCTACGAGAGACGCTTCAGCAACAGTAGCAGAGCCGGCTGCTGCTGCGCCAACAACAAACCCGGAATCTGGCTCGGGTCCGTCTACTAGCTTGGCTGCTGGGCCTGCTAATGGTTCCACCTGTGATCAGGTTCCCGGTGCGGCAGCTTTGCAATCAACGCAGGTCGTGGTTGTCTCATCTAGCAGAGGCGCTGGTCTCTCTAGGGGAGCGGTCCGCGGCCGGACCTCGAGCGCAAGCAAACCGGGGCCGCAACAGCAGCGACTGGCCGCTAGCAAGGCGCAAATGACAATGAAGTACAAGGCGTCCAAGCTACCAAAGGGTGTTCGTGGGAACGACTCCCGACAAGGCAAAAGCCTTGTTCAACATTCCGCGAAGGAGAAATGAGCACAATCAATGTGTTTCCGGCGAGCCTGCACCACGCTAGAGGAGCGTCGGCCACCTTGTGCAGGATTTTTGCCGAGGAAAACATCAACCTGTCTCTCCTCCAAGAACTATGGTTTATTGGTGGCCAAGTCCGAGTATTAAATTGCGGCTCAAGTAAGTTGTTATATGACCGATTGTGTGGAGAGCAGCTATCCTTCTGTATAAAAGCGTAAGGCACTTTCCTCTAAAAACTTTATCTCCAGAGACCTAGTTTCGTCGACCATTGAGGTGGCTACGGCAGAAGGAGCGAAGGAAATTGTAGTGGCGTCAGCATATTTCATCTGCATAGTGACGTCAACAAAAGGGGTGAGTGCCTTCTTGAATATCGTTTGTGTAGTCAATTAGATGTATCAAATAGAGAGAGCAAACCCACTTATATAAACGCTGTTAGGGAAGTGGCACTAGACCTCACGCTGGTTAGTTCTTTGTCCGAAAAAATTTTTAAAACTTGGCGGGTTACCGATGAGGCCACTATTTCAGATCACCAGCACATAAGATTTGATATCCCAGGCCAAGTGGAACTCCTTTCTAATTCTTTTAACCCAAAGAAAACAAATTGGGACTTGTACAAAGCCGTAGTGGCTTCGAATGGTGATCATCTTGCTGCCAGCTTTAACTCCACGAAAGAGATAGAATTAGCGTCAAGAACACTTCAAGATGTGCTTTTAACCTCCTACAATGATAGTGCGGCCCTAAGACCCTATCAGGCAAAACGTGAGGTTCCCTGGTGGAGCGAAGGCCTGTCAAATCAAAAAAAGGAGGTTAAACGGCTCTTTAGCAGGGCTAAATCAAATAGAGACTTATGGGACACATACAGAGTCTTTTCCAGAAGCAACGCAGTTGCTAAAGGTATTGGCCAGACGGTCATCTAATGGTGTGGGGCTCATAAAAAGAACAGATGGTTCTTACACACAGGATCGACGAGAAACGCTAGAACTACTGCTTCAGGTGCATTTCTCTGGATCTGTTATAAACACGGAAAATCCCTGTAATGATGGGGATACCGAACCACCAGCTAGACGTGGTTACAGTCTGCTTGCTGTTCGACGCTGACAAGGTGAGGTGGGTCATTAAATCATCGGCTCCCTTCAAAGCCCCGGGGAGCGACCAGATTTTCCCGTCCCTGCCTTGAAGATATACTTAGTTTTCTAATTGGTCTACTTAGGGCGAGATTCTCTTGAATGGACATTCCGCTATCTTGGAGGTAGATAAATGTGGTTTTTATTCCCATGCAAAGGGAACCGTCCCATGGATCAACCTAAGTGGTATAGACTTGTTGGACTTGCATATCCGGTGCAGATTGCAAGATACCAATCCCCTGCACTATACACAATTCGCCTACATCAAAGGCAGATCGATAGAGGTCGCTCTACATCAGATAGTCAGTAAGATTGATTGCTTTGTGCTCCTTCCTAGACGTCGAAGGGGCCTTCGACAACACTGGCTATCAGTCAATAACCAGGGCGTTAGCTTCTAAGGGGGTATCTAGGTTACCTGAATAGAGAGAATGCTTATGGACAGAGACATTAGATCTTCACTGGATGCCACCACTGTCCGCATCCGAGCGGTCAAAGGGTGTCCATAGGGCGGGGTCCTGTCTCCCCTTCTTTGGTCCCTAGTGATTGATGAACTACTTGTGAAACTATCGGAGCTAGGCATCGATACCATAGGGTTTGCAGATGATTTGGCAATAATAGTCTCTGGAAAGTTCGGCTTAACCGAACACCGAATTGATGCAGACGGTACTCAGCACGGCCCTAAGATGGTGCACAGATGTGGATCTCAATATCAACCCACAGACGGCGATTATTGTTCCCTTCACGAAACGGTATAACTCGATTTCAAACAGCTCTACATCAGTGGGACACCCGTCGAAATCTCCAATGACGTCAAATATCTCGGTGTAAATCTGGATAAGAGACTTAATTGGAACTTGCACTCAGATAAAACGTTGACCAAATGTGCAGAACGGATCTTAAGACCACGGAACTTTTCTTCGGGGCGAAATTTAGGACTCGTTTTCCAGACCGTAGGGAATGGGATGACGGCAACCCTTGCAATGATCGCATGAGCCTGCAGGGGTTCACAGACGGATCAAAAACATATCAAGAGGTTGGTGCGGGGAGCACGGGACCCAACACCAAAATCTCGATTGTAATGGGTACCTGGCCCAGTGTTTTTCAATCTGAGATCCACGCCATTGAGTCCTGCATTGATATCCTTGACAAGGGGATAAGAGAAGCCACCATAAATATCTTTTCAGATAGCCACGCAGCCATTCAAGCTCTTTCCTCATGGAGGATTACCTCGAGACTGGTTGCGGATTGCTGGTATTGTTTCCAGCACCTCTCACATCGAAACTTTGTTGGGTTCCTGGGCATTCCGGAATTTCCGGCAACGAAGTTGCAGACGGGCTAGCTAGGGCTGATTCCGCAACCGCTCTTCTTGGACCTGAACCCTTTTGAGGGTTAAGCTGGGCCACACAGTCAAGTATCACCTCCACAAAATACGCCTTTCCCCTGACACAGAGTGTAGACTCTGCAGAGAGGATGACGAGGCAACAAAGCACATTTTATGCGATTGCCCAGCCTTAATTTGGAGTAGGAGGAAGTATCTATGCAGAGAATTTGTTACTCCAGCACAGATCAGAAATTCCTCAAAAAGGGATTTGCTCTCCTTCATAAGGGAGGCAGAGCGTCTCTTGTCTCCGTAGGGAGCCCCTTGGCACAAAAGACCGCAACTTGGTCGCTGTGCCACTAAAATTTCTGTTGTGAGACTCCCTTACAAATAATAATAATAATAATAATTTGCGCATGCTGGATCTGGGGTGCTGCAGATTCTTGGCGGCAGCGGTGACGTTTGGGCAACACATTGGCCCCTATCATGGGTGTCAGCGACCTGGAGGTTGGCTGGTAAGGCACGCTTGGCAACATGCGCGCGTTTAGTAAGGTGTATTTACGACGCAAAAACTCCTTTTCAATGCACATCTCTTCTTCCAGTTGTTTGAGCAATAGTTGATAATCGCCATCATCCTCCTATTGTGTTTCGCCACATTCCAACGCGTTGGGCTTGTGACCGTGGGTAACTGTGACATGTGACCCGCATTCGCTGCCTGTCGTCTCGGACCGGGAAGTGAGGTTAGGTTGCACGGATGCACGTCTCGCACAACTAAGAACAGTGGGTGGCACCGTTGCCCATTCCACAGAATGCAGTGATATTGTCTTGAACATTGTGAGCATGTTAGCATTGTTCATTGGCCGTAGTTGTTGACATGCAACGTACTGTTCAAGGAGACCTTGTCCTCAAAAGTTAGCAGTTAGGTCCCGGAGATTTGTTGGCCGATTCCGTTACTATCTACGACGTTTATGGTTGGGTCGTTGATAATAATCATCCCTTCGTCGACCACAGTAACCGAGTCCAAAAAGGCTCGGTTGAGTACTGCATTGCGCTACAGTTCCAGATACAATTTGTTGAGCACAGGTTGACATCTGCGATCTTTTGCAGAAAGTAGTGAACACTGATGAATCATACTCGCTGACAGCGAAGGTCTAAAATTCTGTTATCATGCTGGACTGGAGAAATTTTAATTCTCTTGTAAACTAATTTTGGTTTTGGGAATTAAATAAGAAAATACAAAAAATATTCGTTCTGGAATGTTTTGATGCTATCTACTTTTAAAATATCTGTAACGCTGACGTTCGTGAGATGTTCATTTGTTATTTCATTAACATAAATATCATCCAGAATTGTAGGGCTGATCAAGTTTATTTTTGACAAAGTTATTACGAGTGTTAAATCTTCTCAATCTGTAATTATTATTGTCCAGACCGTCTATTTTCTGAATGCTGTTTAACGTGTTTGTAATTTCATTAAGCTTACTTTGAATTTCGGTGTTTATTTCTATCTGGTTATTTACTGAATCAACTAGCTGGCCTTGTTTATTTAATTTGTTCCCAATCGTTCAAATCCGGATTTCCTGCTATTACCTTTAGTGCGGTGCCCAATATATTTAGACTATGAGCATAACGATGGTGAACCTTTATTGTTGCTAGTAATGTCTCTATGTGTCTGAGGTCCGTGGTGATAATCTGTTTCATGTGCTCTTTACTGAAGAAGTCTAAGGCATTTCTGGTCTTGTCGGCGTAGATTTTGTATGATGTCACGTTAGTTGTATGTCCTAAGTAACCATATTCGTCCCAGATTGTTACGTCACCGTTTTTTACGGGTATGTAGTTCGAGTGTGAGTAATCGTTAAGTTTCAATAACAAAGATAAAGGTCGTCAGCAGTATTGTGGGTAGTAACTGCCTTAGCCTAAAATATAAAACAATACTTTTTTGGAATTAGTACGGACAAAATGTGAAGAGGGGTGTTGTTTACTTAATGCTGTCCTTATGGACCACCCTCCCGCTAATAAGAACTGTCGAGCCAGGTTCGGCCTCTATAACCTCTTCTGAGCATATCGGTGTCAATTTATTTTCAAGTCGTTTGTTTGTTTTTAACCAAACTTCCCCAACTTGATATTCTCTGTTACTTCTGTCCGAGTTTGTTTACCTTAACTTCTCATCCTGAGCTTTTTAAATTTTGTCTCTGATATATGTTTCAAATTCTATTGGGAGTGCATGGATGACTTTAATTGGTTTTTTAATTATGACCGAATGGATTGTTCTATTGTATTCTATAGTTGAGAGTAGAATAAGGTCTATGGTGTATCTGCCGATCAGTCTTCATTCACCGTGCGATTTCTGCGAGACTGCTATGAAATTTTTCGACTTGCCCACTTAAGGTGCTGTGTAAAGGAGGTGCTTTGAAAATTCGAATTTCGAAATTGTTTGCAATGGATCTAATGGTTTCAGAGTTGAGTGACTTTTCGTTGTCACAATAGGATGGTCTTTATTTTTGGAAATATGTTTGTAGATTGAAGTATCGGTGCTTTGGTAACTATGATCGCTCTTGAATCAATAGGCTGGGCACGCGCAGATCAAGTTTATTTTATTGATCGATAACCTACACAGTAGACCTAAAATCGATAAAAATGTTCAACAACCTCTAACTTTTTCAGCTTAGATCGTAGATTATAAGACCTAGAGACACCAATTTTTTTCGAATGAATATTTATATATACTATAGCATTTAAAGAATCTATTGTTTTTAGGTTCCATACCATACGCAGATCAAGGCTATTTAAAATGATCGATTACTCTTGCCGTTTTCATATTATCGATATTTATCGGTTTTTTATCCAGTTTTTTGAGCATATCTCAAAATCTATAAGAGCTGAAAACACAAAATTTGGTTTAATTTGTTCTCGTAAAGGATACGCAGATTACGAATTTCGGATTTTGGATACCTCTCCCCATCATTCCCCATTAACAGAAAAAGCATTTGTAATTGCAAGAACAGCCACAATTCTTACTACTTAGGCTGTTTGTTAATATATAAATGTACTATAGTACAATAAGAATGCATTTAAACAAATTTCACCAAAATCGCTTAAGAAGCACAGAAGTTATTAACGAAAATGTATTTGTACATTGGCAAACCACGTGGTGGCAAGCTTCAAGCGCAGACGTTTTCTGCATGCGTATGCACACTTACATACATATGTATGTACATATGTATATGCACATTCAAATGCAAGAGCTCTTCTATTTCTGATGCTAGATGGCTCATCTTGGGGAAAATGTAGCCGAAGTACTTGTTTTATATTTTCTTGTGCGGCTCGGTGGGCTCTATTATGTTCCATTGTCATGAACTCTGTCTGCTCAGTTTTATTTGTAATATATACTACAACATATTTGGTGTGCCTAAATGTGGTTGATTGAAATGATTCAACTAATTTATGTTGAATGGTAGCCAATATTGGAAGCTCGCAGAATATCGCATTTACGACATCTGCTTGAACTATATCTTGTAATGTTTGTAAAAGAGACACGATGGTCTGAAAATCAGACAGTGTGTCGTATTTTATTTTTATAGAGTATGACGTTTTAAAAGATGGGAAGTCTGATTGATCAATTACAATTTGAATCCTAAAACAGTTGACCGGTTTGTCTGTTGTTTCTATCGTATAAGTGAGGGATTCTTCACTATGAATATTGGCAACATCTGAATCTGGTGAATTTTCTAAGGCGTCAACATGTTGTCGTGTTAAAGCATCAACTACGTAATTCTCCTTTCGTGGTTTATAAGAAACATGTGCGTTGTGTTCATCCACAAACGCTTTCCATTTTATACCCTGAACCCATTGCAAATGGACAAAAAGGGTATAATGGTTTTGTGCAAATGTATGTAACAGGCGGAAGGAAGCATCTCCGACCCCATAAGGTATATTTATTCTTGATCAGGATCGACAGCCGAGTCGATCTAGCCATGTCCGTCTGTCTGTCCGTCTGTGCGTCTTACCGTCCGTCCGTCCGTCTATATGAACGCGTCGATCTCGGAAACTATAAGAGCTAGAGGCTTCAACTTTTCGTCTATAGACTGGTTCATGGCGCAGATCAAGTTTATTTCAAATGATCGATAACCCACACCGTTTTCCTAAAATCGATAAAAATCTACAACAACCTCTCATTTTTCAAGC
The DNA here is from genome assembly GCA_035041545.1 of Drosophila colorata. Classification (NCBI taxonomy): domain Eukaryota; kingdom Metazoa; phylum Arthropoda; class Insecta; order Diptera; family Drosophilidae; genus Drosophila; species Drosophila colorata. The sequence continues at coordinate 294,397 of JAWNLD010000657.1, read as the reverse complement.
TTAACTTGGTTCGAATGAATATTTATGAATACTAAAGCACTTGAAGAATCTTTTGCATTAAGATTCATAAAATTTGACCAATTTGACTATCCAACTGGGAGCAAATGCTGCAGTAAGAGCTTGGGATTAAAGTTGAGTTTTTTTAGTTCGTGTATATCATAGGCAGATTGAGGCTATTTAAAATGATCAATAAGACGTCCCGTTCTCTTATTATCGATATTTATCGGTTTTTTTGATCCGGTTTTTTGAGCATATCGCAGAAACTAAAGAGCTTAATAATGAATGGTTTAATATGTGCTCGTTAAGGATACGCAGATTACAAATATTTCGAATTTTTGATACCTACCCCCCTTCACCACTCATATAAAAAAAACGCAAATCAAATATCAGAACGATCATACTCTTAGCTTAGAAGTTATTCAAGAATTTATTTGCCATAGTGGGGCCAAACGCCGCCGATGTGTGCTCAACTCGCTGCATGCGTTTTTGAAGCGAAGAGAGGTTCAGGGTTCAGGGTCCTGAAAATTTCATAGCGATCCTATTCTTAGTTTAGAAGTTATCTAAGAATTAACTTTTCATACTGGGGGGCAAGCGCAGCTGTATGAGCATATCTCAGAAACTATAAGAAACAGAGCTACCAAATTTGGTTTAATAGGCTGTAATACTCACGACTCCACAGCCACACTTAGTAATATAAAATAAGAGATTTCAACCCCCGCCTGATAGCGCGCCAGGCAACATCTCTACCACCGAACTACAGTTGCATTTCAATTGCCTCTGTCAAAATCTGATCAAATTAGAAACACATATGCACAACCGCTTGAGAATTTGAAAAAGAATGAGCATATACATATGTATGTATGTATGGGTGCACACTGATGCAGAAAGCGTCTGCGCTTAGCGCCTGCTACCACGTGGTTTGCCAATATACAACTACATTTTCTTTAATAACTTCTGTGTTTCTTATCCTATTTGGATGAAATTTGTGCTAATGCAATGCTATCAACAGTACATTTATATTTTGCTTATTACAGCCTATTAAACGAAATTTGGTAGCTCTGCTTTTCTTATAGTTACTGAGATATGCTCATACAGCTGCGGTTGCCCCCCAGTATGAATAGTTAATTCATAGATAACTTCTAAACTAAGAATAGGATCGCTATGAAATTTTCAGGACGTAACAAGAGCATTGAAATCTGTTTACAAACCAACGCACAACTCTGTAGTACTTGATCTTTTTTGGTTTATTTTTTATATGGGGGGCGAAATATACATAATCTGCGTATCCTTTACGAGAACATATGAAACAAATTTGGTGGCTCTAGCTCTTATAGTTTCTGAGTTATGCTCATAAAAACCGGGTCAAAAAACCGGCAAACACTGATTATAAGAAAACGGGGCAGGTTATCGATCATTTGATATATATAAACTTGATCTGCGTATGGTATATACGAATTTAAAAAGTCCAAGCTCAGCTCTCTAGTCCTTGTAGTCTCTAAAATCGATGCGTTCATACAGACGGACGGATAGACAGACGGACAGACGGGCTTAATCGACTAGGCAAGTGATGCTGATCAAGAATATATATACTTTATGGGGTCGGAGATGCTTCCTTCTGCCTGTTACCCATTTTCAATGGGTTCAGGGTATAAAAATAGGACTTTGCATTAAAAAGATGTATAAGCTATTTTTCTTTGAGTTTTGTATGCCCGTGACTTTACCTGAAACGGGGTCTCGACTGGCACGCAGTGTGCCAGCCCTTGCAATGGTTTTATGTAATTCTTAGAGGCCCCTGTGTCTATTAATAATCAAATTATTTAGCCTGCTACTGTGCGCGTGATGTACAGCAGCAGGGACTTTCCCCTAAAAAATTACAAGATTCTGCATCGGACAAATCTTCATCGACCGCTGTGGTCTCAGACTGAGACCTGGTCTCATAATTTTGATCAGTAAGCTGCTCTCGAGTTGTGTGGTTAACCTTCTGATGGCTTCGCATGAACTGGACTTGTGAACCCTGGGTTCCTCTATGATTTGTTTGTTGTCTAAAGCGCGACGAAGGGTCTACTTCTATCGGCTCCGGGTCCTGGTTCTGTTGTCTTTGGGTGCTATTTTTCTTCGAGCTAATTGACTCATTATTGAGCTGAGCAATTTTTTTAGTGTAATTATTTAATGTAATGATGATAATGAATGACAATGGGTTTTTACCCTGACAACCCGGGTTGTTGTCTTTGCCCATTGTGTGAATTTCTCTGAGAGTTTCCTGCCGAACTATTTTGCAGACCATTTGAGTTACCTTGTCGCCACCCCTAGGAGCGTTGGCCGTCGGGCTTTTGCGACTTGTCATCAATATGTCTGGCATAATTCGCTGCGAATACCTGTCATTGCTTACCTCTGCCTCTAGGGCCAACGCCAGTGCGTGGCAGTTCCCCCGGTTGAGCGGGAAACACTGCCTGTTTGAGGGACTTTTTAAGCGTTTCTTTTCTTTTAATTTCGTCGTAGTATTTCAGCAAAGGCAGGTCGCCTTGCCACATTGTATCCAACTGTTGTTGGACAGCACGAATCGGAGTTTTGTCTGCATAAGTAAAATCTAAACGGGCAATTGCGTAAAATTTAACACTGTGTATGCTGGGCCGCTTGGTTATGGCGAGAGCTACCGTCATAAGGTTTAAAAATCTCGTATGCTACAATTGCAGCCTGTCGCCAAGAGACGTAATTTTCTTGGTTGCCATAGACTTTACGAAGTCTAAGCTTTAATTACAAATAACCTCCCCTAAAATTTTGGCTTGTTCGTACTCTACTATGTCTGGTGCATTTTGTGTTCTCTCATTATGCTTTTGTTCTTTTAAAGCTCTTAATTTTACTTCAAAATGTTTCTCTTGATGCAGTAGTGCCCCATTTACGCCAGACTCTATCAATTGAATAAGCTGTTCGATATTCATATTGTTTAGCGTTTTCTGTTTTTGATTTGTCGATAAATTTTCCTTATAACTCGGTAACAATTCCTCGTCACTAGCACTATCTGTGCTAACTCTATTTCTATACATTAATTCTTAAGTAAGGACAACGGAACTTTTTCGTATGTTATTTGCATACATTTGATAACTTGATAGTTCAAACAAAAACAACAGAATCCGATTTTTGCAGCATATTGTTTTTGACTAATCACCCTAGATAACACTTGTTTGTTTTTAAATTTATTATGTTCTTATAAATAGAATGAACGTCTCACTTACATGAACATTTTGTTGTTAAAATTTCCCTGAATAGGCAATAGACGGTCGCAGAGGTCGTCAAATTTCGCTATCTGTCTCGCGTGTTGAATTCTTTTCAGTAGCGTTGAATTTTTTAAATTATCTAAATTCAATTTATTTGCTCAACTGCTAGGGTTTTGACCCTAGTGTTGGTTATTTGTTTTTTATACCCTGAACCCATTGAAAATGGGTAAAAATGGTATAATGGGTTTGTGCAAATGTATGTAACAGGCGGAAGGAAGCATCTTTGACCCCATAAAGTATATATATTCTTGATCAGGATCAACAGTCGAGTCGATCAAGCCATGTCCGTCTTTCTGTCCGTCCGTACGTCAATATGTTTAAACGCAACGATCTCGAAAACTATAAGAGCTAGATACTTCAAAAGATACTTTTCGGCTATAGACTAGTCCATTGCACGGGCAGCTCAAGTTTATTTTATTGATCGATAACCCACACCGTTGTCCTAAAATCGATAAGGATCTTCAACAACCTTTTGCTTTTTCTAACTTTTTCAGCTTGTTTCGTAGATTATGAGACCTAGAGACACAAAATTTTGTTCGAATGAACATTTATGTATACTATAGCACTTGAAGAATTTAATGCATTAAAATTCATTAAAATCGATTAATAAACACAAAAGTTACTAAAGAAAACGTTTGGTAAAATTTGACAAATTTTACAATACAATGTGCAGCAAGTGCTGCAATAAGATCTAGGGATTAAAGTTTGGGTTTTTAAATTCGTGTATACCATACGCAGATCAAGGCTATTTTAAACTATCGATTACTCTTGCCGTTTTCTTATTATCGATATCTATCGGTTTTTTTGATCTAGTTTTTTGAGCATATTGCAGAATCTATAAGAGCTGAAGACACCACATTTGGTTTAATGTGTTCTCGTAAAGGTTACGCAGATTACGAATTTCGGATTTTGGATACCTCTCCCCATCATTCCCCATTAACAGAAAAAGCATTTGTAATTGCAAGAACAGCCACAAATCTTACTACTTAGGCTGCTCGTCAACATATAAAAGCAATAAGAATGCATTAAAACAAATTTCGCCAAAACCGCTTAAAAAATAGAAGTTATTAAAGAAAATGTATTTGTACATTAGCAAACCACGTGGTGGCAAGCTCCAAGCGCGGAGCTATGCATGCGTGTGCACACATACATACATACGTACATATATATGCACATTCATTGCGTGAGCTCTTTTTCGAATTCTAAAGCGATTGTTTGTGCATGTGTGTTTCTTAGATCAGATTTTGACAGTGACAATAAGAATGATGCTCTAGCTCGGTGGTACAGATGTTGCCGGGCGCGATATTAGACGGGAGTTCGAGTCCCGCTGTGTCCACAGAGGTTTTGTACTGTTTATTTAAATTTTTATTTTATTTTTTACCTTTTTTTTTAACTTAACACACTTATTGGTCCAAGTGCAACTTAATGCTGGGATTTATATTATTTATTTGTATTTTATATTACTAAGTGCGGATGTGGTGTTGTGTGTATGAATGCAGGGAGGTTTAATTAACTGTATGTAATGACAGTTGGCCCTGGGTTCAGGGTATCTCCTAGTCGGGCACTCCCGACTAGAGCCATCTTACTTGTTTTTTTTTTGATTTTGCATTTACTTTGCTCGGTTTATCTGATCGGCTGATATTATCCTTACGTAGTAAAAAAATATAGTGCCTTACACTTTTCGCACATTCTTCAATCTCTTTCCCCCGCTTCCGACAGTGTGCGGACATGTATGTGCATGTTGTTTTTTTTCTGCAAGGAAAGAAGCAAAAAAGAAAGAGGGAAGAAGACGCATTGCAGCGTCAAAGTTAGTTGAATTTGCGAAGTGCAAGTGAAAAGATGTGTGAAGGGAATAGCTCAGTATGAAGCCAAATAAACAACAAAAATAAGTAAGTACAGCTTAAATGAGTTATTACAACAAATATTCCTAACAATATAATGTAATATATGTATGTACATAATAATAATTATTATTTTCTTTAAAGAAAAAAGAAAAGCGGTAATTGCCAATTTTGAATTAATTAATTATTTATATTATATGTATGTAAGAGCAAACATGTAAGAACATGCATTCATTTTAATTTTTAATATTTACAGTTTGTCAAACAATTGGTTGCAAAATGAAAAAACACACATCATTTCAACTTTAATGTCATATTTTGTATGAAAAAATATACAATTTTTAATAATTTTTTTTTATTATATTATTAGCATATGTATTGTCTATAACAACGAACAAAAATAATAGTTGAAATGCAATTTGAACTACAAATTAAATCAAGAAAACTAAACTAACACTATTTTTGCACTGTCAAGTAATTGTTTGCAAAATGCAAACACAACATCGAAAGGGAACGCAAAAGGTGTAACGGAACTAAATTCTGGAAAATATGTTGAGCTGACCATTGGCCTATTAATTTGTGAGTTGATAAGAGTCGAGATTTGGTGGTTTAGCAGTGTTTTGTTAGAATAAAACACCATTTAAAGTACGCCTGGTAGGCGGTCAACGACAATCTGTTACTTTGGGTTTTTTTTCAACTATTATAAAGGCGAATCTGCCAAACAGTTGGCCAAACTGTTTTCCATCATTATAAGGACAGTCTATAATATATTACAACGCGAAAATAATGAAAATCGGTTAGAGTTAAAGCATCCGGGGGGCAGATCGGCTAAGCTAAGCAGAAGATATGAGCCAAAAATTAAAAATCTGATAATATAATAACAAAAATAAAATTACGAAAAGTATATTTTTTCATACAAAATATGACATTTAAGTTGAAGTTATGTGTGTTTTTTCATTTTTCAAACAATTGTTTGACAATCTGTATGTATTTATGTTGTATATATATGTTTTATCATATTTCTTTTCATGTCATTTTTTTTGAAGGCAGTACAGATGATGGCATTCACAATTTCAGCAATTTATTTAAAGGGAGTCTTGTCGATGTCATATGTATAGAACAGATAGGAAAATTAAGATAAAAAATAAATAATATAAAAAATCATATACGTAGAACATTTTTTTCATTACAGTAGCCGACAATGCAGGGGTAATCACTGTCGCCTCCCCTATCCACCGGAGGTGCACCGCCGTTCCAATCGACCACTCGCCTGACACCTCGTGGATAGCGGACAGAACAGCGCTGTCCACCGGGGAAACTGAATAGGGTGCGCATGGTATATTACCCTATGCTACTTTTCTATCCCCTTGTAGTGCAACGCCGTTTCGATCGGCCACTCGCCTGACACCTGGTGATGTAACGTCGTGCCAATTCACCACTCGCTCGATACCCTAGTATGCGTTGCCGTACCAATAGCCAAATGGCATTGAGAAAGATGCAGCACTGCGTTCTTTACTATTTCACGGTGTTGAAACGTCGTGCTAATTGTCGCCGTCCTATGACATGTCCACGTAAAACCTCCCAGTAAAACGCATTAGCAAGGATTTGACGAGGGACCGGTAGGTCGCACCGCGGACTGGAGATTTTTCCTAACGACACCTCGCACCTAGGTGCTGGGTATTTTCTAGTCGGGCATTTTCGACTAGAGAAGTCTTGTGTTACTTGCCCTGTGTGAAGTTCCAAAATGTAACTTCCCTTCCTTTAACAATTTTCTGTTTTCAGCTCTAGTCAGGAGTGCCCGACTAGGAGATACCCTGAAACCAGCAGCGTCATCTGTCATCATATGCATTTATTTAAACCCCTCTGCATTCATACACACATACACAAAATAAAACATACACAAATAAATGTTCGCGCTTCGTGCTCGGTTTTAATATATATCGTCTGGCCCGTCAGCCATCACCTCTACCACCAGCTAAGAGCTATGAAAACAGCACACATGCACAAACAATCGCATTAGAATTTGAAAAGGAACTCACGTATATGAATGTGCATATATGGATGTAAGTGTGCACACGCATGCAGAAAACGTCTGCGCTTGGCGCTTGCCACCACGTAGTTTGCCAATGTACAAATACATTTTCTTTAATAACTTTTCTGTGTTTTAATGTGATTTTGATGACATTTGTTTTGACCAGAAGCCTATTACACGAAATTTGGTGGCTCTGGCTCTTATAGTTTCTGAGATATGCTCAAAAATCGAATCAAAAAGACTGATAAATATCGATCCTAAGAAAATGGGGCGGGTTATCGATAATTTTAAATAGCCTTGATCTGCGTATGGTATACACGAACTAAAAAACCCAAACTTCAATCCCTAACTCTTATTGCCGCACTTGTTGCCAATTGTATTATCAAATTTGTCAAATTTTACCATACGTTTTATTTAATACTTCTGTGTTTCTTAACCGATTTTGATAAATCTTAATGTAATAGATTCATAAAGTGCTATAGTATATATAAAATAAATTCGAAATAAATTTTGTGTCTCTAGGTCCCATAATCTACGAAATAAGCTTAAAAAGTTAGAGGTTGTTGTAGATTTTTATCGATTTTAAAAACCGGTGTGGGTTATCAATCATTTGAAATAAACTTGATCTGCGCATGCCATGGACGATTTTATAGCCGCAGAGCTGAAGTATCTAGCTCTTTTAGTTTCCGAGATCGACGCGTTCATACAGACGGACGGACAGACGGTCAGACAAACGGACATGGCTAGATCGACTCGGCTGTAGATCCTGATCAAGAATATATATACTTTATGGGGTCGGAGATGCTTCCTTCTGCCTGTTACATACATTTGCACAAAACCATTATACCCTTTTAACCAATTTTCAATGCGTTCAGGGTATAATAAAGGCAGACAGACAAGACCTGTTCTTATAAACAAGCGTAGGAGGGGCGTTTGTAACGCATAGCAACACAACTTACGTTTGATATTTCTGTCATATAGTATAGATTGTGCTACATCAATTTAAAAAGCATATAAAATATTTTTATTTTGTAATTCTTCGTTCCCCGAAGAAGATTAATTATACAATGTCTGATAACGAAGACTTAGAGTCATGCGAGTTTGCAAATATTTCGGAGGAGTTGCCACAGCCAGTACTGGAGCCTGAAGAAATGGGAATTCTTCCCCCCAATCATCCGCTCTTGCGCAAGTTTCAACAATCATTGAAGGAACATCTTTTGCGTACAAAAAACAAGTTAGAAAATGAAATTGTAGACATAAAATATCATGTTAAGGCCAAGGAGGAACGAAGAGAAGAGCAAGGGCTGGCATTGTACGATATGCAAAACAAAATTGGATATCAAGAACAACAAATAAAAGAAATATCTGCTCAAATTGATGAGCATATTGAAAAGCGTCAAAAGGAAGAAGCTGCTGTAGAAATTATTAAAAAGGAATATGAAGAGAAAATCAAACTGACAAGAGCTCAAAAATCGCTGTATCACAACAGAATGATGGAATTAGAAGATTTGCAAAGTCTTGGTAGTAATATTAGAAAATGGGCATATGATGTAGAAGATGAAGTTAAAAATGCAAAACGCATTGTTAGCAGAGATGCTCAATTACAAAAACAATTGTCAGAGGAAAAAAGAAAATCAGACATACTTTTTTATCGGCTGGATATGGAAGTAAAAAAAAAGAAGCCGAGTTGCAATCAATTTCTGAAGATGAAGTTGCAATAAAGGACGTGGTAAATGTACTCAATATGAGCATTGCAGACGCAAACACCGATTTGGAGGCTCTACAAAATGAACATAAGCGTTTAATACAAGCCTGGAGTGAAGTTATAATAGCGATTCAACTGAGAGACAAAATTCTATTCCAAGTTCAGGATAATATTCGGTATGTACATATAATTAAAGTATAGTAAATATAATTATTGCTACAATTTAATTATTAAAACTGAAAATAGAAAGCAAAAAGAGTCAATAAAACTTAATTCGAATGGAATCGATGCAGTAAAAAAACAAATTGGAAGAGAGATGGAACTTAATAAAAAACTAGAATCATTTAGGCAGCGAATGGCTGATGATATGAATAACCTCAGTCGAGACTGTAAGTAAATAAGTCCTACCACCTACTTATTTAAGTTAAGATACTTGTACTACCTTATTGAAAAATTTATAGGTCAACGTGAAGTGGAAACACTATTGGTGCTGCAAACAAAGCTCGATGAATTCCCGGACTTTTTGTCGCGAACTGAAGCTGATTTACAAGTAGCCACTCGTGAAGGCAATAAATTTTTGTCAGAAATCCGCAGGCTTGACATTATATTGGACAAAAATCACCAAAAAAAATTTCGAACTGAGGAAGCAATACTAAAGTTAGCTCAAGACCAACTGATTACCGATAAAGCTAGTGCTTATCGCTTAAAATTATTAAACAAGGCACAAGAGCATCGTCGAAATGTGGACTTATCATTGTCGAAAGTACAAAACCAATTGGCATTAACTATGCTTGATGTAGAAAAGCTGCGAAGCGTGGTATTTAATACAAGAAATGAAAACGACAAGATACAAGAAAATCTGAATAATGCGGAAAAAAAATCAAACAATTTAGATGAAGACTTAAAGAAACTGCAAATTAAGATTGAAATTAAAATGAAGCGATTTGAAAAGTTAAATAGTCAAATAGAAGAAATACAAAGTGCATATGGTGAAGATACTGGTAATCCAACTGAACTTAAGGTAAGGCTTACATATGTATAGTTTACAACTATATTGGTGGGTAGATTTTTAATGTATGGATAGATTTGTTTGAAGCTATATGAAACAAGTAAGATGGTTCTAGTCGGGAGTGCCCGACTAGGAGATACCCTGAACACAGCGGTGAGCTGTCTTTATATACATTTATTTAAACCCCTTGCATTCATACACGCGACTCCACAGCCTGACTTAGTAAAATAAAAGAAAAAAAAAATTAAAGCTCACGATGGCTTTTAATATTTACAGACAAAATTTTCACAGAATAGGAAACTATATCTTTCAAATGTTGGTTGCAGTTGATCTGCGAAAGCTTTTTGAAATATATATATATATATATACTTTTAATAATTTTTTTTTATTATACTATAAACATATGTATTGATTATAACAACGCACAAAAATAATAGTTTAAATTTAATTTTAATTGGAAAACATCAAGAAAATCAAACTTACATTATTTAAACACTGTCAAGTAATTGTTTGCAAAATGCAAACATAACATCGAAAGGGAACGCAAAAGGAGTAACGGAACTAAATTCTTGGAAATATGTTATGCTGACCATTTGCCTATTAATTTGTGAGTTGATAAGAGTCGAGATTTAGTGTTTTAGCAGTGTTTTGTTAGAATAAACTATTTAAATACGCCTTAAAACGTAAAAATAATGAAAATCGGTTAGAGTTAAGGCATTCTGGAGGCAGATCGGCTAAGATAAGCAGAAGAGATGAGTCAAAAATACATAAAACTGTGAACAAAAACCCTCAAATCAGCTCAAAACAATTGGATATTACAAGTGCAATAGATTCTTCAAGTGCTATAATATTTATAAATATTCATTCGAAACAAATTGTGTGTCTCTAGGTCTTGTAATTAACGAAATAAGCTTCCAAATTAGAGGTTGTACATTTTTATTGATTTTAGGAAAACGATGTAGGTTATCGATCATTTGCAATAAACTTGATTTGCGCGTGCCATGGACGAGTCTATAGCCGAGCAGTTGAAGTCTCTAGCTCTCATAGTTTCCGAGATCGACGCGTTCATGCATACGGATGGTCAGACGGACATGATCATGTTGATCATGATCAACAGTCGAGTCGATCAAGCCATGTCCGTCTATCTGTCTGTCCGTCCGTCCGTCCGTCCGTATGTATGAACGCGGAAACTATAAGAGCTAGAGACTAGTCCATGGCATGCGCAGATCAAGTTTATTTCAAATGATCGATTTTATTAAAATCGATAAAAATCTTCAACAAATTCTTTTTTTTAAGCTTATTTCGTAGATTATCGTAGATAGAGACACAAAATTTTATTCGAGTGAATATTTAGGTATACCATAGCACTTGAAGAATCTATTGCATTAAATTCGGTTACTAAAGAAAACATTTCGTAAAATTTGACAATACAATGTACAGCAAGTGCTGCAATCTAGGGATCTAGGGATTAAAGTTTGTGTTATTAAGTTCGTGTATACCATACGCAGATCAAGGCTATTTTAAACTTTCGATAACCCGGTTTTTGATCCGGTTTTTTGAGCATATCTCAGAATCTATAAGAGCTGAAGACACCAAATTTGATTTAATGTGTTCTCGTTAAGAATACGCAGATTATGAATATTTCGGATTATGGATACCTCCCCCCATCATCCCCCATTAACAGACAAACATTGGTAATTGCAAGTACTGCCACAATTCTTACTACTTAGGCTGCTTGTCAAATGTACAGATAGTACAATAAGAATTCATTAAAACAAATTTCACCAAAATCGCTTAAAAAACACAGAAGTTATTAAAGAAAATCTATTTGTATATTGCCAAACCACGTGGTGGCCAGCTCCAAGCGCAGATGTTTTCTGCATGCGTGTTCCCACATACGTACATATATACATAACGCAGGCGCGTTATCAACGGAGATTTCCCACTGTTTTTTTTTCTTTTTACTTAACACACTTATTGGCGATTTGAAATATTCTAAAGCATCAAAATGCTCAAACGCTCTCCAAAAGCTTTCGCATATCGACTGCAACCAACATTTGAAAGATAAAGTTTCCTATTTTGTTAAAAATTTGTGTGCACATATTAAGCGACCGCGAAGCGCCAGCATTAATTTATATTTTTTGTTATATTTTTTTTACTAAGTGCGGTTGTGGAATCGAAACAAAGCATTTATGCGTATTACTAAGTGTACCTTTGTCTATATATTAGCGAATATTCTTACACGTGCCTTATTCAGTCATTAAGTAAATTTGATCTTCATTTATTTAACAGATTAAGCAAATAGAAAAATCTATTCAAATCGGCGAGCACCAAATCAGAGAACATCAACAATTTTGGATAATGCTTCAAAATCACTTTGTAAATTTGACTCATAAAAGAAGTGATCAGTTGCATGAAATTCAGGTAACCCGAAAACGTAAGTGTTAATATACAAAAACCAATTATAAAACTTTGCAACAAACATTTTTATACATTAATGAGTACATTTCCGACGACATGAAGAAAGTATATGTTATACATATGTATAAAGCCGTTTGTTTCAGGGCTCTCTTAGAATAAGCAAGTGGCAGTGTCCTGGACTTAGCTGGGAGTTGTCGTTGCATACATTTAAACCCCTTTGCATTCATACATACATAAACAAAATCACAAATACACACACAAACGCACGCCGCTTGCTGCGCAATTTACTCTCAGCAGTGGCGCTTGGCCCCCACTATGGAAAATGCATTTTTGAATAGCTTCCAATCTAAAAGTATGCACGCTATGAAATTTTCAGAACTTAACAAGAGCATTGAAACCTATGTAAAAAACAAAGCGCAAATCTGAAATACTTGAATTACTTTTTTTTTCGAAATATACCTAATCTGCGTTTACTTTATGGTGGCTTGGTGGCTCTAGCTCTTACAGTTTCTACGATATGCTCAAAAAAATAACTTGATCAGCGTATGGTATAACGAACTTAAAAAGTCAAGGTTTAGCTCTCTTGCTCGTTTAGTCGCTGCCATCGACGCGTTTATATAGACGGACGGATAGTCACATGAGCAGGGCTAAATCGACTCGGCTAGTGATACTGACTAAGAATATATATACTTTATGGGGTCGGAGATGCCTCCTTCTGTCTCTTACATACATTTGCACAAAACCATTATAGTCTATTTACCCATTTCCGCGGTCGGCTCGCGTGCTCAGCATCTTTTCTCTCCTGGATCAAAAACAAAAAGAAAACAAGTAAGATGGCTCTAGTCGGGAGTGCCGGACTAGGAGATACCCTGATCCCAGCTATCGTTACATGCATTTTAAATAAAACCCCTCATAAACACGACACCACAGCCGACAACACAAAATAAAATAAAAACAACTAAGATGGCTCTAGTCGGGCGCCCCCGACTAGGAGATACCCTGAACCCAGCTGCGAGCTGTCGTTATATACATTTAAAGCTCTTTACATTCATACACACATTTACAAAGTCACACACACACAAACGCACGCAGTAAGGTGCGCACTTTACACATTGGCTGCGCTTGGCCCCACTTTGGAAAATGAATTCTTGAAAAACTTCTAAACTAAGAGTATGATCGTTCAGTGCTTAATAAGAGCATCCAAATCTATGTACAAACCAAAGCCCAAGTGTGTAGCATTTGATTTGCGTTTTTTGATATGGGGGGCGAATGGGGGGAGGTATCCAAAATCCGTATCCTTTACGAGTACATATTAAACCGAATTTGATGGTTTTAGCTCTTAAAGTCTTCGAGATATGCCAAGAAAATCAAGTCTTAAGATCGATTTTTATCGATAATAATGAAATGGAGCAAGATATTGAAAAAACCCATTGAAAATGGGTAATAAGGGTATGATGGTTTTGTGCAAATGTATGTAACATGTAGAAGGAGGCATCTCCGACCCCATAAAGTATATATATTCTTGATCAGCATCACTAGTCGAGTCGATTAGGCCCCGTTCGTCTGTCTGTCCGTCCGTCTGTATGAACGCGTCGATATCAGAGACTACAAGGGCTAGAGAGCTGAGCTTGGACTTTTTAGATTCGTATATACCATACGCAAATCAAGTTCATTTCGAATGATCGATAACTTACCCCGTATTCTTATAATCACTGTTTATCGGTTTTTGACCCAACTTTTTGAGCATAATTCAGAATCTATCAAAGCTGGAGCCATCAAATTAGGTTTAATATGTGCTCGTAAGGATACGCAGATTATAAATATTTCGGAGTTTGGATACCTCCTCCCAATCGGCCCCCATATCAAAAAAACCAAAAAAATCGCAAATCGAGTATTACAGACTTGTGATTTGGTTTGTAAACAGATTTCAATGCTCTTGTTACGTTCTGAAAATTACATAACGATCCTATTTTTATACCCTGAACCCATTCAAAATGGGTAAAAAGGGTATAATGGTTTTGAGAAAATGTATGTAACAGGCAGAAGGAAGAATCTTCGACCCCATAAAGTATATATATTTTTGATAAGGACGACGTGCGAAGTCGATTTAGCCATGTCCCTCTGTCCGTCCGTCCGTCTGTATGAACGCAGCGATCTCGGAAACTACAAAAGCTAGAAACCTGAACTTTTCGACTATAGTTTCTTCTAATCCATATGCAGTACAAATTTGTAATTTTTTTTCGATATCTTGTTCCGTTTTATTATTATCGATAATTTTTTCTTTGGCATATCTCGGAGACTACAAGAGCTAGAGCCATCAAATTACGAATATTTCGGATTTTGGATACCTCCCCCCATTCGCCCCCCATATCAAAAAAATGCAAATCAAATTCTACAGACTTGCGCTTTGGTTTGTGCATAGATTTGGATACTCTTATTAAGCACTGAAAATTCATAACGATCATACTCTTAGTTTAGAAGTTATTTAAGAATTCATTTACCACAGTGGGAGCAAGCGCAGCCGATGTATGAAATGCGCAGCTTGCTGCGTGCGTTTGTGTGTGTGTGTATGTGTGACTCTGTGAATGTGTGTATGAATGCAACAAGGCACCCGACTAGAGCCATCTTACTTGTTAGTAAAGAGGTTACTTAGGAATAACCTTGCCAAATTGGGGGCCAAGCGCAGCTGCTTGAGCATATCTCAGAACTATAAGAGCCAGAGCCACCAAATTTGGTTCAGGCTGCTATTCTATAGTACAATAGGAATGCATTAAAACAAATTTCATCGAAATCGGTTAAGAAACACAGAAGTTATTAAAGAAAAGGTATTTGTATATTGGCAAACCACGTGGTGGCAAGCACTGGCGTTTTCTGCATGCGTGTACACACATACATAAATACATATGTATATGTACATTCTTTTTCGAATTCTCAAGCGATTGGTTGTACGTGTTTTTGATGGAGGTAATTGAAGTGCAATTGTGGCTCGGTGGTAGAGATGTTGCCTGGAGCGCTATCTGACACGGGTTCGAATCTGGCTTGGGTCAACAGAGTTTTTTTACATTTTTATTTTGTTTTATTTTTAAACTTAACACACTTATTGGTCCAAGTGTAACTTAATGCTGGGACATCGGCGATTTGATATATTCTGGAGCAACAAAATGGGGAAAAATGGCATTTGGCATGCACACTGTTGTTTTATTTGTTTTTTATTGTACTAAGTGCGGCTGTGGTGTCGTGTGTATGAATGCAGAGGGGTTTGATTAAATGTATGTAAACCCAAATCGCCGCTGGGTTCAGGGTATCTCCTAGACAGACTCTCTCGACTAGAACCATCTTACTTGTTTTCTTTTGTAATCGTTGTGTTCCATTGCTACCGTCTTGCTTCCTTTGTCTAATGTTAAGTTAAGAATGTGGTTATTTTTACTTAGAAAAATCCGTGTCTGCTCCACTGTGTCTAATATGGCACGATCTTTTCATTTTCTGTGTGTTTCGTTTTTCAGTCTTTCAGTAAGAAAGAGAAATTAGTGCTCGCGTTTTCTTGTTCCTCTTTACTCGCTAAAGATTGGACAAGTTCCTCTCCGTCTGCTATATACTCAAAGAGAGGAAAGTTCTTCTTGTTCACTGGTACAGCAAATTTTGGGACCTTAACTAATAGCGCCTGAGCGTTTAGCGAGAGCTTCACGTTCGTATTGTTTTCGAACCAATTTGTTTGTAAATTATTTTATTTCGTCCTGCCGAGGTGCAATCCTGGGTTTCCAAGTTGTTCGTCGCAGGCGATGTTGGAATCGTAATATCTTACGATGATTATACTGGGCAGTTGACTTTCCTTCCTTTATCAGTGGCCTTTTGGCTCAGCAATGAAACAATTATGTTATATGTTAATGACGGCAATGCCGAAATGATATATTTGAAGCAATGCTTCTTTCAAAATCAAATACAAAACTGACTTAACTAAAAGAATGAAGAAGAAACTAAAGCTAAAGACATAAATGGAATTTACTTGGGTCATGCCCCGGGTTCGTGGTCAATAAGCCGACTCAGCATAATCATAGTGATAGTGCAGCGTTGCGACAGAAGCCAACATCTGGCTGTTGATCCCCAACGCTCCTTCTCAGAACGTTGCATGGGTAATTTGACTCAGCATTTCGGGCGCACGGGCTGCTTGATAAGTTCGTGCGAGGGTAGCTTGTTAACTTGTATAATAAATATGAAATATACAGAAAAGAAAATTTGTAACTTTATTTTGACAATTTAAAAGTAATTCAAAATCAGTTGACGTAATCCGTAAATACAGTTATGCACAAAAAAGCAGCTCTATTCATTTAAACTAATTATTGTCCGCATTGTCAAAAAACAAATACAAAAAAAAACTTAGTGGCAACGCTGGTTATTTTTCCAAAGTAAATGTAAAACAAAGAGTCTCTTGCAAATTGAATTATTCAAGATATCTGGTATATACCGAAAGTTGCGGAAACTCAATGCGTACAACATATTAAACATTTATCAAAATCGTAGGCGCCGTTTTCTTTTAAACTATCAAAATGTGCAGTTGAAAACTTTTGTTCACCTACGAACAAAAAAATGCCAAGATACGCCTGAAAGCTCTTGAAAATACCCATCAAACAATATATATAACATACCTATATTCTAAGGCTTGGAAACTTTGGGTGTCAATTTTAGCGGATTAGCGTTTTCCCGCCAAACTAGCGTAGGACAAAAGTTTCTTGGTTCATAATAGGGAAAAATCCAACAAAGTTCCATCATACGCGAAAATTTATTCCGATATTAACATCAACTTTTCGGAAACACACAAGAAATTTATTTTCTTAATAACAATTGAACGAGTTATCGGATTTGAATAAGTAAGGTACCATTCGACGCGTATTCAAAATACAATAAACAAATTTTTAGATGGCTGAACGAATTTCTGAAAGCCCCCAACGGCCCTATCAGCTCCAAAAATTTAAATTTTCCGAATCGTTAACAGCTATATATCTCATGAGTCAGATTAGCTATCACATGTTGCTATGTTTTTCTTCTAGTTTAAACGATTCCTTTCGATCGGTATATCACTCGATCTGATCGGACTATCGTAGCAAAACTTTAAGAGTTCGCGTAAATATTGCTAGCTGCTTTTGCACACTTCTTCTCTGCTTCGCCCCTAGCGCAGAATACCGTCCGCAGTAATATTACTATTTTAAATATTTAAAGTATAGAATACAGTTTTAATATCTAAACCTATCTCTGGCTGCTGTAGCCTTAGGCTAAGACAAACACTAACTTACACTAACCTGGGATTCGATTATTCGATTACTTTGCAATGTGCAATGTATGTCCAAATTTGTTAAGACGAATACTGAAAGATTCTTTTTATAAAGGTTAAAAAACTGTTCCCGGCTCGTAAATTGCAAGAATATATATACAGTTACAGTTGCAAGATCGGTTTATTTGGAACACAGTATAATGGTCTTAAGGCCTACAGTCAAGAAGGCCCGTTTAACACTGTTTTTTTACCATTAGAAAATTCGGAGTAGAGAATCGGTTGGTCATGGGATTTTATTTGTTTTACCCTGAACCCATTGAAAATGGATAAAAGGATTATTCTAGTTTTGTGTGTGTAACAGGCAGAAGGAAGCATCTCCGACCCCAAAAATTATATATATTCTTTGTCAGCATCACTAGCTGTGTCGATTTAGCCATGTCGGTCTGTCTGTCCGTCCGTCTGTTTGTATGAAAGCGTCGATCTCAGCCACTACAAGAGCTAGAACTTGGACTTTTTAAGTTCGTGTAGACCATACGCAGATAAAGTTTATTTAAAATTAAAAATGATCGATAACTTGTCCCGTTTTCTTATCAGTATTTATTCAACATTTTCTACTCAAATTGACAGCTTTTGCTAGAGTATGACCCATTTGAGGCCCCGTGATGCCACATTGTCACAAATTTTAAATGTAATGTTGTGTTATGTTAAAATCAAGATGTAAGAACGAAAATAGTTAGAGGCTGCTTTTAATGTAAAGTGTACTATAACTACAGTCGACTTTGTCGGCAAGATGTGAAAACGGTCCTTATTTTGTAAGTTATTCAAGTTATGCCCAGCGCAGCTGCTGAATAAAGGGGGTGCTTGCCACGTGCGTTTGTGTGTGTGTGTGTTTGTGTGGTTTTGTGTATGTGTGTATGAATGCAAAGTGGTTTAAATGTATGTAACGACAGCTCACCGCTGGGTTCGGAGTATCTTCTAGTCGAGTGCGGCCGCCTAGAGTGGTTTTACTTGATTTGTTATACCCTGAACCCATTGAAAATGGTTGAAAAAGTTATAATGATTTTGTGCAAGTGTATGTAACAGGCAGAAGAAAATGTCCGACCCCATAAAGTATATATATATTTTTGATCAGGACGACGAGCAGAGTCGATTCAGTCATGTCCGTCTTTCCGCCCGTCTGTCCGTCTGTCGCAGCGATCTCGGAATCTACGAAAGCTTGAGACCTAAACTTTTCGACGATAGATTCTCCTAAACTATACACAGAACAAAATTATAATGTTTTACGATGTCTTGCTCCGTTTTAATATTATCGATCAAAATCGAATTTAAGACTTGGTTTTCTTAGCATATCTCGCAGACTATAAGAGCTAGAGCCACAAACTTTAGTTCATTATGTTTTCGTAAAGTAGACGCAGGTCAGGAATATTTTTAATATATTCGTACCTTGGATCCCTTCCATCATTCGCCCCATATATCACAAAAACAATTAAAGTATAACATACATGCGCTTTGGTTTGTACATAGCTCTTGTTATGTCCTAAAAATTTTATAAGGATCATACTCTTAGCTTAGAAATTATTCAAGAATTCATTTTCCAAGCACAGCTGCTGAGTGTAAAATGCGCTGCAAGCGGCGGGTATTTGTGTATGTGTGATTTTGTGTATGCATGTATGAGTTCATGGGGCTTAAATGTATGTAATGACAGATCGCCACTGGGTTCAGAGTATCTCATAGTCGGGTATTCCCGACTACTAGTTTTTATAAATGTTGTGTCTAGCTGCCAATTTTATAAAAATATCTTTTCAGAATTGTCTATCATTAAGCAAAAGTCGCTGAAAGTGGAACAAGAACTAGAGATATCTGAAAATAAGACAAGAGACCTTAAACTGGATATTCAGAAGTATACTTCAAAATTGGAATTGCTAAACGAGAAAATATACAATAAACGAAAACACCATGATGTCGAAGAGAGTGAATACGAGCACGAACAGTCTGAGCTTAGCCAAAAACTTAAAGTACGTATATGACTATAGCTAACTACCATTTATATTTGACTTTTTAATTGTAGGACAACGAGATGAGCACATTAAAGTTGGAGAAGGATATAAATGAATTGCAAAATGAAATTGAACTTAATAAGGACCTAGTACTCGACAACCATAGAGAAGCTTTATCCTGGGAAACAAAGCACAAACTAATTGAGGAAACTATTTATTGGTCAAAGACTGAGCGGTCGTTAAATGGTGAAATTGGAGCAATGAAAATTGAAATTCATAGAATGACCATTCGCTTTAACCAATTAAAGCGTGCACAGGAAAAATTAGTGCAGGACCTGGAACATTGTGTGATGCATCGTGAACAAATCTTCGTCAATGCAACTGTTAAAGAACACGTTGATGCAAAAAAGAAAAAATATAAGAACTCCTCACAGGCCCAAGTTAAACTTGATGAAGTACGCAACAAAACAAAGGTTATTCAAAATGAAATAGTATTTCTCTCTGAAAAGCGCATAATGGATGATATTAACAATATTGAACGGATGGTCTACATACTCCGAAAAAATCAAAATGATCTTAGGGAAGTTACTAATAAAGATGTTTGCATTCGAACTCAGATAGAGGATGCTCTGCTGTCAAAACATGCAAATTTAGAACAAATTATTCGCAAACAAAATCGGGCAAAGGCATTCCGTAAGCTAAGCAATACGAAAGGACAACATAAAATTTTGCGATCGGAGAATAGCATTCAACAGCAATTAGAAACCCAAATTGAAATGAACGACACTC
Source organism: Drosophila colorata (assembly GCA_035041545.1). Lineage (NCBI taxonomy): Eukaryota > Metazoa > Arthropoda > Insecta > Diptera > Drosophilidae > Drosophila > Drosophila colorata. Next base: position 274,062 of record JAWNLD010000657.1, on the reverse strand, counting down.
TGATGGAAATAGTTCAGACGTTAACTACAGATTATCCCGAAAAAAAGTCATTCCTTACAAAAATAATTCATTTTTTAAAAGAATAGGCATGTGGCATTGTGTACTCTATAAATGAGAATTATAAAAAGTATTCTAGACTCTTCTGCACTTTGATTCCGGAATAATGAGTTTTGGGGTTAACGAAATAAAAAGTAATTGGCAAATCAGACCTTAGTTTTTGAATAATTAGCTTACCGTCATTTTGACTGTAGAGATCTTGCACAAGAAAATTTAAATTGGATATTTGTTGCGATTTGGGATTGGGATTGGGTTATATATATATATAATATATTTATATATACTATTTATATCTATATTTATTAAAGAGAGTACGAAGGTCGAAGGTCGGGTAAAAATCGAGTTATGCCAGTTGGGCTTTGCAATGCTGCGCAAAAATTAGTTAGTCTGATGTGTAAAGTAATACCCACCGAGTTGAGGTCCAACTTTGTGGGTATTATTCTTTATGTACCTGAATGACCTGTTGGTTATTGTTCCCGATTTTAAAACCTTCCTATAATATTAACTTCGTGTTTGACATTGCAAAAAGGAAGAAAATCTTTCCATCGAATCCCATTAATACAAGTTCAGTTTCAAAGCATTGAAATACAGTGGTTTTATTATCGGAGCCGGCATGCTACGTATGGAGCCGGACCGAGTTACAGCGAATCCCAGTGCCTTGTTCTAGCAAGGAAGTCATCTAATTTTTGGGAACAGCAGGGTGGTAGCGTCGATTTATGCGTGATTTAGCGGCTATAACCACTGACAAACATAAAAAGGGCACAGCAAATTTGTTATAAGTAAGGAAGCAATACAAACAGTCGATGGGTTGAAGGCCGCGCTGACCATGGCACTTGTGCTCCTACATGCGGAATTTTTTAAACACTTTTTCGTGCAATGTGATGCGTCGCAGCTTGGTGTAGGAGCCGTGTTGTTCCAAAAGGATGTCGACCAACAGGATCGACATAAAGCCTCTTTCTCAGCGAAGTTGAATAAAGATCAATGGAATTATTGTCACTGAGGAGTGCATAGCGTCCAAGCTAGCAGATAAGAAATTCAGACCGTATATAGAGGGGCTGGACATGGTGGTCTCGCCAAGACCGAGACCTTGCACCATAAATTTTACTGGCCCGGAATGGTCATTGGGGAAGTACTGGCGCTCCAAACAAGCGCATGCGTGGATCTTCAACGTCGTTGACCATTTTTTCAAGTTCACGTTTCTAAAAGCAAGGCGCGATGTCACGGCCTCTAACGTACTGAACTTCCTGGTCACGGAGGTTTCGTTTTTTAAGTTTGGAGTGCCAGAAGTCATCCAGTCTGATATCGGGCGTCAATTCGTATGCAACACCTACCAGATCATGATTGAAGCCTTTACGCGCCACAGAGCAATGCAACAGAACGAGTCAACCGCATGGTGTTGTCCGCAAATAGGGGGTATCTTGATCGGAGTGACTCCCTTCTTTGCGGTTTTTTGATTTCATATGTTACACAACGGTGCAAATTACAAACTGGCTCTTAAGCTTGGGTCTCTGAAGCAGACAAGATCCAGATCATTTGCATACTGCGTATTAGCGGAGCCACCAGCGTTACAATGCTCGAGCCCGAGTATTCCAGGTGGGATCTGGGCGTGGATGTCAATGTGGCAATCTTTGGGGGAGGTCATCAGCATTCTACATACAAAATTTGGTGACTCTAGCTTTAAAATTGTGGGAAATATTCACCTTTTATCGATATGCTGTTTGTATCGGTGCATCGACATGTTATCGATTTAAGCAGATAACTTTAAGTAAATATATTAAATTTTAGGTCTCTAGCTTCGATAGCGCAGAAAAATTTTGCATATCTCTGAAACTATAAGAGCCTGAGCCACCAAATTTGGTTTATATGTCTTCGTAAAGCACACGCAGATCAAGAATATTTTGGATTTTGAAGACCCTTATCCACTCGTAAGTACTATAAGAATGAAATATTCAAAAACAACGACTATCCACTAAGGTTGATAACAAAACTTTTAAAAAGAAATAAACGACCATCAAAACCACGACAAGAAGAAAAGACGTATAAATCATTAATATATGTATCAACACTTTCGGAACGTTTAGACAGGTCAAACTGCTATGACCGACGGAAAATAAAAATGGCACTTAAACCAGAATACACACTAAAGGAATTTTTCAACAAAACCAAGAGTAAAATTAAGATAGGAGAAAAGAACAATGTGATATATATTTATTATTATTTGAAAGGGAATCTCACAACAGAGATTATAATGGCACAGCGACCAAATTGATGTCTTTTGTGCCAAGGGGCTCCCTATGGGGACAAGAGACGCTATGCCTCCCTTATGAAGGAGAGCAGATCACTTTTTGAGGAATTTCTGATCTGTGCTGGAGTGACAAATTCTCTGCATAGATACTTCCTCCCACTCCAAATGATGGCTGGGCAATCACCTAAAATGTGCTGTGTTTTCTCGTCATCCTCTGTGTTTGGGGATGGGCGCATTTTGTGGAGGTGATTTTTGACTTTGTTGTGTCCCTTGAGATAGGACACCTAGAGCTGTAGTTTCACCCTTGACAGATTTTTGGTCTTTCTACCTGTATCAGCTCTTTAGCTTGTCGTAACCTAGGTCTTGTTGACCAGTAGATTCCCCTTTCCTTCTATGCTCATTCTTCTATCAACTCTTTTGCAGAGGCCCAGCTTAACCCACAAAAGGGCTCAGGTCCAAAGAAGGGGGTTGCGGAACCAGCCCTAGCTAGCCCGTCCGCAGCCTCGTTGCCGGAAATTCCGTAATGCCTCGCAACGCAACAAAGTGTGACCCGATTTCGATGTTAGAGGTTCTGGAGAGAATTCCAGCAATCCTCAAACAGTCTCGAGGTAATCCCCCATGAGGAAAAAGCTTAAATGACTGCTACTTTACGGTGGCTCCCCTTGTCCCCTTGTCAAGGATATGTTTGCAACAGGACTGAATGACGTGGATCTCAGATTGAAAAACTCATTGCAATCGAGATTTTGGTGTTGGGTCTTGTGATCACCATCCGTCTGTGAACCACTACATGCTCATGCGATAATTACAAGGGTTTTCATCACCCCATTCCCTACGGTCTGGAATAAGAGTCCTAAATTTCGCCCCGAAGAAAAGTTACGTGGTCTTAAGATCCGTTATGTCGCAGATCCCTAAGCCAGGAATAGTTGTTACTAGACTAGCATGACCTATATCTGGTGCTAGCAGCCCATTTGTGAGTTTAATCCTCAGAAGGCTCAAATAAGCTACCTTCTTTATGTGCAAATGTAGTGGATTCAGTCCTAAGACTGTCTCCAGTGCTGCAGTAGGACATGTACGCATGACACCTGTGTGGGATAGGCATACGAGCCGCTGAAGTTTGCTGCATTTTTGTATGGTGGTAGCCTGCTGGACCTTTGGCCACCAGACGAGGGCAGCGTAAGTGACAACAGGCATAACCTTTATACTATACAGCCATCTGATGGCTTTGGAGTCTAAACCCCACGTTTTACCGACGACATGCACTCATTGCATGAGTACTTTTGGTCAACGTTTTGTCTAAGTGCGAGTTCCAATTAAGTCTCCTATCTAGACTAACACCGAGATATTTGACCTCACTGGAGAGCTTGACGGGTGTCCCACCGATGTAGAGCTGACCGACATCGATGTTGTACCGTTTCGTGAAGGAAACGATAATCACCTTCTGTGGGTTGATAGTGCGACCCACATCTGTGGACCATCTTAGGGACGTGTCGAGTTCCGCTTGCATTAACTCGGTGATGGTCAAGCCGAACTTTCCGGAGACCCTATACCTATCTTATTGATGCCTAGCTCCGATAGTTTCACCAGAAGATGTAGAGCGACCTCTGTCGATCTGCCTTTGATGTAGGCGAATTGTGTATGGTGCAGGGGATTGGTATCTTGCAATCTGCACCGGATATGCAAGTCCAACAGGCGTTCTGCGGTCTTAAGCAGAAAGGATGTAAGGCTTCTTGTCTGTATGTGTCCCATGAGTTGGCCCTGTTGAAAAGCAGTCTGACCTCCTTCTTTTCATTTGCTAGGCCTTCGCTCCACCAGAGCACCTCACGTTTCGCCTGATGGGGTCTTAAGGCCGCACTATCATGGTAGGAGTTAGCTGACGGCCCATGAGATATGTGGTAGATAAGATATGCTGTAATGGAGACGAAAACAACATATACAACAATACGTAGGAACAACCAAATCGAAATTATCGACAAGAATATCACAACACAAATCAGACATCAAACTCAGACATCAGACAAGCGTACAGAAAACAGCTTTTGCATCGCATTGCATGGAAAGCGGTCGCATACCAAACTTCGAGGCTACGACAATATTACAGCAAGGACAACAATGCTGCAAAGTTATACACTTAAACTGCTACACATAATAAACATAATAAGCTGCAAAACAGAATCTGACAACTGTGCACACATATACAGACGCCTACTGATACACAAACATTCAGTTAAGGACTCTACGTCGTACAGAGCGGAATAATAATATGTATTTATTTATTATATTGGCTAAAAAATGAAAACATTATTGTTTTAATTAGATGAAGACGCCTTACCTCGAGCCACCTAAACCAAACAACTTTAAAATAGGCAACCTTGCCAACAATAAACAATATAATAAGATGAATGTTTATTTGTAATAATAAGACAATAATTGTTCCTTAAAATCTATATGTCAAAGTTAACAATAACTAAGTGGCAAAAACACGGAAAATAAAAAAAAACAAAAAAAAAAAACGACAACACGCAAGTTTATCTTATTGGGTGCTTAGACCGGGGTCACTACCGCAACTGGTTTGAAATGAGCCACGGATGAGTTTTGATTGGGCGCGAAATGGACACGCAAAGATCGAAGCGATGGCTTCGGCCACCAGATTGGAGACACTGGGCGTGGAGGTGCTACCAAGTGAGGTAAAAGACGATCTCTTGTTGTGTATATATATGTAAATATATACAGCATACTGAAGCAATCGAAGCATTCCCGTCCATTCAAAGCCCTCCCTGACCAAAACGTTCCTTTATATATACGTATTATTATGATTACCTAAGTATGTTGTTTTATTAACTCACATATTGGTTTACTCTCTACCAGCATCAGACAACAACGATGCAATAAAAGTGTTTGACATTGATGAGCAAAACTGCAGCTGTCGTACGGCAGAAAGCAGTTTTCCGGTTTGATCTTTCATTTTAATATTACTCATAAAATCAATATTTTATACAATTTTAATTAACGCCGATACGCAGCGTTAATAGCGATCAGATGTTCACTGACTGCAGTTGCGGTAGCGGTTGGTTTAAACAAGTTTATTAGTTGCGACTTTAACAGACTCTGTTAGGTCCGCTGTAAAACTCCTATTAGTTTATCCTTATGAACCCCGTCTTTTTAATGATAACTGTAGTTCCCAAATCTGCATCTACCTTTTTTCCGAGCATAAGAGTGGCTACTTTGTGCCAAGCCGTCTATTGGTTTACACCAACACATTTTCTCCTACATTAAGGACTCTGTTCCGTCTCGCAGGGTTATTTCTCTCTAGATGCATTTGCTGGGCCTTTTCAATCTTGTTCTTTTTTTCCTCCCTAAAGTTGTTAGACGCTGCCTGCATTATGCCTGAAGGATAGGAGCTTTTATGCCGTTTACTGTCTTAGACGGTATAGGTTGAAGCACCGCCAAATTAGAAAATTTTTCGACACAAATTACAAATTATTTCGTGTCCGTTGAGAAAATTTCAATGTGTAGTATTTCGGCATGATGGGGACCGAAGTTTTACTCCGTTTCTGTTTTTTTTGGGAGCCGATCATATTTTCCATAACGGCAAACCTTGCAACTTACCAGAAATTCGTTGACTAGCTTTGTCATCTTAGGAAAATTATATTCAGACCAGATTTGTTTGGTTTGTGATGCTCTAGGGGCACGGCTGAGTTCCGCGGCGACAATTTATTTTTGCTCTGTCTGAATTTGGTCGACGTGAAGCACCGCACCAACTTACGTTGGTACTCGCTTATGTCGCTAAGGTCGCAGTATATGGCATTCACAAGAGTAGGGTGGACTACTTCTTTGACATCATCAATGATATCATAATGATAGTTTCTCGACCATTTCGACTGTGTAGGTCAGTGACTGTGCACTATGAAAAGAAGCAACGTCAGATTAGCTCACTTTGAAGCACATTCAAGTTTTGCCGCAAAAGAGAATCTGCCACTAAATTCTCTTTACCAGGTTTGTAATAAAGCTTGCCGTTTTGATTGTCAATGATCGTCTTGTAACATTTGATCTTATCGGTTTTGTTCCTGTCAGATACGGCAAATGGCAATGGTTGGTGATCGGTATAGATTTGGATATCTTTCGTACCGTAAAAAAGCATACGAAAGCATCGCGTTGTCTTTCATTGAAATTTAAATTTAAATATAAAGTACGACACGAGTCGCGAAATACAAAACGCATACAAACTATTTACGATCTACTTACTAAAAATCTTTTTAGTGACATGACACCGCAGCCGCACTTAGTAAAATAAGATAAAAACAAGTAAGATGGCTCTAGTCGGGAGTGCCTGACTAGGAGATACCCTGAACCCAGCGGCGAGCTGTCGTTGTACACATTTATTTAAGCCCCTCTGCATGCATACACACATACACAAAATAAAACATACACAAATAAATGCTCGCACTTCGTGCTCGGTTTTAATATTTGCACACAAATTTTTGAATGCCTTAGTTGTTAAATTTCTCGCAAAATTTTCACAAAATAGGGAACTATATCTTTCAAATATTGGTTGCAGTTCATATGCGAAAGCTTTTTGAGAGTGTGCATGCCAAATTCCAATTTTTCCCCATTTTGTTGCTTCAAAATATTTCAAATCGTCGAAGTACCAGCATTAAGTTGCACATAAACCAATAAGTGTGTTAGTAAAAAAAAAACATTAGGAAAAAACCTAATCTCTGTTGACACAGCGAGATTCGAACTCCCGTCTAATAGAGCGCCAGGCAATACCTCTATCACCGAACTACAGCAGCATTATGATTACCTCTGTAAAAATCTGAGCTTAGAAACACACATGCAGAAACAATCACTTAAGAATTCGAAAAAGATTTCACGCATATGAATGTGCATATAGTAGTACATATGTATGTATGTATGTGTGCACACGCATGGCAAAAACGTCTGCGCTTGCCTCTTGCCACCACGTGGTTCGCCAATGTACAAATACATTTTCTTTAATAACTTCTTTGTTTCTTAACCGATTTGGTTGAACCGATTGAAAATGATTAAAAATGTTTGTGACAGGCAGACCATATTGACCGACCATATTGAGTATACATATTCTTGATCAGGATCAACAGCCGAGTCGATCTAGCCATGTCCGTCTGTCTGTCCGATTTGCACATTTTATTACCTTAGGCTTTGCCGTGTATCTGTATTGCAATTGTGATGAACCAACAGACACCATCGAGGTATTACTTCAGCTACAACTTACATAGTTTAACTTCGTTTTCAATGTCGTTAATGGGAATGTGACTCAATGATCAAAGAATTTTAAATATTAAAAGCTCGAAGGGACTCGATTTGGTAACCCAAGTAAAATTTACTGTACTTCACTCAACGAATCAGCTCTTCAGAGTACTCATTACTCGTTTATACATTTATACATTTTTTTGAGAAGAATATAGCTCAACAACATTTTTTTCTCCGATTAGGCACAACGTGAGTCGGCACTTCGAATAAGGAGAGCTAATCGCACCAAGCGTAAAAGTATGGTACAAATAGACGTACTTCTTGAAGGCATAAATATGAACAATTACAATTCGATTTCCCAGAAATATCTTTGTGAACAGTGTACCAAGGGTCACTGACTTTCCGAGTTAGGTGCAGTTCAAGTTGGACTTTTCGTCACGATTATTTCGCCACTCTACAAATAATACAGTTCTCCACAAACTTTCCAATAATGATCATAAATCTTGTCGAGCGTCTTTTCCTAGCCTAATCGGAGAGGGGCATTCTAGATAGAAAATCCACATGCATCTTGAGCTTTGGCTCCCTCTTTTGTATATCAAAACTGAATGTCTGCAGAAACGCCAACCAACGATAATCTCAAGGTGACAACTCATTGTTTTTTGAGATTACTTTAACGAATTGCGAACTGTAAATATTACGAACTTTAAAGGGGGTAACCAGTCATCTACCTTTAAAATTTAGGGACTCTGGCTCAAAAACTGTAAGAGATATATACTCTCGCGATTTGCGGGGGCGGGAGTGAGCATGGCTGGAAATTTCTTTTTACCGATCTTTAAAGGGGGTGATCAGCAATCTAATCAGTAACTACAAGTATATGTGGGTTTCACAATTTGTTTATTTTTTTAACGGAATTACAGTAGAATTTAATTGGTAAAATATTGTTCTTCAGTGAACTTAAACGTTTACTGATTGTTAAGGCTTGCGACAATTCCTTACAAAACACATCTAGTCTCGACAAACTCTTACAGACGACCTCAACTAACTTTCGGTGATTTACGATCTCCGCGTGTCGATATATTTTATGGTCGGTATGACCAACTCGCACCAAGGCTACAATCCTTTCAGCATATTATGCCATTCCCACATTCGGCCGTCCTGAAATTTTACTAATACTATTTATACTATTTAGATCTTCAATAGCTATATCTTTTAACAATACCCTCAAATCATCATCTTAAGTTCTCATATTGAGTCCTGTGAGTATTTGAAATGTTGTGAACTTTGTACTACGCGGTGGCGAGTTTTTTATAATTTGCTGTACTCTATCTACATAGAAATACCAATTTGATGGCTTAATTTCACATATTTTTGAAATCATTGTGATGACAATCTTATATATTCGTTCAACGTGACCGTTTCCCCTGGACATGCCTGTCGTTATGTGAAGTAATTGAATCCCTTCACGCTTACAATAATTTTTGAATACGTTAGATGTGAACGCTGTACCTCTATCAGTTACCAAACGTCTAGGATTCCCAAATGTACATGCTTGCTTTTCTAACCTGATCACAACTTCCTCGGAGTCAGTGGATTTTGTTGGATATAACCAAACAAACTTAGAAAATCCATCTACAACGGCTAAAATATGGATATATTTCTTTCTGCTGTGTTTTAGAGGTCCAACATGGTCTATGTGAAATGTTCCGAGCGGTTCCTTGGCTTCATCGATTGGTGTCAATAAGCCTTCATTTTTCCCACGCTTAGCTTCAAATATTAAACACTCCACGCAACTCTTGACTACCCTTCTCTCCAACAAATCCCTCATCTTTTTTGAACCAAAATGTTCCTCACGATCTGCTACAGTTATGATATCTGCTTGCATGCATTCTGGAATTAATAGTAGTTCTCTAATCGGATTTTTGTATAAAATGTCATTCTTCACGAAGTAATCCTTATAGCACTCGGTGTTTTCCAAAACTTTTTTAGTTCTCTTGGGGCATATACGTGCTCTACTACTTGAAAACTGTCCTCTTGCAAGCATTTCGCCCATCTCGCTACTCTGGCTGGTAACTCGTCTTTCTTCATTGTCATTGCAAAAGCATTGCAGTCTTAAAGTTGATGCCTAATAAGAGCACGCACCACTTTCTGACTGCATTTACTATTGCTAAAACCTCGAGCTAGTATAAACAGTATTTCTCTTTACATGGATTGGTTGTCCTGCTCATAAACTCGACAGGGTGAAAAAGTCTATCTTCAGAGTCTTGTTGCATAAGAACTCCTCCAAATTCATGCTTACTGGGATCGGTGTGAACCTCAGTAATCGCGCACGGATTAAACAATTTAAACACAGGCACACTAAATAAGAGATGCTCCAAATATTCAAAAACTTCAATGCCAATACCGTCCAGTTTAATGATTTTATTTTCACCCACCTCGTTCTCCTTACGAACTAGATCAGCCAAGATTTTTGCCTCAATCGCATAGTATTTTATGAACATGCGTAGATAAGAGGTCAAACCTAAAAATATTTGTTCAAAGCACTCCTCCTTTCCAAAACTCCCCCTGGAATGGGAAAATTTACAACAATGGGAAAATTTATTGTGTTATTTTCTATCACATAGACCAATAACGCAATTCTTCTTTGCAATAACTGTCCTTTTACAATCAAAGAGCTGAGCTTGGGCTTTTTAGATTCGTATATACCATACGCAGGTCAAGTTTATTTCAAATGATCGATAACTTGCCCCGTTTTCTTATAATCAGTGTTTATCGATTTTTTGACTCGGCTTTTTGAGGATATCTCTGAAACTTATGAGCTAGAGCTACCAAATCGCAAATCATGTACTACAGGCTTGCTTGGTTTGTACACAGATTTCAATGCTCTTGTTACGTCCTGAAAATTTCATAGCGATCCAATTATTAGTTTAAAAGTTATTTAAGAATTAACTTTTCATAGTGGGGGCCAAGCGCAGCTGTTTGAGCATATCTCAGAAATTTTAAGAGTCAGAGCCAGTAAATTTGGTTAAGGCTGATATATAAATGTACTAAGAATGCATTAAAACAAATTGCATCCAAGTCGTTTAAGAAACACATAAGTTATTAAAGAAATTGAGTAGTAGGGACTTGTATGTTCTGTGACAGGAAGTAGCTGTCAATTTAATTACGTGATGTGAATAATTAATGATTTATGACCCTACGTGACCCTAATTAATATGCAGGTGTGTGTACGTGACCCTTCTTAATATGCAGGCACCTGTGGCGGACCGATCGTTAATATGCTGGTACGTGATCCTTTTTAAGGGAGGGGGAAATGAGGGAACCAATCGTCATGGGCTTTTGTGACCTTTTGAGGAGGGGGAGCCGAGGAAAGTGGCCGTTACATTTTAGTAACTGTCCATTTTCCGAAGTAGCGTGGGTGCCCGATCATTAAAATTCAGATTTTTAGTGGGAGGGGTTTTGTGATCACGTGCGCACAAGTGCACGCATCGACTTGATTGTTTACTTTTTCAGGGCTGGGTTGAGAGCTCGATCAGGCACGTGCGCATTTGATTTACTCTTCCTTTTCTGAAGAGTGTGAACAGAACGTTTTTCTACACGGCAAGGGTCAAGGACTAATCATGTATTCAGGTAATGTATGGATGGGCTTCTGTAATTGTTTTCTCCTAATATTTCTAGTTTTATGACTTGTAGTTTACGTGTCAATTTTAAGTATCAGACTCATCGAATGCCCAAGATTTCATTGATTTTTAGGATGTCTTCTTTCATCTTCACATTATTTTGATTGTTTTATGACTTTGAGCGTGAGAAGTTTCTTTAATCGGATCGTACCCTATGTCCTCTTAAACCTGTTTGTCCGGATTTCTAATATTTTTCAATTGAATGAATCCGTATCAGTGTTTGTAAACTATCGTAACCTCACAACATGAAAACCTCAACTTATATTTGTGTGAAATTTGGATTAAAAATGGCCTTTAATAAGAAGATCAACAACATCTCCAACGATGAGTCCGACAACATATTTAATTATATTAGCTATAACAGGAACATGGGTCGCGAAAGCACCCCGAATTACTTCGATAATGTTGTCGCTACCACCAACGGACCCATCGGCACCGCCAACGGATCTGCTGCCACCTCCAACGGACCATTCGCCTTCATTAACGGCCCTATCGCCACCCCCAACGGACCCATCGCCATCGCCAACGGACCTGCTGCCACCCCCAACGGATATATCGCCTTCGTCAACGATCTAAATGGTTCGCATGGATCTAAATATCAACAAATGTACTCCATTAAAAGTATCAAGTTGGATCCCTTTCCCAAAAACGTTGGTTTACGTGAGGAATTCCCATGAGTTTTGTTTTAAGTGGGCGTTAATTTCCGCTTTTAAATCACCGCAAGGCAATGCGAATAGAAGCAGCAGCTATGCCATCGACGATATTAACGCTACCGTCATCTTATTAAGTGAGTTTCCTCTCCCTTTAAAAGTAATCAAAGTGTTTGAAGAGCAAAACCCGACCATAAGCCGTAATGTTTTCGGATTCGACGAGGAGATTGAAGCAGTTATTGGGCCATTAGATTTGACGATGGAGGAGAAACAATCCCACGTGAGCCTAATGCTGTTGGAGATGGAAGGTCAGGCTCATTTTGTGTGGATAAGAAAATTTATCAAGGTATGTATTTAAATATAAATAAACATATGCATATAATTATAAAAAATACTTATAAAATACGTTGATTTATATTTTCAGACTTCTACGCACACAATTAACAAGCCACACAGAAGAGCTCCTGTCTGTGGCACGAGCCTAAACTATTCCCACAGCATAAAACTACACGAAGAGCATAAACAGCAGTGTGGAAAGATGGTTTCGAGTTTAAGTTGAAGTTTTAAAAATTTTAATCGTAGTTCAGATTTACCCTTTGTAGTCAATGCAGATTTCGAGTGCATGCTAAAGACTTAAACTCTAGAGTTAGTGGGAATGTTGTGGCAACACATGAACATGTTCCCATTGCATTCTCGTATTTCATCAAATGCACAAAAGAACACAAAAGTATATTGTTTGCTCGTGCATGATCGATTAGTTGAATATTCTCCGTTGACTGGATTAGTTCAGCGCATCGTCTAGTATAAGCATCAAAAACAAACCCCTAAAAATGGATCTGAATCAAGTTGCTATTGATGTTCAAGGATTTTATGGAAACAAGAATGAATTTATATTGAAGGAAATAGCTCTAGTATTCAAAAATGGTCAAAATCCGAACAGACATTATTCTATACAAGCTCCGCACGATTTCCTCAAACTGACAAAGAAGGCTCGAAAAACAGCACTCTGGCTAACCAAAAATCATCATCAGCTTTGTTGGAATGATGGAACAGCTCACTTCATCGAAGTGAGAAATTATCTTCGGGAAGTTGTCAAAGATAAAAATGTCAATACAAAAGGAATTCAGAAAACAAAATTTCTTGAGAAGTTGTTAAATATATCAGTAATCAATGTCGAAGAGTACAATTTTTTTTCAGACTGTGCCTCACAAATATATGAAGGTGTATGTGCTCTAAAAAATGCTCGACTTCCAATAGACTACTTTTAAAATTTTAATATTCATCATTTGAATGCACCATATTATACCTATTATAGTTATTAAGAAAATAAATAAATAAAAACAGCTCTCTTAAAAAATAAAATTTACGCATTTTTATTTTCCATAAATTTCGAAATTTGAACATTCCATAAGTACAAAAAGTTTGAATAAATTATTAAGTGCGCATTGGTTTGAAGATTTTTAATGTATTCTGCAATTTGTGAAATAGTTTGGGAAGTGTATTAAACTTTCTTAAAGCTCCAAGTCAATTATGTTTGTAGATAAATATTTCTTTAAAAATTGTTTCTTAGCATCGCCCCTTACAATGACTGAGGCGAAACTGTTTAATGGCGATAATATATCCGCCTGCCCTGAATATAAAATATCTCCATCCGACCAATACAAATTAAATTAGTCTTTTGATTTACTTCGTCCAGCTCCTTTATATTGTAGCGTGGTTTGAAGTGAAAGAAATTTGGTTAACCTGATTATCGTTTCCAAATACATATTGGAAATCAACCAAAACGCAAGAGTTTATATCTACCTTCAACATCTTGCCTCAACTTTATGTAACATACTGAAAAGATTTAATGAGAGTCGCTGCATTAAAAGGTGCGCGTACGTTAATTTAGAGTTAGTTTGATGTTAGATTTAGTCAGATGTCAACCAACATGACCACACAACAGTTAAAAAAAGCGAGAAAGTGTAGGAAGCCTCAAGATCATGCATTAATTTTCGGATTTGAATATTATGTAGATAGCTAAAAGTAAAGTGTGGATTTTCAACTACAAGAGCATTTACACCCATGATCTGGATGCAACAACATAAACGAAATTTCATTGGCCTAGAGAAGGAGGAGTGGATTCAATTGTTAACGCACAAGGAATATATCCAGTAAAGGCTTGAACAGTTTGAGTTCCTAATGCCTGATACAATAGTTGATCACCCCCTACTTGATACAGTAATGTGTCATTTTATGTATAGAAAACCGGAAAATCAATGTATTTTAGTATTAAATCAATATGGTAATAAAATTGAGTTTGATGGCGAATCCTGGCGATCGTTTATACGATTGGGTATATTTTTTACATCCTTCTTATATTGGAATACATTATTGAAAAATCAAATTACAAGTATATATTATAATCATATTATTCCCAAATGTGCAGTGACTCAAAAAATTTATATACGGCTTACCGATTTAAATGTAAGTTACAGAAATGACGAAGAAATAGATTTAACTCGTTTATGCTTTGAAATTTCTAAAAAGATGGGACAAGAAATAGAAAGAGATGCAAACAATTATAGAGAAATATTTAAAAAAAGAAAAGAGTAGGCTGCATTCAGTTCTAATTTTGTCTTGAAGAAGTACAGAAATGGGATTGATTTCAAAATTTGGCTGCACCTTAATTGTAAAGAAAATTTATGATTTTCTGTCTGAATTTCATGGGATGATTTTTCCTGAGCATAACGGCCACTTTCCTCGGCTCCCCCTCCTCAAAAGGTCACAAAGGCCCAATACGATTGGTTCCCTCATTTCCCCCTCCCTAAAAAAAGATCGCGTACCTCCATATTAACGATCGCTCCGCCACACCCCTTCCCCAAGGCTCAGGTGCCTGCATATTAAGTAGGGTCAGGTACACGCACCTGCATATTAATTAGGGTCACGTAGGGTCATAAATCATTAATTATTCACATCACGTAATTAAATTGACAGCTACTTCCTGTCACAAAACATATTTGTATATTGGCAAACTACGTGGTGGCAAGCACCAAATGCAGTGTTTTCTGCATGTGTGCAGACATACATACATACATATGTACTAGTATATGCACATTCATATGCATGAGCTCTTTTTCGAATTCTAATGCAATTATAATGCTGCTGTAGCTCGGTGGTAGAGGTGTTGGGTGGCACGCTATCGGACGCGAGTGCGAATTTCACTCTTGTCAACGGAGATTCTCTACTGTTTATTTATTTATTTTGTTTAATTTATCACACTTATTGGTCCAAGTGCAACTTAATGCTGGGATTTAAATTAATCTGGTACAACAAAATGGGGAAAATTTGTATTTGGTATGCACACTCTAAAAAGCTTACGCTGATCAACTGCAACCAAAATTTTAAAGATATAATTTGTTATTTTGTGTGAAATTTTGCGAGAAATTTCATAACTACGGTATAATAAAATTTGCCTGCAAATATTAAAAGAAAGCGCGAAGCGCAAGCATTATTTTTATTGTTTTCTTAATAAGTGCGGCTGTGGTGTCGTGTGTATGAAAGCAGAGGGGTTTAATTAAATGCATGTAACGACAGCTCGCCGCTGGGTTCAGGGTATCTCCTAGTCGGGCACTCCCGACTAGAGCCATCTTACTTGTTTCATATATTTATATTTCATTCTTTAACTCTTTAATACTTTTAGCCCGATAGAGACAAGATTTGTTCACTAGTACTATCTTGAATCCCTTCTATAAAATAGCTAACGACACTTTCTTTGTCTATGCGAATGGAGTTTTCGATCTCAAGTAGGCTGTACATGTATGCAAGACTCTTTATATGATTTCTGCTTCTTCCTAAGCATATTGTGCACATCAGTTGCACAGATTTTCTTTCCAAAGTAAGCACCTTACCGCCTCTTAAGCAGATTCCATCCCCGTACACCTGACAAACTTCTCACATAGATCTTAGCGGCTCCTTATAGCAGTTGCTTGCCATATACATTTGAATGTCATCCCACCCAACAGTGCATGCAACATCTTCAAACTGTCCAATCCACAGATTAACGTCTAGATGATTGCTTATTGAAAATGAAGATACGCTTGTTTGCACATCCGTTAGTGTTTTATTTTTTTGTTATTGTTGATAGAGTCTGGTTCACTGCGACCTCCTGGGTCTATTGATCCTCGCACTAGTGAATTATAACTATTTATCCAGTCCTAACTCTTGCAAAAATGCAACGATTTTCCCTGGTTTAAAGGATCTAATTTTTCTTGTGCTCTCACCCCCCAGCAGAGACAGTCTTGACCAGAATGCTGCTGGACAGTCCTCTAGGATATGTTCCGGTGTTTCGTCACCCTCCAGACACAGTCTGCAAGTGCCGTCCACAATGCTTGGCTTGTGTAGGTATTTGCGTAGCCTGCAGTGTCCTTTCAGAAAGCCCGTGATAATGCGAAGTGAGTTTTTGCTCAAATTCAGACATTCATCGGTTCGTGTCTTGCCATAACTGCCTTACAGTTTAGTTCTTTGTCTAGCACCCTGTGACGTTTGCCAGTAACTTTCGCTTTGCTTTGCTTCAATATGCTTGGTCCTATTCCACCAAAAGGTCTGGCCCCCATAAGCGGGAGTTTGCCCCCTTTCTGTTTCATCCGCTACCTCGTTCTCTAGAATCCCAGCGTGGCCTGGAACCCAGTAGATGGTCACCCTGTTGGTCTCGCCTAGCTCATTTAGGGACCCAAGCATTGCCAGACAAGCTCAGATACCACCTTATAAGCAGCTAGCGCTTTTATTGCTGCTTGGCTGTCCGAGAAAATTGCTATGTCTTTGTGTCTCAAGGTTGAAAGAGGCACACCTCTCTATGGCGTGTATCTCTGCCTGGAAAAAACTTGCGAATTTCCCTAGCGATTCGTGGTAACGGACCCTGGGACCACAGACCTCACCTCCCGCACCATCCTCTGTGAGCGATCCGTCTGTGTACCACCTTATTGCATGTGTTTTCACATTATAGGTTGTAGGTAGTGTGGTCCACTCTTTCTTGCTACTAAGTTCAACTCTGAAGTGCTTATCGCAACTTTATTTGGGTTTTGATTCACCTTGTGGGTATTGTGTCAGCAGTCCCAGTCCGCTGGCGTTTGTCGTGGATAGACCGCCTTTTGAGATTTTGATATGCGATGTTTTCGCAACCTGATTGATGTGGATATGTAGGGGCGGTAGCCCAAGTAAAACGTCCAACGCTGTTGACGGACAGGTGCGCATCGCGCCTGAAATGCATGTACACGCAAGTCTCTGGAGCTTACCCAGCTGCTTCCTCATGCATTCCAGTGCTGTGCGATGTGCCCATACCGCAGCGCCGCAGCTAACAATGGGCCGAACCATGGCTACATACATCCACATTAAAATTTTTGGTGATAAACCCCACATTTTACCAGAGAGGGCTCTACAGCTCAACAGAGCGAGAGTGGCCACTCTGATAACTTGTACGGTGTGAGACTTCCATTTCAGTTTTTGACTCTGGGATGACTCCCAGATACTTGGCTTCCTTGGATAGTGGTATTGTCACCTCCCCAATTCTGATTGGTCTAAGTGAGTTAAGCTTGACCTGCACCATTCTAGACTTACGCGCAGTCCTAAAGTAATCCTGTTACATAAGGTGGGCTTAAATTTCCATTTGCAGATACTGTCGTCCACTATCTTTTCTAAGGTTTTGAGCATGAAAGAGGTCAGGCTTATTGGCCGAAAGGATTTTGGTTGCAAGGGGTGCTTCTTCCCTACCTTAGGGAAAAAAATATCCCTGGCTACCCTCCACGCTCCACGTGTACCCTAGAGCTATGCCAATCTTAAAAAATCTAATTGGGTATGGCAGTATCAAATCTAGGCCCTTTTGTATATGTATCGGCAGGAAACCATCCACTCCTGGAGCTTTGTATGGCGAGAAGTTGCCAACTGACCACCGTATTTTGTGTTCGGAGATTATCTTTGACGCCAGTTTCCAGTTTGGTTTCCTGGCCGTGACCCTCCCTGGCTCAATGACATCAGTTCCGGACACACCTAATTTCTGCACATGGGAAAATGTGTTTGTAGTAGAAGTGTCACCCTCATCTCCTCATTTTCCGTAAAGGACCCATCTGTTTTCTTAAGAAAGAGTTCTGAGATGCCCCTGTCTCTAGAAATAGCTTTAAAGATTCTGGTTGCAGGTGGTGCCTGCTCTATGCTGCTACAAAAAGTACGGAAATGGGATCGTTTGCTATTCCGTATCTCACTGTTGTACTCTGTAAGTTTTGCAGTGTATTAATCCCATTCTACACTGCTTCTCTTTGCTGCATTAAACAGTCGTCTGACTTCTACTCTAAGTCTGTCTAGTTTCTTGCTCCACCACGGGTTGTCTTTTTTGGAGGCTATCTCCCTCTCGTGACAGCACGCGTGGTAGGCGTCTGTTATGACCTTCGTTAAGACCTTCGTTTCGTTAAGACCTTCCGTTAGAAGTTCAACTCCTACGGCTGCTCTTACTTTCTTCAGTTCGTCTAGCCTGCTCAATTTAATCCTAGAGTGGATTGATAGAGTTGCCAGTCTGTTCTTTTGGGATTCCTGATTCTTTTGCTGAACGTTGTACCTTCTTTAATGTCGAATAGTATGATCCTATGGTCCGACATTGAGGGTTCAGAGGAGACCTTCCAGTTTTGTACCAAGCTAGAGGATCCCCCATTGCCGAAGGTTATGTCTAGCACTTCGGCCTTATTCTTAGCTAGAATATAATTAAGTAGGTACTCACCCCTGCTATTATCATCTGTGCTGCCCCAGGCTGTGCTCTGTGCGTTAGCGTCGCATCCCAGCTGCAGTGGTAGTCTCTTGCTGTTGCAGTACTCCACCAGAGATTGCAACTCGGCGGGCGGCGCTGCTGCTTCATTTCGTGGAAAGAACGCTGATGCGAGTACCAGTTGTTTGCCGGGGTCTGTGTCGGCAGTGATGAACTTTGCTACCAGATGTTTTCTAAGAAAACTGGAGAGACAGAGAAAATTAATATTTTTCCTTATCTTAAGCTTTTGGCTTGGTCTCTCGGACATCTGCAATTACCTGCACGTTCTCATGACGCAGACCCCAGATCTTCCCTCTGACTTTACATGGCTCTTGAATAAGCACCAGCCCCTGGCCCAGCCTGGTAACCAACCTGCCGATGACAGCCGAAGCCGCCCTCGCGTGCTAGTGATCCGGCTCTTCTTCGCCAGAGCGCTCGCCGTCACAACACACTCTGAGAGCGTCGAGGTCCAGGCCCCCTAGTGACGTATTGTCCACCTCAGACTCCATTAGCGCCAAAGCCTCAGCTTCCGCTTCGGTGAACATCCCGAGCCGGGCCGCTGCTGCTGGCAGGGTTAGTGTTCTTCCCAACCTTGTCTGGCGTCGCTTCTTCTTTCTCTGCACTCTTCTTACCGTGCAGTCGGCATTCGAACTGCCCGAAGCGGTAGCTAACCAGCATACCGCTCGCTTGGAGGAGCTGCAGAGTTGGCTGCTCAACTCCAAGGGTGAGGAGCTTCCCTCCCTTTTTCTCTGGAAGCAGGTCTCTGTTCTGATCTTTCAGAAGACCCACAGAGCTCGCTTCCTCCTCGCCAGCTGTGCGTGGTAGACGGTGACGATGACCAGCACCGGGATCTGGTCACAAACCTTATGCACTCTATCCTCCATCCATTTGCGGCCTGCTCCGCTTTGGCCTTGTCTGAGCGGATCACCAGGACCGCCAGGTTGTCGGTTTCTGGTATGGGAGGTAGCGTTCTTCTCGGTGCAGCAGTGGGCTTACTGCTGGCAGCTACTGCCGGCTGGCCCGCTGCTTTCGCGGTGGCGGCCAGGTATCGACGAGGCTCCGTACGTATACAGTCGGTAGCCCCTGACTGCAAACCAGCTAATGGGCACGGGTCGCTTTACACCCTGGCTTAGGGGGGTGATGTGACCCCATGGCCTCTGGACCTCACCACTGCCCTACCACCAACCATATTATCCGAGTACTCATCTGTGCCACATCATTGAGGGGTGCTAAGACAGTTTCGTCGTAGGGCGAACTTAGCCGGATCCTTCCTGTGTTCACAGAAAACTGGAGACCCGTTGCCTGGTCGACACCCTCGAAGAGGTTTCAGTTGAGTATTTTGTCAACCATCCCGTAGTGTAAATCTGGAAACTTCTTCTGACCTATTTAGTGCCTCTCCATAGACATCTCACATCTCTATCATCTTGATCGTTATTTTGATCATTATTTTCTTCTTCTTCTACATCACCCTGCCAGCATGGGTTTGTGAAATTTAGATCTACTACCACTAACTTATTGAATTTCACGTCTTTTGTTATCAACGGACTTACAACCAAAATTCAAACAGATGTTATTTACACTAACTTCAGTAAAGCTTTTGACTCCGTTAATCATTCGCTTTTTCTGCAAAAACTTCATCTCTTCGGATTCCCAAATAACATAATTCTTTGGATCTCCAATTATTTAACTCTTAGAGCTTAAAAAGTTTATTTTAAAGGCTTCGTCTCTAAGCCTGATAATGTCACTCCGGAGTAGCACAAGAAAGTCACCTTAGTCCGAAGTTATTCACATTGCTCATAAATGACGTCGCTTCTGTGATAGGTAACTCTCGGGTGCTGATGTATGCCGATAACGTAAAACTTTGCCTGGCGTCTTCTAATTTTCTATGTGGTGAAAGGTTGCATTCCAATCTTGACAGTTTTCAAACTTGCTATTAAATCTTACTTGCAGTAAGTGTAAATTAATGTCTTTCCTAAATAATTATTTTATTAATAGTAAGCAACTTGATCATATTGAATCGGTTGATGATTTGGGTATCATTTAAGATCACAAGCTTAAGTTTGACAATCATATTTCATCTGCTGCTAATCGAGCCTTTGGTGTCCTGGGTTTCATTCGCTGGTCGAAAGATTTTGAGGATCCCTACGTTACTAAAGCTCTATATACTTCACTTGCCCACCCTATTCTAGTATGGATCTTGTATATGGTGTCTCCAATACAAGGTTCATCAGGATAGAATTGAATACGTACAAAAATATTTGTACTCTTTGCCCTCCGGGTCTATAACTGGAATCCCAATACACGTATGCCTTCTTATCTTAGTAGACTTTTACTAATAAATCTTTCCCCTCTTTCTGATCGTAGAACCATGGTTGGTGTACTCTTCTTACACAATTAATTGATGGGCAAATTAGTTTTTCCGAATTGATCAACCAGATTAGTTTTGCAGTTCCGAGCCGAGTTACTAGAAATTTGTTACCACTTTCTCTTCAAACCTGTAATAGTAACTATGCCAACCATTATCCATTTCGTATCGTTGAGGCATGTATAATATATAAGCAAGATCGCCTAATAGTTGCATCATTTACTTTACGATAATTTACGTAAAGCCTACTGATTCACTGTCGAAAAAAAG
This sequence comes from Drosophila colorata, assembly GCA_035041545.1. Lineage (NCBI taxonomy): Eukaryota > Metazoa > Arthropoda > Insecta > Diptera > Drosophilidae > Drosophila > Drosophila colorata. Next base: position 252,800 of record JAWNLD010000657.1, on the reverse strand, counting down.
TCACAATTATTTAACTTCTTTATATTTGATATGCATATTTTCATTAATTACATAAAATAAATTTATAAATCGAAAATAAATTTTAAATTGTTACCATCGGCTTAAATGTGTTAAAGTATGCAAGTTACATCGTTCTCGTTGTACATCTCTGTCATAGTTTTTCTCTAGCCTTCCATCTTTTTTTGCTCTCATTTCTGACTGCCGTATGCTTTATACGGTTTTTACACCGCACTTAACAGAGTCTGTCAAAGTCGCAACTGAAAAATTTGTTTACCCCAGTCGCTACCGCAATTGCATTCAGTGAACAGCTGATCGCTATCATCGCTGCGTGTCCACGTAAATTAAAATTGTATAAAAAATTCAAACTATGAGTAATATTAAAGTGGAAGATGAAATCGTGGACCTGCTATCTCCTCTAAATAAAACAACATACTTAGGTAATCATAATAACACATATATGTAAATTAACGCGTTGGTCAGGGAGAAGATAATTTTCGAATGGACGGGAATGCTTCGAATGCGCCACTATGCTATATATATATATAAAATTATGTAGATAATAGACATTAGCGAATTAATGACGGCTTGTACCGAAGTAATGAAGTGCTTTATTTTACGTTCGCTACAAAACTGATTTATTGGATACACAATTTATAAAGCTAACGACAATATTGTGAAGCATAAACATCACGCTGCATGGTCATGGTCAGCAAGTCGACTCAGCATAATTGTAGGCGACAACGGAAACAATTCAGACAAAAACAAAAGTATTCAGTTACCGCCGTTGACTGCTGCAGCGAGGGTGCTGATACAATGTATTCGTACATCAGCATTGCTCGTGCGAATGTTATATGTTAACTACGCCCCTCAAGTTAAGGCCACCCTCGGCCGATGCCATTTTGGCGATCAACTCATTCATCCTTCCAACTACTCCTCTCTTCATGGTGATGCGCCAATAGACGAAGCCGATGCAGAAGGCGGTGCCACAAGCTGCGCTCAAAATAAGTAGCGACATTGTAGTGTTGAATGTGCTAAGCTCGCCCCTGAACTCTTGAATCATCTCCAAGTTATGTTCATTTAACCGATGAAGAATAGGGAGACTGAAAATATCTTGATGTCCGGTGATATTCAACAGGGGGGATGCTGCGATACCTGGGAATAGGTTCTGGATGTTGTTGCGGTTGATATATTTTGTCCATTTATCGGGGCCCAATCGTTGAACGCGATTAGAAGTTATAGCTGACAAAAGGTGGTTCTTGAGGCGGTCGTGCAATCGTCCAGCGCATAAATTGGGTCTTCACTCTCGGCGACGATGTTGTTGTCCATTTGCAATACCTGGTTCTCATGAGCGACCGGGTAGAGTGTTATTTTCATGCAGATATGCTTAACTTTCGGGCAAGCGATTATAAAATAGATGATGTTAGCGAACTGTGGGACTTTTACGGACGATATGGACATCGGCAATGGGAGTATTTGTGGGTTCATCAAGCCAAACGGATTTTAAGTCTGCGTGATCCAGAATATTGGGACTAACAATGTTAGCCTTAGCGAGTGTAATGGCGAGTATTATGATTTGCAATTCCATCAACAACATTCTGTTCCTGGCCAAAAGTGTTTTATACAAGTGGTCGGAATCAACTTCTGTATCTTTTGCAGATTTTAAAAATGCATTGACTGTGGAGGTGAGTTGGTTGATCTGGTTCTGTACTCTGTTATTTATATTTGTCTGTCTATTGTTGGAATTTGTTTATCTAAAATATAGTACTGCTTGTGATATGCAGCGACTAATAAACTCTACCTAAGGTTGTCTTTGTGGACCACCCTTCCCTTAATGAGTGATCCGTGAACCGAGTGAACCGTGATCCCCCGGTCAACTTCCACTGCTCTCTCTTCGCATAAACGCGTGAGCTTGTTAACGAGCCTGTGGTTGGACTTCACCAATACTTTTTCACCAACGTCAAAGACCCTGCTTTTTCGGGAAACGTTTTATCTCGCTCTAAGCGCAACATGGGCCCTTTTGAGCCTATTTTGGTCTTTAATCGGTGACCGAGTGAATTGTTTTGTTGTTGATTGTCTGGGAGTTAATGATGGCTCATTATCGCAGTAGATTGTTTTAGCTGCTGAAAAGAAATTCATGAGCTGTAACATGGGCACTTTTAGGTTCTCAATTGTTCGCGATTGAGTCGGCTGAAATACAGCGAATTTTGAAAATTTGTCAATACACGTGAATAAAAATTTGTTATCTGTCGAGAAAAAGTCCACATGCACTGTTTGACCTGATTGTGAAGGGATCGGCGTTTATCGATTTCCTGTTTCTTAGGGTGCTTATCATACTTTGCTCTAGCGCAGGTCTTGCAGTTTTGCACAATTTCGTTGGCCATCCAGGCCATCTTTGGAAAATAGTACTCGGACAACACTTGCTTAACGTTCTCTTGGGTTGCCCTGTGAGCTCTGTTATGCTCGGCAATAAGGACTTCCTTCCTTTCGCTAGCATTGAATACGTCTGTGACGCGTTTTTTATAGTGCCAGAATTTTGTGGTTGGGAACCTTGAACCTGCGCTAGCGTGTGAAGGTCACAGTGTATGGGGTTACTACGTTCGGGCTAACTAGCACTTACAGCTGCTCTAGCAAGTACGGCTTGTCTGTGAAGCTCAAGGAGTGCCTTCTTTTACAACCGAACAAAGTGAAACTACGCTTCAATGGAAAGCGTACCTCTTCCAGAACTAACTGGTTTTAAAAGCAATTCAACGGTTTTTTTGTCGACTCGATGGTGTACGTCAGGGACGCCTAGCTGTGGGCGTTTGACCTTCCACCTCTTGATTTTGGAGTTTAGATTCGACTCAGCCACGGCGAAGGTCAAGGGCTGGTGATCCGTGCATATGTTAATGTCCTTTACCCCGTATAGATAATGACGAAATTTACCCAGCGGCCAGACAATGGCTAGAAGTTCCCTCTCGTTTGTGACAAAGTTCATTTTCCTATCCTTCAAGATTCAAGATCGTTAGATCGAACGGCCTCTTATAATCAGGATATCTAAGCATGACGTCTTCCGATGCCAAGATGTTGCGCAGCTTTTGGAAAGCGTGGCGCTGGCGATCGGAAAATTCAACCGGGATTTTCCTAGATCTGTGCTTGCTAACGCAACCATTTTTACCCTCATGAATGTCAGAAATGGTTTTCGCTATTGCCGCTAAGTCCTTTACAAAACACCTATAATATCTGGCCAGACCCAGAAATTATCTGACTTCAAATACGGTTTTGGGTTCGAGAAACTCCTGGATGGCTTTAACTTTTTCTGGGTCTGTTGTAGCGCCGTTACTAGTGTCAACGAAACCAAGGGACTCCACGCTTGTCTTAAAGAAACGTGACTTCTCCTGAGAAACCCTCATGCTAGCGTTGTAAAGGCTGCACAGTACCCAGTCAACGTGCTTGACATGGGACTTCTCGTCTTTAGAAAAGACGATGACGTCGTCTACGTAAACGTAGCATGATTTACCTATCTGCTCTCGAAGGACGTCGTCGATGATTCTTTGGAATATGCTGGCAGCGTTTTTCAGGCCAAAGGGAAGCCGACGGAATTCATACTTCCCTCCGTTTACCGAGAAGGAAGTTTTCTTACGATCTCTCTCTGCAAGGGTGATCTGGTGGTAACCAGATTTAAGGTCGAGCGTCGTGAAATACTCCCAAGATTTCCTAAGATCATTGAAATATTGGGCATGGGATATTTGTCGGACACAGTTTTCTCACTAAGTTTGCGAAAGTCCATGAATAGTCGCTTATTTCTGTTGCCCTCTTCGTCAGTGCCTTTTTTTATCAACCACCCAAATGGGGTTGTTGTAAGGGGAGACTGACCTCTGGATTATGCCTTCTTTAACGAGATTTCGTATTTCTTTGTTGACGAAACGCATTCTTCCTGTCCTTGAACATTTTAACAAGTTTATCCCTGATTGAGAAAGGCGCGTCAGCGACATCAGCGTGGCTGGTATTTAGACAAAGTTGTGCTCCGACTTGTGTTAACAGGTCGAGGCCTATGATCCCATCGAATGTTGAGAGATCTGGGAGGAGGAAAAAGGTAGCTTTTTTCCCAAACATCGATATATAGCATTTCTTTTTCGTAGTACCATGAATGGAGTGAATGGTAATCGGGGTATCAACTGGGCGGACTCCTTTTAGCCCATCGCTACTTCTCGCTTGATGAAGGGTAGCAGGGACCTACATCTACAGTCTACATCTGAATCGTCAGCTCTCTGTGCCTCGTTCCTTGACGTAGTTGCTTATTCCTCAGATCCATCTTCTTGTATGTTTTAGCCTTTGGCATTTAGGCATTTAGACATTGACGGGTCAACCTCCATAGGTTGCAGTTCGTCATTAACATTGCGTTGTCTGCCACTACGTTGGTCAGTCTGCTTTTGAAATTTTTGTTGTTTTGTGTAACTGGGCTTTCGGGGTGCCAGGCTGCGATTCTACTTGGTCTGTGCCCTTTTGTCGCTTTTGAAATTGGGGCTTTTGTCCGTATGTCTTACGTCCGTAAGACTGCGTTTGAGACCAGAGACAAATACCTCTAAACTTTTCGCACATGCCTTTCGTGCTGCATCGTATGTCATGGTAACTTTGTTTATGAGCAGATTACGTTTTTTTTCTACCTCATCATAGTACTGAGGCAAGGTGAGTTGTCCTTGCCCAAGAGTGCCTAGCTCTTGTTCAATAACATGAATTGGCTTTTTATCACTGTAAGTGAAATCTATGCGGTAAACGATCGCATCGAAATTTAACAATGTGTGTGTTTCTATTGGAAGCACAGCTACTGTCATACCGGTTACTCTTTCGGTTAGCTGAGCTATTTGATGGTTAAAGTTTGCTCTTAAGGCCTCGTTCCTCTCATTGAACGCCTGTGCCTGCGCTTCTAATGCAGCAGCCACAGGCGTTTCTATCATAGTTCTAACCAGCTGGGGATCCATGTCTAATCTTTTTTTGGCGACTGGGCGTATCTTAACAATGTCGCTATCTAACCTCTCTGAGTCAGAATGTTTTGGGTTAGGGCCTCTATATTCCAGAAATATTCTATTCATAAGTTATCCCAAAATCAGATCACCAATTAACACACACACATAAAAAAATTTTTTTTTTCGATGTTGAGGTTTGCAAAACACAATATTTTTTCAAATTACTTTACTTAATCATGCAAAGCTTTAATTGGTTTGTCGCTTGCACGACCCACTTACATGATTTTATCCTAATCTTATGTTTCTATCCGTTGGCGAGGTTGTTCTCTCGATGCAGTCAGAATTGTATTTAGCTGCAGCCAGAATTGTATCCCTCGCTGCAGTCAACGCCGCCCGAAGAGCTCCAGCAGCTTCAGTGTACAAAATAATAATTTATGTGCCACAACGCGCGCACGCACTGACGTAAGCGTGCACTACGCTGTCTTGAATAAGATAATGGCAATTGGGTGCCGAATATTTTATGAGCAATAAGGCACAGCTTAAGCCTTTAGCTTTTTATAGCGTTAAGTCGCAAGACTTTTCACAGATTTTGCTTTTCGCGGGTTTTCCACGAGTTGGGCGCCAATTATGTGGATAATATACATTAGCGAATTCATGACGGCTTGTGCCGGAGTAATGGCGTGCTTTATTTGACGTTCGCTACAAAACTGATTTATTGGATACAAAATTTATAAAGCTAAAGACAATATTGTGAAGCATAAACATCACGCTGCATGGTCATGGTCGGCAAGCCGATTCAGCATAATTGTAGGCGACAACGGAAACACTTCAGACAAAAAGAGAAGTATTCAGTTACCGCCGCTGCATCAACAGTGTTGAGTAAAGTTAGTTGAATTTTCAAAGAGCAAGTGAAAAGATGTGTGACGGGAACAGCTCCGTATGAAGCCAAATAAACAACAACAATAAGTAAGTACACCCAAAATATGCTCAACATTATAATGTAATAATACTAATACTAATACTAATACTCGACAAATCAACTCAACTAGGATGAGCCTCTTTTCCGATCTGCATCTTCAGAGGACTTACTTTCGTTGCACGACTAACTCTGCAATTTAAAGCAAGCTGTACCTCAACAAGAGCATCTTGCGATGACAGGTGTTTCGATTCAACTGCAGTTAACAATTTCTTTAACATGCTCATGGCATGTTCAACTTGACCAGCTTGACACGCCCTTTGTAATCTCATTTAAATTAACCAAATCTTCAGCAATTCCACTGCAGTTTATCTTCGTTCCCATATCAACTATATCAGAATAGTCGCTGTTCAGCTAGTAGCCAATCGCTTGAAATTTTTGTTAAATTTGCTCGCTTTGCAGGAATTTTATATACGGTCGACTCAGGTGTCGACGGAAGGGGGTTTCTTGACAAAAAGTCAACATAAGCCATGCGCTTTCCCTTCTCTATATTAAATGTCGGAATGAAAAATTGCAATTAAGCCCTCCAGCGGTGTACCTTAGGGGTTAGATCAATTTTTGTGCTGAAGTCTTTAAGGATTTGCGATCAGTACAGACCACAAATTCTCGGCCATGCAGATAATGGCGAAAATGCTTTATGGATTCCACAACCGCCAAGGTTCTCAATTCATAAGAATGGTACCTAGATACTGCACTCTATGATCATTATTAGCGATACAGTGTAGGAGGAATTTGCGTCTGTGTGTAACTCAATCGGGTATTGCGAATCAAAGGTCACTAGAATTAGTTACCTTGTGAGGATGGTTTTAAAACTCTTTCGGACTTCTTCCCGCTCTGCACTCCAAGTAAAACTGCTTTTCTCTGAAGTAAGATATTCTCTTAGTAGTTGCATTATTTGAGAGAAACGAGGCACACGGAAGTATGAAGCCAGACCAACGAACTGTCTCACTGCTGTGACGGATTTTGGGCATTGTCAAAAATTCATATTGTCCGTCAGGCGTTACGAATGCAGTGTATTCAACAGAATCCAAATAAATTGGAATTTGGTGGAACTTGCGAGCCATGGCCAAACAAGTATAATAGTTCGCCACACGAAGCCTGTCAATTTAATTATTGATACGCGGCATCGGGTACTTGTCTGACACCGTGTTTGTATTCAATTCAATCTATAGTCAACATAGAGGCGGTCCGAACCATCTTTCTTTTTGATGAGCAGCATAGCATAAGGAGAGCAACTCGGATGGATAGTATTACACTACATGAATTCACTCAACTTAGCTCATACGGTGTCTCTCACATCAGGACTGGCCGCCGCTGCACCGCTTTGCTGGGTCAGTCAAATGAATTCTCATTTCACCTGTGCTAATTCGTGTACAAGAGATACCTTGAATAAACGCTGTAGATTATTCGTCAACTAGTTCAGTATCGAGATCGACCAAGTTGCCTGAATGCTTCGATACAGAAAAATTTTTCTCAGATATAGAATTTTCAATTTCAAACTTATCAGGCGCGCTTAAAAGTCTGACTAAGGATTTCACGGACAATCACAACGCAATTATTCCCTGAACCCATTGAAATGGGTAAAAAGGGTATAATGGTTTTGTGCAAATGTATGTAACAGGCACAAGGAAGCATCTCCGACCCCATAAAGTATATATTCGAAATCAGGATCAACAGCCGAGTCGATCTCAAAAACTATAAGAGCTAGAGATTTCTACTTTTAGAATATAGACTCGTCCATGGCAAATCGATAAAAATCTAACACAGCCTCACCTTTTTTAAGCTTATTTCGCGTATTTTTAGATTCTGTTGACTTGAATATTTTGTACTATATATACTAATGCACTAAGAAAATCTGTTGCAAAAAGTTTCGGTTAAGAAATATAGAAGTTTTATAAAGAAATCCTGTGGTTAAATTTTACAAATCTGTGAATCCTATTGACAGCTAACACTAAATAAGAGCTAGAGAGTTCAAGTTTTGTCTTTTAGGTTTGTGTATACCATACGCAGATCTAGTTTATTTCGAATTATCAATAACCCGTCCAGTTTTCTTACTATTGATATTTTTTGGACCATGTTGTTTGAGCATAGTTTCTCAGAAACTATAAGAACTAGAGTCACCAAATTTCGGATTTTGGATACCATCGCCCCTCTCGCCCGAAACACATGAACATATGAACAAAATTGCAGTACAATTCAAGGACTACCCAGATCGCATCTGGCTTCAAATTATCACCTAGTCGGGCGCTCCCGACTAGAGCACTTTTACTTTTTTCTCAAATGCTGATGTCACACAACATGACCGAGAATTTTCATAACGTTTTCATTAAAGGCAACACTAGTTGTCTGCAATGTACAGTATATACCGGCATCAAAATAACAACGTTATTAATACGTTTGTCTGATAGCTTATTACTAATATTCTGCTCCAGAGTCAAATCAAATCTCACCTCGATGTTTCATACTCCCTTTTGGTTCTGCCATAAAGCATTGGTTTACTCTCTTCTGTTGGATCGCTCACTGTTTAGCAGCATTCATGTTATTTTAACATTTATTAGAAAAATGCCCCGGCTGGCTACACCCAAAACAGGACATATTCGACACCTTGTCGTATTTTGCTTCAGCAGTCCACTATCTTACGTCCTGGTTTCCTACAAAAATGGCACACAATGGAAGACGGCTTAGTTCGTTTATAGGGTTTTTACACCGGACTTAACAGAGTCGCAAAGTCGTTACTGAAAAACTTGTTTACATCAGCAGCTACCGCTACTGCAGTCAGTGAACAGCTTATCGCTATTGACGCTGCGTGTCGACGTCAATTAAAATTGTATACAAAATTGATTCGAAGAGTAATATTAAAGTGAAAGATCAAAACGTGCACCTGCTTTGTGCCGTCCGACATTGAGGATGCCGAGGCACTTGCTGTTACGATGCACCTCTCTCAGCGGCAACACTTTTATTGTGTCGTTGTTGGCAGATACTGGGGAGGTATAGCAATATGTGAGTAAATAAAACAATATACTTAGGTAATCATAATAACACGTATATTTAAAGGAACGCTTTGATCAGGGAGAAGATAACTTTCGAATGGACGATGCTTCGAATGCTTCAGTATGCTGAATATATATACATATAAAAGAGGAGATCCCTTTTGTAACTGTTTTGTTTTCCGTTTAGCCGGTTGGGCATAGGCGCAGCTTGCTTCCATTTCTGGTGACAGCAGATCGTCAGTCATGTGGTCATCCACATACGAACTACATCTGTCTGCAATTTAAATATTAGTTATATTAAATGCAAAATTTTAAATATTATTTATTATTTAGAAATAATAAAACAACTAACCTGTCGATCTACACTTTTACTTCACTTGGTAGCACCTCCACGCCCAGTGTCTCCAAGCTGGTAGCGATGGCTTCGCCTCGATCTTTGCGTGTCCATTTCGCGCCCAATCAAAACTCATCCGTTGCTCATTTCAGACCAATAAAAAGCACAAACAAGTAAGGCGCTAGTCGGGAGTGCCCGACTAGGAGATACCCTGAACCCAGCGGCGAGCTGTCTTTATAGGCATTTAATTAAACCCCCTCTGCATTCTCATACTCTCGACACCACAGCCGCACTTAGTAAAATAAAATAAAAAAATAATACAAATCTTATGCTCGCGCTTCGCGCTCGCTTCTAATATTTGCCGAAGTTGTGAAATTTCTCGCACAATTTTCACAAAATAGAAACTATGTCATTCAACTGTTAGTTGCAGTTGATCTGAGAAAGCTTTTTGAGAGTGTGCATGCCAAACACCAATTTTTCCCCATTTTGTTGCTCCAGAATATATCAAATCGCCGATGTCCCAGCATTAAGTTACACTTGGACCAATAAGTGTGCTAAGTTTAAAAATAAAATAAAATAAAATAAAAATTTTAATAAACTCCGTTGACCCAAGCCAGATTTGAACCTGCGTCTGACAGCGCTCCAGGCAACATCTCTACCACCGAGCCACAGTTGCACTCCAATTACCATCGTCGAAATCTGAGATTAAACGACCACATATTTAACATAATTTGACCATACGCAGATCAAGTTTATTTCAAAACTAAATGACAGAAGCTAGACCCATAAGATTATGAATAGTTTGATAGATCTAGCTCTTAAAGTTTTTGAGTTTTGATAAAAAAAAACCGGGTCAAAAAACCGATAAACCCTGATTATAAGAAAACGAGGCAAATTATCGATCATTTGAAATAAACTTGATCTGCGAGTGGTATATACGAATCTAAAAAGTCCAAGTTCAGCTCTCTAGTCCTTGTAGTCTCTGAAATCGTCGCATTCATACAGAAAGACAGACGGACAGTGCTTAATCGACTAGGCTAGTGATGCTGATCAAGAATATATATACTTTATGGGGTCGGAGATGCCTCCTTCAGCCTGTTACATACATTTGCACAAAACCATAATACCATTTTTACCCATTTTCACTGGGTTCAGGGTATATAAAACGGTTGGCGTTTGAGCCTCAACAAAAAAGTTAAGATTTTACCGACTATTCCTCATGTACAACATATGTATTTAAATATAGGTTAGAGAAATGTTGCGGGAAAAAAAAAACAAATTCGGAACTTATAATTACAAACTTACAAACATAAATGCTTTCACGGCACTCGTTTTCGATGTTGTATTTGTTATCAATTTCGTGAAAATTAAGCTGACCTACAGCGTTTTATTGTTGGGAATTACTCATCTTAGTATTTATATTATTACATGCCTGTGTACCCATCCTGCAGTTCGGTCCCCTTTGCTAGTGCGTTTTACTTTGACGTAGTATGTCACGACGTTGCATCACCAGAGAATAGAAGGGAAGGCAGCGCTGCATCTGCGCGCGGGGAAGAGAGTAGGGATAGCGCTATCCTTTTTGGTATCCCCTCTTAGTCAGACGAGTAGACGATTGGGGCGTCTATGCACCACCGGTGGATAGGAGAGTTGACAGCACTTTCTCTTGCATTGCAGATAATTGTACTGAAAAAATGTTTTACTGATATATGCTATAATTAAACAATTCCGTCAATTCAGTTCAATCAATTTTGATTTACTTATCAAAAACAAATTGATCTGCATTTAACTATGCGTATCAATACATTTGACATTTACCGGATACCGGAAGTCTGCGATTATTTTTATAAGTAACTTGTTTTTATAAGTAGCCCCCATATCTCACCCCGGTTCTGGATTAGGTTTAAGTCGAGCCATGCCAAAAATCAGCCTGACAGGGGGCCCGTGTAAAAAACTAGCTCAGTCGTTAACGTAGGGCTCGGGCAAATGGCCTTTCTAAAAAGCCTTACGGGGTACTGCAGATCTCTGCTCGGGTGTACCGCACACTTCTCCCACACTCGTGGGAACTTCATAATGTTCAAAAAAGAAAGCAATACATAAGAAATATTACCGCAAGATTGCCTGTCTGATTGCCTGATTGGTGGCTGTCGTAAGACCGGCAAGTCTTCCTTCCATGCTATCTGCGCCTGCCAACAGGAGAGTGCCCCTGGCACAGAAGGCAAGTCAAAGAGCAGGGCAAGCACTCCGACCGTCTCAGGGAAAAAACTGAAGATGGCCGTTCTACCTGTGGATTATCCCCAGGTATTGCTCAGCCGCGGGGAACTTTTCGAGCTGGAGGAGGAGGAAGCCATCCTCGATGAAATTATCACAAATGGATGCGAGCTGGGCAGGAATCCGCTGAGTGGTTGGCAGCAGCGCTCCCACAGCTACAATCTTGGGCAGGAATCCCTCTAGATCCCCGAATGGGTGAGCTTACAACATAACGGCATTCAACATAACGTCCTTCTGCCCTAGAAGTGCAGACAGGTCGAATGAGTGAACTCATTCCATTCCGAAAGTGACCTCAAAAAAGCGGTGAAGCGCCAAGCGGTGCTTGTAAAAAGGAGTGCAAAACGTCCTTCCCCGGACCTGCAAAAAGAGCCCACCTATGGTATGCGTGGATGAGATGGATGTGACCACCCTCGACTTCACAGTGATCGAGTGCGAGGATGTTATTCAAGGAGCTGGAAAAATAATTGCCACAGGAGCAGCCGATAGTTGCCGACGTCACCCTGACGAATGGCGGCAAGGAAGGACTACACACCAGACTCGCAGGCAGCACTAGAGCACCCGCCATGATATTCATCAAACATCTGATCTGTTTCGGCTAGTCTTTGTGTTTCAGCCCCGGTACAACCGAGGTATAAACGGCCTGTAAATATACAGTAAATTCGAAGGTTATTTGCGATCAAAGGGAAAAATCCCCTAGAGCATATATTAGGTAAGGAATTAACTATACTTTCCTTTCAGATTCACGATTAATTTTTTTTTTACACCCAGAACCCATTGAAAATACATAAAGTGTACATATTCATGATCAGGACGACGAACTGAGTCGATTTAGCCATGCCCGTCCGTCTGTCTCTCCGTCTGTATGAACGCAGCAATCTCGGAAACTACAAAAGCTCGAGACCTAAACTTTTCGACGTTAGATTCTCCTAATCCATACGCAATACAAGTTGATCATTTGTTTATATCATGCTCCGTTTCATTATTATCGATAAAAATCGATTTTTAGACTTAGTTTTCATAGCATATCTCCGAGACTATAAGAGTCAGAACCATCAAATTTGGTTTAATATGTGCTCGTAAGCATTTCGGATTTTGGATAATACCTGCCCCCAATCGCCCCCATATCAAAAAAATCAAATACTACAGACTTGCGCTTTGGTTTGTACATATATTTGGATGCTCTTATAAGGCACTGAAAATTTCATAACGATCATACTATTTGTGTAGAAATTATTCAAGAATTCATTTTCCGATGCCGATGTGCGTTTGTGTGTGTGTGTCCTTTGTGAATGTGTGTATGAATGGAAAGAGGTTTAAATGTATGGGACAGCTCGCCGCTGGGTTCAGGGTATCTCTTAGTCGGGTATCTCTTAGCCGACTAGAGCCATCTTACTTTTTTTATTTTGTTTTTTATATTCGTTTTTTTTTGTGCACCCATGATGCTATGTTACATGCATTCGTTGTTATTACACCGTGAACGAGTTTTCCGCTGTCGGTTATCATTTCATTTCATTTCATTTGTTTTTTATAAGTATTACTTTATATCTAATTTTTGACATTATTATTTGTATGGTAATTTAAGTCTAAGGTAGGTATTTTGGTCATTTAATGGGGGTACAAATGCATTGGAGGTATATTAAATTCTTTTAATAGCTTAATACATATATCATCTAATATTATGTCAATTACAAATGCGCTGAAATGGCTGGCAAATCCATTCTACACAGATGAAAAATTATATTTTTTAAAGTAAAATATTAAACAAAAATAAATATAATGCTTCTCTACATATGAATGTGTTTACCTGTTTCCAATACGAAGTCCAAGTGGAGGAGTTGCTTCATTAATGTCCTCATTTCGCATATATTGCTGCCTTTCAATTGTAACATTCGCAGCTGAACAGATAGATAATATACAATATAATAATGTATAGTAAAATATATAAATGTATGTACATACAAACAAACATATGTTCATATATGTTTAAAGAATATTCTAAATGTATCAATATATACATAAATAAATATTATTTCTGTAATTTAATATTGTTACTTACTGTGTAAATACTCAAACGCCGCCTGGACATTTAATTGTATAAACACACTTTAAATTTAGTCATCAGGCAGAACAGAACTTCTTGCACCGCATTTATTATACCCTGAACCCATTGAAAATGGGTAAAAAGGGTATAATGGTTTTGTGCACATGTATGTACCAGGTAGAAGGAAGCATCTCCGACCCATAAATTATATATATTCTTGATCAGGACGACGAGCTGAGTCGATTTAGCCATGTCCGTCTGTCCGTCCGTCTGTCCGTTCTTCTGTTCGCCTGTCCGTTTGTATGAACGCAGGGATCTCGGAAACTACAAAAGCTACAAACCTAAACTGTTCGACTATAGATTCTCCTAATTCATACGCAGCACAAGTTTATCATTTTTTTTTTCGATATCTTGCTCTGTTTCATTATTATCGATAAAAATCGATTTTAAGACTTGGTTTTCTTGGCATATCTCGGAGACTTTAAAAGCTAAAGCCATCAAAGCCATCTCTCAGCGGCAACACTTTTATTGTGTCGTTGTTGGCTGATACTGGGGAGGTATAGCAATATGTGAGTAAATAAAACAATATACTTAGGTAATCATAATAAACACGTATATTTAAAGGAAGATAACTTTCGAATGGACGATGCTTCGAATGCTTCAGTATGCTGAATATATATACATATAAAAGAGGAGATCCCTTTTGTAACTGTTTTGTTTTCCGTTTAGCCGGTTGGGCATAGGCGCAGCTTGCTTCCATTTCTGGTGACAGCAGATCGTCAGTCATGTGGTCATCCACATACGAACTACATCTGTCTGCAATTTAAATATTAGTTATATTAAATGCAAAATTTTAAATATTATTTATTATTTAGAAATAATAAAACAACTAACCTGTCGATCTACACTTTTACTTCACTTGGTAGCACCTCCACGCCCAGTGTCTCCAAGCTGGTAGCGATGGCTTCGCCTCGATCTTTGCGTGTCCATTTCGCGCCCAATCAAAACTCATCCGTTGCTCATTTCAGACCAATAAAAAGCACAAACAAGTAAGGCGCTAGTCGGGAGTGCCCGACTAGGAGATACCCTGAACACAGCGGCGAGCTGTCTTTATAGGCCATTTAATTAAACCCCCTCTGCATTCATACTCTCGACACCACAGCCGCACTTAGTAAAATAAAATAAAAAAATAATACAAATCTGATGGTCGCGCTTCGCGCTCGCTTCTGATATTTGCCGAAGTTGTGAAATTTCTCGCACAATTTTCACAAAATAGAAACTATGTCATTCAAGTGTTAGTTGCAGTTGATCTGAGAAAGCTTTTTGAGAGTGTGCATGCCAAATACCAATTTTTCCCCATTTTGTTGCTCCAGAATATATCAAATCGCCGATGTCCCAGCATTAAGTTACACTTGGACCAATAAGTGTGCTAAGTTTAAAAATAAAATAAAATAAAATAAAAATTTTAATAAACTCCGTTGACCCAAGCCAGATTTGAACCTGCGTCTGACAGCACTCCAATTACCATCGTCGAAATCTGAGATTAAACACACTTGCAATCTCTGACGACCACATATTTAACATAATTTGACCATACGCAGATCAAGTTTATTTCAAAACTATGAGAGCTAGGACCCATAAGATTATGAATAGTTTGATGGATCTAGCTCTTAAAGTTTTTGAGTTTTGATAAAAAAAACCGGGTCAAAAAACCGATAAACCCTGATTATAAGAAAACGAGGCAAATTATCGATCATTTGAAATAAACTTGATCTGCGAGTGGTATATACGAATCTAAAAAGTCCAAGTTCAGCTCTCTAGTCCTTGTAGTCTCTGAAATCGTCGCATTCATACAGAAAGACAGACGGGCAGTGCTTAATCGACTAGGCTAGTGATGCTGATCAAGAATATATATACTTTATGGGGTCGGAGATGCCTCCTTCAGCCTGTTACATACATTTGCACAAAACCATAATACCATTTTTACCCATTTTCACTGGGTTCAGGGTATAAAAAACGGTTGGCGTTTGAGCCTCAACAAAATAGTTAAGATTTTACCGACTATTCCTCATGTACAACATATGTATTTAAATATAGGTTACAAACATAAATGCTTTCACGGCACTCATTTTCGATGTTGTATTTGTTATCAATTTCGTGAAAATTAAGCTGACCTACAGCGTTTTATTGTTGGGAATTACTCATCTTAGTATTTATATTATTACATGCCTGTGTACCCATCCTGCAGTTCGGTCCCCTTTGCTAGTGCGTTTTACTTTGACGTAGTATGTCACGACGTTGCATCACCAGAGAATAGAAGGGAAGGCAGCGCTGCATCTGCGCGCGGGGAAGAGAGTAGGGATAGCGCTATCCTTTTTGGTATCCCCTCTTAGTCAGACGAGTAGACGATTGGGGCGTCTATGCACCACCGGTGGATAGGAGAGTTGACAGCACTTTCTCTTGCATTGCAGATAATTGTACTGAAAAAATGTTTTACTGATATATGCTATAATTAAACAATTCCGTCAATTCAGTTCAATCAATTTTGATTTACTTATCAAAAACAAATTGATCTGCATTTAACTATGCGTATCAATACATTTGACATTTACCGGAAGTCTGCGATTATTTTTATAAGTAACTTGTTTTTATAAGTAGCCCCATATCTCACCCCGGTTCTGGATTAGGTTTAAGTCGAGCCAAAAATCAGCCTGACAGGGGGCCCGTGTAAAAAACTAGCTCAGTCGTTAACGTAGGGCTCGGGCAAGTGGCCTTTCTAAAAAGCCTTACGGGGTACTGCAGATCTCTGCTCGGGTGTACCGCACACTTCTCCCACACTCGTGGGAACTTCATAATGTTCAAAAAAGAAAGCAATACATAAGAAATATTACCGCAAGATTGCCTGTCTGATTGCCTGATTGGTGGCTGTCGTAAGACCGGCAAGTCTTCCTTCCATGCTATCTGCGCCTGCCAACAGGAGAGTGCCCCTGGCACAGAAGGCAAGTCAAAGAGCAGGGCAAGCACTCCGACCGTCTCAGGGAAAAAACTGAAGATGGCCGTTCTACCTGTGGATTATCCCCAGGTATTGCTCAGCCGCGGGGAACTTTTCGAGCTGGAGGAAGCCATCCTCGATGAAATTATCACAAATGGATGCGAGCTGGGCAGGAATCCGCTGAGTGGTTGGCAGCAGCGCTCCCACAGCTACAATCTTGGGCAGGAATCCCTCTAGATCCCCGAATGGGTGAGCTTACAACATAACGGCATTCAACATAACGTCCTTCTGCCCTAGAAGTGCAGACAGGTCGAATGAGTGAACTCATTCCATTCCGAAAGTGACCTCAAAAAAGCGGTGAAGCGCCAAGCGGTGCTTGTAAAAAGGAGTGCAAAACGTCCTTCCCCGGACCTGCAAAAAGAGCCCACCTATGGTATGCGTGGATGAGATGGATGTGACCACCCTCGACTTCACAGTGATCGAGTGCGAGGATGTTATTCAAGGAGCTGGAAAAATAATTGCCACAGGAGCAGCCGATAGTTGCCGACGTCACCCTGACGAATGGCGGCAAGGAAGGACTACACACCAGACTCGCAGGCAGCACTAGAGCACCCGCCATGATATTCATCAAACATCTGTTTCGGCTAGTCTTTGTGTTTCAGCCCCGGTACAACCGAGGTATAAACGGCCTGTAAATATACAGTAAATTCGAAGGTTATTTGCGATCAAAGGGAAAAATCCCCTAGAGCATATATTAGGTAAGGAATTAACTATACTTTCCTTTCAGATTCACGATTAATTTTTTTTTTACACCCAGAACCCATTGAAAATACATAAAGTGTACATATTCATGATCAGGACGACGAACTGAGTCGATTTAGCCATGCCCGTCCGTCTGTCTCTCCGTCTGTATGAACGCAGCAATCTCGGAAACTACAAAAGCTCGAGACCTAAACTTTTCGACGTTAGATTCTCCTAATCCATACGCAATACAAGTTGATCATTTGTTTATATCATGCTCCGTTTCATTATTATCGATAAAAATCGATTTTTAGACTTAGTTTTCATAGCATATCTCCGAGACTATAAGAGTCAGAACCATCAAATTTGGTTTAATATGTGCTCGTAAGCATTTCGGATTTTGGATACCTGCCCCCAATCGCCCCCATATCAAAAAAATCAAATACTACAGACTTGCGCTTTGGTTTGTACATATATTTGGATGCTCTTATAAGGCACTGAAAATTTCATAACGATCATACTATTTGTGTAGAAATTATTCAAGAATTCATTTTCCGATGCCGATGTGCGTTTGTGTGTGTGTGTCCTTTGTGAATGTGTGTATGAATGTAAAGAGGTTTAAATGTATGGGACAGCTCGCCGCTGGGTTCAGGGTATCTCTTAGTCGGGTATCTCTTAGCCAACTAGAGCCATCTTACTTTTTTTATTTTGTTTTTTATATTCGTTTTTTTTTGTGCACCCATGATGCTATGTTACATGCATTCGTTGTTATTACACCGTGAACGAGTTTTCCGCTGTCGGTTATCATTTCATTTCATTTCATTTGTTTTTTATAAGTATTACTTTATATCTAATTTTTGACATAATTATTTGTATGGTAATTTAAGTCTAAGGTAGGTATTTTGGTCATTTAATGGGTACAAATGCATTGGAGGTATATTAAATTCTTTTAATAGCTTAATACATATATCATCTAATATTATGTCAATTACAAATGCGCTGAAATGGCTGGCAAATCCATTCTACACAGATGAAAAATTATATTTTTTAAAGTAAAATATTAAACAAAAATAAATATAATGCTTCTCTACATATGAATGTGTTTACCTGTTTCCAATACGAAGTCCAAGTGGAGGAGTTGCTTCATTAATGTCCTCATTTCGCATATATTGCTGCCTTTCAATTGTAACATTCGCAGCTGAACAGATAGATAATATACAATATAATAATGTATAGTAAAATATATAAATGTATGTACATACAAACAAACATATGTTCATATATGTTTAAAGAATATTCTAAATGTATCAATATATACATAAATAAATATTATTTCTGTAATTTAATATTGTTACTTACTGTGTAAATACTCAAACGCCGCCTGGACATTTAATTGTATAAACACACTTTAAATTTAGTCATCAGGCAGAACTTCTTGCACCGCATTTATTATACCCTGAACCCATTGAAAATGGGTAAAAAGGGTATAATGGTTTTGTGCACATGTATGTACCAGGTAGAAGGAAGCATCTCCGACCCATAAATTATATATATTCTTGATCAGGACGACGAGCTGAGTCGATTTAGCCATGTCCGTCTGTCCGTCCGTCTGTCCGTTCTTCTGTTCGCCTGTCCGTTTGTATGAACGCAGGGATCTCGGAAACTACAAAAGCTACAAACCTAAACTGTTCGACTATAGATTCTCCTAATTCATACGCAGTACAAGTTTATCATTTTTTTTCGATATCTTGCTCTGTTTCATTATTATCGATAAAAATCGATTTTAAGACTTGGTTTTTTTGGTATATCTTGGAGACTTTAAAAGCTAAAGCCATCAAATTTAATTCATTATGTGCTCGTAAGCAATACGCAGATTATGAGCATTTCGAATTTTAAATACTTCCCCATTCGGCCCCCATATAAAAAAAACGCAAATCAAATTCTGCACTCTTGTGCTTTGGTTTGCAAGAATTCATTTTCTATAGTGGGGGCAAACGCAGCCGATGTGTAAGAATTTCGTACTTAATCTAAGACTCGATTCTAGAATATTAGTACGAATTATAGTTCGAATCGTCGAAAAAATTCTAGTACGAATTTAAGTATTTTAAACTTATTTTAGTACGGCATTTTTATTTTCTGTGTAATTACAACGTGCTCCACATGATGACATGTGGCATGAAAAGGCATCTATGCTTAATTAATGTTTAATTACAGCTCAGAAGACCTCACGGGCTTGGCGCTAGAGGCAAATAGGATCAGCCCACGTTCATTGCATCCTGCTACATGGCGCACGACAGAGAAACACCCCCTGACGAACTAAAGAGACATATCGTAGAGACAAATCTGAGCAGCCCCTTATTGTCGGGACGGACGTCAGGGTGAGTCACTCTTACCTTTCATATGTTGATGAAAAGTCTACCTTCTTGGAACCCACATTTTAGACTTAACACTCTCAGCAGTGATAGATATACAAGTGACGGAATGGAGGGTTACTTCTCAGATCACAAGTACATCCAATTCAATGTAAAATTCGATTACCCTCCAAATTGAATTCAGAAATCTTCGGAGTACAAACTGGGAGATATTTCCCAAGACAATTGAGCGGAAAGTACATCGAGTAAAAACAGTCATATCAAATGATTACAAAGAGGAGTCCTTAGAGATGTTCGAATGACGCGCATCATGCAGGAGTTCAAAAAGTAAGAGAAGGACCAAGCCGCCCTGGTGAATATCACAGCTCAACTCACATATAAAGGATGTACAAAAACTCTTCAAGCTCGCCAAACAAGCGGACGAAGAGATCATATGGAACACAGAAACCGCAAGACTCCGGAAGCTGCTTTCGAGCCAGCTATTCATACAGAGTCAACTAAAAACGGGTGACCGAAGATGAACGGAAAGCAGCAGGCAAACGATATGTGCACTAGTGGGCGCGAACTTTGTGATATCCGGAGATACAATTAACTCTAAGAAAACCCAGTGGGCCATGGACGTGTTCGCGAGCTACAAGTCCCTTGGGTTAGATGAATTATTCTCAGCCAAGCTACAGATGATAAAAAAAATCGGATTATCCCCTTGCTACGCCCCCTATTTTAAGCATGTCTGAGACTTGGCTACTGTCTGAAGCTCGAAGGACTGCACGAGTCGTGCTTTTGCCCAAAGCAGGCAGTCTCAGCGAAAGCAATAAAGCGAAGCCTAAAAGCTACAGCATCCCACTCAGCAATAGCCCAGTAGATACACAATCTGTTCAGCTGCAGAAGAGTCAGTGCTGATCACAATAACACCATGTCTCCTACACTATACGGCGTCCTGGTATGGCGGCAAGCCACAGAGAAAAATCGCACATAACTTAGGCTGAAGAAAGGACCCAACGGCATTCACTTCACATCACGCTGAGGTCCACTCCAACTAAGGCCTTAGAAACATTTAAGTGTGCCAACCCCCAGGACACGCAAGCACGACTCTTACCATAGAATACAGCTCAGCGTCTCTGCGCAACTGAATACATTACGCTTCAAAGCTTTGGAAGTGCAGAGTAGCACAGACTACATGATTCTCCGAACTAAATTAAAAGGAACAACAAAGTATACAATACGGAAGGCAGCATAAGTAGCCCAAGCGCTACACCGAAGATACAAAAAGATCAAGATTTTCGTAAATAGCCAACCAGCAATCATCCTTGCAAGCATCTGTCACTGCCTCCAAAAATATCCCGGCAAGCAGGGAGGCACTTGATTATCAAAGCACGGCTAGAACAGTGTACACCTATTGGGTTCCAGCCACCGGGGCATTTATGGTAACGCTATGGCAAACCACCTAGCTATGGAAGGCTATTTCACGAAAACTCAGAAAATATTGAAAGCTTCCTAAACTAGCTATATAGTGATCTGGAAGTTACCGCTGTGTGGAAGTTAATACAATGTATGAAAACACAACTAGCTGCAAAATCTCCATAATTATGTGCAAAACGCTCGATCAAAACGTCACTCACTTTTTACTGCCGCTTCTAGACGAAACTGCAGTTTAATATTAGGAGTACTGACTGGTCGTTGCCTGGCAACAGTTCACGCTAAGAAACTGTGTATAACCACAGATCAACGCAGCTGCAAATGTAAAGAACCAGGAACTTCTGAAACACTGGAACATCTCATTTGCGGCTGCGCGACACTCGCTCTGCACAGAGTCAAATACTTCAATGCACATTGGCTCGCTTCGCTGGAAGAAGTGGCCAGACACACTCCAAATGCGCTATTGGTATTTGCCAAGCGCAAAGATAGGATCACAAAGACTGTAAGACACTAAGGGCCAACTTGGTCTTTGTGCAATCACTGCAGAGGTTAACCGGCTTAACCTAACCTACACCCAAAATATTTTTGATTTGTGTATGCTTTACGAGAATATACTATCCCAATTCATTGTGTCTTCAGCTTTTATAGCTTCCAAAATATATAAAAAAAAGAGTTTTAAAATCGATGCTTATCAATGAAATGAAATGGGACAAGATATCGAAAAATAAATCATAAGCTTGTTTTGTGTATGCATGGACTTTGTAGTTTCCGAGATCGACGTGTTCGTACAGACGGGTATACAGACGGACCTAAGGACAAACGAGCATGACTAAATCGACTTAGCTAGTCGTCCTAATCAAGATGGAGATACTTCCTATTGACTCTTACTTACATTTTCACAAAACCGTTATTCTATTTTTTCACCAATTTTCAGTGCATTCAGTGAATAACAAGAAATAAAGCAAGTAATGTAAAATATGTGAAACACCGTTACAAAGTTCGGATCGGCGACAATAGAAATAAGCCTTAGCTTAAAAAATGTTAAAAAAAAGAGTTTTAAAATCGATGCTTATCAATGAAATGAAATGGGACAAGATATCGAAAAATAAATCATAAGCTTGTTTTGTGTATGCATGGACTTTGTAGTTTCCGAGTTCGACGTGTTCGTACAGACGGGTATACAGACGGACCTAAGGACAAACGAGCATGACTAAATCGACTTAGCTAGTCGTCCTAATCAAGATGGAGATACTTCCTATTGACTCTTACTTACATTTTCACAAAACCGTTATTCTATTTTTTCACCAATTTTCAGTGCATTCAGTGAATAACAAGAAATAAAGCAAGTAATGTAAAATATGTGAAACACCGTTACAAAGTTCGGATCGGCGACAATAGAAATAAGCCTTAGCTTAAAAAATGTTAATTTTTGCACTTTTTAGGGAGTGGGAATGGGTGTGGCCGATCTTGATTTTTGATCTTTGCGGATCAATCGTTGCCAGACATGTGAAAAATTAATTATTTAACAATGTTTATGGAGATTTAGCTCTTTAGCTTCCTTTTTTGTCGGGGGCGCCGAGCTCTAGAGCCATCTTACTTGTTTTATTTGAAAAATGTCAAAATAAACTTTAACATTTTCTTTGCTAGCTTTCTATTGTTGTAGTGCTCCCAGAAACCTGATAGCGGTCTGGCCACTCTGCCGGTTTGTTTTGATTTTGTATGGAACAGCTGATTGTGTGTGTTTACCATAAGATAAAATCACATAAAAATGTAATCAAAATCAGTTGACGGAATTATAAATTCTTAGTGAAAAATACATGTTATACCACGCATTATTTGAACGATAGTTTTCGGAGAAATGTTTAGCTAAGATTAGGGGTCGGGACTATGAGCTCTGGTTTTGTTATTAGCCAAGTAATACATAAATGTACTATGGTACAATAAGAATTCATTAAAACAAATTTTTGAATTCTTAACTGTTTTAATTCAAACCATTATTGCCTAAAACTATTAAATTTTTAATCCTGTTGTTGACATTCGGACAAATATTTGCTTATCTATTTCGGGTAGATGTAACTTAAGTCATCATTTATAATATATAATAATAAAACAATTACTCTATATGAAAGCATCGATGTGTGGTAATGTATGTAAATACGTATGTTGCCAAATCTTGTATATGTATGTCTGCAAGGATATTACCTTTTCTTTTTTTTCGTCTTTTGTTTATAATTTCTCTTAGAATTGCAACAAAATCTGTCTTCGCTCTTCATATTTATGTATTTCATTGTATGGTAAATGGCGTTATTTATGCATTTGTTTTGAATTTGGAAAACTATTTTTCCACTTAAGATATTTTCCCTAAATTTCTTCGAAATACGTTCAATGAGTAAAAATTAAAAAAATAGCAGTAGAAATCAAAAACATCGATAGTGATCCACAGCATCATTCATCGATACTTTGATTGCACCAAAGATAATATCCACAGTCGATACCAAAACGGCGCATGCGCCGATTATTTGTTGCGATTTTAAATTCGAGTGGATTAACCTCATGAAAAAAGTTGTTCATAACATTCTTCAGTACGATAAATACAATTTTAATTTAGCAATAAGTTAATTTTAGCAATAACCAATTTTTTTTATATCCATCCGTACATTGAGATAAATTAGTAAAATATGTTTTTAATATGTTTGCTTCTACAAAAATAGAAATAACTTAAATAATACATTAGTAGTTTAGCTCACATGGTCAACATGACATAAATACATACATACTTTTATAAATAAAATTGTATGTACACACATTGATGCAAACATAAATAGATGTATGGTATATTCATATGTATAAATGTATACATAATACATGCTAGAATGGTGCGCCTTTATTAAATTTCAGTGATATCGGGCAAAGACATCTTGTATTTATTTACCTTTCCCATGTAAGCAAAATCTTATCAGAAACGGACTTCGACTCATAAAGATATCTGAATCAATCGAATCCAATGTGATCCTAACATGTTACAAAATACTAATGGACATCGGACATTCAATTGCTATATATACAGGTTGTGTTTTAAGTGAAGCTGTCTAAAGATAACTTTACTGTCTAATAGGTCATTGAAAATAGGTAACAAAAGGTCATATTAAAGTGAAAATGTATGTAACAGGTTGAAGGAAATTATATATTTTCTTGTCCGTCGGTGTGTATGAAAGCGTTAATCTCGGCGACTAAAAGAGCTTGTGAATTGAAATTTGGAATGTTAGATCCATGTGCAGATCAAGTTATTAAAATGATTTAAAACCAATAAATATTGATTTTTAACGACGGTTATGACTACAAATCTCAGAGGTTAGAAATGATAGATACATAAAATTTGGTTTGTAGGTTTTCAAGAATTATTCACAGATCAATACTATTTCACTTTTTGGATACCTTCCCACTTTACTCCCAAAATTAAGCAAAATCCATATTTACGGTGAAGTCTTGCGCTTAGGATGAGTGAAGAAGAATTGAAGCCGCTGAGTAAAGAATACAGCTTGCTGTGAATCTTGTTTTTGTCAAAGTGTGCATAGAACGATATTTTCTTGCAGCTCGGGGCCGAGTACACTGATTCCCAGTCAGGCTAGCCAGGAACCAGGAACTTGATCCTGTTCCTGTTTCTTAAATCCTCCTGTTTCTTAAATCATGTAGGTATTGTAAGGTATTTCTAATAGTGACAAGAAGACATCTCCGACCAACTGAATGCTTAAAATACGTTACCATGATTTTATTATTATATTATATATTTATTAGTGTTTGAATAAATAATCAATAACTACAAAAAAATTATTTTTTTTAGGCAAATACTTATAAAATGGATAACATGGGAATATCGACGGAAACAGCTTTTCTAGAAGTCGAGCTTCCACAAACGCTTCTTGAGTCACCGTCAGTTTCTAATTTCTTACCAGACGAAGAGGCTTCTATTTGCCCATTGCTTTCAAGCAACAGTGTTTTGGGACCTGTTTTGTTATTACACCCATTAAGTCCGAACATTATTGCCAGCGACATCACCTCATCTAATATAAGTAATACAGACTGTAAGGCGGAAACGAGTTCTTCTGGAAGTAGTACAGGCATCGCAATGGATGCTATGGAAACTACGTCAAGTCTTTTCAACAAAGCCAACTATCATCATTTACAAAACAACAACATTACAAGTCAAGTAATTACATTACAAAAATATAATATATCTGTACTTCTAATTGTTATTACAGGCCTTGCTTCTTAATAT
Source organism: Drosophila colorata (assembly GCA_035041545.1). NCBI lineage: Eukaryota > Metazoa > Arthropoda > Insecta > Diptera > Drosophilidae > Drosophila > Drosophila colorata. The sequence continues at coordinate 227,451 of JAWNLD010000657.1, read as the reverse complement.
AACTTTACTCAGTTTACCACTCTTGGTTGACATTTTTATTGGGTTTGTGCAATGTCCGTCATGCTGTCCGTCTGTTGGATGGTTGCAACTCTTTCTGGCGCTATTAAAGCTAGAGACTTGAAACTTTGGATTTACACTTTTAGTTACCTGCTTTAGACAAAGTGTTAAGATTTTTGTGAAACGACCACTAGGAGGCTATCAAATCGATAACATGTCGATACAACTCACGTCGCTAATCGATAAAAGTAGAATATTTTCTACAATTTTAATGCAAGAGTCACCAAATTTGGTATGTAAATTGCTGGTGACCTCCCCCAAAGATTGCGACCTTGTCATCGACCCCGCACAAAAAAAAAAAAATCGGAAATGCCTAGAGCCACAAAATTTTGTAAGCAGTTTTCAATATCATTTGAGTTTTCCACAACAACAAACTGCAGCACAATCATTTTGGTTGACTTGTGTAATTGCATTGTTGCTTGCCTATATTTTGTTTTTGCATTTTCGCTCGTCATATTTATGTTTTCTACTCGCGCTCGCAACGCTACTAATATCTCTCTCCCGCACTCAAACTAATATTGTTGTTTGTGTTGGTCGCGGTTTTTGTTTTTGCTCTTGTTTTAATTCCGTTGTGCTTGTTTAGGTCGTCGCGCCCGCGCCGTTTATATCTGTTTAACGTTGTTGTTGTATGTACAAATCAGCGTCTCAAATTATTTTAACCCTAGTGTGCCTATCGTGTTCTTACACTTTGTTTTAGTTTGTGCAATAATTTTTTGTTGTTTTAAATTTCTTGATTTCTATTCCTTTATAAAAAACAAAAAAATAAATAAATAAGTAAATATGTATGTCTGCTATAATAACAAGTAAGATGGCTCTAGTTGGGAGTGCCCGACTAGGAGCTACCCTGAACCCAGCGAGCTGTCGTTATATTTATTTATGCATTCATACACACGACACCACAGCCGCACTTGGTAAAATAAAATGAAAATAAATAATATACAAATTATTGCTCGCGCTTCACACTTGCTTTGAATATTTGCAGACAAATTTAAGTACGCCGTAGTTTTAAATTTCTCGCTAAATTTTCACAAAATAGAAAACTATATCTTTCAAATATTGGTTGCAGTTGATCTGCAAAAGCTTTTTGAGAGTGTGCATGCCAAATACCAATTTTTTCCCAATTGGTTGCTTCAGAATATTTCATTATTGCATTAATATTTAAAAAAAAAAAAAAAAAAAAACGATGAAACTCCGTTGACACAGCGAGACTCGAATTGGCGTTTGATAGCTCGCCAGGCAACACCTCTACCACCGAGCTACAGCAGCATTTTAAATGCCTCTGTCAAAATCTGAGATAAGAAATTAACGCAAATGTAAAAACAATCGCATTAGAATTCGAAAGGGTTCACGCATATGAATATGCATATATGTATATATGTAAGTACGTGTGCACACGCATGCAGACGGCTACGCTTGGCGCAGACCACCACGTGGTTTGCCAATGTACAAATACATTTTCTTTAATAGCTTATGTGTTTTTTACCGATTTGGATGAAATTTGCTTTAATGCATTCTTATTATACTATAGTACATTTATATGTTGACGAGCAGCGTAAGTAGTAAGAATTGTGGCTGTACTTGCAATTACAAATGCTTTTTCAGTTAATGGGGAATGATGGGGGAGGTATCCAAAATCCGAAATTCGTAATCTGCGTAACCTTTACGAGAACACATTAAACCAAATTTGGTGTCTTCAGCTCTTATAGATTCTGCGATATGCTCAAAAAAACCGATAAATATCGATAATAAGAAAACGGGTCTGGTTATCTATAGTTTAAAATAGCGTTGATCTGCTTATGGTATACACGAACATAAAAACCTATACTTTAATCCCTAGATCTTATTGCAGCACTTGCTGCCATTGGACTGTCAAATTTGTCAAATTTGACCACACGTTTTCTTTAATAACGTCTGTGTTTCTTAACCGATTTTGATTAATCTTAATGCAATAGATTCTTCAAGTGCTATAGTATATATAAATATTCATTCGAAACAAATTTAGTGTCTCTAGGTCCCATAATCGACGAAATAAAATAAAAAAATTTGAGGTTGTAGTAGATTTTGATCAATTTTAGGAAAGCGGTGTGGGTTATCGATCATTTGAAATAAACTTGATCTGCGCGTGCCATGGACAAGTCTATAGCCGAAAAGTTGAAGCCTCTAGCTCTTATAGTTTCCGACGATGCGTTCATACATACGGACAGACGGACAGAAAAAGGGACATGGCTAGATCGACTCGGCTGTGGGGTCGGAGATGCTTCCTTCTGCATATCTTACATACATTTGCACAAAACCATTGTACTCCTTTTACCCATTTTTAATGGGTTCAGGGTATAAAAATTGCCAGGTGCGAGCAGAAGTTAAGATGGGTTTCGTTTGCTTGGTCTAAAAGGCCGCATTGTGGACCTGATTGAGTCCAAATTAGGTCTGAAGTAGACTTGTGAATTCTGTAGGGATGTTGAAAGGGACATGATGGGATTTATGACGCAGACTAAGAAGGGCTTTGGAGATCTATTCGGACGGCTTTAAAAACTGTTCGATGGTTTCTCTATTTTGGATGAGTTCAAAGCAATGAAGCTTTTGAACGAATCTCCAAGGCGTAAAAAGGCCAATCTAGGCTGTCTATTGGCCCTAATGAACTTTCAGTCCCAACACACTTGCCCACATCATCCGCTCCAAATGTTGAACCAAGACAGAAGTGACGAAAACAACATCGTAGCCATGGTTGTTGTTCCTTCTGACCCCGAAAAGTGTTCTGATGCGACGATGGCTAGCACTGTTGATACTGATCAACACTCTAGTGCTAATATACCGACCGAATCAAATGGTCAATCAACCAAGGCTATAGCTTCACCAATAGCTACTGCCGAGGTTCCTAATATCACCCTTGTAGATTTTCCACCCAAAAAAACAAAACTTTGTTTCTAGGCTTGCCCCTGCTCCTACATCTGATGATGTCAAGGCCTTATTCTCCCCAAATTTCAAGCTAATCTACGGCGGAAAAATTTTAAATTGCGTATACTCGGGAAATTTGTTTTTTTTAAATAAGTGTTTCGGCCGAATATTTCAGCAGTATTTGTTGTATGGAATTCTGGCCGGATCACGTAATTATAAAAAAATAAACTGCATAAAAGAAAAATCTGCCTCCGATATCACTTCTCCTACTTGTGTTGGTTTAAATCAATCAATTGTGGTCTCTGATACCACAAAAAACTAACATCCTCCCTCTTAATTGGCTATAAGAACCCATTGAAAATGGGTAATAGGGGTATAATAGTTTTGTGCAAATGTATGTAACAGGCAGAAGGAGGCATCTCCGACCCCATAAAGTATATATATTCTTGATCAGCATCACAAGCCTAGTCGATTAAGCCCTATCCGTTTGTCTGTCCGTCCGTCTGTCTGTATGAACACCTCGATTTCAGAGACTACAAGGGCTAGAGAGCTGACCTTGGACTTTTTAGATTCGTATCATATGTATCATACCATACGCAGATTAATTTTATTTCAAATGATCGATAACTTGCCCCGTTTTCTCATAATCATTGTTTATCGGTTTTTTGGGCATATCTCTAAAGCTATAAGAGCTAGAGCCACAATATTTCTTTTAATATGTTCTCGTAAAAAATACGCAGATTATATTTATTTCGGATATTGGATACCTCCCCCCATTCGCTCCCCATATCAAAAAACCGTAAATCAAGTACTACAGACTTGCGCTTTGGTTTGTACACGGAACGCTCTTGTTAAGTCCTGAAAATTTCATAACGATCCTATTCTTAGTTTATAAGTTTTTTAAGACTTAACTTTCTATAGTGGGGGCCAAGCGCCGCTGCATGAGCATATCTCAGAAAATATAAGAGCCAGAGCCAAATTTGGGATATATTTTCTACAGTACAATAAGAATGCATTAAATTAAATTTCATCAAAATCAGTTGAAAAACATAGAAGTTATTAAAGAAAATGTATTTATATATTGGCAAACCACGTGGTGGCAAGCGCCAACCGCAGACGTTTTCTGCATGCGTGTGCATACATACATTCATATGTATATGTACATTCTTTTTCGAATTCTCAAGCGATTGGTTGTACGTGTGTGTCTAATCTCAGATTTTAACGGAATCAATTAAAATGCTACTGTGGCTCGGTGGTAGAGATGTTGCTCGGCGCACTATCAGACGCGGGTTCGAATCTGGCTTGGGGGTCAACGGAGTTTTTTTACTGTTTATTTAAATTTTTATGCTGGGACATCGGCGATTTGATATATTCTGGAGCAACAGTCTCAAAAAGCTTTCGCAGATAAACTGCCACCAACATTTGAAAGATATACTTGTAATTTCCTATTTGTGAAAATTTTGGGAGAAATTTCACAACTACGGCATACTAAAATGTGCCTGCAAATATTAAAACCGAGCGCGAAACGCGAGCATGAATGTTTATTATTATTTTTATTTTTTTTTATTTTACTAAATGCGGCTGTGGTGTCGAGAGTATATATATAGGAGGGTTTAATTAAATGCATGTAACGACGCTCGCCACTGGGTTCAGTGTCCCAGTCGAGTACTCCCGACTAGAGCCATCTTACTTGTTATGTCATTGCCATCTCTGAAAGATGGTTAAGGCCTGACATCCCTAATTCTGAAATTTTTTCTAACAAGCTCTCGATTTATAGACACTTCTCGACATTGATTTGTCTTTGGAGGTAGGTAATAACCGACTATGGTATAGAAAGTCAAGGATATATAGGAAATTCAAGGAAACTGGTTATTTCTTGAATTTCTCTCGATATTTGATTGCTCGATTTTATTTATCACCTAAATAACCAATATTATAAGGATTACCTGAAAGTTTGTAGGTTACAGTTCCAGCGGGAATCTAAGCGGTTTTATAATTTCATTAATGCGCAACGTAGATCATCAACACTACCATCAACCGTATTTTTTGAGAAAACGACAGCTGACTTAGATCAAGCCATCGCCAATATATTTTCTACATTTTTTTTCAAATATGATTATTAGATTATCACTATTAAGTGCTCTAGGGCTATGAAGCCTATATTTTCAACGGGACCTGATGGAGTACCAGGCTGTGTTCTTAGGTACTGTGCTGAAGGTCTCAGAAGCCTTTGAATAAATTAATTAAACTGTCCGTGGATTTATGCTCTTCTCCTAACATTTGGAATGAATCATTTATTATTCCTCTCCTTAAAAAGGGAAACAAGTTCAGACAAGTTCAACAATGTTCAGAGCTATAGAGGTATTTCTAAGTTGTCTGCTATTCCTAAGATTTTTGAGAAATTGATAACTTCTCAACTGCAAAATCTTTGTAGATCTATAATTTCACCAAGTTTGTTAAATTAAGATCTAATACCAATAACTTATTGGAGTTCACGACTTTTGTTATCAACCCCTGCCTAGCGGGCTACCAGACGCGGGTTTGAATTTTATTTAAATTTCTATTTCATTTTTTTTAAACTTTACACACTTATTGGTTCATGTACAACTTAATGCAGCGATTTGAAATATTCTGGAGCAACAAAATGGGGAAAATTTTTTATTGGCATGCACACTCTCAAAAAGGTTCGCAGGTAAACTGCAACCAACATTTGAAAGATATAGTTTCCTACTTTGTGAAAATTTTGAAAAAATTAATTTTTTCGATCATTATTTTTTATTTTTGTTTTTTTTTACTAACTGCGGCTGTGGCGTCGTGTGTGTGAATGCAGAGGGGTTTAGTTACATGCATGTAACGACAGCTCAACTCTGGGTTCAGGGTATCTCCTAGTCGGGCACTCCCTGCGTTACTAAAACTCTATATACTTCACTTGTCCGTCCAATTCTAGTATGGATCTTGAATATGGTGTCCCCATCAGGATAGAATTGAATCCATAAAAAAGTATTCCTTGTCTGCGCCCTCCGGGGTTATAACTGGAATCCTAATACACGCATTATCTTGGAAGACTTTTACTAATAATAAGTTTAAACAAACAGTTAAAATAATTTTTGTTTAGATTTTTTCGCAAATAAATGTAATTCTTTTATTTTTTAATAAACTTTTTTAATGAAATATCGCTATCGGAAAATGAGAGGTAGGGTGGCTATAGAATCGAAGCTACTCATAACATCTTCGTAGCTACAGCAATCCCAACGTTCATATACAAGAATGTAAACTCTTCAGTGTGGTCCTCTAATCTCTTTCACTGGGCTATCTACTGACTTTCAGCCCCAAAAAATACCCTCTAACAATTTGGCTTATAGGGATTCTTTAATATTTTTATACCATGAACCCATTGACAATGGGTAATAAGGGTATAATGGTTTGTGCAAATGTATGTAACAGGCAGAAGGAGGCATCCGACCCCATAAGCTATATATATTCTTGATCGGGATCACTAGCCGAGTCGATCAAGCCATGTATGAACGCGTCGATTTCTGAGACTACATGGGCTAGAGGGCCGAACTTGGACTGTTTAGATTCGTATTTGCCATACGCAGATCAAATTTATATTATAATCAATGTTTATTGGGTTTTTTACCCTGTTTCTTGAGCATATCTCAGAAACTATAAGAGCTAGAGCCACCAAATTTGTTTTAATATGTGATCGATACGCAGATTATAAATATTTCGGATTTTGGACACCAATCACCCCAATTCGCCTCTCATATCAAAAAAAAAAAAAGTCTGCAAATCGCTTTTGTTTTTACACAGATTTCAACGCTCTTGTTACGTCCTGAAAATTTCATAACGATTCTATTCTTAGTTTAGAAGCTATTTAAGAATTAACTTTCCATAGTGGGGGCCAAGCGCAAGTGCTTGAGCATATCTCAGAAACTACAAGAGCCAGAGCCAAATTTGCGCAATAGGCAATAATGTACTACAGTACAATAAGAATGAATCAAAACAAATTTCATCCAAATCGGTTTGGAAACACAAAAGTTATTGAAGAAAATGTATTTGTATATTGGCAGACCACGTGGTGGCAAGCAAAAATTTTTATTTGGCATGCACACTCTCAAAAAGCTTTCGCATATCAACTGCAACCAACATTTGAAAGATACAGTTTCCTATTTTGTGAAAATAGGAAATTTGTCTGCAAATAGCATTAATTTTTATTATTTATTTGTATTTTATTTTACTGAGTAAAATAAGTATGAATGCAGAGGGGCTTAATTAAATGTGTGTAACGACAACTCGCCGCTGGGTTCAGGGTATCTCCTAGTCAGGCACTCCCGACTAGAGTCATCTTACTTGCCATTTACTAGTGTATAAATGGAAGTTTGAATTTATATTAAGGAAGCTTAAAGCTTCCAAGTTAGTAGAAGTTAGTTATATTGTTATGCCGCGGACACAGGGTACATCTAGTCGAGCATGCTCGACCTGAACATTATATATTTTTTTCACTAATTGTTATTTTCTTTTTAGGATTCTAGTAATCACTGTTTAAAAGGAAACAGAAGCAAATCAAAAGAGACGCCTGTTTTTGTATCTTGGAATTGGCCACTTATTCGTAAATGTACATTTTTCGTGTTCATTTCTGGAATCCTGGCGATGTGCTCCATAGTTATTGCTAAAATTGTCAGTATGCCAAAATATTGTAATCCCAAGTAAGTAACTCTTATGTATACCATGTAAATTTTTTTATTTACATACACTTTTTCAGCAGAACTGCTTGGTATCGTGGAGGCGTTTTTTATGAGATAGATCCGGCATCTTTCAAAGACACTAATAATGATGGAATTGGCGATATCGGCGGAGTAATAAACGGCATTGAGTATTTAGCTAATTTAGGTATATCTGGAGTACGATTGAGCTCTATTTTTCCTTCCGGTCCCTATAGACATGGTAACATTTTTCCGATAAATACAGTTAGACAAGAACTGGGAAATTCGAGTACAGTAAGAAATTTAGCTAATGTCTTACATTCACACAACATGAGTCTTTTATTAGATTTGCCATTACAACATGTGATTGCTGGGCGAAAGGAAAGTGAAATTCTAGACAATATTTCAGACTCTATTCAACATTGGATTGATTTGGGAGTGACCGGATTTTATTTAAAGGGAGTGGAATCTTTTACTAATAATAAAGCATTATTGACGTGCTTGTCTTCTTGGAAACGAGTACTTGGAAAAGATAGAGTTCTCATGGTGGGAGAATCTTTTTTGAAAGAAAAATCAAGGTCAGAACTTGTTGCACTGTTTGAACATATCGATTTGGTTGACTTTATTGTAAATACTGAAAATGGTTCTCAAAAAATTAAAGAACGCATAGAAAATATTATGACAAATATACCAATTGGTGAGGACAGGACTTGGATTCACTGGTCCATTGGCGGAAATTATTTGGATAGGTATAATAGCCATCAATCAATTAGTCCTGAAAAAATATTTGCTGCAACAATTATGCAGCTTATTTTGCCTGGAACCCCTAATATATTACATGCAAATGAAATGGCCATGGCTCAGAACAAAATAAATAATTATTCAGACAAACTTACACGATATTGGGCTGCAGAACATTTTAATTCAACAAATCAAGAGATAAACATAAAATCATTGAATAAACTAAAAATGGTTCGGAGAATGATATCCTTGCGTGAACGGTCTCCATCAATTTACAAAACTGCTATTTGCAAGACAAATAACATCAAGTCAAATACTCAAATACTACCAAATGGAAATGCTGACATTCTAATAATAGTGCGAAGTTATCCACGAAGAAATTCATTTGTATCAATCACAAATTTCGGAAGTGCGAAAGTTATTTTAAATTTAACATCAAAGTTTTATAGTGGAACGCAAATGCTTATCGTTGGATCCGATGAGAAGATATATTTTGAGCAAATAATAGTTGATGCATATGATACGATTGTTGTAAAATTGGATAAGTAAAATATTTATAATATGTTTTATTTATCTTTCTACAATTATATATGTTATTAAATTTTAAAATAATAAACCATTATCCAATTACAATTATACATAAGTATGTATATGAGGTCGCTTTATGACTTTTTTATGCTCATGGCTCTTGATTGAAAGTGAGCTTAAAAGGACTATAATGGATTTCCATCTCCATCTCCAACCCAATAAAGAAAATATATTTGTTGTATCAAATCCATATAATCGATAAATATCGTGTTTTAACCCGTTTTTTCTCCATATCTCTGAGATTACTGTTAGAGATACTAAATATGGAGTGCTATGTGAAGGAAATGCTGAGTAGTGTTCAGCTGGCTGCGGGTATTTATGTTTGTAAATCTGTGTGTCCCTTTATAATAGAGTTCAGGGTATATCCAAGTTTCGTTTGTTTCAGTCGACTACAAAGTGAAGAGAGAATACTGGTCGGCCAATTTTTATAATTTTTCATTTTCGGCCGACCGACACACCCTTTCCGTGAATAGGGTTCTTCAACTTTTCCATAGTGCTGTTAACACTGATGTTAAAACTTCTAAATAAAATGGTAAATCATTATATGTTGAAATACAATAGGAACTATTATTTAAAATATATTTTTTATAAAGATGTTATATATTAATTGTATAAAAAAGAGTATTGATACCTCAATACGCCAAAACGATGCACACATTGTCGAGTCAAAGTATAAGTAAACTTGCCCGCATAACTCTGCGTACACCACACAACAAATTTTATTTTGACTTCAGCTGCTTATTTTTTTCCGTTGTCGTACCATTTTTAAATTAAACTTTTTTTATTTGATAGTTAACACATTTTACTAAATTTTACATAATTTTCCATAATTTTGCAGTTGCAGTTGTTTTCTATAACGCCATGTTTGTGGTGAAATACGGGAATGTGGAGTGATCTGCTAATGCTTCTGTCTGCATCTTTGACGAATTATCTGAGTAAAGATTGCAAGCTGCCAAGGGCATACTTATATCCTCTCTCTCTTTCGGGAAGGAGGGTGTGCGTGGTACATAATCTGGCTAACTAGTCCGTTATGCAGTTGCATAAGATGTCCTGGTAGCCTCGTGATGGGATTTGCGTCAGTTTGTGACTGATATATAATTAGTTGATGACACTGCTAATAATTTGATAGCTGCTTGGCTATCACAGTAGATTATTTTTCTGTTGAGTTGACATGTGATCACTAGTACTTCGGCATGAAATTCGCTGCAGTGATCAGGTAGCCTAAAATATTTGTATCTTTGGTTGAGCGGAGTATACTTTACCTTCCACCTGACTGCTTAATTTGATCCGTGGGTATAGAAAATTGAAGTTCCGGCTTGATCTGGAGTGTTTTAAGCCCAGACCTCCTTACAGGAAATATGCGTGTTAAAAGGAGTGACTGCGTGCAAAAGCGGATATCAATTTATTCGCGAACTTTTGAAGTTTTGCTACTATAGTCATATCAGATCGTGTTATATACCGATCGAAAGGTATCGTATAAACAAGAAAATAGAACAACATGCCATAGCTTGTCTGCTTCATGAGATATGGAGCTGTAAGTGATTCGGAAAATATTTACATTTTTGAAGTTGATGTGGCCGTAAGAAGCATTCAGAAATTCTTTTAGGCATATAAATATATTTGTGCTTGGAATACGCGTGGAATGGTACCTTGCTTACGTCAAATCCGATAGCTCGTTCAATAGTTATTAAGAAATTACATTTTTTGTGAGTTTGCGAAAATCAGACGTTCAAAATATTTTTTCGTTGCATAGATAAATAATAGATTATAACTCTGTTGGCTTGATCCCTATCATAAACCAATAAACTTTTTTTACGGCTTTTGAAAAAACCGCTAGTTTAGGGGGAAAACGCTAAACATCTGCTGAAATTTACACTCCCACAGTTTCCAAACCAGAAGATACAGATATGTTATATATATTGTTTAAGAGCCTTAAAACATTATTGCTTTTATGTACGCATGTAAAAAGTTACAGGTAAAAAAAAAACTCTCAATGTATGATCTGCCGGCTTTCTGCATGTTTCTGTCACAGCTCTGCACTCATTTCTCTTCAATCGTTTGTAGGGGCAAGTCGCAGAAAAGAAAATCAAAGAAATAAATATATATAATTATATTTCGAACATATATGATTGTAAAAAAAATATAATTTTATTTAATCATAAAATTCAATGGAGAACAAATCAAACCGAACTTCTTCGTTGGATGACCAAAGTGAAACTCAACTATTAGTAAGCTGTTGACGAAGATGAAACCTTTTACTGCGTTGTTTGCATTTGGGAGTTCTCTCTTGATCGCAAGAGGATGTTTACAATATCTAACTCATGAGAAGTGCCGAGAGTGTTATTGTCACCATGGTTTATGTTTAAAGTGATTGTTTTAAAAAATTAGATAGTCATTTTTAACTTGTATTGGGTTGATTTCTAAACTTTGACTTTGTGCGTAATGTATAAAGTATATTAATATTAAAAAAAATATCTCGACGGGTTAAGATGGGTCGTCGTTTGTTTGGTATCTGGAATTATTATATTTACTTATATTAATTTTCTTTTTCTTCTTGAATTTTGATTTGTAGTGGGTTATTTTTCTACCTCTGTTTTTTTCTTCATACAGCTTCTGCTCTATTTGAGTTATTTCTCCTGTTTTTTTTAAAAGGGTTGGTTGTTTTGGACCTTACCCATGGAGCTTGTCTATACCTAGTGTCTACGTCGAATTTATTACGATTTTCATTAAGTTTTTCTATTTGATTTATCTTATTTGCTTGTGTGTTATATTCTGGGGCTCCCGCAAAGATGAAAATGTCTGTTGGTGTTCGACCAGTTGTGCTATGCTTGGTTTTATGGTTATAAATGTAAAGGATTGTTGTAGAGCTGCGCACATGAATGCTGAATATTTATCTGCCTTTATTACTGTTGGTTTTCCCATTTCATTAAAAATTCTGAGTATAGCTCTTTTCGCTTCTAGCCAATCTCTACTCTTTACTTCTTTTAGGGCTGCGTACTTGGAGTATATGTCTATACAAGATAGAAATTGTTTATTGTCTACTATATAAAAGTCCATGACATATTTTTCCCTAGGGTTAAATATTTCAGGAGTTACTTCATATGCTAGATTTGTGTTTCTATGCACTGTTTTGGCGATGTTGCAAATTTCGCAATCATTGACAATGTTTTGAATTAACTTTTGATAATCGGGATAATAAAATTTTTCTTTGAAGATTAACGTGAGCTTTTCTATTCCTGGGTGTAATAATTCTCTGTGAGTTTTTATAACAATTTCTTTGAATTCTGCATATGTTTGAATGTCTTCTAATTTCTTGCTAGTTTTCATGACTTTGGTTAAATTATTTGGGCTGATTATTTCTAAATAAGCATTCTGAAAAATTAGGAAGTTTGCATAATTTACACTTTTCTTTGTGCATAAATATTCTTTAATTAATTCTTTAACGTATGTATTAGTCATTTCTTTGTACTTAATTATTGTTTTTGTTTTATGAACATAGTTTATTAATTGGACGTCGTTTGAGTTGCTTTTTATAAACTCTATTTGCTTGTTATAATAATTGAGTGGTCTCTCTGTTATGGAAATATGACTTTGGCTATCTTCTTGGCCACTATGTATTGTTGCTAGGGTTGGTATTGAAACTACACTTTCTGAAATTTCACCTAGAAGGTTTTCCTCGATTTTTACTGGTGGATATTTAATTGTGTAATCAAACTCATTTAATTTGATTCTCCATCTCTGCAATTTCATATTTGGTTCTTTTATATAATTAAGCCATACTAATGGTCTATGGTCACTTAAGATTTCGAATTTTCTTGCGAAAAGATATGATCTGAAATATTTAGTTGCCCATACTATTGCTAATAATTCTTTTTCTATGGCTAAATAATTAATTTCATGTTCATTAACTGTTCTGCTCGCATATCAAATGGGTTTATGAGCCTGTGAGAGGACAGATCCTATAGCTATGTTACTCGCATCTGTGGTTAATGAAAACGGTTTGTTGAAGTTAGGGTATATGAGAATTGGGTCTGATGTTATTAGAGTAATTTTTACCTTTCAAAAGCTGAAATATAGGATTCTTCTTTGATATTGATTATTGCTCTTTTTTTTTAGTTTTAATGTCATAGGTTTTACTATTTTTGCGAAGCTTGGGATGAACTTTCTATAAAATCCACAAAGTCCAAGAAATGATTTTATTTCTTTAATTGTCTTTGGTATTGGAAACTATACAACGGCTTTGATTTTCTCAGGGTTTGGTTTGATACCTTCAGTTGTAATGATGTGACCGAGAAATTCTGTGTTCTTTCTCATAAATTCACATTTATCTAACTGTAGCCTTAAATTCGCTTCTCGCAGTTTTGCGAATACCCTTAAATAATGATATCATCTAGGTAGACCAGACAATCCTTGTAAATTAAATCTTCCAAGAGATTGTACATGCAACGTTGAAACGTTGCAGGTGCATTCTTTAAACCAAATGGCATTCGTGTGTATTCGTAATGTCCATGTTTAGTAGAAAACGCGGTCTTTGGTATTGAGACAGAATCCATTTGGATCTGGTGGAAGCCTTTAGCTAAATCGATGGTTGTGAAATATTGACTTTTGCCTAGCTTTTCCAATATTTCATCCATGATGGGTATTTGTCGACAACGGTAATTTCGTTGAGATTTCGATAGTCAATTATTAATCGAAATTTTTGTTTTCCCGACGCGTCACTTTTCTTTGGGACAATCCAAATGGGTGAGCAATATGGGGATTTGGATTTTCGTATAATACCTTGTCTTAACATTTCAATGATTTGTTCATTGACTTCTTGGTCAAAGGATTGACCAAGGTGTAAGGTCGCTTATAAATAGGATCTTCATGTTTTGTTTGAATAACATGTACTGGTGAAAGTAAAATTTTCACTTTCCCGATACTGAACATCTCGGTATTCAAATAAAAATTTTTCCAACTTTTCTTTTTCTTCCTCGTTGAGGTGTTCTAACCTAAATTCATTTGATTCCTTTAATTCGTTTGCAATGGAAAAAAAGGCATTAAAAGGCATGTCTGACGTTACAGGCGGGTAAAGACATTCTATTTCGATTTTTCTGCTCGAACGTCATCGTGGTTATATCTCATTAAAAACGGGAATCCGTTTAGCGTTACTGTCTCTGTTTTGTAATGTTTTGTAATGTTTGCTTCGCATGCTTCTAAGAAACCTCTTCCTGTTAATAGATCGTAATTATCGGAAAATTTGTGTATGAAAAATGTTTGACGGGTTGGACAAAGTCTACTGGGTGCAAATGCTATACTTTCTTTTAATTCTACTACTCCATTTCTGGTATGGACTTTCAAAGGATCTTGTTTTAGCGGGTGATTAAAGAAATTCTATTTCATTATATTTATTGATGAGCCTGTATCTATTACGCACTTGAGTTGAGAATCGTAACCTTTTTATACGTTTGTACCTTGGTTATAAGTATGTTGATAATTTGTCCCATCCCTACGGTTGTCATTATTATTTGTATTATATGTATTGTTTTGGTTTCGTTGTTTGTCAGATGTAGTATTTTCATATAATCGTTCTCTCTGAGCTACTTGTTTTAATTTTGATATTGTAGAAATATCGTATCTGGCTAATGTCATAAACAATCTATCTGGTAGATTCCTAGTTAAGACATCTTTAATGGTATTGTTCATTGCGTTTGTGTACACAATTTGTTGATTTGGCAATGCTTACACTTTACAACGGAGTGGCAACTCCACAACTCTAGCTCATAAGTTTTGGTTTGCTCTCATTAAAATAGTCTCTCGCCTACTTTGAAACGAAACAGATCGTCGTCTTTTATTTCATGTCCACATATTCTAGTCTGCACAAAGCAGACACAACGGTTAATTCGACAAGCGAAGAATAATTTTGCTAAGCAGGTTATGGGCTCAGGTTAAGCGCCCAGGCAAGAATATATATGCGTGAAATTGAACAGAAAACATAAGTGTCGATAGACTTTTTGTTTAAAGAAAACGTTTTAAGAAAAAACTGTGTAAGTAACAAGCTTGGAAAATTGTGAAAATGAGTTCACTGTATAATATTGAAAAACTGAGTGACAACAATTATGACACATGGTGTGTGGTCATGAGGAGTGTGTTGACGCATCAGGATTTGTGGGCAGTCGTGTCCGGCGAAAGCGTAAAGTCGAAAGATGAGTCAACAGCGGCATACATTTTGTGGAAGAACCAAAATGAAAAGGAAATGGCAGTGTTATTTTTGCCCATGTGCTCATCACAGATAAGTGGAGCAAAAAAATCGACTTGTGCGAAGGAGATGTAGGATGATCTGAAAAAGATGCATCAGCCATCAGGTCCAGTTCGCAAGGTGACATTATTTAAAAGGATGCTTCAAAAATGTATGCAGGAAGGTGACAACGTGCAGGAGCATGTATTGGAGTTTTCAAAAATCATTGAAAATCTCGCAGAAATTGGTATTATTTTGAATGAAGAGTTGTTTGTAATTATGTTATTGGCGAGTTTGCCGTCGTCATTCGAAAACTTTGTTGTTGTATTGGAAGCACGCGACGACTTACCGACGCTCAGCGTAATAAAGAGTAAGTTGATAGAAGAAGTGGAAAGGCGCAAAATCAATGAACAACATGTGAGCAAGCATTTGCGGCGCAGTCTGCAGGCAAAAAGCAGACAGAACAATTTTGGAATATACAAAATAACGGTGCTAAGAAGACGAAGCAACGAGATGGAAAGTGCTGGAACTGCGGCCAGAAAGGACATTTCGCTGCAAATTGTCGCAGCGACAGAGCAGTCAGCGACAGCAGCGAAGGAGAGCGTAAAGAGCACAGGAAAAACGACAACCAGAACAGCAGCAGATCGTTCGCTGGAGTAGCAAAGAGTAACGACAGTATAAGTGCTGGTGCTTGGTGCGTCGACAGCGGCGCCACTTCACATATGTGTGCGCGACGCGAATTGTTTAAGGTATTCGAGGAATACAGACAAGATATTGCGCTAGCTGGAAATAAACAAATAACGTCAAGTGGACGTGGTATAGTGGTAATTTATAGCCAAAAAGGTTTTAAAATTACATTGAACAACGTGCTATATGTACCAGAGCTGCAATTTAATTTTATATCAGTTGGCAAGGCGTTACTAAACGGATGCACGGTAAAATTTACTAAGGAGTTCGGAACTTTCAATGACAGCTTACGGTTCCATATACACCGCAACAAAATGGAGTTGCTGAAAGATTCAACAGAACTCTACTAGAGATGGGACGAGCAATGTTAAATAGCGCAGGTATGGATGAATCATATTGGGCTGAAGCTATAGCATGTGCTTCTTATTTGAGAAATAGGTCTCCAACAAAGGCGCTAGTGGGTGTCACTCCTTATGATGTGTGGACCGGGCACAAGCCGGTAGTAAAACACTTGAGAATTTTTGGAGCGATCGCTATTGTTTTGAACAAAAGTCAAAAGAAAAAATTCCAAGAAAAAGGGAAGCAGTATATAATGGTCGGATATTCTGAAACCTCTTTGAAAGCATAACGATTGATAAGATGACAAGGAGACAGGTGAATTTAAAATGAGCCGTGGCGTATACTTTGTGGAGAGATGCATACAAGAAACAGCTGTAATTCTTGAAGCAGTGCTGAACACGGAACACGACAGAGAGTCGCAGAATAAGGCGAACACGATGACGTACATGCATATACAAGATGACCAAAGCAATGAAAGCGATGGACCATGACGGCCCAAATTGATCAGAACGGGTCTAAGAGGAAGACCGCGTAAAACAATACAATGTACTAAATATGATGAGCAGCAAGGATGTCGGAATTCCAGGTTCAGTAAGTGAGGCCATGGCAGGCCCACAGGCACAAGAATGGATGCACTCAATGCAGGAGGAGTACGTTGCTTTACTGAAAAATAAAACGTGGCAAGGAGTCAAGCTTCCTTCGGGTGAGCGCTACGAGGCGCGCTTAGTAGCTAAAGGTTGTAGTCAGAAATTCGGCATTGACTATGAGGAAACGTATTCGCCAGTCGTCCGGTATGCAACTATTCGCATGGTATTGGCCATGGCAGCAGAATATGAGCTTGCATGTGCTGCATCAGCCGATGTATCGACTGCATTATCGCTGTGTATGGCGGTACTTGAGGGATGACGTCTACATGAAGCAGCCGGAGTAGTCGAATGACGGATCGGGAAGCGTACTGAAGCTAAAGAAATCATTGTATGGCTTGAAACAATCAGGCCGTGTCTGGATTGAAAAACTGGCTGGTGTTTTGAGGAAAATAGGCTACAGGGCATGCGCAAGTGAACCATGCCTGTACACGAAGACTACAACGGAGAAGATGATCAACGTTATAGCCGTTTACGTTGATGATTTGTTGTTGGCGTGTTCAGACCTGGATGACATGGTAAAAGCGAAAAACAAATCTGTTCTCATGATTTGCAGGTAGTCGACAAGGGTCCAATTGCAAACTTCTTAGGCCTTGAAGTTATACGTGAAGGCGAGACCGGGCAATGCTGGGTCACATAAGTTGCCTGCTATGACAGTTGGGCATGAGCGAATGTCGATCATCAGCAACGCCGTTGGAACCAAACTCGCTGATTGCAACAGTGCAAGTTGCAAGAAGGTCTGACATACAACTATGCATAGTATGCTAGATAGCGTTATCATCACGGCCGGACATATTACACTCGCTGTGTAAGTTGTCGCAGAGGAATGTGAATCCTCACAGCGATCACTTGGCAGCCGCCAAGCAGGTGTTAAGGTATCTGCATACAAGCTAAAGTATGAGAAAACGGGCAAGGCCATTTGCGGTTACTCGGATGGGCAAACGACGCAAGTGACCGGAAATCGTACACTGGATACACCTACATTTGGGGTGGTTCTGCTTTCTGTTGGACATCAAAGAAGCAGAAGTTTGTCGCGCTAAGCAGTACGGAGGCAGAGTACATGCCTATGTCTGAAGCTGCTAAGGAGGCATGTATGTAAGCAAGTTAATAAATGAAATGAAGTTAACATTTAAGCTTGACACTGTATACTATGGCGATAATTTGAGCGCGATTAATCTTGTAAAAAATTTAGTTTACCATGCCACATGAAATGTACTGGTTTGCTTGGGTTACAACAATGTAGTAAGAAATTTGTAATGCAAGTATTGAGGAGGAGTGTGTGATTTGGCAATGCTTGCAATTTTTCTTTACAACGGAGTGGCAACTCCACAACTCTAGCTTATAAGTTTTGGTTTGCTCTCATTAAAATAGTCTCTCGCCTACTTTGAAACGAACAGATCGTCGTCTTTTATTTCATGTCCACATATTCTAGTCTGCACAAAGCAGACACAACGGTTAATTCTACAAGCGAAGAATGATTCTGCCACCAGAATTATATCGAGCTGATTATTTTCTAACATTAACTTTTTTGTAATTATAAAAGACTTATACTCTAATTCTTCTGCAAACTTTCGGATATAGTTATAGGTATAGTTTGCGATGAAATTAATTCTTCTGATGAATGAGCTGAGTGTTTCTGAAGCTCCATCGAAAGCTGGAACCTGCCTTATTTGGCCCAGGGCTTGGTTGAGGTGTTGCTCTGATAGCTCTATGGCTGCTGTTGGTGATGTCATCTTTGGTTCTTTGTTTTGGTTGTTTGTGTTGATTAGAGATTTTTATTTGTTTTTTTCTTTTTCTCTTAAATTTTGGTTTTAACGTATCGTGTTGCGATTAGGTTTGATTATTGTTTTTAATTTTTTTCACAATGATGATTTAGTTTTGATGTTTTTTTTAATGTTGTTTTTTGTATATCGAGCGTTTTACGTAACTTCTTTCGCAGGATATGCGTTAAACAGAAAATTAATATAATTGTCACATATATTTCCGGCTGCGCCAATTATATCGAATATATATGATTGTAAAAAAAATATAATTTTATTTAATCATAAAATTCAATGGAGAACAAATCAAACCGAACTTCTTCGTTGGATGACCAAATCCAGCTTAGTGCTGGAACATCGGCGAATGAAAATATTCTGTTGCAACAAAATGTGGTATAATTGTTATTTGGCATGCACACTTTCAAAAAGCTTTCGCAGATCAACTGCAACCAACATTTTAAAGAAAGAGTTTCCGTATTTTGTGAAAATTTGGTGAGAAATTTTACAACTACGGCATATTTAAATTGGCACTTTGCAGTCTTACCGGTGTATATTTACATGTGCATATGCCCATAGTTTGGGCACTATGTAGAAATAAGTTTGCACTTTAGAATCGAATTGATTAGAAGGCGATAATAGTACTTACTCAAGACATAATTATAAAACCAACATGTTAGACGTACTTTAGGAACGCCAAGACCCATTGACTACTTTGCATGGACCAGATGCAAAAGATTTAGTTCGCAGGAAATTAGGCTCATGTGCACACTTTTGCTGCTCGATCGGAAAGAAAGTTGGAGTTGAGTTGGAGTTGAAGATAAGTTGGTTGCGCTGAGGATTCACTTTAAGTTGGCTGCGCCAAATTTACTCTATGGATATGCTGCAATTGAGTATTGGGTAGTTACCAAATATATTGATCTGAGATCAATGCAGCTCTGTTCGCGCAATTATTATTTACATTAGAGAATTGAAAGGAACGAAGTGAAACAATATAATTTCATAATAATTGTTCAGTACAACCACAAGTGAAGTCTGGAATCTTGATTCAGGGCTGTCTCGCGATAACACATTATTTTTTTTAGTAAATTGCAATGGGAGCAATGTGTGGCCATGTCAAAGCCGTACAATGCATGATAAGGTGAACATCCAATACTTTGGTGAAAAATTTACGTGAAGCACAGCTAATCGCATTGAAATGCGGTGAGTATAATGCTATGTACACATGGTTGATGCCAAGCGACGTCAACCAAGCATTGAATTCCACCGCCTTGAATTGAGAACCATTATAGCTTATTATTGTCTCTGGTACGCCATAAACAATGAAAATTTTATCCTGAAGATATTCTTGTATTACTGTCACAGCGAATTTCTTGAGCGGACAAAGCCAGTGAAATTTGGACAGATGATCAACAACAAATAATAAACTAACATATCCTCGCTTACTTCGGGGATACGATCTTAGTATGTCAACATACAGTCGTTGAAATGGTCTGGTGGATGCTGCTTTTCCCATTGGTGGCTGAAGTGTGTAATTAGGAGCGTTTGATTGCTTGCATACCTCGCAATTGCTCACATAGTCCCGTACCTGCGTAACCATTCCTGGCCAATAAAAATACCTTCGGATTAGCTCTAAGGTTTTCGCAATGCCTACGTGTGAAGATATCACAACGTCGTGTGCTCTCTTAATCACATCATATGTCAAAGCTATAGGTATCCACAATTTCCAACACAACTGTCTGCTCGCTTCAGTTCCTTTGTCGTGTATGATTTTGATATACATGAACTGATCAACGATTTTTACATAAGGATACTTACTTTGGTCTGAGGTGCATTACAGGGGCCAAAGGGCATGACTGCGAATGGGTATAGCGGGCGACCCGGTACCGTAAAAGAAGTAATAGCCTTAGATTCTGTTGATAGAGCGATCTGCCAAAAGGCATCTTTCAATTCAATTTTTGCGATGATGTTTGCCTTCGGCAACCTTGAGAAAATTCCATCAATGCTGGGAAGAGGGTAAGCATCCTTTCGAGTAAATTCATTGATCTTTCTCGCATCTAGGCTTGCGCACGAGTCGCATGGGCGAGCTCCAAGGGCTGCATGAAGGTTCTATTACACCTATTCTATTACATCTCTGCGTACATACAAACAAAGAGATTACAGCTTCTAAACGTGTGCTCTGCTGCTCCACTAAAGAAAGTCTTTTCTCAACGCAAGGGTTTTTAGTTGCTGTCTGTATCGGCGAGATGTCGAGAGATAAAATCAAGACTGGAGCCAATTGAAATCGCTTCCAGAAATCAATTCCTAAAATGACTCGCTTAATTATTGACGGTATAATGAAAAAGCGGGCTGGATTCATAATTCCTTAGTACTCTACATCAACCAAGAGGGTGCTCTATAACTGAGTGATGTTTCCCATCCGCAATTTTTATGTGTGAAGGGACTTTTCGGAATTGCGCAAATCGAATCGAACCGAATCAAGCATCTTACGAATTGATCGTACTCTGCGCCAAAACATACGTAAGCGGATCGTTGAACGTTAAGGTTTATAGTGAATGCCGTGCATTTCCAAATCAAGTATTCTGCATCTAATTTCATTGTATCGTTTAAGTCGTTCATGGTAAGTTGAAATCAAATAAGATTGAGATTCATCTAAAATTGTGTTATTGTCCGTGTGAAGTAAAAATTTTTCGTTGGACAGGGACTGGTTGACTGCAGACTCTCGGATGGACCTGGCAATGAAATGTTGGGTTTTGCTGACAATTGTCGGATGGGCCCGGACGAATGTTTTCCGAACGTTTAAGGCACGTTTCACATTGAGGTTTATACACTCCTTTTGCGCCACAGCCGTAGCAGAAAATATTTCCCTGAGGAAGGCACATTTCCCATAGATGTCCTTCCTTATTACAGTTCCGGCAAACTGCCTGCTTATTGTGATGCCGTATAGCATCTACAACCAAGTCTGAGGTTCGATTGGCTGAAATATCGTTTACTTCGATCGCAAAAACAGATCTATTGGCAGCTTTCTGATTTGCATCAGGAATAGCTATAGCTATTCGCTTGGATTCGATTTCAAACATTATGGTTTCGCGTTTAAGCACAAGTTGCCGCAAATGGGCTTTAGTGTGTACCGTAACATACAAGAGGGCTTGTCTAACTTCCGGCAACAAAATTCCTAGTCAGCTGCTGTACTATCCTGTACTCATCTAATGGGATTGACAGTCGGGACGCTAAAGTCATAACGTCATCCGAGTATACATCAAACAGTTCGCCAACTTATTGTTTGCGAGCTCCTCTGTCTGCCATTATTATAGCGTCGTCTTTATTATCATGATATTGATTAACAAAAGCCTCGCTAAATTCTTCCCATACTATTTCTGATATACCTTTACGATACCTCCAGTACCATTCGCGAGCTTTGCCTGTAAGTAAAACGTGTAAGTTCTTGCAGAGCGCGGTCAAATCATGTTGTAGGGTGTCTGAAGTCAATGCGCGCACTCGATATAGGGATTATTCTACTGTGGGACCTGTGCAGACCCATCGAATTTCACACTCCATCCCTGTGATATGTTTCAAATAGGTTGTTGTAGTCACTAGACAATTGTTGTGATTGTATGTTCTGTCTCCCTACTGAGATACTTTGACCCTTGTTAGGCAAGGTGCGGGTCCTTCCGGTTCGACCTTTTCGAGCGGATCGATCTCAAGCATTGTTACTTTTATATAATGGTTTTGTGCAAATGTATGTAACAGGCAGATGGAAGGATCTCCGACCTCATAAAGTATATATATTCTTGTTCAGGAGACTTAACTCGAATGCAGCGATACATTTTACAAATATCTCCTGTTAGTGCAACTAGATGTGTGCGAAATCGTATAAGTATTTGTATCAATTTTGGTTGTATTACTGGTCCTACCATCAAAATGTCATTTAGCGAATACCCTGAAGAAGTTGCAGTCCATCCATCAACACAACGCGAAGCTTTGTTGTGGTGCTGTCCTCTTTTAACACACAATGATGCGGGAGAAAGTAGTTGCAAAGACTAGCCGACTCAGAGTTACCACGAGACATATGATTTAAATCAAGGTACTCCTTGATAAAGGCAGAATATTGCTCGCTGAGCTTCAAAGGCAATCGAATCGCATATTCACCAGAAGAGAGACGAGAAAAGTTGTTGACGAAATGCTCTTCTTACTGCAATTGCTCTTTACTAGCCTTGACTAAAGAAACATCACAGCTGTCAATTGACTAAAATAGACGAACCAACTCGTCAAGATTGACGTCCGTGCGAATAGCGTCATCTTCAGACGTGCTGCGAACTGCTAAAAGTGCTGCGTTACTTTGCCTTTGAGCTCCACCGGATACAACCCAACCAAGTTGAGTCTTCTGTAGAAGTGGCAATCCTGGCAAGAGCTTGATTTGCCCAAATTGCCCAAATCCGCCCCAATGAGAAGATCCACACGCTGAGGTTTGTTGAACGCAGGGTCTGCTAATTTAATGTTGGAAGGATATTCCAATCGGCGGTATTAACAACAAAGCTGGGCTGGCTATAGGTAATAGTTGGTGCGACAAGAGCAGTAAAGGCAGTAGAATAATCCGAAATAGATTGCATGAAAATGTCAACTGTAGATCCGTCTGTAGAAATGCTTGTATCTCCAACACCTGAGACAGTAGCTGAAGTTCGAGTTTTCTTCAGTTGCAGCATTTGATCAAAATGAGACGTCACTAAATGCAATTGACTGCCTGAATCCATTAAAGCTCTACATGGAAATAATGTGCCGTACCGATTTTTTATCAAAACGATAGCGATAGCCGGGAGCACAACATCAGACGAAAAACACTTGACAGCAAGACAGGCAGATGAATGCGATGTCTCTGCAGGAGTTTTGTCATTCAAGGGTAATGCTACAGATGCAGATGCTTGGGGTGATGTCAGACCAGTCATTGAGTTTGGAACTGCTGACTGCGTTGCATCAAAGTACAGCAGAGCACACTATGCTTTGCGCCGCAAAGACGGCAGTGACCTGCATTGCATGTACGCGTTAGATGTCCCTTTTTGAAGTTATTATAGCATAGAGCAAGTTTCTTTACTTCTTTGTGACGAATGGAAGGCGACAAATTTCCAAACCTACTGCATGAATAAATTCAATGGACAGCAGTGTTGCAAAATAGACAGCCATTTGGGTTAGATTGAGCAGCAACAAAAGCCTTTCTACTGGGATTGCTACTAAAATTAGCTTTGCTGACCTGAGAGTTTGGCGTTTGATAAGCCATAGCGTGTTGAACATTTTCCAATTTCTGACATCACTTATCCAAATATGTGAAAAACTCATCAGCAGATGGTATTTTGTCCACCGATGTACTCTCCTCCCAGGTGGTCTAACTTGCAGTATCCAACTTCTGCAGCAGCATATGCACAATCATGCAGCCTGCGATTTGCTCCAAATTTTCCAAGCTCTGCAATGCTCGCATATGACAGTTGACCTTGTCCGAGAATTCGCGAAGTTTCGTAGCAGACGTTGAATCCACTCTCTTGATCCCAATAATCTCTTTAATGTGTGCCTGGAAAACAAGACGTTTATTATTAAAGCGTTTACTTAAAACATCCAGAGCTACATGATAATAAGTACTGGACATTTCCAACGATTGAACCGAATCCTATGCCGAGCCAGATAAGCAGGAACGTAGATGCTGCAGTTTTTCAATTTCGCTTTAATCTGGATCCTTGACGACTACCGAGTTGAACATGGAGAAGAAGTTGACGTAATCCGTGTATCCGCCAGAAAATGTGGGTAATTTGAGTTCAGGCAGACGAAGACTATGTGGCCAATCATTTGCACTAGCTTGCACAGCTTGCTCCAAGTTATTGTCATGGCACATAGTTAAACATCTGCGACTTTCGATCTTCAATTTGCACCCTCAGTCGAGACTTTGTTGTGAACACTGGAACATTAAAATCATCCCGTAACTGGCTGCCAATCTCAGAATATCTCAGAATATGTACAAATATTTTGTGTCTTTGCTCGTACCGCTGGTTAAAGGTCAATTCACCACTCTCGAACGAAGAGAATGAGAGGTCAAGCGATAACACCTGCAGTTGGCAACGAACGAACGGCACTTATATACTCGCGAATTATTATTTAGTTGTTGCATAAAATTATTGGCAATAAAATTATATGCACTTCGCGAACTAAATAATATAACGGCTTAATATTATCAGTATCTCGCCGGGACCTCCAAATGGTGAGCTACTAAGCTTTTTAGCAGCTGTATAATGTTCACTATCTAAGCCTTGCGCAAACAAAACGCAAAGTTAGATTTTAGTAACAAAATTATATAACATGTTTAATTATGAAATTATGCACTCGTGTGCATATGTGGCTGTGGCTTCGAACAAATTCTTGGCTTCGCCCACGAATAAAGAGATCGATGCAATCGTATGCGGTAATAGATTAGCGACGACTAACTACGACCGACGGCTAGCTCAATACCCAAGTCTGCAAACAGTGCTTGCAGACCGACAAATAACAGCGATAAAGAGAGCGTTGCCGAAGCCGAGTTGACACTTAACATATGTTATTTAGATAGCCATATAATCAGCAAATTCAAACAAGAATAATTCGTTACGTTAATTTTTGAATCTTAAAATTAAATAATTGGATTTATGACGAATATGCTGAACCGAACAATGTTCTCTTAGAGCATACACAGATATCAATATTTCGGATTTTGGTTACCATCCCCCATTCGCCCGAAATATGAAAAAAATTACAGGACAATTCAAGTACTACAGCCCTTTGTAACAGCAGATCGCATCTGTGTTCATGGTATCCCCTAGTCGGGCGCTCCCGACTAAAACACTATTACTTGTTTATACACTGAACCCATTGAAAATGGGTAAAAAGGGTATAATGATTTTGTGCAAATATATTCTTGATCAGCATCACTAGCCGAGTCGATTAAGCCATGTCCGTCTGTCTGTCCGTCAGTCTGTATGAACACGTCGATTTCAGAGACTACAAGGGCTAGGGAGCTGAACTTGAACTTTTTAGATTCCTATATATCTTTAGGAATTAACTTTTCAAATTGGGGGCCAAGCGCAGCTGCTTGAGCATATCTCAGAAACTGTAAGAGTCAGAGCCAGCAAATTTGGTTAAGGCTGCTATATAAATGGACTATAGTACAATAAGAAACACAGATGTTGTTACAGAAAATGTTTTTGTATATTGGCAAACCACGTGGTAGCAAGCGCCAAGAACAGACGTTTTCTGCATGTGTGTCGCATATGCATATGTACATTCATATGCGTGAGGTCTTTTTCGAATTCAAATGCGATTGTTTGTGCATGTGTGCTATTTTCTAAGCTTTTGACGAAGACAATTAGAATGTTGCTGTAGCTCGGTGATAGAGATGTTGACTGCCGAGCTACCAGACGCGGGTTCGAATCTCACTTGTGTCACTGTGATAATGGAGTATACTGGATAATAGTTTTTATACTGATTATTTAAATTTTTATTTTTATTATTTTTTTATTATTTTGTTAGTCCAAGTGCAACTTAATGCTGGGACATCAACGAATTAAAATATTCTGTAGCAATAAAATGGGGAAAATTTGGTAATCGGCATGCAGACTCTCAAAAAGCTTTCGCAGATCAACAGCAACTAACATTTGAATGATATAGTTTCCTATTTTGTGAAAATTGTGCGAGAAATTTCACAACTATGGTATACTAAAATTTGCCTGCAAATATTAAAAGCGAGCGCGAGGCGCTAGCATTAAATTTGATTATTTATTTTTATTTTATTTTACTAAGTGCGGCTGTGGTGTCCTGTGTATGAATGCAGAGGGGGTTTAATTGAATGTATGTAAAGACAGCTCGCCACTGGGTTCAGGGTATGTCCTGGTCGGGCACACCCGACTAGAACCATCTTACTTGTTATACCCTGAACCCATTGAAAATGGATAAAAAGGGCATAATGATTTTGTGCAAATGAATGTGACTGGCAGAAGAAAGGATCTCCGATCCCATAAAGTGTATATATTCTTGTTCAGGACGACGATCGGAGTCAATTTAATCATGTCCGTTCGTCCGTCCGTCCGTTTGTATGAACGCAGCGATCTCGGAAACTACAAGAGCTAGAGACCTAAACTTTTTCGATATCTTGCTCCGTTTCATTATTATTGATTAAAATCGATTTTTAGACTTGGTTTTCTTGGCCTATATCGGAGACTAAAATAGCTAGAGCCATTAAATTTGGTTTAATATGTGCTCGATTTTGGATATCCTACGCAGAGGGATGAATTAAATACATGTAACGACAGCTCGCCGATGGGTTCAGGTTATCTCCTAGTCGGGCACTCTCGACTTGGGCCATCTTACTTGTTTTTGTTTGGTTTGGACTGCTAACAGACTCTGACTTAGCAGTAAGAGTCACATTTTCGAATACTTAGAATTTGTGGAAAATGAAAACTGTAACTTTTTTTTTGTGTTTTATGCTTGGATAATAATATTATTATTAAGACACATAGTGCTAGGATACAGTTTTAGTTGTTATTACACAGTGAACAAGTAATCCGCTGTCGGTTACACCCGAGTGCAACGTTCTCACTTGTTAAACTCTGTATTTATTTATTAATATATATTAATTTATAATATTAATTTATCCACTGTTTGCTTTTTTCCGTGGTCGTGTCGCGAGTGCACGCCGTGCATAATTTTTACTTATTTGCGTACCGATCTTCAAATTCGTTTCTTTTTTAGATCGCTATTCGTTTGAGTTGAAGTTGTTTTTATGGGTATGCCTTACATTTTTTTCACTGCTCATCTTGCATGCGGTTTGTCTTGCTGTTTCGCTGTTTTCGCATACGACTGACAGCTCTCTTCCGTCTTCAGTTATCTGCATAAGCCTTTATCTTTTATTTGTTTTCTACGCTCAATTGACTAATTGTGACGCTGTTGTCACAATCTTAAACATTTATCATTTATCTAATTTTCTGTTTGCGTTCGTTGGTACAGTGATTATTATTTTTATTGTTTGTGATACAGTTTCACAACAGAGATTTTAGAGGCACAATCACATAAAATGTGCTTGGTTGTCTTGTCATCCTCTCTACAGGGCCAACACTCTGTGTCAGCGGTTAGGCGCATTTTGTAGTGGTAATACTTGACTGTGTGGTGTCCCGTGAAATAGGACACTAATAGCCGTTGTTCCGCACTCGAACGATTTTTGGTCTTTCTACCTGCATGTGGTCTGACCACCTTTGTCGTAACCCAGGCCTCGTTGACCAGACGATTCCCTCTCCTTCTTTGACCATTCCTCTATCAACTCCTTAACCTTAACCAATAGCTAACCCACATAACGGTTCAGGGGGTTGCGGAACCGGCCCTATCTAGCCCGACCACAACTTCGTTGCCGGAAATTCCGGAATGCCATGGGACCCAACAAAGTGTGACCCGGTTTCTGTGTGAGATTTGCTGGAGACAATTCCAACAATCCGCGACAAGTCTCGAGGTAATCATCCATGAGGAAAGAGCTTAAATGGCTGCTTGGCTATCTCAAAAGATATTTAAGGTGGCTCCTCTAATCTCCTTGTTAAGGATATGTCTGGAGCAGGACTCAATGCCGTGGATCTCAGATTGAAAAACACTAGGCCAGGTACCCATTGCAATCGAGATTCTGGTGTTGGGTCCTGTGATCCGCACCAACCCCTTGCTTAGTTTTTGATCAGCCTGCGAACCACTGCAGGCTCATGCGATTATTACAAGAGTTGCCATCATCCCATTCCCTACGGTCTGGGATAGGAGTCCTAAATTTTGTATCGAAGAAAAGTTCCGTGGTCTTAAAATCCATTCTGTCGCAGATCCCTACTCCAGAAATAGTTTTTACCAGACTAGCATGACCTTTGTTTGCTGCTAGCAACTCATTTGTGAGTTTAATCCTCAGAAGGCTCAAAGAAGCTACCTTCTTTATGTGAAAATGCAGTGGACTCAGTCCTAAGACTGATGACCATTGCTGCGGTACACCCGTGAGGGATAGGCATAGGCATAGCCATTATACTGTATATCCATCTGATGGCTTTAGAGTCTAAGCCCCACTTTTTACCGAAGAGTACCTTTGTTCAACGTTTTGTCTAAGTGCGAGTTAAGTCTCTTATCCAGATTTACACCAAGATATTTGACCTCATTGGAGAGCTCGACGGGTGTCCCACCGAAGTAGAGCTGTCCGAAATCGATGGTATACCATTTGGTGAAGGGACCGATAATCGTATTCTGTGGGCTGATGTTGATATTCACATTTGTGCACCATTTTAGGGCCATGTTAAGTGCCGTTTGTATCAATTCGGTGATGGTTAAGCCGAACTTTTTAGAGACTATTATTGGCAGGTCATCTGTAAATCTATAGTATCGATGCAAAGCTCCGATAGTTTCACCAATAGTTACAATATATTACTACGGACCAAAG
This sequence comes from Drosophila colorata, assembly GCA_035041545.1. Lineage (NCBI taxonomy): Eukaryota > Metazoa > Arthropoda > Insecta > Diptera > Drosophilidae > Drosophila > Drosophila colorata. Next base: position 198,358 of record JAWNLD010000657.1, on the reverse strand, counting down.
AAGGGAAGCAACCCGCCCTGTGGACACAATAGAGAAGGGGTGAACCCCCTATATGCTAACGCCCTGGTTATTGAAAGCCAGTGTTGTCGAAGGCCTCTTCGACGTCTAGGAAGCAGCACAAAGCTATTTCCATCGCCTCGAATGCTTTTTCAATCTTACAAACTATATGATGTAGAGCGACCTCTGTCGATCTGCCTTTGATGTAGGTGAATTGTGTATGGTGCGGGGGATTGGTATCTTGCAATCTGCACCGGATATGCAAGTCCAACAGGCGTTCTGCGGTCTTAAGCAGAAATGATATACGGCTAATTGGTCTATACGACTAAGGTTGATCCAAGGCACGGTTCCCTTGCTTGGGAATAAAAACCACATTTATCTCCATCCAAGATAGCGGAATGGACCCCCAAGTGAAGTTCGCCCTAAGTAGGCCAATAAGTGGACTTAGTATATCTTCTAGGCTGTGTTGCAGCAGGGCCGGAAAATCTGGTCGCCCACCGGGGCTTTGAAGGGAGGATTTAAGGATTTAATGGGCTACCTGACCTTGTCAGCTTCAAAGATAACACCCGACAGACTGTAACTACGTCTAGCTGGTGGTTCAGTATCCCCATCATTACAGGGATACTCCGGGTTTATAACAGAACCAGAGAAATCGGACAACGAACTGCTAACCAGAGTGAGGTCTAGTTCCTCTGTGCGCAAAGTGGCATACGCCGAGGAGCCCTTAACCGGCATCCTGTGTTCAGTGTTATATCGACACTGGATTTGAAGCACGGTTACTGGCAAATCTCTATGGCCGAAGATTGTAAACCGTTCATGGTATTCACGGTACCTGGAAGGAGCTTATTCCAGTGGAAGTGTATGCCATAACTCCACTCAGCTTGAGCGACTGTTCTGAGGGCATTATATACCATCTTAGGACCGGAAATAGACCCGTACGCCTTCGGTTACTTAGATGATATAATTGTCGTAAGAGCCACGTAAGAGCAACACCTCGCGAAGCTGAAAGAAGTCTTCCGAAGGCTCAGGGCGGCGAACTTGAAAATAAACAATACAACTTTTCTCCTTTTTTAAAAAAATGTGAGTGGTGAGGGTATACCCTCATAAAGACGAACCCTGTAAAAGTTTCGGCCATTCGGAATCTGAAGTCCCCAGCAAATTGCAAGGAGTTACGGCAGTGTTTAGGAATGGCGTCGTAGTACAGACGTTTCGTACCAAACTACGCATTTGTTGTCCAGCCATTGACAGTGCAGCTGAAGAAGGGCAAGGCATGGTCGTGGGGGGAGGAACAACAAGCGGCGTTAGATCGATTGAAGGAGGAGTTAACGACAACGTCTGTACTTGCTTGTCCCGACTTCGCCGAAAAGTTTCTACTGCAGACAGATACTAGTGATCACGGACTTGGAGCGGTGCTGACCCAATCGGCTAACGGCGAAGAACGGGTTATCGCTTACGCGAGCCGGAAGTTATTGAATGCAGAGATCAACTATTCGGCCACAAAGAAGGAGTGCTTGCCGATGGTCTGGTCGATCCGGAAACGCAGGTGCTATTTGGAAGGCTATCGATTCCACGTGTTCACCAATCATATGGCCCTGAAGTGGCTGAATTCGATTGAAAGCCCTTCAGGCCGAATAGCGCGGTGGGCCCTCGAATTGCAGCAATTCCGGCTCGACGTCCGCGGGAATCTCAACGTAGTAACCGATGTGTCATCGAAACAGCGTTGGAGGTATTCCAACAAGTCGTGTAGGAGCATTCCCCTTGCAGGTGGATCACAAGTATGATCGCTGGGATCGCGCAAGATCCCGAAAAGTTTTCGGATTACGGGATAGAGAATGGTCAACTTGATCGGCTCTTAGGACATAGGTCGAACGATGAAGATTATATCCCGTGGATGCTGTGTGTCGCCATCAGAAAAGGGTCTGGCAGGAGAGCCATGATGCACCCACGGCAGGGTACCTAGGATTAAGGAAGACGATATCCAGACTCGCTGAGTGATATTACAGGCCGGGTGTGTTCAGGGACGCTGCCAGATACCTCAAATGTTGCGAGAAATGCCATAAGTTTAAGGTGGAGCAATTCAAACTGTCCGACCGGATGCGGCAGGTAGCAGAACCATTGGCAGTACTCTGCGCAGGTTTTGTGGTCCCTGCCTCGTTCTAAGCATGGCAACACGGTACTCTTGGGTTTTCACCCTTCCGTTCTATTCGACGAGGTCGGCGAATACCCAGCAGGCCCCAAAGAGAAGGCCGAACGGCTAAAAGAAATATTTTACATCGTACACAGCAACCTGCAACGGGCGTCCCACGATCAGAGTTGGTGAAGCGAGTGGCGACTCTCGTTGATGAGCCTGCGGCAGCATCAACTTTCAAAGGCCGATAATGGGTGCGCGCCGAAGGAGGACCCGGGAAAGGCATTAGCGCTACCCGGCGCCGTATATTAGCATACCTTAACCTTAACTTGTAACATTATTTAGCTGCTAGGCGAAGAAACCTTTAATTAGTTAAGGCAATTCCATAGATCCAAGTGGACATCGAGGTCATTGAAATCAGCGACGAGGAGAGGCCGAAGAGACCGTCAACGAGAGGGACTAGCCTGCGGCGAACACAGTCGATAAGGATGACCAGGGGTGGAGGGTTTCTGATTTCCATTGTGGAAGAATACAGCCTTTAGACTATCCTTGCTGCTGTACACAAATAACCAATCATTTGGGTCATACCTTAAGGAAATTTCTGAAAATAGTCCGAAAATGTCATGGCAAATGTACATACCATTCTTCATCGAGTAATATTGGGAGAAAGGTAAATTTCGGCATCGGTAAACAGTTCCGTTACCGTTTTCTTTCAGAAAATTTCGCTCCCAGGCTCAGGTCCCTTACTAAATCATTTAATTCCTCCTGTGAAAATAGCTTGGCACGTTTATCTTCTCTTGAAAAGTCAAAGTCTGTTACCGTATTGCCGTGTGATTACGACGATTTCTCCAGTGTATGCAGTTTTATGAGCGAATTCACAGGAAACTGAGAGCGACGAGTAGGGAATTGCGGATAAATACATTTCATATTTTTTTCAATACCAATTTCCTCAAATGCGCAGAAGTAACACTCAGAACCATTGGTATTGAAAGTTGAAAAGTATACCTAAAAAGAAACAAAATTATGAGTATTTTTTAAGATGGATTGATTTCATACTATGTAATGTCGTATTTACTCATTGTTTTGTTTTTTTGCCAAATGTGCTTGGTACGAAGTGCAAATAAATGTATGTGCCTAATCTTCTTTCCAACTTTTGAGTTCAATTCCATATAATTTATTATAAACACTTTGTAACCGTTCGTTTAAGATTACTTTTGAGTTCGTATTGACAATGTATATGCCACATATGTATCACGAGTTAGGATTGTATCTGCACGAATATTGGCCCACAAGGTTACTCATTTTATATGGTATATTTTTGGTTTGCTCGTATTCCGATTTCGGAACTTGTAACACGTCTTGTGGTTTCGGGGGGAAACCTCGTTTAACTCAGTATTCCCAGGTGTGGGTAACCTCAACCCTGCCCCTAGACGGTACAAAATTCAAAACAACGTAACCTACACAGCACTACATACGAACCTAAATACATACACACAACTGAACGGACGATTTGGTAGGCCCGGTGTTATCGGGAACTGTTATTAGAACTGTCGGCCGACTTATTCCATATCCTCGGTGATTCCCCCTCCCTTACGCTTACTCACACATCATTTTTTGTTCGCCAAAAGTTGAATTTGAACAATAAATATTTTTGGCCTTATATTAACAATTTTGGACGCTATATGGCGGTACTTACTGATTGGCAGGCATTTAAAATTCAAACGTAATAATTCAAGAATCGAGCGGAAACGAAATTTTACCAAATATAAATTAATAATTTAAAAATTTTAAAAATTTGCCGGCCTGCTGCATTTAGTAACCAAGCCAAGAAGAAGAAGACGTATGTTTGTGACTTTGCAAATCACAGCAATAGACAGTTGGGCGTTGCGTTTCCATTTTGTGTTTGGAACCGCATCGTCGCTCTGAAAGTATTTTGAGTAAAAGCTCGTGATCTAAATTCCTTCTTTTTACTTTATTACTCAATGAACCGAATCTATCTAATAAGAATCAACATATAATTCCAATTGAAACTGAAAGAGTATACTGTGGCTTGGGTAACTGCTTCTAACTTCGGGCGGCATAGCGCTGGCGCCAAAAAGTGCACACGGAGTCCGCTGAGGTTGGTGCATATGATTAACACTATGTTACAATAACGCGAGACAAAAACTGACCTAAGATAACAGTTCAAATTGTGTTAATGTTAATGACTTTAAGTATTATATATACGTATATTTATGTGTGCATATATTTATATACTTGATGGAGAATGCAAATAATTACAAATACTAATTTTAGGTGCATTTTATACTGCACCACCGCACTACTAGTTGATAAAGTTGTGACAAAACTCAACTCAAGTTACATGTACGCCAAGTGCAAAATTAATCAGCAATCAACCGCATACAAATTCTAAGAATTCGAAATAGTTCAGCAGTCAAAACCAAACAAAAACATGTGAGATGGTTACAGTCGGGAGTGCCCGATTAGGAGATACCCTGAACCCAGAGGCGAGCTGTCGTTACATGCATTTATTTAAACGCCTTTGCATTCATTAAATATAAATAATAAAAAAATATTATTAAAAATAAATAATAAAAATTAATGATCGCGCTTCGCGCTCGCTTTAAATATTACTGGCAAAGAAACGTCTGCGCTTGGTGCTTGCCACCACGTGGTTTGCCAATATACCAATTTATTTTCTTTGATAATTTCTGTGTTTGGATGAAGTTTGTTTTAAATCATTCTTATTGTTCTATAGTACATTTATAAGGCAGCCTGAAACAAATTTGGTGGCTGGCTCTTATAGTTTCTGAGATATGCTCAAGCAGCTGCGCTTGGCCTCCACTTTTAAGAGTTAATTCTTAAATAGCTTCTAAACTAAAAATAGGATCGTTATGAAAAAGGACGTAACAAGAGAATTAAAATCTATGTACAAACCAGTCTGTAGTACTTGATTTACGATTTTGTTGGTTAGTTTTATGTGGGGCAAATGGGGGGCGGTTTACAAAATCCGAAAAATTCATAATCAGCGAATCGTTTAAAGGAACATAATAAACCACTATAACTCTGAAATCGTTCATACAGACAGACGGCCAGACGGACGGACAGACAGACAGGGCTTAATTAACTCGGCTAGTGATGCTGATCAAAAATATATAAACTTTATGGGGTCGCAGATGCCTTCTTCTGGCTGTTACATACATTTGCACAAAACCATAATACCATTTTTAACCATTTTGAATGGGTTCAGGGTATAATAATTACCGAAAATTTGAAATAGATGGCGTCATCAATGTTGCACTGGCATTATTGATGTTGTGCATCGAGTTTTGGACATTGTGGGCGTGGTGGTGTGCGTAGCCAAAAAAGGATGCGATCTTTAGAAGACGTGATCAGCAATCTGTCGGTATTTATTTTATGCATCTAGCTTTAAAAGTGAGGAAGATATATAGATTTAATCGAATTGCCACGTTTCCAGTCGGCGCACCCCAAAACCCGTAACTCATTATCTGACAAGGGTATACATGAGTATATATTCAAAATTTAAAGTCTCTATCTTCAATAGCGGCAAAAAAATTTCGTTCATACGGACAGACGGACGGACGGACGGACAGCATGACGGACATTGCACAAACCCAATATACTAGTTTCACTTCGTGAACAAGTATACAAACAAGCACATACCATTGCACTCCATGTTTAATTGTTATGTAGTGTATTGTATTGTATTTGGAGTTTCGAGTTCACCTAAAGTACAAACCAGGTTCTTTTCAATCAAAAAAGCCAACTTTACATCTTTACATCATCTGTCCATAAAATAATCCTCCATTTCATGGGCTTCGCAATATGAGCCATGGAACCTTTCTTGAGCTGCAGCTTTTGAATTATGTTGTTCGATACATTTGGGAACAATCTTTTCTATCCGATTTTCCATTCAATATATTTTAGTTTAAACGTGCTTTCGGTTGCAACAATCCATTGATAATCATCGTAGATATCGTTTATCAGAGTTCTGGGCGAATGGCGAAAAAAGAGATTCGATCGGCATCGGCAGAAATAGACACTAAGCTAAGAATATATTACATTTTGTGATTTGTACAAAGCAATTAAAATATACATTTCATGTCATGTCTAATAATTACCACGACAATTGGTGATCCCGACGTGAGCACAAATGACAATGATGCTTAAAACGCAAAATTTGTTCTGTCGTCAAAATTCTGTTAATCATACTCACACACACACGCGTTCATTTTTAGTTTCACAACTGCACGAAGTTTTTCGACATGGATATCGATCTGGACAACACAATGATTGAATTCACACCAACAGCTAGCTCCGCATCAGCTCGATCGTTGGCTATCAACAGTGTGACAGTAACAATTTTTCAATTTTGGGCCGAGCGCTCCGAAATGTTGTTTGCGCATATCGAATCACTATTTTGCATAGCAGGAATCGTCAATAAAAGCGATCGTCATTGCTCAAATTACTGACGTAGTGCTCAGCCCTCCCACTGACGACATGTATGGGCATCGCAAGCGCAACATCATTGAGCGTTTCTGCGAGAGCGAGCAAAAGAAAATAAAGAAACTCCTTTCGGACATTGACTTGGGTGACCGACGACCAACGCAACTTCTGAATGCAGCGCGTACCTCCATATACACGAGCCATTCTAAAAGCGTCAAACTCTAACCTGCAAGGATTGGCAAAGCTCGCTGACAAAATTCTCGAGGTTGGTGGATTAAGTCATATCGAAATGGCCTCAAACACAGCAGCACCACCAGCTAATTCCATTCAAGAGATAACTAACCGACTTCACAGCTTGGACAAGCTCCTCCGTTCTCGGTCTCGTTCATTAGGAAACTTGAGCCGCCAATCTAAATCTAATTCGTCTATATGCTGGTATCATGTTCGGAAGTAAGGCCAAAAAAATGAAAGCAGCCCTGCTCTTTCAACACAGTTTCTAAACACTATAAAGCTCTTCTGCCTCATCGCCCTCCGAGACAGAAGTGGCACGCATAACAATTTTGGACAAGGACATCCAACAATAAAATTTTCTGATCGACACAGGTGCTGACGTATCAGTTCTACGTGCACAACTAAAAGACAAACATCATAGAGCTCAGCCTCTCCGACTTTTTGCAGCGAACGGCACGCTCATCAATACTTTCGGGGAAAAACACCTCAAGATCTCACTTGGACTTTGCCGCGATTTTGTCTGGGCATTTGGCGGACGTCGCTGCTCCGATCATTGGCGCAGTCATTACGACCTGCTCGTCGATTTAAGGCAACGAACATTGATTGATGACAAAACAAGCAAGCACAAGGAGCCGCTACAAACTTTTGCGATGGTACAATAGCATCGCATATCAGCAATAATGACGTTTCGAGCATACTCAATGAGTTCAAACGGCTCACTATACACAACCTTCTCCTTCTGATGTGGCGCACGTCATAGAGACCACCGGACCTGCAGTCTTTGCTCGTCCCCGCAGACTCACTGGAGACTAACTTACTGCCACTAAAAAAAATTTGCCTACTTGGTGGAGCGAGGAATCTGTCACCCACTTAATGCAAGGACATTGCCCAATCGTTACCCGCTACCGTTCATAGGTGATGCCACAAACATATTAAACAATAAACGAATTTTCTCGGTCATCGACTTGCAGCGAGCATATTATCATATCGCAATTGAACCAAGCGACATCCCGAAGTCGGCAATTACTACTCCATTCGGATTGTTTGAATTCTGCTTTATGACGTTTGTTACGTTACCTGGAATTTGTATTTGTATACATTGACGACATACTCGTTGCCTCTTCCAACTTGGCAAGATTCTCGGCCACGAAATCAGCGTCAACGGACTTCGACCATTGAAAACATGAACAATATTCGAAATTTCCCACAACCCGAAACAGCACGATTATTGAAGAAGTTTCTCGGCATGATTAACTATTAGTGACCATTTATTGCTGAGGCAGCGCAGAGCCAAGTCAAGCAGCATTCTTTGCTTTTTTTATTTTTATAAGCGCAAAGTTGAATTTTAATAATAAACAAGGCACGGCGCAGGTATACTGTTTCGTTGCTTAATCTCAATCTTAATCTCAGTCTCTGTCCTACCCTATCGGAGCTCCAATAATAGTAAAAAGAGGTGGGGGTCTGTTAAAACGTGACAGCTATTTCTGCCTCGCACTGGTACAATAAATAATTGAATAAGTAGGAGAATAAATAAATATGTTTGAAGATGTCAAGCTTTTTAAACACCTGGGTTTTGTTTCATAAAAATGTACTTTTATTTTTCCTTAATTTAAGCTTAGTTTGTAATTACAAAGTTTTGAGAGGCTGTGGGCTAATTGCAAATAAGAGAATTATAAATGTAAAACGACAGCGCACTGCTATATGCGACGAAAGCGACAAAGAAACTGACTTAGACAGTAATAAGTGCAAGCAATCAGAGAAACAAATTGAGTGGTTTTCGGCCGCGTAGAACGCGAAGCATAGATATAAGCAATTAAGTGCATTATTTACGGATAGATGTTATGCTGCCGCGCAGGGCAGAACTATGCTACGATTTTATGTTACATATTATCAGCTGTGAGCCCAACTGAGTGTCCGTCAGTGCTACGATCGATGAACTTCTGTACATATCCAAATATGCGCTGCATCATCCCAAAAGAGTTGATTTATTTGAATGACAATGTCATGTCTTCACAATTGGCTGAAGTTAACATGACTCTATGTCGAATTTCCGGCTGCTTGACCTTGTGCAAATACTGCTGTGGCCAATTGCTTTTAGACTCTTGCAAGAACGACGGACCATTCATCCACAGACTGGAGTTGATAAGTTCCCGCGGAACGGCTCCCTTCGACAGTATATCAACTGGATTCATATCCGTTGGGACGTAGCGCCATTCCATTCCCTCCGTAAGCTGTTGTATGGCACAAACTCTATTAGCGACAAATACATTAAATTTTGAAGATTCTTCATGTAGCCATGAAAGCATAACAGAAGAATCTTACCAGCAGAAAAATTGACAGTCAAAAAGCTTCATTTTGACGAATTCGCTCACTAATTGTGCAAGTAAAGATGCTGCACAGAGCTCCAGCTAGGGCACGGTGAGAGTTTTGAGCGGGGCTACACGTGCCTTTGAACTAAGTAGTTTAGTTTGGACGATATTATTCTTGCAAGCACGAATATAACTGCATAACTCCATATGCTTTAAGGCTGGCGTCACAAAATGCGTGAATCTGGATCAGGGCATCTGGGTGGAGCACGTAGCGCGGAAATGTTGCGTGGCGGGCATCGGAAAAATCATTGCAAGGCGCCGTCCAGGCAGTGTGCATCGATTGTAGTGAGCTCTCATCCCACTCCAACTTGTCCCTCCACGCTGCAACAGAATTTTAGCTTTAGTCAATGTTGGCCCGATCAAGCCGAGTGGATCATAACAACGTTGCCAACACCGAACGCTTCGTGTGCTTGCTGGTACCAAGTAGGAGTGCAAGCCTGAATAGAAGTACATCGCGACGTGGCTCCCAGACAAGCCCAAGCGCCTTTGTAACATCGCTTCCATCATTGAATTTAAGCATGCTCTCTCTCTCTCAGGAATGTCAATAAGAACTTCCGGACCACTTTCGTAAATGAAAGTTGCCCTTAGTAAGCAAGTTTGTAGTTTGCTGCGTGATATCACGAACTTCCACTAAACTTCCGCCAGATATCATGTCATCCACGTAAAAATCCCGTAAGATGGTCTGAGAGCTTAAAGGGTACGATAAAGACCCGTCAGTGGCGAGTGCGACAAGCTCCAGATTTACAATCCCGCATCTGATGACGCTTTTTAAGGCAATTTATGCATAGGGTGAGCCTTTTTGCCTCTTTGTGACTAGCGTTTGGGGAAAGAATTGTAAACGATGGGCAGCTATAGATATAGTGGTCTACTCCCTCACAAAGAACACAGCGAATGGCCGATGTGCTTGAGGCGACAAATGATCGTTTGACATTACTCACGGTTCTAATCGACTTGCCAAACTGACCATCTTGCGCGCATATGGCATGCTCCACATTTTCCATCGTTCTGCATCACTTGTTTAGAAATGTGGACAGCTTATGCCACGACGGCAGCTCGTTGATAGGCGAATTCTCCTCCCACTTGGCTTGTGTTGCCTTGTCAAACTTCGGGAGCAGAACTTGGACCAATAAACAATCGGCAATTTTTTGCTAAGTTGCCAGTGATTGCAATGTACGCAGGTGTGAGGTAATCCGCGTAGCTTGTCTACCGATGAATCAGCCCTTTCAAGACCCAGCAGATCTCCGATTTGTGCCAGTAAAATAAAACGCTTATTATCAAATCGATTTTTTAGAATATCTAACGCTTTTTCATAGTTGCTGTGAGTTATTTCCAGCGCGCGAATCGTTTCCAGGGCGCTGCCACTAAGACAGGAGCGTAGGTGCTGTAACTTCTCAATAGAAGTAAGTTCGATTTCATTGCCATTAACCGTGGTAAACATCGAGTAGAAGTTGGCCCACTCCGTGTAGGCGCCACTGAATTTAGGCATTTATAATTGCGGCAGACATGAACGATTTGCCATAATATACACTTGCTGCGAGTCGTTCCTGCCCACTCTAAATGAAGAGCAATGGTAAGGTGCTCTACGCTTGCCAAGCTCGCGCTGAAGCGTAGTCCGCAAATGCAGCAACGAATCCTCAAGCCTTACAGGCAACTCTCCCGAAATACTCTCTAAGCAAATTTCCTCCAAGCTAGAGTGTACGGCGTTCAAATTGGATTTAAGCTCGTCCGCTAAATCCATATATCCCTTTATTTCGTATTCCCAACATCAATGTCCACGCACAATTTGTTCAGCCTGCTGAAAATTGTCGAAATTTAATTGCCGACGAACTTTGCAAATTAGAGCTCTGCTGTATGCGACGAAAGTGAAAGCGAAAATGACTTAGGCGGTAATAATTTTATTTGCATTCTCTGTCAAGTATATATAAACATACACACATAAATAGACATATATTTATTACTTAACATAAATTGAACTGTGGCATAACAGTTCCAAAACAGTACCATAAAATAAACAAGTAAGATGGCTCTAGTCGCTTGTCCCCGACAAGGAGATTCCCTGAACCCAGCGGCGAGCTGTCGTTACATACATTTAAAGCTCTTTGCAGTCATACACACTTTCAAAAAGTCACACAAACGCACGCTGCAAAGTACGCACTTTATACATTGGCTACGCTTGGCCTCACTATGGAAAATGAATTCTTCAATAACTTCTAAACTAAGAGTATGATCGTTATGAAATTTTAATAAGAGCATCCTAATCTATGTACAAACCAAAGCTCAAGTCAGTAGTACTTTTTTTTATAATGGGGGGCGAATGGGCGTAGGTATCCAAAATTCGAAATATCTGTTATCTGCGTATTCTTTACGAGCACATATTATGGTGTTTTTAGCTCTTATAGTTTTTAAGACATGCTCAAAAAACCGAATTAAAAAAACCGATAAATATCAATAGTAAGAAAACGGGGCGGGATATCGATAATTTTAAATAACCTTAATCTGCTGGTAATATGGCATACACGAACTTATAAACCAAACTTTAATCCTAGCTCTTATTGCAGCACTTGCTGCCCATTGGACTGTCAAATTTGTCATATTATACCACACGTTTTCTTTGATAACGTCTGTGTTTCTTAACCGATTTTGATTAATCTTAATGCAATAGATTCTTCAAGTGCTATAGTATATAAAAATATTCATTCGAAACAATTTTAGCGTCTCTAGGTCCCATAATATACGAAATAAGGTTAAAAAATTAGAGGAATTAGGTTGTTGTAGATTTTTATCGATTTTGGGAAAATGGTGTGGGTTATCGATCATTTGAAATAAACTTGATCCGCGCGTGCGAATCTATAGCCAAAAAGTTAAAGTCTTTAACTCTTATAGTTTCCGAGATCGACGCGTTCGTACAGATGGACGGACGGGCAGACGGACAGACAGACGAACATGGCCAGATCGACACGGCTAGTTATGCTGATCAAGAATATATACACTTTATGGGGTCAGAGATGCTTCTCTGCCTGTTACATACATTTGCATAAAACCACTATAGCCTTTTTACCCATTTTCAATGTGTTCAGAGTATAAAAACATGTGTGACTTTATGAATGTGTGTATGAATGCAAAAAGCTTTAAACGTATGTAACGACAGCTCGCCGCTGGGTTCAGGGTATCTCCTAGTCGGGGACGCCCGACTAGAGCCATCTTACTTGTTCTTATTTGATAGGTTAGTTATTAGATAACTGAACGTGCATTTCGTCAAAAGCGAAATGGTTGGTGTCGATGATGACTAACACGCTGTTGAGGTGACAGTTGTGATCGCGCATAGGCAAACTTTTTTTGCTGGTATTTTATACTTGTATACAATTATTATTATTAATACAACTAGAGCTAGGGTACATGTTTTATGTTGTTATTACACTGTGAACGAGTAATCCGCTGTCGGTTACACCCGACTGCAACGTTCTCACTTGTTCTTATATGATCCGGTGTCTATTAAAAATGTAACTTTTTGTCCATTCCTCATTCTTACCTCTACGTAGGGCAATGAGGATGGGCCTAGTCTAAAAAATTCGCATCGTATTAAAAACCTTTTGTTGTTTGTTAGGTTGATGTGTAATTAAGTTGGCGCGTTTTAATATAACTATCTATCTCCATTGGTATATGTGGAAGTTGAAGGCTGTTCGGTAATGCAGGTGGAAATTATAGTTGCTGTTGTACGTATCAAGGGTTTCCCTCTCCAAAGTGAGCTAATACTGGGAAAAAGTTTTGGTAACGGACTAGTCTTTGAGGTATTTGCTTGCCTCTATTATTATAATGAGTTGGGTGTGGCCTGCGCATAACTTTATACGACAAAGTGTTATGCATTATGTTAGCCTAATTGGTCCTATAAGTTAGGTTTTCCAACTTAAAGCAGATGTTCAAAGCTTCTGGCAAGCTTGTTGGTCTTTTTACGCTCAACAAACTTGGCAGATTGTATTAATGCATTATCCCTATGAGAGTTGGTCATTGCAACCAAAGCTTCCTCCTTGTAATACAAGCAATTAATTTTGTCGAGGATTAATGAAAGAATCTCGTAAATCTTTTGATTCTAGGCTGCAATATTATTCCTGCCTTGAACTAGCGTGTTTAATTGATATATCTCTTTTGTCTGCATAATGTTACATGAGGCAACGCCTGATTTTTACCCAGTTAAGAGGCGTACGATTCGCCTCATAGCAATATCGGCTTCACCGTCTGATTGTATGCAAAGTGGCAAAATATTTTGGAGAATATTTTCGGCATTCATAAATTTTTAGTATTCTGTCTACTTATTTTTTTTATGAGTTAAACTCACTGCCTTTCCCTGAAAATCCTCAAACGCATTTTACTAAATCGTGAACATTTTCGGAATCGCTTAAATTTTTGCTAAAATCTATTGACTGCTTCTGTAACCCATTTATTGCATTCCTAACCACTTGTTCGATTAAATTGGTTAGTTATATTTTATGCGATGTTGAAAATAGAGGTTTTTGGGAAGCACTGGAGAGGTTAGTAGTTGTGGGTGTATTGTTCAGCGACATTGTTGATAAATATTCAATTATAAGATCTTCTGTGTTCATACGAACTCCATTCTTGTATTTAGTTTTTTTTTATACCCTGAATCCATTGAAAATGGGTAAAAAGGATATAATGGTTTTGTGCAAATGTATGTAACAGGCAGAAGGAAGCATCTGCGACCCCATAAAGTATATATTCGTGATCAGGACGACGAGCTGAGTCGATTTAGCCATGTCCGTCTGTCTGTCCGTCCGTCCGCCTGTCCGTCCGTCTGTCCGTCCGTCCGTCTGTCCGTCCGTCTGTCCGTCCGTCTGTCCGTCTGTATGAACGCAGCGATCTCGGAAACTACAAAAGCTAGAAACCTAAACTAAACTAGATTCTCCTAATCCATACGCAAGTACAAGTTTATTCATTTTTTCCGATATCATGCTCAGTTTAATTTTGGATACCTGCCCCTATTCGCCCCCCATTTCAAAAACACGCAAATCAAATACTACAGACTTGCGCTTTGGTTTGTTACTCGATTCGGATGCTTTTATTAAACACTGAAAGTTTCATAGCGTTCATACACTTAGTTTAGAAGTTATTCAATAAATTATTTTCCATAGTGGGGCCAAGCGCAGCCGTTGTGTAAAGTGCGCAGATTAGTGCGTGCGTTTGTGTATGAATGCGAAGAGGCTTAAATGTAGGTTACAGTTCGCTGCTGGGTTCAGGGTATCTCCTAGTTGGACACACCCGACTAGAGCCATCTTACTTGTTTTAATATGTTTCCGTTATGGACATTTCGGATTTTGGATTTGACGGAGGCGTTTGAAATGCAACTGTTCCTCAGTGGTAGAGAAGTTGGCTGGCGCGCTATCAGACGCGTGTTCGAATCTCCGACCCCTATAGTATATATATCCTTGAACAGGATCAACAATCGAGTCGATCAAGCCATGTCTGTCTGCCCGTCCGTCCGTCCGTATGTATGAACGCGTCGATCTCGGAAACTCTAAGAGCTTTTCGGTTATAGGCTAGTCAATGACACGCGCCTATCAATTTTATTTCAAATGATCGATAATAGGAAAAGGTGTTTCCTAAAATCGATAAAAATCTTCAAGAACCTCTAATTTTTTAAGATTATTTCTTAGTTTATGAGATCTAGAGACACAAAATTTGGTTCGAATGAATATTTATGTATACTATAACACTTCAAGAATCTATTGCATTACAAGTGCTGCAATAAGATTTAGGGATTAAAGTTTCGATTTTTAATTTCGTGTATACCATACGCAGATCAAGGCTATTTTTAATTATCGATAACCCGCCACGTTTTCTTATTATCAATATTTATCGATTTTTGTGATCTCCCCATTCGCCCCGTACTAAAAAAAAACAACAACAAAATCGCAAATCAAGTACAACAGACTTGTGCTTTGTCTTGTACACAGATATCAATGCTCTTGTTACGTTCTGAAAATTTCAAAACGATCCTATTCTTAGTTTAGTTTAGAAGTTATTTAAGAATTATCTCTTCATAGTGGGAGGCAAGCATGAGCATATCTCAGAAACTATATGTGCCAGAGCCACCAAATTTGTTTCAGGCTGCCTTATAAATATACTATAGTACAATAAGAATGATTTAAAACAAACTTCATCCAAACACAGAAGTTATTAAAGAAAATAAATTGGTATATTGGCAATCCACGTGGTGGCAAGCACCAAGCGCAGACGTTATCTGCATGCACATTCTTTTTCGAATGCTCAAGCGATTGGTTGTGCATGTGTATATCTAATCTCAGGCAATTGAAATGCAACTGAAGTTCGGTTGTAGAGATGTTGCCTATAGCGCTTCCAGACGCGGGTTCGAGTCTCGCTGGGTCTATGGAGTTTTTTTTACTTTTTATTCAAATTTTTATTTTGTATGCTTAACACACTTATTGGCCCAAGTGCAACTCAATGCTGGAACATCGGCGATTTGAAATATTCTGAAGCAACAAAAAAATTGGGAACAAATGGTGTGCATGCACAGTCTTAAAAAGCTTTCGCAGATCAACTGCAACCAACATTTGAAAGATATAATTTTCAATTTTGTAAAATTGCGTGAAATTTCACAACTTCGGCATCTAAGCTTTGCCTGCAAATATTTAAACCGAGCGCGAAGCACGATCATTAATTTGTATTATTTATTTTTAATTTATTTTATTAAGTGCGGCTGTGGTGTCGTGTGTATGAATGCAGAGGGGTTTAATTAAATGCATGTAACGACAGCTCGCCACTGGGTTCGGGGTATCTCCTGGTCGGGCACACCCGACTAGAACCATCTTACTTGTTATACCCTGAACCCATTGAAAATGGAGTAAAAAGGGTTTAATTGTTTTATGCAAATGTAGGTGACAGGCAGAAGAAGGCAAACCCACCCCCACAAAGTATATATATTCTTGATCAGGACGACGAGCTGAGTCGATTTACCCATGTCAATCTGTCCATCCGTCTGCCTGTCTGTCCGTCCGTTTATCTGTCTGTATGAACATATAAGTATTTCGGATTTTGGATACCTTCCCCCATTCGCCCCCATATAAAAAAACGGAAATCAAATTCTACAGACATTTGATTTGGTTTGTACATAGATTTGGATGTTCTTATTAAGCACTTCATTTTCCATAGTGGGGCCAAGCGCAGCCGATGTGCAAACTGTGCAGCTTGCTGCGTGCGTTTGTGTGTATGTGTGTGTGTGACTTTGTGAATGTCTGTATGAATGCAAAGAGGTTTAAATGTATTTAACAGCTCGCCGCTGGGTTCAGGGTATCTCCTAGTCGGGCACACCCGACTAGAGCCTATGAACTGAACAACAGTTCGCATTGTCCTCCTTTTTGTTTTGATGGTTTCGATGCATAGATGCGTTCGAGGGCATCTTCATGGGGCGCGGGACTTAGCAACGAAGAAAAAAGCAAAGAAGAGTGCAGATCATAGGCAGCAGCCCACAACGAAAAGTGACAAAAACTATTTCTTCGAAAAGTTAAAATACCCTACTCAGGGAAAGGGTGTGCTGGTCGATCGAAATTGAAAACTTATAAAAATTGGCCGGCCTGGTGCAAGTAGAAACCAAGCCAAGAAAAAGAAGACTTATGTTTGTGACTTTCCAAGGCATAGCAACAGAATATGCGCGCATAGATAATTGGGCGTTGCGTTTCCATTTTGTGTTTGGAACCGCATCGTCGCTCAGAAAGTATTTTGAGTAAAAGCTTGTGATCCAAATTTCTTCTCTTTACTATATTACTCAATGAACCGAACCGAATCAACATAGAATTCCAATTGAAACTGAACGAGTATAGCAAAGGTTGGACGGTCAGACGGACATGGCTAGATCGACTCGGCTGTTGATCTTGATCAAGAATATATACACTTTATGGGGTCGGAGATTCTTCCTTCTGCCTGTTACATACATTTGCACAAAACCATTATACCCTTTTTACCCATTTTCAATGTGTTCGGGGTATAATTAAAATTACACTACAACACACAAACTTCAACACTCCCCAAAAACCCAAATTTGCAACTAAATTAAATAATTTGTATGTTCATGAAGTAATTTTGCAAAAAGTTTCACTGCGGACGGTAGTCTGCGCTGAGATATAATCTGTAAAAAAAATTTACATTTTTGGAGGTGATGGTCGTTGGGTGATTTCAGAAATTCGCTCAGGCATATAAAAATTTGTGTTTCGAATACGCGTCGAATGGTATCTTACTTATTCAAATCCAATAACTCCTTCAATAGTTATTAAGAAAATAAACTGTTTGTGTGTTTCCGAAAAGTTGATTTGAATTTCGGTATACATTTTCGCATATGATAGCGTTGAGATGGCTTTATGGAGAAACTTTTGTTTTACGACTTTTGGAAAAACCCGCTAGTTTGGCGGAAGAGCGCTAAATTCTGCTAAAATTTACACAGTTTTCAAACCATGCCAGATACAGGTATGTTCTATATATTGTTTGAAAGGTATTTTAAGAGCTCTTAGGCGTACGTTGGCGTTTTTTTTTAGGTACGCAAGTAAAAAGTTACAGGTGAACGAGTTTTCAATTGCAAATTTGTATCATTTAAACGAAAACGACGCCTAAGATTTTGATAAATGTTTACTATGTTGTGGGCATTGAGTTTCCGCAACTTTTGATATATACCACATATTTAGGATAATTCGTTATTGCAAAATATTCCTTGTTTAGTGTACATATCTTAAAATTTTAAATTAAACGTTCAATTAAACGTTAAATTACGTTGGAAAAATAACCATTGTTCCCAGTCAATTTTTTTTTTTGTATTTATTTTTTGACAATGCGGGCAATAATTAGTTTTAATGAATTGAGCTGTTTTTTTTGTGCATAACTGTATTTACGGAATGCGTCAACTGATGTTAATTCACTTTAAAAATGTGAGAGCAGTTGATGGAATGGATTTTGATTTAGTCAAACTTCTATTCTGTTTGCAATTTGGCGCAACAGCTGACTTTGATTTAAGGTTGTGCCGCAAAACGTAAACAAACATTTAGCCTTGTCCGCATGTCCGTCCGTGCGTCCGTCCGTCTGTCCGTCCGTCTGTATGAACCCAGCGATCTCGGAAACTACAAAAGCTAGAAACCTGAACTGTTCGACTTTAGATTTTCCTAATCCATACGCAGTACAAGCTTATCTTTTTTTATACCCTGAACACATTGAAAATGGGTAAAAAGGGTATAATGGTTTTGTGCAAATGTATGAATCAGGCAGAAGGAAGCATAAAGTATATATATTCTTGATCAGCACGACGAACTGAATTGAATTAACCATGTCCGCCTGTTCGTCTGTCCGTTCGTCTGTCCGTTCGTCCGTCTATCGGTCTGTATGAGAGCAGCGATTTCGATTTTGATTTCGTTTCCGTTTCATTATTATCGACAAAAATTTATTTTTAGACTTGGTTTTCTTGGCATATCTCGAAGACTATAAGAGCTAGAGCCATCAAATTAATTATGTCCTCGTAAAAGATACGCAGATAATGAATATTTCGAATTTTGAGTCCTCCCCCCCCCCCCCCATTCGCTCCCCATATCAAAAAAAATACCACAGACTTGCGCTTGGGTTTGTACATAGATTTGGATGTTCTCATAAAGCACTGAAAGATAACGATCATACTCTTAGTTTAGAAGTTATTCAAAAATTAATTTTCCATAGTGGGGCCAAGCGCTGCCGATGTGTAAAGTGCGCAACTTGCTGCATGTGTTTGTGTGTGTGTGTACCTGTGACTTTGTGAATGTGTGTATGAATGCAACGAGGTTTAAATATATGTAACGACAGCTCACCGCAGGGTTAACGGTATCTCCTAGTCGGAGACACCCGACTAGAGCCATCTTACTTGTTTTATATGAAAAATGTCAAATTAAAATTAAAAATTGACAGAAAGCTAACTTGTCTCAAAGACATTCGAGTGTTGGGAGCAGCGAGCAGATCCAAATGGGAAAAACTAAGCTGGCTGCAGAAGCGATCCAGCAAGCTCAGTTTGCGCAACCAATTGTTCATATACAAGAGCATCATCATGCCGACTTGGACTTATGGCCTTCCTTCTTGGAGCACATCTGCAAATTTGTAGTTCAGACTTCCAGAACTCCATTCTAAGAGACATAACACCGGAGCACCCTGTTATGTAAGGTATGCCCACGGTTATGGAGCAAATAAGCCGATAAACAAGTCGATACAACGAGAGACACCATAATCACGTCAACCCGTTGGCTAACTCATTGGGAATCAACACTACTCGCCGAAGACTCAAGCGTGTCTACACAAGTGACCTGTGGACTCAATATGTCTAAATCTTCATTGTACGGGCGTAACCGACTGCGCAATATCCGATCACGGCCCTTATTATTATTAATATTTAAAATTTTAAAAAATATGTAGCTAGCTTTAAAACCGAGGGAAATATATAGATTTTATTGATTATTCACGCCCCAGTGGGCATTACCAAAATATTTCTTTTGCGACCTTAGGAGCAGGTCATTACTAATCTGCTTGACTGATCTTTAAGATCTGATCTTTAAGAGGGGTGACCTGTAATTTTAAAATTTGGGGACTTCAGCTCTAAAACTGCGGGAGATATCGATTTTTGCGATTTCCAGGGGCGGATGTGGGCTTAGCTTAAGCTTTTTAACAATCTTTAAAGAGGGTGACCAGTAATCTACCATCCAAATTTGGGGACTCTACCCCTAAAACTGTGGAAAATATAGGCTTTCGCTAATCGTCGGGGCGGGGTGGCTGGGGGTCGTTCTAGTGGGCGAGGTCGGGATATGGAGGTCTTCATTTTTAGGGAAGGTCACCAGCAATCTATTTACTAAATTTGGTGACTCTAGCTTTAAAATTGTGGGAAGTATTCACTTTTTACCGATTTACGATTTGAGGTGTATTGAGATGCTATCGATTTGCCAGCCCCTGAGTGTGCGTGGCACACAAATTTTAACATTTGTCTGAAGCTGATAATTTTAAGTAAGTATCTAAAATTTCAAATCTCTAGCTTCAAAGTTGTTGTCGATGCCTCCAGCTGTGTTTTGATCGTGGTCGTAGTACTCAGCGTACTCGCTCTTGAAAAATGGATTATTTATAAACTTGATATCTTTGCTTGCTGTTACTTTTCGCTTTTTCGACGCTTTTGATGTCGTTGAGTAACCAGCAACGCATTCTTCTGATCTCGGCTGTGTTTGAGCCCTTTACCAATGCATATGCGTAAGTGTGCCACTGTAGGAATTTTCATCGTGCAGTAGGTGTGGGGAATATCGCCGGATAGACTCCGTGCTATACATCTATTTCATTTGTAACACGCTGTATTAACTGGCTGTGCCCAAAAATACAAATACACGGTACACCAGATTGATTCATCAAACATCGCGCCATCTCGACCAGGGTGCGATTCTGCCCTCTGCTAACCCGATTTGCTGTGGCGTATGAGGTGTTGTTAGGCGTTTCTGGATTCGCATTCATGTTGTCGAACTCTTTGTTGCAGTACTCTGTTCCATTGTCTGATTGTAGTGCTTTTATCTTCTTCTGTCTTCTGTTTGAGAAAATGGACCTCACAATGTCGCGAAAGTTATGAAATATTTATATCTATAAGAGTTATGAAATATTTACAACCTGCCATTGACTGTGTTCTCAGTGCACTATTTCCAGTAATTCGGCTGTACGTTTCTCTTTTGCGATTTTGTAACTACTTACAGTTTGCTTTTCACTTACGCAAATTCCACATTTCGATAGTTTTTCTTTCACACTTATATCCATACCGTAGGCTTCACCACTTTTAGCCATATACCTTAAATCGCTTTCGTTTAAATGTCCCATTCTATAATGCCACACGCATGTTGCAAGATCTCAGTATTTTTCATAATTAATGCTTAACTTTTCCGAAAATGAACTTCGAAACCATAGTCTGTGATTTTGGAAACGGACATCAAACTGTGACGCAAATCAGACTCATAGAAAACCTCTTAGAATGTTACGTCTGTCTTTTGCTGCTGTTTTTTAACTCCGATTTAAATCTAACCAAAACCATTTATCTTTGTGGTATTCTGATTAGCTAAATGCAAAGTCTTTTCGACTTTTGTCATATTTTCGAACATGTTCGCATTTGAGCTCATATGCGCTGTACAACCACTATCTAGACACCACGTTCATTCCTTTTTGTTATTGTCTTTCCGACGGTTAACGATCATTGCGTTTTGTTCTTCATGATCTCCTTTTTTCTACGCGCTTCTGATTCTTCCAGAATTTGAATACGAAGCACATCGGGATTTGGAAAATCATCTTTTCTCTTCGCTTCCATCGCACATCAAAACATTTCGTACGATTCGGGCAGATTATATTCATCATTTCTAATTCTTTTTTAATTTTTTTACGGCATCGAAAAAATTGTTTACACTTTGAGGGGCATCATATCGTTCATTCATACGCGACAATGCCACTCGTTTGAACAGACTTGCATTTCGCACCGGCTCCTTTGATTGAAAAGTCTCTTGCAATTTTAACCAGCATTCCTGCGCCGACAACAATTTTCAATTATAGCCAACTCCGATGGACTAATTGACGATAATATGTCCGCGCGCCTTCTCGTCGTATGTTTTCCATAAAGTTTGGTCTTCAGCGTCGCCTGCCATTTTTCACGACTGTACACATATATATATATTTTTCCACGCTTTTCATACTCTGAGCCCATTAAAAATGAGTAAAAAGGGTATAATGGTTTTGTGCAAATGTATGTAACAGGCAGAAGGAAGCATTTCCAACCATATATATATTCTCGATAAGGACGACGAACTGAGTCGATTCAACCATGTCCGTCTGTCCGTCCGGTCGTCTGTCCATCTGTATGAAGCAGCGATCTCGGAAACTACAAAAGCTAGAGACCTAAACTTGTTGACTATAGATTCTCCTAAGCAATACGCAGAACAAGTTTCTCATTTTTTTCGATATCTTCCTCCGTTTCATTATTATCGGTTTTGAGACTTAATTTTCTTGGCATATCTCGGAGACTATAATTTAATTTAATAATAATCACCAAATTTAGTTTATTATGTGCTCGCAGATTTCGAATGTTTCGGATTTTGGATACCTCCCCCACTAGCCCCCATATCAAAAAAACGCTAATCAAGTACTACAGACTTGCGCTTCGGGTTGTACATAGATTTGGATGCTCTTATTAAGCACTGATAATTTCATAGCGATCATACTCGTTATTTTAGGAGTTATTTAGGAATGCATTTCCCATAGTGGGGCTACGCGCAACCTATGTGTAAAGTGCGCAGCTTGCTGCGTGCATTTGTGTATGTGTATGTGTGTGTGACGTTGGGAATGTGTGTATGAATGCAAAGAGGTTTAAGTGTCACACCCGACTAGAGTCATCTTACTTGTTTTTCCTGGCTTAAGAGCTCTAATTGCTCTTGTGCGATAAGTCTCGCCCCCCAGCTTAGACAGTCTTGACCTTAATGCTGCTGGACGGTCCGAGAGGATGTGTTCCGGTGTTTGGTCACTCTCAAGGCACAGTCTGCAAGTGCCATCCTCCACAATCTTTAGCTCTTGTAGGTGCTTGAGTAGCCTGCAGTGTCCTTTCAGAAAGGCCGTAATAATGCGAAGTGAGTTTTTGCACATATTCAGACACTCATCGGTGCGTATCTTGTTATAACTGCCTAACAGTTTCTTACTTTGTCTTGCACCCTGTGACGTTTGCCAGTAATTTTCGCTATAGCGTC
Organism: Drosophila colorata; assembly: GCA_035041545.1. Classification (NCBI taxonomy): domain Eukaryota; kingdom Metazoa; phylum Arthropoda; class Insecta; order Diptera; family Drosophilidae; genus Drosophila; species Drosophila colorata. Next base: position 175,391 of record JAWNLD010000657.1, on the reverse strand, counting down.
GTGCCACTAATCGAATACATTGCTTCAATATTCTAGATCTTATTCCACAAAAAGGTTCTGGCCCCCATAATCGGGAGCTCGCTCCCCTTTCTGGATAGTTTATCTGCTACCTCATTCCCTGGAATCCCAGCGTGACCTGGAACGCAGTAGATGGTCACCAGTGTTAGTCTTGCCTAGCTTATTTAGGGTCCTAAAAAGCAGTCCGCGTTTTTATTGCTGATTGGCTGTCCGAGAAAATTGCCATGTCTTTATGGGTGTACCCTCTTTCAAGGTTGAATGAGGCACAGCTCTCTATGGCGTGTATCTCTACTTTGGGAAATGCTTGCTTTCCCTTGTGATTCGTGGTAGCGGACTCTGGGTCCACAGTCCGCAGCTCCTGCACCATCCTCTGTGAGCGATCAGTCTGTATACCACCTTATGGGGAGACTCTTTGCGACTCTCATATGCGATATTTCCGCAACCTGTTTGATGTCGATATGTAGAGCCCAAATAGACCGTCCAGAGCTGTTGAAGGACAGGTGCGCATCGCGCCTGAAATGCATGTACACGTCAGCATCTAGAGCTTACCCAGCTGCTTCCTCATGCAGTTCTGTACGACCCGTTCATACCGCAGCGCCGTAGCTAACAACGGCGTAGCTAACAACTACCAGTACCCCCCCCCCCCCCTCCCCCTAGCTTAGGGAGAAAAATAACCGTGGCTACCCTCCACGCTTTAGGTATGTACCCTTGAGTTTTGGTGCATTAAAAATTCTAAATAGATACGGCAGTAATAAATCTAGGCCCCTTTGTAGATGTATCGACAGGATGCCATCTACTCCTGGAGATTTGTATGGCGAGAAATTGACAACTGCCCACTTTATTTTGTGCTCGGTGATAATCTTTGACGCCAGTTTCTAGTTTGGTTTCCTGGCCGTGATCCTCCCTGGCTCAATGATATCAGTTCCGGACACACCTATATTTCTGAACATGGGAAAATGTGTTTGTAGTAGAAGTGTCACTCTCTCCTCTTCATTTTCCGTAATGGACCCATCTATTTTCTTAAGACAAAGTTCTGAGATGACCCTGTCTTTAGAAATTGCTTTAAAAATTCTAGTTGCAGGTGGTGCCTGCTCTGTGTTACTACAGAAGTTACGGAAATGGGATCGTTTGCTTTTCCGTACCTCTTTGCTATACTCTTTAAGTTTTGCAGTGGATTGATCCCATTTTTTACTGCTTCTCTTTGCTGTATTAGACAGTCGTCTGACTTCTACCCTAAGTCTATCTAGTTTCTTACTCCACCACGGGTTATCTCTTTTTGAGGTTATCTCCCTCTCTTAACAAAATGCATGGTAGGGGTATTTTATATTCTCGTTAAGACTTTCCGTTAGAAGTTCAACTCCTTCGGCTGATCTTACTTTTTTCCGTTAATCTAGCCTACTCAGATTTAATCCTTTAGGGGACCTATAGAGTTGCCAGTCTGCTCTTTTGGGATTCCTGATTCTTTTGCTGAACGTTGTACCTTCTGTAATGTCGAATAGTATGATCCTACGGTCCGACATTGAGGGTTCAGAGGAGACCAAGCTAGAGGATCCCCCATTGCCAAAGGTTATTTCTAGCACTTCGGTCCTATTCTTAGCTACGAAAGTGGGTTTTGACCCCAGATCCATCTCCTTCAGTTCGTCTAGCCTGCTCAGATTTAATCCTAGATTGGACTGATAGAGTTGCCAGTCTGCTCATTTAGGATTCCTGAATTTCTTGCGGAACGTTGTGCCTTTCTTAATACCGAATAGTATGATCCTATGGTCCGACATTGAAGGTTCAGAAGAGACCCTCCAGTTTTGTACCCTTCTGGAGAATCCCTCGCGTGGTGCATATCTTAGATTTCTGGCTCACATTCCGAGAGCATAAAATCTGCCTCTGACACTTTGTTGATGAACGTCTGCTCGTCTTTCAGCTCTTCATCGCCAGCACACTCGCCGTCGGTGTACACTCTCAGAGCGTCGAGGTCCTAGCCCCTAGCGACGTATTGTCCACTTCTGACTCTATGACCGCCAAAGCCTCAGCTTCCGCTTCGGCGATCACATCCCGAGCCGGGGAGTTGCTGCTGGCAAGGTTTGTGTTGCTCCCAACCTTGTCTGGCGTCTTTACTTCTTCCTCCTTAGCACTCTTCCTTTCGTGCAGTCGGCATGCGAACTGCCCGAAACGGTAGCTAGCCAGCACACCGTTCACTTGGAGGAGGTGCAGCGGTGGCTGCTCAACTCCAAGGGTGACGAGCTTGCCTCCCTTCGTCTCGCTGCTCCTAATTACCGTCCACGTCTCTGAAAGCAGATCTTTGTTTATGTCTTTCAAGAGACTCACAGAGCCCGCTTCCTCCTCACCAGCTGTGCGTGCTAGGTAGACGGAGACGATGTCCAGCGTTGGGATTTGAGCACTCTATCCCTAAAGGGGATATTGGAGACGATCATTTTTCTGGCAAATGCTGTTGAAGTTCAGACTGGTGGTCCAGCCCTTCCACATTTCGCTAATCATCGCGCTCTCGGTCGCGGTGAGCTCTTCCTTAGACAATTGTCTCCTTGGGTAGTCCTCTGCCATTATGGCTACTTTGATGGCCTTGGTAGCGTTGGCATAGGATACCCGAGTCCTTTTGGCGCTTTGGAACGGTCCTGGCCCGTTTTTTGCAGTGCGGTTTTCACTTCTGCTTTGTTGCCTCTTTGGCTGCGTCTTTAGCTCCACGTTTGGCGAGGTCTTGTGCAGCGGTCGCTTGCGAGCACTCGCTGCGTGGCTCTCGACTATCGTCACGGTGAACACAGTTTCGGCTTTCAAGCTGCTGGGCACCTCGGAAAAGGTTTAGTTGGGGATTTACTCAACCTTATTACACATAACAAAATATAAATTTCTGCTTCAGAGGTATAATGAGAGCAAAGAATCGTTAGAACGCTGCTAGCCTCAAATCGCAAATCGATAAAAGGTAAATATTTGTCCCAATTTTAAATCATCCAATTTGGTATGTAGATACATTTATTCAGGCAAATTACTAATAAGCTCCTCTAAAGATGTCGCAAAAAAAATTTTAGGGTACGCCCATGGGGGACGTGGCAAATCGATAAAAATCCGTTCATCTTGCGGAGGGTAAAAAATTGGAGTGCGAAAATCCATATCTCTCCCAATTTTAGAGGTAGAGTAACCAAATTTAGTAAGCAGTATTTTGATGACCCCTTCTAAGCATAGAGCCCAAAAATTTCGGCCACGCCCACTTCTTCGCCCGCAATTTACAAAAATAAACATTTTCCCACTATATCAAAAATAAACAAGACCGTGAACGAGTATTGCGCACTCGGCTACGCCCGACTGCAACATTCTTACTTGTTTATATTGATATACACAGATTCCTTTCCGGTTTCTGACATGGTTTCCACCTGGAAAGGTTATCCATTTAATGAATAGGAACATGATATTAAATAATCTATCTTCTTTTAGCTTTATTTACTAAAATTTTAATATCAAATAATTAGTTTCAAATATTACTAAATAAAATAAAATTGGTTTATTATTATAATTTATTTGTTTTAAGAAAAAAATAAAACAAGTTTAATGGCAATTACAACTACATACGAGTACAATCTAGATGTAAAATTTTTAATCACCATATTTATCTTATAATATAAATTAATTAACACGACACCTTCGGACATCCGAAGCTAAAATATTTTCAAGTCGCTTGTAAAATTGGAAAAACACTCAGCTTATGCTCAATTATTATATAATGTAAAAATTATTATTTTGAAGCAATATATATTATTATATACAATAGGGAATTCATAAAAATATCTCGTAGAAAAGTATTTTTATGTCAATAATCAGCAGTTTATTTTAAGAGCCAAAGAAACAACGCCATTGAACTGGTACCCATACATAGTATGTACATATTTAAAACACTTGTGTTTGTATGTATGTATATACGCTCATATTTAAACACCTTTGGACTCATAAATCAATATTCTGTTTAAATTTAGCTTTTAAGTAATCGACTAACCACGAGCAACGATGTTTTATTGCACGATTTTAAACCAACAAAATGAGTACCGAGGATGTTAATTTCTATACATCTAGGGTGAAAGTGGCAGCAGTGTATCTGTATCGTGGCAGGTTGTGCATATAATCAACTGATTGCCTTAATGGCTGTTAATAAGAACACTAGACCAGCCCAGACCGGGTCAATCAAGCCAACCCGAATCAACGTTAATATAATCATTTGTGAAGGAATGTTAATTAAACTATTTTGTTCTTCTTATTTTTTATTACAATTTAAAGCGACGTAGGAGTTCATTTTTAATAGTCGTTTACTAAAAAAACTGTATTCTTATCATTATTTTTCGGCGATTAGTGTCAATAATACCCAGAATTATTTAAACATAAAAACAAAAAACTTAACAGAACAGTCAGCTCTAACGAAGCAATATGTATGGATGCATTTCTTAAATATAACTGATAGCAGTGTTAATAGACTTTCGTAAGGACTACTGCTTTAAACTATAAATACTATGCAAATTCGATTTTATAGACAAATAAAGCTGTATATACTAATGGCATTAATATATTATATTTTTGGAAAGGACTGGAAAAGGAAGCATGTAATTTGTTCCAACGTGAAATTGGGTTTTTGGAAGAAATGTTTACTTAAAAATTTTAAAAAAATACAGAAAAAAATGTACAATTTATATAATACATTAATCGATTGTGAAACATTTTTAGTAACTCCAAATCTGAAGACGTAAATATAATATATTTGTAAGTATAAAGCATTATATGAGCCATGTTACAATTTTTATGTCCTTTGGAAAACAACCAGTGTTTGTTATTATAAAGATAACAGTTCAAATTCTGTATATTTTTATAGTAATTAGCCTAATCTATTTACATTTCGTAGTTTTTCAAGCCTGCTACTCAGCAGGTACCATATTTTGTTCCAAATCGGGCTTAGTATCATCGGGATCCAAACTTAAGCACTCTGCAAAGTAGTGCTCCATAGAAGAGTACACATGCTCCAACACTCCATTTAAATCATGGCCTTCATCAGCATAAGTCTGCAAGAAAATTTAATAAACAATTAGCAAAAAATTTAAATGGTACATTTTATTAGTACCAAACAATTTTAGCCCGTTTTCTAAAGCGAAGTCAAAGTCAGAGTCTGTTGTCTGCATCGGGATTTTAGTGGTAGTCGATAGTCGATAGTGGTAGTCGATATGGTCAGCTGAGCTGCTTCAAACAGTGTGCGAACCGGGGGAAGAGCTCAGAGAGTGGCATATGAAACGCGCAGACATATGCACACAGGAAAAATAAATTTTATACCCTGAACCCATTAAAATGGCTAACAAGGTTAAAATGGTTGTATGCAAATGTATGTAACAGGCAGAAGTGGGAATCTCCGACCCAATAAAGTATATATATTCTTGATCAGCACGACGAGCTGAGACGATTGAGACATGTCCGTATGTACGTCCGTCAGTCTGTATGAACGCACCGATCTCGGAAACTACAAAAGCTAGAAACCTAAATAAAGCGATTATAGATTCTCCTAATCCATACTTAATACAAGTTTATAATTTTTTTTTTTGTTATTATGCTGCCTTTCATTAGTATCGATACAAATTTTAAGATTTTAAGACTTTGTTTTCTTGGCATATTTCGGAGATTATAAGAGCTAGAGCCATAAAATTAAGTTTAATATGTGCTCGAAAATGATACGCAGATTTTTAAATTTTAGATTTTGGACACCTCCCCCATTCGCCCCCCATATCAAAAAAACCCAAATCAAATACTACAGACTTGCGCTTTGGTTAGATAGATTTGCACAGATTTATTGAGCACTGAAAGTTTTATAACGATCATACTCTTAGTTTAGAAGTTATTCAAGAATTCATGTTCCACAGCTGCGTGCGTTTGTGTGAGTGTGTGGGTGTGATTTTGTGAATGTGTGTATGAATGCAAAGAGGTTTAAATGTATGTAACAGCTCGCCAATGGGTTTAGGCTATCTCCTAATCGGGCACACCCGACTATAGCCATCTTACTTGTTTGGCTATGCAACGGCATTGGCGCTGCTGAAAGTTGCTTGGGCTTAGAAAGAAGGCGAAAATTTGGAAGCGGGACTCAGCGAAGACGAGCAGACGTCACTTTTTTTGTTAGCGCGGTCAGAGCGCATAGAATTAGCGTATAAAAAGGCCATTGACCTAGTCACCTGTTTGGATTTTCTGCTGCGTTATATAAGCATAATTATATATATTTTTGATTGTTACATGTATATGTATTATTAGAAAGTTTAATGTTAGTTTTTAAGCAAATTCGCAATTAAATAATTAAGCTGGAATTTAAAATGCGCGCCTTAAGGCTCGTAAATGGGGGAGAGAAGAGCATGGCTATCGTTAGGATAAGTGCCGCCTAAAATCTAGTAATATAGGATGTAGCTAAAAACACTGTTTAGATACACAGGTAGGGCGGGAGCGCTGTGGTAAAACACCTAAGCCACCGTTCCAATTCCCTTGGAGACAAACCGACACGTAGCAATATGGCGCCCAAATGAAAATATTGCATGGTGTCGCCTACGGGCGAAATAAAAACACGAGAAGACGAAGTCTCGCAACCCGTGGTCTGCCTATTAGATCACGCTGAATCCGCGACTTGTAAGGCGCCAAGACTCACTTCAATCGTGCGGGCTAAGTGTGATCCGGAGGGCTTTCCAACCTTTGTGCTCTGTCAAAGTAGGGACGGAGTAGGTAGGCTGATGCGTGTTTAGTATGGACAGCAAACATTGTTACCAGAAAGTTTTTTTTTATAAAATATCAAGAATCGTTCATGTCACTAAGGGTGTCAGTATGTCGATGCCGCTTATTAGTAGCAGGGGATTCGCCACTGTGCACATTGCCTGGTGGACAAAGGTGATCTGAACGAGACTGTGATAATATTGTGATATAGAGTAGGTTAGATTGTAGATTTTTGTTGTGGGCAATATCATAATTTAAATGTTAAATTTATATATTTTGTGAGTGTTCATCGTCCGTTTTCTGAATTCGGCCGGTTAACAGGTCGGTCAAGCGTCACGAGTGTCGCGCAGGAATATTATTTTCGCTACGCGTTGCATTCGGATGCATGATACGGGGATAGATCACCCGATTTTAAGAAAACGGTACGAATTAATAATACCGGGTAATGAATTTCGACTATTGGCCATCCTCCAGCAGGACGACCTAAATAGTCGACAATCAAGCCCAAGTTTAGTATTGGTTAGTAGACTAGATGGCAGTCCATTGAGACGAGGAGTATTTCTCCTCCTTTTTTATATGAATTGTTGTCGAAGATATTTATTGAGTTATTGTTGCAGTGAAACGAGCTAATGGCCAAGTCAATGATATATTATAGGGACGAGTACGAAGAGATAGAACAGGAACCGGATTCGTGGGAGGTGACTAGGGAGGAACGCAGCGCGTTAGAGGCGGTAATGTGAGAGTTTCTGTCTTTCGAACAGATTGGTTTAGGAACGACTGACAGAGAAAGGCATACCATCAACTTGGTCGAAAAAGACCAGCCGTTCATAGACCAACCCTACTCGCTATCGTCAGCTATGCAGAAAGTAGTCAATGACGAAGTGGATAAGATGTTGAGTTTGGGAGTAATAGAGGATGGTTATAGTCCGTGGAGTAACCGCACCACCGTAGGGCGAAGGCCGGGCAAAAACCGTTTCTGCCCCGATGCTCGCAAACTAAATAATTTGACAGTGAAAGGAGCATATCCATTACCCTGTATAGAAGGCATCCTGTCCAGAATCGATCATCTCTAGCGTAGACTTGAAGTTCGGCAGTTATTGGCAAGTCGAGGTGGATGAGAAGAGCAAACCCTACGCAGCCTTCATCGTCTCAGGCAGGCCATTATACCAGTTTCGTGTAATGCCATTCGGGCTATGTAACGTGGCACAAAGGCTTGTTCGTCTGATGGACAAGGGTATATCCACCGATCAGAGGTCCAACATTTTCGTGTACCTGGATGACCTGTTAGTGATTGCTCCCGATTTTAAAACCCACTTAAAGTATTTGAGATGTGTAGGCAATGCTTAAGGGAAGCAAATCTCTCAATCGGATTGCATAAATCCAAGTTCTGCTTCACGGCATTGAATGGCGGCATGCTACGAATGGACCCGAACAGAGTTATATGTCGCGTCTATGGCCGCACCGCTGACGGAAATGCTCAAAAAGGATAGCGGCAGTTGGTAGGTTGAAGACCGCGCTGACCACAGCACCAAATTTTTGTACAGTGTGATGCGTCCCAGTTTTGTGTAGGAGCTGTGTTGTTCTAAAAGGATGCTGAGCAACAAGAAAGACCTATAGCCTTCTTCTCAGCGAAGTTGAATTAACATCACTGAAAGGTATGCGTAACGGCTGTCCTTACGATCAGGAAACCTTATTTACATGCATCACAGACCACGCCAGCTTGAAGTGGCTGAAGTCCATGAAAGACCTAAGCGGTAGGCTAGCTTGTTGATCATTGCAACTCTGTCGCACTGTGTCGAATCGGTAGGTATTGATCCTGAAAGCTGGGTTTTACGACCACCGAGTTCAAGTCAGCCAAGTATCAGGAATTACTAGAAAAGTGCGACAGAATCGAGACAAATTGCCGGATATTAAGGTCGAGGGAGATGTGCTTTTCAAGCGCATGGGATTCGTTCGCCTTGAAGACGAAATTGAGGGCATGACTTGGAAGTTGTGGGTATCCAACTCATTGACAGCCGGGCTGATAGGGAAGGCTCATGTGGATGAGTCGGCTGGGCATGGTGGTGTCGCCAAGACATTGGAGACCTTGCGCCGTTAGTTTTACTGGCCAGGCATGGCTAGTCAAGTGACAGATTGGGGTTGGCAATGTGTGACGTACAAGGAGAGCAAGGCGCCGAGCTTCCGTGTGCAGGTGGGACTGGGAAAAGAGATGGTGACCGAATTACCCTTTAAAAAGCTTTAAATCGACTTTTTGGCGAAGTATCCGCGGTCCAAGCAACTGCATATGTGGATCTTTATCGTCGTTGACCATTTCTCGAAGTTCAGTTTTTGAAAGCGGCCTCAAATGTAGTATACTTCCTGGTCAATGAGTTCTTTTATAAATCGCAACGTGTTGTCCGCCAGGTCAAAAGGTCTACCGTCGCAACTTTGAGCTGAGCGTCTTTGGGAAATCCTTCAACGCAAAGTTCGCAAAGAAATTCCTAAAAGCCAGAGAAATGCGAAGAGTAGGAAGCTATTCTTATTTGCTAGAGGACCTGCAAAAGAAGTCTCTGGGTGTATACCACGCCAATGACATAAGGTCGTAAGGCAAACTCGAGGTGTGCCTCACGTTGGGGCGCTTTCCATAGACAGCATAGGAACAGGCCGGTCAGAGTTTGCGCAGACCAAGTACTCGAAGTTCAGTTTTTGAAAGTGGCCTCAAATGTAGTATACTTCCTGGTCAATGAGTTCTTTTATAAATCGCAACGTGTTGTCCGCCAGGTCAAAAGGTCTACCGTCGCAACTTTGAGCTGAGCGTCTTTGGGAAATCCTTCAACGCAAAGTTCGCAAAGAAATTCCTAAAAGCCAGAGAAATGCGAAGAGTAGGAAGCTATTCTTATTTGCTAGAGGACCTGCAAAAGAAGTCTCTGGGTGTATACCACGCCAATGACATAAGGTCGTAAGGCAAACTCGAGGTGCGGGCTCACGTTGGGGCGCTTTCCATAGACAGCATAGGAACAGGCCGGTCAGAGTTTGGCGCAGACCAAGTACAAGGAGTCCGGAAGAAACCCCTTTGCTCCCTCAGATTTCAGTGGCAGCATCACCGCCCGTGGAATCCTTGGGTGATGTTGCATCGGGATTTCACCTTTCGATAGTCGAAATGGTCAGCTGGGCTGCTTTAAGCAGTGAGCGAACCGGGGAACAGGCAGTGAGCAAACCGGGGATGATTATCATGAGCGAAACGGGGAAGAGCGCAGAAAGCGGCATGTGAAACGCGTACAGATCTACACGCACACATAGAAATAGCGAGATAATTAAATAATTGAGCTGGAATTTAAAATGTGCGCCTAAAGATTCGTAAATAGGGGAGAGAGGAGGATGGCTATCGTTAGGATAGGTGCCGCCTAAAATCTAGTATTTAAGGGTGTAGCTAAAAACACTGTTTAGCTACACAGGTAGGGCGGGAGCGCTGTGGCAAAACACCTAAGCCACCATTCCAATTCTAATATTTGTAGCAAGTTTGTGGCAAACCGACACGTATCAAGTCTAGCACAGATCCAGTTTTTTATAATTACACTAGGTAACAGCCGAATTGTATTATTTATCAAACCTACTTTATCTGACGCATATGGGGCCCAAAATGAAGGAAAACCACATACAACAATTTCTATGATAATTTGTTTTAATTTTTTAAAAATTTTGTTTTTTTTTAGTGCATAATTCACTTTGGTTTGTACAAATTGTTTTGTTTATCAAACCTACTTTTTCTGACGCATATGGGGCCCAAAATGAAGGAAAACCACATAAAACAATTTCTATGATACATTTTTTAAAATTTTAAAAAATGTTTTTTTTAGTGCATAATTCACATTGGTTTGTACATAGACTTCTACGCTCTTTTCAAGTCCGGCAAATCGCATAACAATCACTTTGGGTTTAGAAATTATTTAGGAATTTAATTTCCATAGTGAGCCGAAACCAAGTAACTGAGTCAAATGCGCAGCTTGTGGATTGCGTTTGTGTGTGCCATATATGTATGTATGCAAGAATGCAAGTGGGCTGAAATGTATGTAACGAAAGCACGCAACTGGTTTCAGGGTATCTCCTAGTCGGATGCTCCCGACAATACAGAGAGTTGTCCAATCAACAAAAAAGTGGTTGCAAAAATGTCTGTGCTCGTGGAACCTAGCACTTGCACTCAATTTTAACGACCAAAGCGAGTGAGATCGCTGAAAGTGCGGGCTAAACTCAGAGCCTCATGAGCGAAATAGTGCTGTCCTATGCAGACTCTCACTGCATAGCATTGAGATCTAGTCTCGCTCACTCTGCATTGTGTTGCTTAGAATTCTAGTAGAACCCCGAGCATCTGTATGTATGCATTTGCACACAAGCCGAGTATCGGTATGGCAACAAAATGTATGTATGAATGTGTGTATGCACAAGCAACAAGCTCTCCAAATAAAATTTTTCCATTTTCGACCGCATGACTTCCCTTTTGAATGAGAACTAATATGAAATATTTAAAAGGTTTGCCACTTCGGCAAGATCTCTTAGAATTTTCATCATTGATTGATGGTGAGGGTACCCAAGCGTTAGTATGTTTGCAAAAAAATGTTCTCGGAACGAGCATTTTAATACACTGAACCCATTGAAAATGGGTAAAAAGAGTTTAATGGTTTTGTGCAAATGTATGTAACAGATAAAAGGAGGTATCTCCGACCCCATAAAGTATATATATTCTTGATCAGCATCACTAGCCGAGTCGATCTAGCCATATCCGTCTGTCTGTCCGTCTGTCCGTCCGTCCGTCCGTATGTATGAACGCGTCGATCTCGGAAACTATAAGAGCTAGATGCTTCAACTTTTCGTATGTAGACTCGTTTATGGCACGCGCAGATCAAGTTTATTTCAAATTATCGATAGCCCACACCGTTTTCCTAAAATCGATAAAAATCTACAACAACCTCTAATTTTTTAAGCTTATTTCGTAGATTATGATACCTAGAGACACAAAATTTGGTTCGAATGAACATTTATATATACTATAGCACTTGAAGAATCTATTGCATTAAAATCGTTTAAAAAAGACAGAAGTTATTAAAGAAAACGTGTGGAAAAAGTTGACCAATTTGACAATCCAATGGGCAGCAAGTGATGCAATAAGAGCTAGGGATTAAAGTTTAGTTTTAAAAGTTTGTGTATACCATGGGCAGAAAGGCTATTTCAAATTATCGATAACCCGCACCGTTTTCTTACTATCGATATTTTTCGGTTTCTTTAATCCGGTTTTTTGAGCATATCTCAAAAACTATAAGAGCTAGAAACACCAAATTTGGTTTAATAAGTGCTCATTAAGAATACGCAGATAACAGATATTTTGAATATTTTGGATACCTACCCACATTCGCCCCCCAAAAACGCAAATCAAGTAGTACAAACTTGCGCTTTGGCTTGTGCATAGACTTGGATGCTCTTATTTTCTTATTTAAATTTCATAACGACCAGACTCTTAGTTTAGAAGTTATTCAAGAATTCATTTTCCATAGTGGGGCCAAACGCAGCCGATGTGTAAAGTGTGCTGGGTGCGTTTGTGTGTGTGTATGTGTGACTTTGGAAATGTGTGTATGAATGCAAAGAGCTTTAAAGGTATGTAATGACAGCTCGTCGCTGGGTTTAGGGTATCTCCTAGTCGGGGACACCGACATTTTTGTATGTGCTTGTGTTTTCTGGGCCGCCTTTGCGATTTGATATGCGGATGATCTTGGGCGCAGACGAAAATTTTATTTTGGCGTGCATCAGCAGTGAGCCGACAAAATAAATTGCCCTATGACCGTTGACATTTGTTACCTACGCCAGATCTACGACACGCGTTCATGCATATATTTCGGCACTTTTAGTTGCGATTGCACTTGCACTGCAGCCCCTAAAGAATTTCAGTTTATGTTTATGTAAATAAAAAATATGCGAAATCTTTAATTCTTTATATAATATTAAATCAAATATTTGAAAACAAAACGTAAACAAAACACCAGCACATACAGACATGCTTATACAAAACAAAAAACATACTATCTCTTTAGTACCCTCACCATCAATCAATGATGAAAATTCTAAGAGATCTTGCCGAAGTGGCAAACCCTTTAAATATTTCATATTAGTTCTCATTTGAAAGGGAAGTCTTTCAATGCTAAGCAGTGAGAGTCTGCATAGGACAGCACTATTTCGCTCATGAGGCTCTGAGTTTAGCTCGCGCTTTCTCACTTGCTTTGGTTGTCAAAATTGAGTGCATGTGCTAGGTGGGGTTCCACGAGCACAGACATTTTTGCAACCACTTTTTTGTCGATTTGACGACTGTATGTATTGTATACTTAGTAGTTCAGGGTATCTCCTAATCGGGAATGTTACTTTTTATAAATAGATATGGTTACCCAAAATATAATAAATTTTTTACCTGATATCGATATAATATATTTGCTTCTGTTAATGATTTAGCTAGTTGTACGCCATGCACATACGGTGCAGTAGAGTCTGCTAAGCCGTGAATCAAAAAAAAAGAATTTGATTTTATAAGTCGAGCACGTTGCGTTGCGTCTGCTTCTACGTATCCTTTATAGTTTTCAGCCGGTAGACCTAATATGCGTTCAGTAAAGGCAGAATCTGAAAGTAAAGTTCCTTTATTTAATCTTGAAATTATATAAAAATCAACCCATATTTCTTACTATAATAGAGCCAATCTGCGATAGGGGAGATCGATATGCCACACTTAAAGACGTCTTGTTGGGTTCCCAAAACCATTGAGGTAACATATCCCCCATACCCCCAACCCCATATACCAACTCTTGTTTCGTCTAAAAAACTGATGGTGTCCAAAAGATATCTATGTATGAAACAAACAAGATATTATCCATCTTAAATTTTCGAATTTTATACATACCTCAAAACAGATATTTGATCCTGAACTTCCACTCCCCCAAATGACGGTAAAGGGATTTTTTACTTTGTCCTTTTGCTCCTCTAACATCCAAACGCACATAAATAACATCATTTCTAGAGGACATATATGTTCCCCAATCTATTCTAAACTTTTCGGAGACAGATTCTGAACCAGGACGACCATTTCTGTAAAAATATTAAGAAAGGTTATACTTTCAGAAGCAACGAGTTAAGAGTAGATTAGATTTGTCTATGTAAATATATATATATTCAGTAGTAGTCATATAAATCGGAACAGTCTTTTTATACTCATTCATAAAGTGAAACTAGTATATTGGGTAAGTATACTCCTGTATACACTCGTCAGATGAAGTGTTACAGGTTTCGGGACAATTCGATTAAATCTATATATCTCGCTCACTTTTAAAGCTAGATGCATAAAATGTATTGCCTTTGACCTCCTCTTAAGATCGCATCCAAACCTTTTAAGCTACGCTCACTAGCGCGCCCACAATGTCCAAAAATCAATGATGCCAGTGCAACATTGCTGGCGCCATCTATTGCATATTTTCGGTAATTATTTTTGTTTGGTTGTCACTGCTTACAGATGCTGACTGCTTACAGAAGCTAACTGCTACACTATTTCGAATTCTTAGAATTTGTATACGGTTGATTGCTGATTGATTTTGCCCTTGTTGTACATGTAACTTGTGTTGAGTTTTGTCATAACTTGACCAACTAGTAATGCATTGGTGCAGTATAAAATAAAGCTAAAATTCATATTTTGTATTATTATATACACGTACACACATAAATATACATATATTTAATTTTTAAAGTCGTTAACCTTAACACAATTTAAAATGTTAACCCAGGTCAGTTTTTGTCTAACATAAAACTAACCTAACATAACATAAAAAACATTTATGTTATCATAAGTAGTGTTAACCATATGCACCAACCGCAGCGGTTTCCGCATTCACTTTTTGGCGCTAGCGCTATAGCGGCCGAAGTTAGAAACAGTCCTCCCAAGCCACAGACTTCTGTTATACTCGTTCAGTTTCAATTGTATTTTTTTTCTTTCTTCTTATCAGTATTCATCCGGTTTTTTGATTATTATTTGACTAAAGTTACCAAATTTGTTTTAATATGTTCTCGAAAAGGATACTCAGATTATGAATATTTCGGATCTTAGAGACTTCTCCTGGACTTTGGCTTTGGTTATTGTTCTTGTTCTTGTTAAGTCCTGAAAATAATAAGGATCATACTCTTAGTTAAGAAGTTATTAAAGAATTCATTTTCCATAGTGGTCATAGGCCAAGCGCAGTTGCTGAGAGTAAAATGCGCAGCAAGCGGCATCCGTTTTTGTGTGTGTATGTAAGAATGCTAAGGGGCTTAAGTCATTACATACAGCTCACAGCTGGGTATCTCTTAGTCAGGTATTCCCGATTATAGCAATCTTACTTGTTTTATTTCAGCTTTGTGTAATTTCTGTCCACGATTCGTTTTTAGTGAAACGGTGTGTTTGGAAAATCTCTTTAAATTTTATTTAGTGTTTTGTAAGGTCGCAATGCCTTATGAACAATAGGTTGTTGTTATTTGCCGGGTTTCACTTAAGATTAAGAAAACTTTGCTATTATATATAAATTATTATGGGGGAAGTAGATGGTTGAAAGAGCTTTTCTTTAGTCACCTGATTAGTTGAGCCATTTGTACTTTCTGGCTAGCCAGTTGGCGTGAGGGGTTACGCGCCGATTATAATTGACGCTGTGGGTCATTATTTGGTCTTCTACCCAAGGAATTTTGAGATCTCAATGGAGGACACTGTTATGCACTTAGAATGGAGCTCCTGTCATTGTACGTAGTGTCAAGTTTTGTAGGGATTGCAGCCTCTTTCAGTTTGAGGGTGCGGCCAATCCCCAGATTTAGATTGCGTATTTCCAGATAGGGGCCACACAAAGAAGATAGGTTGTCCGCTTGCAGACCAGTGAAAGTTTGCTGCAATAGTTAAGTAACCAACTTATTTTCGCAATTCTTTTGCGGTGCGTTGGACAGTTCCTTTCCATGGTGACTCCCAGGTAACGCGTCTCTGTCTCCTTCTTTAAGATCGAGCCGTTAACCCTCAGAACTGCAGGTTCGCCACGTCTTAATTGTATTGTAGCACTCTTAGACGGGTAAAGTTCCACGTTCTAGCGCCTAGCGTACTTGCTGTGTAGGCCCAGGATGACCTGAGCTACGTTTGCAGCAGAAGTTGGAGAGCTGTCGCTGAATTTGGTACAGACGTCATCGGCCATGAGGCCATTAGTAGCGACCGCAGAGAGATTCTGGGAGGTTAACTGCGGAAAAGATAGAGAAGAATAAAGGTCCAAGCACACCGCCTTGCGGGATCCAGCTTGAATGTTGTGGATGGGTGACAGCTCCGCTCTTACTTTGACCCTGAAAGAACGACCCTCCAAGTAGGATTGGATCAGGGTAAAGTAAGGCGAATGCAGTCCATGATTTTTTTTTTGCGGGCAGGCCCACGTGCCCTATACGGTCGAATGCTTGCCTGACGTCGATGAAGGCAGCAACGCATTTTTTTTTTCTGTGACTCAGGGTCGTCCTCAGCTTTGCCAGGCTTATTCCACGGTTCCGGGAAGTACTGGACTCTCTTTATGGCGTTAAAAATAAGTGTCAGGAATAGAACGGCATTCAATGGTGTTCTGTTGCAAACCAGACGTGTCCTGGGGCTCTAATTGGCTTTAGGCGCTTGATTACTTCTACGACTTCCTCTTTGGTAAACGAGAGTGGGGCCGTGTCGGGTACTGATACTATAGAGACAATAGCTCTTGTTTCTAAGACCTCTTCGTCTGTAGCGATGCTGAAGGGCGTTATTCGTTAATCGAGATGGGAAACAAATGTAGCTGCCTGCTCTGTGTCAGAACGGCACCACCTCCGTTTCTTTTTCGGAGGAGAGCCTGCCTCAGCTGTTGACGTTTTGCACTGCGTGTCGCTTTTCAAAGAGAAAACTCGGTGTCGTGTTGGCTTGACATATTAATCAGCATTTTGTCAAAGTAGCTTGACCGTTGAATTTGTAACTCGCGATGAAGCTCGTCTGCAACTCAACGCCAGTTAACCTTGTCGGCGGAGAGTACGAGTACGTGACGCGTTCATTTTAAGAGCTGCGCGCTAAGGAGTTCTAACATAGAATTCTGCATCCGCAAATTCTCCTCTGGCATGAAGAAGCTCTGCATCGAAACGTTAAGATATTGGATTGCTGCGAGTACACGGTTCAATGAGGGGCAACCGTCGGTACTGCTACTATTGAGTACTGCTCCTGAGCCTGCGGCTGCTTGTGGATATTGGGAGCAGGATTCAGGTGGTTAAGCCACGGTTAATTTGGACATTTCGCTTGCGCTGGTTTCGCCTTGCAAAGCCTCACAACCGTTGTATTTTGTTGATCTCCACATTTGACACATAAGTGTTTTTGACGGCAGTAATTGGCCGTGTGCCTGAATTGTTGGCAGCGGCTGCATTGTGTGAGATATTTTTGTTTTCGGGCATCTTCAATGTAACATCCCTGGCCTACGAGGTATCTGATGTTTTTAATGGCATGCTTATCATGTCATATTAGTCACAATATTAGAGTTTTTGAATTGTAGGGGTAGGTGGCACCCGCGAGCCGCAAAACTTTGTCACTTACGGGTGAGCTTATCCATTTTTTATACCCTGAACCCATTGAAAATGGGTAATAAGGGAATAATGGTTTTGTGCAAATACAGAAATTGGCATCCGAAATGCAGAAGGAGGTATCTCCGAGCCTATAAAGTATATATTCTTGATCAGCATCACTAGTCTAGTTGATTAAGCCCTGTCCGTCTGTCTGTCCGTCCGTCTGTATGAACACACAAATTTTAATGCTTTTGTTACGTCCTGAAAATTTCATAACGATCCTATTCTTAAGAATTAATTTTCCAGTGGGGCCAAGCGTAGTTGCATGAGCATATTTTAAAAACTATAAGAGCCAGAACCGCCAAGTTTGGTTTAACATGTTCTCGTAAATGATACGCAGATTATGAATATTTCGGATTTTGGATACCTCCCAACATCTTCCCCTATTAACAAAAAAAACATTTTTAGTTGCAAGAACAGACACAATTCTTACTACTTAGGGTGATTGTCAATATATAAATGTACTATAGTACAATAAGATTACGTGAAAATAAATTTCATCAAAATCGGTTCTGAAACACAGTTATTAAAGAAAATGGATTTGTATATTGGCGAAACCACGTGGTGGCAAGCCGCAAGCACAGAAGATTTTTGCAGGCGTGTACACATATACATACATGCACATTCATATGCGTGAGCTCTTTTTCGAATTCTAATGCGATTGTTGGTGAATATGTGCTATTTTCTGAGCTCAGATTTTGACAGAGACAGTTAGCATGGTGCTGTAGCTCGGTGGTAGAGGTGTTGCCTGGCGGGCTATCAGACGCGAGTTCGAATCTCGCTGTGTCAACGAAGTTTGCACACTCTGAAAAAGCTTCCGCAGATCAACTGCAACCAACATTTGAATGATATAGTTTCCTTTTATGTGAAAATTTTGCGAGAAATTTCACAACTACGGCGTACTAAAATTTGTATGTTAATATTGAAAGCGAGCGCGAAGCGCGATCATTCAGTTTTATTAATTATTTCGATTTTTTTTTCTAAGTGCGGCTGTGGTGTCGTGTGTGTCAATGCAGAGGGGCTTATTATACCCTGAACTCATTGAAAATGGGTAAAAAGGGTATAATGGTTTTGTGCAAATGTATGTAACAGGCAGAAGGAAGCATCTCCGACCCCATATATATATTCTTGATCAGGACGACGAGCTGATTCGATTTCGCCATGTCCGACTGTCCGTTTGCCCGTCTGTATGAACGCAGCGATTTTGGAAACTACAAAAGCTAGATACCTACGCTTTTCGAATTTAAATTCTCCTAATCCATACGCAGTACACGCTTATCATTTTTTTCGATAACTTGATCCGTTTCATTATTATCGATAAAAATCGATTTTAAGACTTGGTTTTTTGGGCATATCTCGGATACTATAAGAGCAATGGCCATCAAATTTAGTTCATTATGTAGTCGTTTTTATTGCAAGGAAAGAAGCATTAAAGGAAAGAGGAAAGAAGACGAGTTGCTGCGTCGAAGTTAGTTGAATTTCCGAAGTGCACGTGGAAAGATGTTTGAAGGGATCTGCTCAGTATGATGCCCAATAAACAACAAAAATAAGTAAGTACAGCTGAAATGTGTAAGTACAACAAATACTCCTAAAAATATGATGTAATATATGTGTGTACATAATAATAATTATTATTTTGTTCAAAGAAAATGGAATGGAAGAAGCGGCAAGTGCTAATTTTGATTTAATCCATTATGTAGATTATATGTATGTATGAACAAGCACGTAAGGATATGCATTTATTTAAATATTTAATATTTTTGTATTTCTATTGCATATTTATTAAAGAATATTACTTTTAATTTTTTTTTCTAGTAAGTACAGATTTTGGAAACCACAATATCAGTAATATACTTATAATATAAATGAAGACGGGAGTCTGCATGTCATATATGTCATATATATCGAAACACATAGAAAAAAACAGATAAAAAATAAATAATAAATTCATTGGTTTTTTAATTAGCGGGTAGAGGCAGAGAGCCGATCATGTTGCGTTCGGCTTTTGGTACGGTGTATGGTGTATTCGCACGACGTTGAATCACCCGGGGTCTGGCGAGTGGCCGATCGGAACGGCGTTGCACTACAAGGGGATAGAAGAGTAGCTACTGATCGCTACTGTACTAAAAAAAAAATGTTACCTATATGCCCGTTTATTAAAAAACCAATGATTATATTGTATTATTTATTTATTTAGTTATTGAAAATAAATTTATATTCATTTTCCTATGTGTTTCGTTACATATGACACCGAAAGGGCGTCTGCATATATATTAAGAGTAAATTGCTGATATTATGGGTTCCAGCATATGAAATGAAGAATATAATAATAATTATGTACATATATTGCATTATATTGCTAAGAGTATTTGTTTTACTTACTTATATTAATTGTACTTACTTATTTATGTTGTTTATTCGTCATCACATATCTTTTCACTTGCACTTCGGAAATTCATCTAACTTGGACGCAGCAATGCATCTTCTTTCCTCTTTCTTTTATGCTTCTTTCCTTGCACAAAACAACAACATGTACACACATGTCTACAAAATGTCGGAAGCGAGGAAAAGAGATCGACAAATATGCATAAAGAGCAAGGGACTATATTTTTTTAATACGCATCGATAGAGCTTGCGGATCATACAAACCAAACAAAGTATTAGCAAAAAAAAATAACTACGAAGGCTGTGCTTGCTTTTTTTTCGTTTTTGGACTGACACGGCGTTGCATCATTAAGGACCGATCGTAGGGACAATTGGCCACCGTTCTCATGCGCTCTGGGTAAATTGACACCACCAGAATTGCTGGGATTAGTCGGGTAGTGTGCACATGCATATATACATCTGCTTGGGGTTCTACGAGATTTCTAAACAACACCATGCAGTGTGAGCGAGACACACAATACTCTCGGGGCTCTACCAGATCTCAATGCTAAGCAGTGAGTCTGCACAGCATAGCCCTATTTCGCTTTTGATGCTCAGAGTTTAGCTCGCGCTTTCAGCGATCTCACTCTCTCTGTTCGTCAAAATCGAGTGCAATTGCTAGGTGGGTTCCACGAGCACGAAATTTTTGCAACCTCTGTTTTTTGTATCGATTATTCGACTCTATGTATTATACGGTTAGTGCTTGTAGCTAATTAAATTATAAAAAATATCGTTTTTGTTTTTAAGTTTTTTGACTTATAAAAAAATACAGTTATTTCTAATTTTTTTAAGGTAAAGTTTACCTTTAACTTAAATTATTTAGGTTATTCTAAACCTTTTAATTTACAAAAATATTGGAGAAAAGAATCAATCGACATAAAAGCAGATATAAAATATACATACACTTCAACAACAACAGGAAATGCTGCGTCTCGGAGCTCTTCTCTCCAGCTAGGTGGCAAAAGTAATTGCACTTGTGCTCGGCTACCGTGTGGCAATGGAATTTCAAATGATCTTTGAATTGGTAATGCTAGTTTTTGCAACCTTTCTGTATAGAATGGTCGTGTATCATACAATATTTTTACAAGACTGTGTGTTTTCTGCGTATGCACTCCTGAAACAGGTAATCCTGGACCTTGACACTCGAGGATGTAGAAATCAATTCCATAGTTCGTTGCTATACTCGATGAAGGTGTAATGAAGGCATCAAAATGGGAACAATTTGTATAATAATATCTACTACTCCATAGAGCTTCTCCCAAATCGCAAGTTATACATTGAGGTTCGCTTCTGCGAAGAGAATAAATATTAATTAAAAGAGTCTGAATGTCAAAAATATTTTGCCTACTTTCTGGTATCATCATGCACGGGATCTTTAACTGAGTAGAGATGTCTTTGACCAGGCTTTTTATCTTGAGTTGCAAGATAATATACTACATGATTCGTTGTATCCCAACACAAGATTTTTAAAACCTTTTTAGTAAATGAAGGTAATTTTTATAAATATTCCTTTTCAAAAGTCATTAAGGGTATACCTCATATCGGCCGTGGGATATTACGGAAATTCTTTGCTGTGTTATGGTAATGTGCTTGATGTGGGTAAAATGATCATTTCCCGACTCCTGAATACCTGCGAGTATTAAAAAACTGTTTCCATCTGGCGCAAATACGGGGTGTGGAAAAATATCTAGCCATTCATCTTCAGGCGCACGCTCAGAGTGAATCTTTATCAAATAAAGATTACTGATTTAAAGATTGTAATTACAAACATTTATCTATACTTACTTCTAAACATGTCCAATTTCGATCTTTTGTACATGTAGCGATTATACTATAATTTTGAGATCGCACCATGAAAACTACAGAAACTTGACTGTTGCTACCAGATACCCAACCAGCTGATGTTAAGTAATAATCTCTAAAGTAAAAGAAAATGTTGACTTTACAAATTTTACATTTATTATTAACTTACTGTTCAATGAGGGAAGGTGGTGGTTTCAATTCCATTTTAACTATGGAAACAAAATTAGTAATGTCGACAATCCACAACTGAACTTCTGGATTGGCAGTGCCTGGAGTAGGGTAACGAACATTTTTTGTTTCAGGAAATGAACTTCCTGATGTCATACCACTACCAGCAATAATGGCGCCAGATGATAACCACGGATATGTCATCATGCCGACATGAGTATCATTAAATGAGGCAAATATAAAGTGACTTCCATCAGTGGACGACCAAATAGCTTCCGGAATATCAAAAATTTCTTCTAGAATAATAAAATAAATAAATAGCAATTATTATTCCGAAAATGGGTTCAGAGAATTACAATTCTAAAATTTTTCTCATTTAGCGGTCAATATATAAAATAATTAAGAATGGAGCAAGAGAACTATGTACTAAAATAGTATTACCCTGGTAGAGCCAATCTGGAACTCCGTTATATATATTATTTTCATGCCCTGTCATTGTTATTCTTATATCTTCTTCCATCGAAGGCGATTGTCTTACAAATATATCATTGTCAGCAACAATAATGATTGAAGTGGTGTTTCCCAGCCAGGCAGCATATTGAAGTCGGGTTCTTTGCACCTTTGATGAGTCTTTTAACTTCACTGGCATATGGTGGTCATTATCTACATCATAGATTGTGTAAAACGCAGTGAACGATTTCTGAAATATCTTTAATTAAGGCATTGAAAATGTTAGAACTCAATTTTTGTCCCTTAGAGCTGACGTACTTTTTTTACATTATGCCTGAACAGTACATATTTAAGATCATGCGAACATTGATATCCTCTCACATTTAGTTGACGAATGGTATGATTTGTAACTAAAATATTTATCGAGTTAACTGTTGTATCCAATAAGGAAAGTCCTCCATCATCAGATTGAAATACATATTTTTTCGTTGTCACCCAAGATGGTTGCAATCTGGTCGGCGTCAACTCCCCTTGTAAATATTCGTCGAGAATCATTCTACGACCCGACCAATATAAAAGCTCGTCCACATATCTGTAAATATATCGCAATGACAAATCCAAACCAAAAAAAAAAATTAATAATAAATAAGAAAATGCCGTGTAAACATACAGCGGATTAGCCATACATTTTTAATCTTATCTACTGTGTTTTTGTACAACAATTTTTTTAATAATGATGGGTGGTGTCTGCTTTTATTATACATGATTTGACATGGGTTGCACCACAAAACACTCTTTTCGCCGGAAATCGAAAGTGTACAAACTGGAATAACGTTTTTCAAAATCTTAAGAAAAGTAAACCTTAAGAACTGCAAGGTAAAAAATGATATTGGTGACATCTTTGAACTGGTGGAATAGTTCTTTAAAACCTATATGAGGTCGAAAATAAGGCCAGTAAGGTAAAACATAAAAGAGTCCTCTGGACCCAGGATCCACCTTAACGATACAAGCTGGAGTATAAACGCTATAATGATAAATAGTATAAGCTACAGTCAAAGAAAAAAAAGTGCGGAAAATTCGTTCGCATTCGGTCATATTATACCCCGAGTATAACATATAACTGAATTGGGTTTCGTCGCCATAGCCACGATAATAGATGTCACGAACCCATAGAATATACGTGAATTATCTGCATTACTTTGCAGTTTCCCAATAGTTTCAGATTCAAAGTCTCTACAATATAGGATTCAGTGTTATGATTACACCAATTACATTATCGTTATTATCCGAGGCACATTTGAGATATCACTCGGCAACATTATTTAGCATATCATAAAAATGAAAGGGCTCAGAAAAAGAAATGTGAACTAAAATTTGTTTAGATTTAAAATGGAGTTATTTAGAAAATATATATAAAAAAAAATCTTTGTATAAATCAAGCCCCACTGACCTTGAACCAAGTTTCTGAAAAAAGTAACATTGCAGCTTTCAAATATAACTAAACTTTTTTTTCAACATTTCACATAAAGTTAAGCTACATCAAGAGTATATATGTATACATACCCCAGTAAATATATAGCAGTTATTATACCAGCTATTACAAAACTAATAACTAATAAGGAGAAGATAATACTGCGCCAGTTGTGTCCTTCGTCTAGATCTAAGTCTTGATCTTTTTGCTTTGGATCTTGAACCTGTAATGTCTCATCTGGTGGAAGTCTCCATGATCCGCCTCCTCCTCCTCCGCGATCAGAAGTAACATTAGCGTGCATTTTCTAAAAATCAAAGCAGCACGCTTTGAAAAACTAAGTTTTTCAAGAATTGAAGTTATGGCAAGTCAAAGTGTGCTTCGGACGGTTTCGGAAGTAAAAACCTAAGTAAATGGGTGTAAACAAATAGGAAAAAGTTAGTTAAAGTGGCGTTGAAGATTTAAAAAACTGTTGTAATTTGTGTTTGTAAATATCAATGGTAAAAAAAAACAAGTAAGAATGCTCCAGTTATGCCCCTTGCATTCGTAAAAACTCAAAATCACATGACACACACACAAACAAACGCAAGTTAAGCATTTTACTCTGCGCTTGGCCCACACTAAGGAAAATTAATTCTAGACTTCTGACTAAGCGTATGATCTTGATGAAATTTTTAATTTTAATTTTACATTTTTAATTCAAATCTATGTATGTACAAACCAAAGCGCAAGGCTGTGAGGGTTTTTATACGAAATAAAACTATGCCTCGGCATCCTCGATGTCGGATGGCAGACAGCAGGTCCACGTTTTCATTTTTATACCCTGAACCCATTGAAAATGGGTAAAAATGGTATAATGGTTTTGTGCAAATGTATGTAACAGGCAGAAGGAAGCATCTCCGACCCCATAAAGTATATATTTTCTTGATCAGCATCACTAGCCGAGTAGATTAAGCCCTGTCCGTCTGTCTGTCCGTCCGTCTGTATGAACGCGTTGATTTCAGAGACTACAAGGGCTAGAGAGCTGAGTTTGGACTTTTTAGATTCGTATCATACCATACGCAGATTTCAAATGATCGATAACTTGTCCTGTTTTGTTATAATCAGTGTTAATCGGTTTTTTGACCTGTTTTTTTGAGCATATCTCAAAAACTATAAGAGCTAGAGCCATCAAATTAGGTTTAATATGTGTTCGTAAAGGATACGCAGATTATGAATATTTCGGATTTTGGATACCTCCCCTCATTCGGCCCCATATCAAAAAATCCATAAAAGAATCGAATCGAGTACTACAGACTTGTTCTTTGGGTTGCACACAGATTTCAATGCTCTTGTTACGTCCTGAAAATTTCAAACCGATCCTATTCTTAGTTTAAAAGAATTAACTTTCCAAATTGGGGTCCAAACGCAGCTGCTTGATCATATCTCACAAACTTTAAGAGCCAGAGCCACCAGGTTCAGGCTGCTATATAAATGTACTATAAAATAATAAGAGTGCACTAAAACAAGTTTCATTCAAATCGGTTAAGAAACACAGAAGTAATTATAGAAAATGTAGTTGTATATTGGCAAACCACTAATCTAATCTAGTCTAATCTTAGATTTTGACGGAGGCGATTCAAATGCAACTGTGGCTCAGTGGTAGAGATGTTGCCTTCCGCGCTATCAGACTCAGACGCGGGTTCGAATCTGGCTTGGGTCAACGGAGTTTTCGTACTGTTTATTTAAATTTGTATTTTATTTTATTTTTAAAATTAACACACTTATTGGTCCAAGTGTAACTTAATGCTGGGACATCGGCGATTTGATATATTCTGGAGCAACAAAATGGAGAAAAATTGGTATTTGGCATGCACACTCTCAAAAAGCTTTCGCAGATCAACTGCAACCAACATTTGAAAGATCGAGTTTCCTATTTTGTGAAAATATGTCGAGAAATTTCACAACTTCGGCATACTAAACTTTGCCTGCAAATAAAAGCGATCTCGAAGCCCGAGCATAAATTTATTTTACTAAGTGCGGCTGTGGTGTCGTGTGTATGAATGCAGAGGGGTTTAATTAAATGAATGTAACGACAGCTCGCCGCTGCGTTCAGGGCATCTCCTAGTCGGGCACTCCCGACTAGAGCCATCTTACTTGTTCCCTTTAATATTACTCATAATTTGCATACATTTTAATCTACGCCGACACCCAGCGTTAATAGCTTTTTACTGACTGCAAATAGTTGGGCATTCGGCACAACGCAAAAAGATATTTTTGTGATATAAAGTGCCGAAGGCGCTAATATTTTTGTTTAATTTGGAATTGATCATATATTAAAATGAATATTCTTCGTCACAAAATTTTATATCAGAAATTTTGGGGATGGAATGTGTTTTTGGCCCTAGAACGTTATCTCGTGTAGAGGTGTTGTTGGATTACTTTTGACAGTTTTATTTTGTCAAAAGGTATTTATTTTTTATTTTATTAATATACCCCAATACCATGAGAGTCGATCCCATATTACTTGGCTTATAACAAAACCAGAGCACATAGTTCCGACTCTTAATCTTAGCTAAACGCTGCCTGACATTCGCTTCTTCTATACATTTCCCCGAAAACTATCGCTGAAATATTTTGAGGATGGAACTTGGAACAAATATAAGAGAATGAAGAAAAGTATTGTATATTATATTGTAAGTAAGTATATTGACATTCACATTTTATATCGATAAGCATTTTATTTGAGAAGACGCCATTTTCAATTACAGATTGATATGGTAACGCGTGTGCTATAACATATATTTTTCACAATTTTTACTAAGAATTTATAATACCGTTTGATTTCAACTTTTGGTAAACATAGTACGCAATCAGCTGTTCCATACAACACCATTGGAATGTTTGCTTACGTTTTGCGGCACACCTCAAATCAAAGGTCCCGCCAAATTTCAAAAAGAATAGATGGTTGACTAAATCAAAATCCATTATGTCAACTGATCTCAATTTTCTAAAATGAGTCAAAATAAGTTGACGCAATCCGTAAATACAGTTATGCACAAAGAAACAGCTCAATTCATTGAAACAAATTCGCATTTTCAAAAAACAAATACAAAAAAAAATTAGGAAGATGGCTGTAGTCGGGTGTCCCCGACTAGGAGATACCCTGAACCCAGCGGCGAGCTGTCGTTACATAAATTTAAATCTCTTTGCATTCATACACTCATTCACAAAGTCACACATACACACAAAAACACACAAACGCACGCAACAAGCTGCGCACTTTACACATCGGCTATGCTTGGTCCCACTATGTAAAATGAATTTTTGAATAACTTCCAAACTAAGAGTATGATCGTTAGGCAATTTTAATAAGAGCATCCAAATCTATGTACAAACCAAAGCGCAAGTCTGTACAACATGATTTGCGTTTTTTTGATATGGGGGGCAAATGGGGGTAGGTATCCAAAGTTCGAAATATCTGTTATCGGCGTATTCGTAATGAGTACATATTAAACCAAATTTGGTGTTTCTAGCTCTTGTACTTTTTTTTTTTTTTGCGCGCGAATCTCGTTGCTGTGATCATATCTGAGATATGCACAAAAAACCGGATTAAAGAAATCGATCAATATCGATAGTAAGACAACAGGGCGGGTTATCGATAGTTTAAAATAGCCTTAATCTGCCTATGGTATACACGAACTTATAAAAATAAACTTTAATCCCTAACTCTTATTGCAGCACTTGCTGCCAATTGGATTCTCAAATTGGTCAAATTTTACCACACGTTTTCGTTAATAACTTCTGTGTTTCTTAACTGATTTTGATTAATCTTAATGTAATACATTCTTCTAGTGCTATTGAATTTATTAACATTCATTAATTTTGTGTCTCTAGGTCTCATAATCAACGAAATAAGCCTAAAAAATGGAAGGTTGTTGTAGATCTTATCAATTTTGAGAAAACGGCGTGGGTTATCGATCATTTGAAATAAATTTGATCTGCGCGTGCCATAGACGACTCTATAGCCGCAAAGTCTCTAGCTTTTATAGTTTCCGAGATCGACGCGTTCATCCAGACGGACGGACAGAAGGACAGACAGACGGACAAGGCTAGACCGACTCGGCTTGTGATGCTGATCAAGAATATATATACTTTATGGGGTCGGATATACCTCCTTCTGTCTGTTACATACATTTGCACAAAACCATTATACCAGGGTATAAAAACTGACTCGCAACACTGGTCATTTTTATCCTTCCTTCATCAGCCCCCACTGTAGAAAATTCATTATTGAATAACTTCTATGCACAAACACATGTGTTGCGTTAGTTAGTTCTGGCTGAATGATGTTTTTTTTTGGGCCATGGCTGTACGTATTGGTGGTCCTGGGAGATTCCATCTTGTGTTGCAGTTGCTAAATAAACTCCGATGGTAGGCTGTCGTATACAAGTTAAATGCCTAAGATGCGCATTAAACCAGAAAAGATCACCGTTTCAAACTGTCGTCCCAGATCGGTAGTGGTATGCAATGGAACCCCAAACGATGATATCCAACCATTTGACAATGCCGTAGCAACAGTTTCTGCTGACATGTCCGTGATCGGAATTGCCGTGGGCCATCTTGAAAAGCGATCGACGCACGTTAAACAGTATTGATTTCCATGTGAGACTGATAATGGTCGAATGATACCGATGGTGATATGGTCGAAACGCTGATCAATTGGACCGTAGCTCCCCGCTGTAGATTTGTTTTGTTGTGGCATGCGCACGAAATTGCCGACGTCTTTTGTCATTGACGGCCAAACAAATCGATCCGAAATTAGTCCTTGTCTGGCGCTGCGACCTGGATGAGCCAAGTCATGGAGTTTTTTGCAACATCTTCTTGAGTAAGGGCCCCGGAATGATCGGGCGTATTCTGTTCACGTTGACATCACAGTAGAGAAGTTATAACGTGTTCAGTAATCAATGTCGGTGATGGTGCTAATACATGCGAGTAAGTCTGCAACGTCATTGTCTTTGTCAGATACATGTTGGATGTCAGTTGTGAATTGGCTCATGAAATCCAAGTGTCTTCCTTGTCTTGGCGGTTTCTTGTTCAGTTTTTGTGAGAATGCATAGATTAGTGGCTTGTGATCCGAATATACCGTAAATTGCTGCCCTTCCAAAATGTTTTGGAAGTGCTGTATAGCCAGATATATTGCTAGCTTGTGATCGTAGGTTCCATACCGAGATTAAAAGGTTAAAATTTTGCCGTCGACAAGTTGGTGTGCAACGCCGCCTACAGCGCTGTCTGATAATATGATAATATGCTCGCTGCAAGTCAATGACCGAGAAAATTTGTTTATTGTTTAATATGTTTGTGGCATCACCTATGAACGGTAGCGGGTAACGATTGGGCAATGTCCTTGCATTAAGTGGGTGACAGATTCCTCGCTCCACCAAGTAGGCAAATTTTTTTTAGTGGCAGTAAGTTAGTCTCCAGTGAGTCTGCGGGGACGAGCAAAGACTGCAGGTCCGGTGGTCTCTATGACGTGCGCCACATCAGAAGGAGAAGGTTGTGTATAGTGAGCCGTTTGAACTCATTGAGTATGCTCGAAACCTCATTATTGCTGATATGCGATGCTATTGTACCATCGCAAAAGTTTGTAGCGGCTCCTTGTGCTTGCTTGTTTTGTCATCAATCAATGTTCGTTGCCTTAAATCGACGAGCAGGTCGTAATGACTGCGCCAATGATCGGAGCAGCGACGTCCGCCAAATGCCCAGACAAAATCGCGGCAAAGTCCAAGTGAGATCTTGAGGTGTTTTTCCCCGAAAGTATTGATGAGCGTGCCGTTCGCTGCAAAAAGTCGGAGAGGCTGAGCTCTATGATGTTTGTCTTTTAGTTGTGCACGTAGAACTGATACGTCAGCACCTGTGTCGATCAGAAAATTTTATTGTTGGATGTCCTTGTCCAAAATTGTTATGCGTGCCACTTCTGTCTCGGAGGGCGATGAGGCAGAAGAGCTTTATAGTGTTTAGAAACTGTGTTGAAAGAGCAGGGCTGCTTTCATTTTTTTGGCCTTACTTCCGAACATGATACCAGCATATAGACGAATTAGATTTAGATTGGCGGCTCAAGTTTCCTAATGAACGAGACCGAGAACGGAGGAGCTTGTCCAAGCTGTGAAGTCGGTTAGTTATCTCTTGAAAGGAATTAGCTGGTGGTGCTGCTGTGTTTGAGGCCATTTCGATATGACTTAATCCACCAACTTCGAGAATTTTGTCAGCGAGCTTTGCCAATCCTTGCAGGTTAGAGTTTGACGCTTTTAGAATGGCTCGTGTATATGGAGGTACGCGCTGCATTCAGAAGTTGCGTTGGTCGTCGGTCACCCAAGTCAATGTCCGAAAGGAGTTTCTTTATTTTCTTTTGCTCGCTCTCGCAGAAACGCTCAATGATGTTGCGCTTGCGATGCCCATACATGTCGTCAGTGGGAGGGCTGAGCACTACGTCAGTAATTTGAGCAATGACGATCGCTTTTATTGACGATTCCTGCTATGCAAAATAGTGATTCGATATGCGCAAACAACATTTCGGAGCGCTCGGCCCAAAATTGAAAAATTGTTACTGTCACACTGTTGATAGCCAACGATCGAGCTGATGCGGAGCTAGCTGTTGGTGTGAATTCAATCATTGTGTTGTCCAGATCGATATCCATGTCGAAAAACTTCGTGCAGTTGTGAAACTAAAAATGAACGCGTGTGTGTGTGTGAGTATGATTAACAGAATTTTGACGACAGAACAAATTTTGCGTTTTAAGCTTCATTGTCATTTGTGCTCACGTCGGGATCACCAATTGTCGTGGTAATTATTAGACATGACATGAAATGTATATTTTAATTGCTTTGTACAAATCACAAAATGTAATATATTCTTAGCTTAGTGTCTATTTCTGCCGATGCCGATCGAATCTCTTTTTTCGCCATTCGCCCAGAACTCTGATAAACGATATCTACGATGATTATCAATGGATTGTTGCAACCGAAAGCACGTTTAAACTAAAATATATTGAATGGAAAATCGGATAAAAAAGATTGTTCCCAAATGTATCGAACAACATAATTCAAAAGCTGCAGCTCAAGAAAGGTTCCATGGCTCATATTGCAAAGCCCATGAAATGGAGGAATATTTTATGGACAAATGATGTAAAGATGTAAAGTTGGCTTTTTTGATTGAAAAGAACCTGGTTTCTGGTTTCCAAATGTATGTAACAGCCAGAAGGAGGCATCTGCGACCCCATAAAGTTTATATATTTTTGATCAGCATCACTAGCCGAGTTAATTAAGCCCTGTCTGTCTGCCTGTCCGTCCGTCTGGCCGTCTGTCTGTATGAACGATTTCAGAGTTATAGTGGTTTATTATGTTCCTTTAAACGATTCGCTGATTATGAATTTTTCGGATTTTGTAAACCGCCCCCCATTTGCCCCACATAAAACTAACCAACAAAATCGTAAATCAAGTACTACAGACTGGTTTGTACATAGATTTTAATTCTCTTGTTACGTCCTGAAAATTTCATAACGATCCTATTTTTAGTTTAGAAGCTATTTAAGAATTAACTCTTAAAAGTGGAGGCCAAGCGCAGCTGCTTGAGCATATCTCAGAAACTATAAGAGCCAGAGCCACCAAATTTGTTTCAGGCTGCCTTATAAATGTACTATAGAACAATAAGAATGATTTAAAACAAACTTCATCCAAACACAGAAGTTATTAAAGAAAATAAATTGGTATATTGGCAAACCACGTGGTGGCAAGCACCAAGCGCAGACGTTTCTTTGCCAGTAATATTAAAAGCGAGCGCGAAGCGCGATCATTAATTTTTATTATTTATTTTTAATAATATTTTTTTATTATTTATATTTAATGAATGCAAAGGCGTTTAATTAAATGCATGTAACGACAGCTCGCCTCTGGGTTCAGGGTATCTCCTAATCGGGCACTCCCGACTGTAACCATCTCACATGTTTTTGTTTGGTTTTGACTGCTGAACTATTTCGAATTCTTAGAATTTGTATGCGGTTGATTGCTGATTAATTTTGCACTTGGCGTACATGTAACTTGAGTTGAGTTTTGTCACAACTTTATCAACTAGTAGTGCGTATAAAATGCACCTAAAATTAGTATTTGTAATTATTCGCATTCTCCATCAAGTATATAAATATATGCACACATAAATATACGTATATATAATACTTAAAGTCATTAACATTAACACAATTTGAACTGTTATCTTAGGTCAGTTTTTGTCTCGCGTTATTGTAACATAGTGTTAATCATATGCACCAACCTCAGCGGACTCCGTGTGCACTTTTTGGCGCCAGCGCTATGCCGCCCGAAGTTAGAAGCAGTTACCCAAGCCACAGTATACTCTTTCAGTTTCAATTGGAATTATATGTTGATTCTTATTAGATAGATTCGGTTCATTGAGTAATAAAGTAAAAAGAAGGAATTTAGATCACGAGCTTTTACTCAAAATACTTTCAGAGCGACGATGCGGTTCCAAACACAAAATGGAAACGCAACGCCCAACTGTCTATTGCTGTGATTTGCAAAGTCACAAACATACGTCTTCTTCTTCTTGGCTTGGTTTCCAAATGCAGCAGGCCGGCAAATTTTTAAAATTTTTAAATTATTAATTTATATTTGGTAAAATTTCGTTTCCGCTCGATTCTTGAATTATTACGTTTGAATTTTAAATGCCTGCCAATCAGTAAGTACCGCCATATAGCGTCCAAAATTGTTAATATAAGGCCAAAAATATTTATTATTCAAATTCAACTTTTGGCGTACAAAAAATGATGTGTGAGTAAGCGTAAGGGAGGGGGAATCACCGAGGATATGGAATAAGTCGGTCGACAGTTCTAATAACAGTTCCCGATAACACCGGGCCTGCCAAATCGTCCGTTCAGTTGTGCGTATGTATTTAGGTTCGTATGTACTGTTGTGTATGTTACGTTGTTTTGAATTTTGTACCGTCTAGGGGCAGGGTTGAGGTTATCGACCCCTAGGAATACTGAGTTAGACGAGGTTTCCCCCCAAAACTACAATACGTGTTACAAGTGCCGAAATTCATCGGAATACTAGCAAACCAAAAATATACCATATAACTTGAGTAACCTTGTGGGCCAATATTCGTGCAGATACAATCCTGACTCGTTTTGCTACATATGTAACATACACATTGTCAATACGAACGCAAAAGTAATCTTCAACGAACGGTTACAAAGGGATTATAATAAATTATATGGAATTGAACCCATAAGTTGGAAAGAAGATTAGACACATACATTTATTTGTCAGAAATCATCGTCATCAGACGACAAGACGACAACAGGTTCTGACTTTTCAAGAGAAGATAAACATGCCAAGCTATTTTCACAGGAGGAATTAAATGATTTAGTAAGGGACCTGAACCTAACTAAAGAAAATGCTGTGTTGTTAGCATCGCGGGTAAGGGAGCGAAATTTTAGGAAAGAAAACG
Organism: Drosophila colorata; assembly: GCA_035041545.1. Taxonomy (NCBI): domain Eukaryota; kingdom Metazoa; phylum Arthropoda; class Insecta; order Diptera; family Drosophilidae; genus Drosophila; species Drosophila colorata. The sequence continues at coordinate 142,218 of JAWNLD010000657.1, read as the reverse complement.
TCAACTGTTTACCAACGCTGACATTTGTCTTTCTCTCAATACTACTCGATGAAGGATGATATGTGCATTTTCGGACTATTTTGAGAAATTTCCTTAAGTTATGATGATTATAATCCTTAATGATTGGTTATTTGTGTTCAGTAGCAAGGATAGTCTAAACTCTGTATTCTTTCACAATGGCAATTAGAAACCCTCCATCGCCCAATCTGTTAATACGAAAGAATCCTATGGAAAAATGGCAACTGACGGTGGTGGAGGTGCATCTGCTACCAGTTGCATACTGACGCGAGGAAATTAGCTTCTTGGGTCGACCCCCCAATGCACCGGAGCAAACACCCGCCGGAACAGCCTCATCAGAGGCTACCCGTCTGTGTGTCGTCATCGTCATCGGGTACTCTGCCGCTGGTAACACTGACAGCAGAGGTGAAGATGCGGGCAACACCACGTACGGATCGTCGTTGTGAGCTTCGGGCACCCCTATCCACATCGCGGTTGACCTTACCAGGCTGATGGTGACGAACCCGTCGTACACCTCGATGAACCCTTCCCGGTTCAGGAATATCTTGTGGTCGACCGCCGTGGTGGTTGAACGCGTTGCCTTGACGGGGATCGCGTCGTCGGTGGCGCTCTTCGGACTCGAGTCTCGGTCATCTTCGTTTTCCTCCTTCTTCTTCTTCTTCTTCTTCTTCCTCCTAGTCCACATCCACTACCGTGTACGCCGGCCCCTCTTCCCGACGGCACCACGGCTTGGCGACCTCGTCCACATAGCACGTGCTGCCTCCTCGGCGGTACCACGGATCGTCGCCATCGTCCGCATAGTGAGGGCTGCCTCCTCGAAGGCATCCGGGCTCGTCGTCCTCGTCCGCGTAGCGCTGGCTGCCTCTCGGCCTCTCCTCGACGGTGATTTCAATGACCTCGATGTCCACTTGGATCTGTGGAATTGCCTAAACTAGTTAAAGGTTTCTTCGCCTAGCAGCTTACACTTGGTTTGCTACTTATTTGTTAGTATTCATAAAAGGTAATGTTATGAGTTAATCGTTTCCGGATCGACCGGACTATCGCCAACCACTCCTGCTCTGTGGCCGAATAGTTGATCACTGCTTTCATGTTGTTCCTCCCCCACGACCATGCCTTGCCCTTCTTCAGCAGCACTGTCAATGGCTGGACAGCAAATACGTAATTTCGTACGAAACGTCTGTACTACGCCATTCCCAAACACTGGCGTAACTGCTTGCAATTTGCTGGGGACTTCAGATTCCGAATGCCCGAAACTTTTGCGGGGTTCGTCTTTATACCCTCTTCAGTCACCACGTGACCCAAATAAAAGTTGTATGGTTTATTTTCAAGTTCGCCGCTCTGAGCCGTCGGAAGACTTCTTTCTTTTGTGTAGCTCTTATGACAATTATATCGTCTACGTAAGCGAAGGCATACGGCTCCATTTCCAGCCCTAAGATGGTATGTAATGCCCTCTGAAAAGTCGCGCAAGCTAAGTGGAGTTATGGCATCATCTTCCACTGAAATAAGCCCCTTCCAGGCACCGTGAATGCCATGAACGGTTTACAATCTTCGGTCATACGGCCAAATCAAGCGTCTATAGAAACCGTGCATAACGCAAGCGTTCCAATATACGGTTAGTGCGTGGTGCGAGGTATGCGTCTGGAACGGAGTGGGCGTTGAGCTGCCGGTAATCCACACACTTATACCATTCACCAGTATTCGTTTTGACGAGGGCAATGGGCGCGCGATGCGGGCTTCGAGACGGCTCGATGGCACCCGTCCGATGCTGCTCGTCTATAATTCGTGGAATCGCTAGGTTTTTCGGAAAATACCGCTGCTTCACTGGCTCGTCGTCTCGCATGATTATCTTGTGCTCGGCTTTGTGCGACACACCCTGTAATCTGTCGAATGATTCTAAACCCCGACCCTAATCCCCACGATGCACCCTGAGTGCTCACCTGCAGCGTTCGCAGGCTCCTCGACGGTAACAGGTAGCTTAGCCTCCGTGCTAGGACGCACCACCGCCCCTAGATCACGTCGTTATCCCCACAAGCCTTGTTCCTATGACACACAAGAAATCCATCCCTAAGATCATCTGATCTAACAATGAGGGAATGACTAACAAAAGGCACGCTGATCCTCCGGCCGCTCATATTTACCTCGGCTCGTATCATGCGTACTACCCCCAATACGGATCCGTCTGCCAGACGTATCCGCACCTGCGCTTTCCAGATTTCCCCTTCCATAGCCACTATGTCGACGCAACATTCACTTATTAACTACTGGTCGCCCCCGTGTCGATTGTTGCCTTCGATATTAATCGCTACAACGATGCGATCTCTCTCCACCCTCAAAGCATTAACTGGTTGCGGGATCTGGGTACTCCAGCGCTAACCTGGCCCCGCTCTGTGTTCCGCGCGTCGACAGCAATCGTTACTGCCTACCCCTTTGGTCACACACTGTCTGTAGAATACAACCCGCGGATTAGAGCGTTTCTGTGTGAAATTACCCTCTTTTCCACAATTGTGATAAGCCCGGCTCGGATCAATTGGGGATCCGCCCTCTTGCCCGATCATGCAGTTTATCGCTTCCTCCTGACCCGACGGTGACGCATTGGGGATTCCAACGCCGTCCGCAGCCACCGGCATCGATCTGGGACTAGCTCTGAACGGATTATTTAATAATTTCGGACTTTGGTCTGAGACAATCTTTCTCGGCTGACTGTAAGTTCGGAACGGCGTGGTGTACGTTGGCTGCGCACTCCGCGAATATTGGGGACTTTGACGTCTCACACCTTCGTACTCCACAGCCATCTGAGCTAGCTAGGGATAGCGAAGGATATACAATTTTTATTCGGGAGCGACGTTCCCGTACACCCTAATCAACTCCCTATCTGAGGCGTACGCCGCGTGGTGTATCAATGCCCTCAACTCTATCAAGAAATCCTTGTATCTCCCTCCCGCTGACGCCTGTTTTGGATCTCATCCTCTAGTCTTTCTAAATAGCGGGGGGCAGAAAGAAATCTAAAAATCCCACCTTGAACTCCAGCCAAGAGACATTTTGCAAGCGACTCGTCATGACCCACCTTGCCTTGTCGGTCGTATACCCGGCTCCACGAACGACAGCGGGTCGGTGACTGCGTCAAGCCGTAGGCTTCACTTTCTGACCTGCCCTGTGATGATTTGATGATCTCTGGTTTCTATAAGAGGCCTCGAATTGCATCAATGGGTCTCCCTGGCGGGATTCGCGTAACCTCGTCGAATCTTTTTTCGCTGGCCATTATCCCAGTCTGTTGTTGGTACACTTAATTTAAAACTCTGACTTCCCCCATTCGCCTCCCATATCAAAAACACACAAATCAAGTACTACGGACTTGCGCTTTGGTGTCTACATAGATTTGCTCTTATCAATTTTGCCCTTATTAAGCACTGAAAAGAGTGGGGCCAAGCGCAGCCGATGTGTAAAATGTGCAGCTTGCTGCGTGGGTTTGTGTGTATGCGTGTGTGTGACTTTATAAATGAGTGTATGAATGGAAAGAGGCTTAAGTGTATGTAACAGCTCGCCGCTGGGCTCAGGGTATTTCCTAGACGGGCACACCCGACTAGAGCCATCTCACTTGTTTAAAATGTTTTTTTCTCATCTGAGGCCCCTTATGTATCAGAAAAAGTAGATTTGGTCAACAATACAAATTCAAAACTTAATTTTGTTACCTAGTGTAATCAATTCCTGCGAAGTTCGGCTCTTTGTGTAGTTATTAGAATTCGAATATGTCGTGGACGGCTGTCGACAGAAGAGACATAAGAAATCTTCAGAAATTGGGCAAAACAATGGATGGAATATCAAGGATATTGCAATTCTTAAAGAAAATAAATATTTATAGTGATTAATTTTTAGCTAAGCCAAGAGAATCGAGGTATAAAGCGAAAAATTTCCGAAAAGTTTAACAATCTTGCTCAATCGGCTCAGTAGGTGAATAAAAAAGCCTTATATTCAACGGAAGATCTAAAAACTAAGATGAAAACACTTGTCAATAGTCTTAGAATTCGAAATTAGTTAATAGAAGTATATCTAAAGGCACATTCTGGAAAGAAGATACCATTCCTTGCTAAAAAGAACATCGGAAACCAAATCAACCAAAAAGCATTTAAGTAACGCGGAGGAATTGGAGCAAAGGGGTTTTGCTTGAATCTGATTAAAAAGACAAGTGAGTCGCCACTAAAGTACTGAGTATACTGATTGAAACATATTGGCAAGGATATGTTTCCGCCCATCGAGTGTTGTACCAATATATAGAATCAAAGGTACAATGTGCGCCAGGGATTACCTCAATATACTGAATAACATAATGTTGACATACGCTGTGGAAGAAATATCGGTAAAGTGGGATTCTAAGCCAAATAATGACGCCAAGCACTTCTCGCGCCTTCCAAATTTCAAGTCTCTAGCTTCAATAGCGGCGAAAAAAATTGCGTTCATACGGACAGCAAGACGGACACTGCACATACCCAATATACTCTTTACACTTCGCAAACTTGTATAAAAACATAAATAAAAAGAAAAATAATCCACATGCGTAAAAAAAACTAATGCTTGGAGATTCGATGTCAATTTTGTGTATTATGGAGGCGGGAGTGGACGTAGCCAAAAAATGTTTTTTGCGAATTTTAGAGGAGGTCGGCAGCAATCTGTATCTAGCTTTAAAAGGGAGATATATCGAATTGCCACGCCCCCAGTGGGCGTATCCAAACAATTTTGGTAACGATTTTTAGAGGAAATTATAAGTATATATTATTTATTACATAGATTTCAATGCTCTTGTTACGTCCTAAGAATTTCATAACGATCATACTTTTAGTTTAGTAGTTATTCAAGAATTCATTTTTCATGGGGGCCTAGCGCAGATTTTGAGCGCTGCTTGCCGCGTGCGTTTTTTGTGTATGTGTGTATGAATGCAAATGCGTTTAAATGTATATAACGCCAGCTTGCCACTGGATTCAGGGTATCACCTATTCGGGTGCTCCCGACTAGAGCACTCTAATTTGTTCCATTTGCTGCTTGTTTTTATTTATCACTACGGATGGTAGTCTGCGCTAGGGGCGAAGTACAACTTAGTGTGCAAAAGCGGCTGGCAATATACACACGATCTTTTGAACTTTTGCTTAGATCCGGTGATATACCGATCGAAAGCTGTCGTTTAAACTAGGAGATACGCATAATACATGTGATAGTTATGATAAAACAAGAAACTTTTGTTCTACGAATTTTGGAAAAACCCGCTAGTTAGGCGGAAGAGCGCTAAATTCTGCTAAAATTGACACCCCACAGTTTCCAATCCATGGAAGATACAGGTATGTTCTATATATTGTTTGAAAGGTATTTTAAGAGCTCTTAGGCGTACCTTGGCGTTTTTTCTTAGGTACTCAGGTAAAAAGTTACAGGTGATAAATGTTTACTATGTTGTAGGCATTGAGCTACCGAAACTTTTGGTATATGCCAGCTGTTCGCGCCAAATTTTAAACAGAATATATGTTTGACAAAATCAAAATCCATTATTATTGCCCGCATTGTAAAAAAACAAATTTAAGAAAAACTGACTGGCAACACTGGTTATATTTCCAAACGTAAATGTCCAAATGTCCAATTTAAAGTTTTAGGATACATACACTAAACAAGGAATATCTTGCAAAAACGAATTATCCCAGATATGAGACATATAAGAAAAGTTGCGAAAACTGAAATACTACAACATATTGAAGATTTATCAAAATCGTTGTTGCCGTTTAACTTTTTTCAGACAAGAATAAAAACTCATAAGCGCCTTTAAAATACATTTCAAACAGTGTATAGAACGGGTCAGTGATTTTCCATCTCTGTCTCTTTCCATTTTTCTTTCTATCAATGACTAATTATTATTATTATTAATATTGTATCTTTCACTTTTCATGAATATTTTGTATGTAATTTAAATTAAATTTACATTCAAATTTATATTTCCACTAATAAAACCTTCCTATTTAGCTGTAGGTTCTAATAACGTCACTGACAATAATTAGCTGTGATTAGGGACATAGCTGGGAAATAAAATACCCCCACCGTGTCGGTCATGTTATCAGAAATCTTTGTAACTCGTTAGGCTGTTAGCTTTTAATATTTACATGTATATATTTATATTTTATGTACTTAACTTTATCGTTGGCAGCCGTTTTGTCGACTATTTATAATAAATAAAAAAATAAATAAAATAAATACCTGTATCTTCTGTTATTTGGAAACTGTGGGGGCTTAAATTTCAGAGGATTTTAGCGTTTTCACGCAAAATTCAAATGTCTTAGAACAACATTTTCTTGGTTTATGATAGAGAAATAGCCCACAAAGTACCATAAAGCCATCTTGACGCTATCACTCGCAAAAATTTATTCCGAAATTAGCATCAACTTTTCGGAAACACGCAACAAATTTATTTTCTTAATAACTATTGAACGAGTTATCGGATTTTAAGTGAGGTACTATTCGACGCGTATTCGAAAGACAAATTATTAGATGACAGAACAAATTTATAAAAGCGCATTAGCTCCAAAAATGAAAATTTTTTCCGATTCGTTTACAGCTATATATCTCATTAACCAGATGAGCTTTCTAATGTTCTGCTAATTGTATGCTACATATTTCTGCTAGTTCAATCGATACCTTTCGATCGGTATATCAGTCGATCTGATCGGACTATCGAAGCAAAACTTCAAAAGTTCTCGTATATATTGCTAGCCGCTTTTGCACACTACGTTGTGCTTCGCACCTAGACAAACCGTCCGCAGTGATTTATTAAATCTAAATTGCAGTAAGTGTAAATTATTGTCTTGTTATGGGCGAACACCCTTCTTGAATAATTATTTGATTAATAGTAAGCCACTTGATTCCGGAATTTCCGGCAACGAAGTTGCGGACGGGCTAGCTAGGGCTGGTTCCGCAACCCCCCTTCTTGGACGTGAACCCTTTTGTGGGCCTCTGCCAAAGAGTTGATAGAGGAATGGTCAAAGAAGGACAGGGGAATCTACTCGTCAACAAGACCTGGGTTACGACAAGCTAAAGAGCTGGTCAGCCCACATATAGGTAGAAAGACCAAAAATTTTTCAAGGGCGGAACTACGGCTCTTGGTGTCCTATCTCACGGGACACCATACAGTCAAGTATCACCTCTACAAAATGCGCCTGTTCCCTGACACAGAGTGTAGACTCTGCAGAGAGGATGACGAGACAACAAAGCACATTTTATGTGATTGCCCAGCCATTATTTGGAATAGGAGGAAGAATCTATGCAGAGATTTTGTTACTCCAGCACAGATCAGAAATTCCTCGACAAGGGATCTGCTCTCCTTCATAATAAGCCACTTGATCGTACTGAGTCGGTTAATGATTTGGGTATCATTTTAGATCCCAAGCTTAAGTTTGACAAGCATATTTTTTCTGCTGCTGATCGAACAGTTTGTGTCATGGGCTTCATTAAGCGCTGGTCGAAAGAATTTGACGATCCCTACGATTCTAAAACTCTACATAGTATGGATCTGTATGGATCTTGTGTATGGTGTCCCCAATACAGGGTTAATCTGTATAGAATTGAATCCGAACAAAGACGCATGGCTTCTTATCTTGGTAGAAATCTTCCCTCTCTTTCTGACTGTGGAACCTAGCTTGGTGTACTCTTCTTACACAAATTAATTGATGGGCAAATTGATTCTTCCGAATTGATCAACCAGATTAGTTTTGCAGTTCTGAGCAAAATGACTAGGAATTTCTTACCGCTTTCTCTCATTTCGGATCTTATGCTCTAATCATAGTAACCTTTTCCACATTATAAATAATGCTAGTTCAATACCTAGTCTTAAAACGCTACTCCTCTGTCAACTGTCGGTTGAGCGGGAGGTAGATGACATTTTGCCTGGGAAGCCCTTTCTAGGTATTGTTGAGCCACTTGAATGTACTGCCGTCACTACATATACGTCCAATAATCTTACACAAACGAACGTACGAGTTTTAAATTTTAAGTTAACATTTAAATTTGAATGCTCATTGCCCTTAAATTGGAATTGAAGGCCGACTAATTCCATGGCCTCGGTGATCCTCCCTCCATTACGCTTACTCACACATTATTTTTGGTTCGCCCAATTTGAAATTAAATATTAAAATTTGTGGCCAATTGATTGACGGGCATTTAAAATTCAAACGTAAAAATTAAGCTAAAATTGTATTACATTTACTAATTTTTTTTTCAGGCACAAAAAAATTCCCTGGGTGTAGTTATTTTAGCCCAGTCAAATATTTGACATTAATTGTGTTTTTGGGAGTCTAGCTCCTTGTATAAATTCTGTTGGGATCCTAAAATTAGATTTGTGTATGCTGGTCTAGACATGGCAAACGAACCCTCCACACCCGGCAGAGCTACGGAACAATAGGATCCTGCCCACGTGTGCTCACTCGACTACGAGGACTCGCAGTCCAATCATTTTCCCTATTTGGGGAAATATGAAGATGGATCTCCATCATAAGTCCGATTTCTCAAATGGATTGCTAATACATTTCCACATAGACGCGACTACTACAAAGTTTTTGAAGCCCAATGTGAGACCTGCTTTCTTATGGCTACAGCATGTGTCGCTGAGTATGCTGCCACATGCCCCGGGTGCCATACAAATTGCCATTTTGAGGTCCATGGCGAAAGATGACATTCCGCCGCTGCACCTCAGGTGGTTGTTGTCCCTGTTGCTGCTCACGCCCGATTGCAACCGCCTGGCAACTTGGAATTTTCACCTGCCACAGCTGGGTTCGTTGTTGCCCAGCTGTTATTTGCTATTGTTGTTGCTGCCCTACATCCGTCTTGCTGTTGGGATGCCAGTTGCTGCTGCTGGATCAGCTAACGCCGTTGCCAGTAACAGGCAGAACGACACATGTCCGACCTTATAAAATATATATATTCTTGATCAGGAACGAGCCGAGTCGATTTAGCTATGTCCGTCAGTATAAACGCAGCGATCCCGGAAACTACAAACACTAGAAAACTACAAAAGCTATAACTAAACTTTGCGAATAAAGATTCTCCTTAACCACACGCACAACAAGTTTTTAATTTGTTTTCGATATCTTACTTTCCATCATTATTATCGAAAACCGATTTTAAAACCTGATTTTCTTAGCATATCACAGAAGCTGTAGGAACTAGAGCCATAAAATGTAATTTATTACGGACTTGTAAAGTAGACACCGTTCTGAAATTTGGATACCTTCCCTCATTCGCCATATACATAAAAAAAAATATCCCATTTAAAATACTACGGACTTGCGGTTTAGTTTGTACAAAGATTTGAGTGCTCTTGTTAAGTCCTGAATGTTTCATAACGACCATATTTTTGGCTTACAAATTATTCAAGCATTAATTTTCCATAGTGGGGGGCCAGCACAGCTTCTGAGGGTAAACACCAAACCTCTGGACATAGTGGGGGTGCCTGATACAACCTTTGTACTTAAGTCACGTACCCAGACCCTCTAAAATGAATTGCCTTTTGCGAGACGGCCTGCGGTGCAGCGCACGCCGCCAGGTGCGAACTAGCTTCAGGCTGTTTTCTCGTCAGATAAGACAGTGAACAACTCACCAAGTAGACACTGGAGCAAATGGGAGACGCCCTTGCCGGGCTCTCTGCATTGTTCGCTGGGCAAAAACACATAAACTCCCTAATGCGAGAGAAATTAACCAAACTCGTTAGCCTCCAAAAGTCTGCCGTACAGCTATGCCCCAAAAGAATTACATCAGCGAAAGGAACGTAGACGACGCCCAAGCAAAGCAATCAGGCATGCAAAGCACGCGCGCACCAAGCGTCGCTGCCATAGCGCACGCAGGGCAGGATAATAGGCCAAAACGTCAACGGGACCCAGCATCGGAGCAAAGAAGAACATCTTCCAAAAGAAGCAAGAGCCAGGCGCAAAATACCGCAAGACGAGCCGAGACTGCGGTCAATAATGCTGACAGCAAGCAACCACTACAGACGGCACCTTCTGGAAATAGTGATAGCTGGGAGACAGATGCAACATATGCCATAGCTGTGTCGGGAGTGGGGGAGTGCAGCTACGCCGATATTCTTCTCGTAGTAAAGAGCGACCCATCTCTAAAGCATCTCATCCGCAAGATATCAAAGGGCTATCCACTACTTCGACTAAGCAAGCAGCCCACAGACAACTGGAGCGAGGTGTAAGGTGCAGTTAAAATCGCTGACGGAGACAACACAAGTTGAATTTCGCGTTCTTGACGAATTAGCAACCTAAGCGGAAGTTACTGAGGCAGTCATGCAAGCCTTGGATGACTCGTCGCTGTCGAGCGACGCCGTGAAGTCGCTTCGTGCAAAAAGGGGCAGACAGCAGGTGGCTACAATCATGTGTTGAGGATAGGCACAGAGCTAAAAGGTGCGGCAAGTTTCGGAAATGCTGTCTGTGTGTGAGAATGGGCGAAAAGGCAACTGACCATGCCACTGGCAGATTTAGATGTCCAGTGTACCGCGAATCTCTTAATAAACTTAAATGTTAAGGTTACTTCATTAACCCTAATCACTGTATTGTATACAGGCCTTGCTGGAAAAGCTGTGAGTGAGAAACACACAAATATAGCTATTATCAGCGAGCCACACCACAACGAATTTGGCTGCCACAGAATATGGGCTTCTGGCACCAGCGGGAAAGCAGCGTTTTGGCTGTGCGGCGCCTTTGAAGTCATTAGATATGTTAAACCATTTGATGGTTTTGTACGCCTACAAATTGGCAACAGCTGAGCATTCAACTGCTACGTAGCACCAAGTCTGTCGAGGAAGTGGCAGCCGGTGCTAGAAGTCGCGACGGTGCCGTCATTGCACCGAAGCCTACACTGCAAGCAACCACTTTGACATACCCATGCATCTACTTACTAGAGAAATGACTGTATTTCCATTGCACCTCAGGTCTGCCTACAGACCAGAACACGTTAACAACGGTTCCGTGGTAGACCCGACATCGCCAATAGACAGCTACAATATCAGCTAGCACGAAGAAGAGAGCTTAAGATAGCAAAACGCAGTAGCAAACAGGAATGCTTTCGTAAACTGTGCGACTCTGCCGAGTATGACCCCTGGGGTAAAACGTATAAAGCACTCGTCAAGCGGCTCTATGCTGACATGCAAGACTTTATAGCGGAACTAACTGAGCTAGGAGCAATTGTTGAAATACTCTTCCTAGGAGACAAAGCAACTTATGTACGTTGAAACCATCATCGCCCCGGATCACAACTGACCAGATGGCTTACCTAATAGTACACTTAACCTAGCCATTATCCAACAGCCTAGCTCTTTCGCTTAGCGTTTTAGCGAATGGCTAACGCAGAGAACTTTCCCATCCATATGGAAAGCCCAGAGACTTGTGTCGCTGTCAAACCCCTCAGATGAGCCCTCATCCTACAGACCGATATGCCTCCTGGACACATTGGGTAAAGTATTGGAGAAACTGATATGTACTAGATTAGAAGTAGCTATTGGCCGAGCCGGAGGCCTATCTCCTTATCAGTTCGGTTTCCGGAAGGTCAAGCTTACAATTGATACAGTAAATATGATAACAGGCTTAGATAAGAGAGCCATCTAAGGCCTGAGATGGGATGGAGGCACAAAGAAAAATTGCATCGACACCGGACGTAAAAAACGTAACTCTGCCAGCTGGGAAGCGATACACGATGTGTTAACGGGCCTCTGCGTTCCTGAATATCTGCAAGACTTGATAAAAAGCTACTTCTGAGGAAGAACGCTAAAGTACGCCACAGCAGATGGACTCAAGTCACACCAAGTTTCCGCAAGAGTACCACAAGGCTCACTCCTGGGAACCCTGTTGTGGAATGCATATGGAGTACGTCAATACGAATGCAGCGGAATCAAAACGGGCGCTCTCTCGAATAATGCTAAATACACGCCTTTTTATGAGCGTTACCAGGGCCATTATCCTTATGGCTGTTCCAAGCCATATCTGCGGGATTTACGCGACATACCGCTGCACATTCAGGACTATTTCGCACGATGCTGCCCTGGTCCAGCAATGCACGGGCAAGGCGCCAAAGCATCGAACGATGGCAATGAAAATGGAATCAATCACCAAAAGGTGGCTGGACGCACCGTCTCATCCTGATCTGGCGTGCTGGATTGGCAGGAAACATGGTGAAGTAAACTTCCCCTCAGTCAAATTTTATTTCCAATGGCGAACTTAGTCCGTGACATGCTAGAGTCGAACCGATCATGGCGGTTCGAGCAGAGCAGAAGATCCTAAAATATAACCGATACATGGTGTCTGTAAAGCATTGATTTGCGGCCGTCAGGCAGATAGCCTCCACCGCTTATTACTATTATAATTATTATGTATAAGCTATTATATTTTGTTAGATACTGAACAAGTAGCAATAAATAATGGAATTCAAAAAAAAACAAGATGGCTATAGTCGGGCGTTGCCGACTAGGAGATACTCTGAACCCAGCGAGCTGGCGAGCTGTTACATACATTTAAACCTCTTTCCGTTTATACACACATTCACAAAGTCACACACACACATACGCTCGCAGCAAGATGCACACTTTGCTTTGCGGCTGCTATCTGCAATGTATGCGCGCACATGCTTACCAAAAATTACATGCGCTTGCTGCCAATTCGCTAGTCAATTTTTACCACACGTTTTCTTTAATAACTTTTGTGTTTCTTAACTGATTTTGATGATGCAATAGATTCTTTCACTGCTTTAGTATATTAAAATATTCTATATTTGGAGTCTCCAGCTCTCATAATCTACGAAATAATCTTTAAAAATTTAAGGTTGTTGTAGATTTTTATCGATTTTAAGAAAGTGGGGTGAGTTGCCTATGTTCGAAAAGTTTAAGTCTATAGCTCTTATAGTTTCCGAGATCGACTCGGTCATACAGACAAACGGACATGGCTATATCAACGCGACTGTTAATCCTTATCAAGAATATATATGATATGTCTCTATATCGGATATGCCTTCTTCTGCCTGCTACTTACATTTGCACCAATATACCCTTTTTATCCATTTTTAATGGGTTCAGGGTATACAATTTAAAAATTATGCTTAAACTATTAAAGGTTCTCAACATTTTTGGAGATCATTTGCGGTTTATGTGTGTAAAACAACATCAGAAAACTAAAAATGTTATTAAGAATTTCTTCGTATATGTAAATTTACTCACTTTAGCAAAATCATCATGTCGCAATTTTATTTGTCATCGCCTTAAATTGGTAAGTATAAAACAGGTAAACCAAGTAGCTGAAAAAGAGACTGTGTAATTTGTTTTATTCAGTAAAATATTATTTAATAACAGATATGTAAATTTAAGATTTTTGTGAAAGTATAATTTTTCCGATCCGTGTATGCCATAGGAGAATATCCGAACCAGTCATGTTAGCTCCAGCTCTTACATTCTCTAAGATATGCTAAGCAAATAACGTCTTAAAATCGATATTTAACAATATTGGTCAATTTTGAGGAAATTGTGCAAGATTCAATTTCTTGAAATTATCAAAAAATCGAAAGTAAACATTTTTAAAGTCTCTAGATCATTTAGTTTCCGAGATATCTCCATTCCTAAAGACGAACAGACAGACAGACAGAATGTCAGACGAGTGGTATGATGCATCGTCAATACGTGTTTTACACTGAAATCATTAAAAATTGATCAAATTAGCACTTTTCCTTGTTTTCCAATTTGAATTTCGCGTAGCTCCCTGAACTCCCAAACAATTACACAGTGTAATTTACTTTATACGAGACAACTTTGAAAACAAACAGCACTGCGTAACCAAAGCAATCGTCTTAGTAAACATAAGACATTTGGCAAAATGTGGCATGAGGGGCAAACACAAAGTCCAACAGCCACTCTTAACACCAATATACCTGACACTAAAAGCCTGACTAACCGACATAACTTTTAAATTTTCTGTTTGCTACACCTTTAGCAGTAGCAGACGCATCAAGGTCGGGGTCCCACTAGAAAGTGTCATGAGCACAACATTGTACAAATTATGCACAAGTGACTTGCCTATTTTATACAATAACCACCCCCTTTTAGCTACATATGCTGATGGTAGCTCTGATTGCGGGTACTGCTTTGTCAGGACCAGACTTATCTTTAAGAACACGGCACTTAATGAAAAGAGCAGCGCCGGTCCCTCTACGAGGCGCGCTCCACCAAACAGTCGCGGTGCCGGCTGCTGCTGCCCCAACAGCTTGACTGCTGGGTATGCTAATGGATCGACCTGTGGTCAGGTTCCTGGTGCGGCAACTTAGCATTCGAGGCGGGTCGTGATCGCCTCATCTAGCAGTGGCGCTGGTCTCGCTGCGGCCGGACCTCGAGCGCATTCAAACCGGGGCCGCAGCAGCAGTCACTGTCAGCTAGCAAGGTGCAAGGTACAAAGAGTTACAAGGGTCTAAGCTACCGAAGTGTGTTCGTGGGAACGACTCTCGACGCGAAGGAGGAATAAGTGTAATTCGCTGCAGGCGAACATGCACCACGCTAGAGCAGCAAAAAATTAACCTGGCTCTCCTTCAAGAACCATGGTTGATTGGTGGCCAGGTCCGAGGACCGATTAGGTGGAGCGCCTCGCGCAGCTATCCTTCTGGATAAAAACGTAAGGCACTTGTCTCTAACAAACTTTTTCTCCAGGGACCTAGTTTCGTCAACCTTTGGGGTGGCTACGGCAAAAGGAGCGAAGAAAATTATTTCCCTGGCGGCACCGAAGTCGCAACACCAACGCAGGTTCAGCGGCTCGGCGACTTTTGCCGAAGAACAAACAAACAAACAAACATTGCCTGTGAGGCCAACGCCCATCGCACTATCTGGGGTAGTAGTTATGTCAACAAAAGATATGAGTGGCTTCTTGAATATCTTTTGTGTAATCAATAAGATGTATCAAATAGAGGGAGCAAACCCATTTTTATTAACGCAATCAGGGAAGAGGTGCTAGACACACTCTGGTTAGCAGTTCTTTGTCCGATTTCATTAAAAATTGGCTAAATTACCGATGAGGCTACAAGACTCCATCAGGCGAAACTTGAGATTCCCTGGTGAAGCGAAGGCCTGGCAAATCAAAGAAAGGACGTCAAACGGCTCTTCAACAGGGCCAAGTCAAATAGAGAGTCGTGGGACACATACAGATGCGCGCTCACTGGGTATAATAAGAACATTACTCGCGCCAAACACGATACCTGGCGCACATTCTGCGAAAGTGTGCAGTCACTTACAGAAACAGCAAGATTGCAAAACGTATTGGCCAGAGGGTCATCTAATTGGGTGGGGCTCCTAAGAAGAACAGATGTTTTCTAGTAGCCCATTTAATCATTCGCTCCCTTCAAAGCCCCGGGGGGCCACCAGATTTCCCCGGCCCTGTTTTAACACAGCCTAGAAGATATGCTTAGTCCACTAATTAACCCACTTAGGGTGATGGAGGTAAATGTGGTTTTTATTCCCACGCAAGGGAACCATCGATTAGATCAACCTAAGTCGTGTAGACCAATTAGCCTTACATCCTTTCTGCTTAAGACCGCAGAACGCCTGTTGGACTTGGATATCCGGTGCAGGTTGCAAGATACCACACCCCCGCACCATACACAATACGCCTACATCAAAGGCAGAAAAGGCATTCGAGGAAAGAAAATTGCCATGTGCTCCTTTCTAGATGTCAAAGTTGCCTGCGACAACACTGGCTATCAGTCAATAACCATGGCGTAAGCATCTAGGGGGTTGACTCCATCTCTATTACTTGTATGAAAAGAATGCTCATGCAGACATAAGATCTTCACTGGACTGCAGATGACCTGACAATAATAGTATCCAAAAATTTCGGCTTAACCATCACCGAATTGATGCAAACGGCACTCAACGCGGCCCTAAGATGCTGCACAGATGTTGGTCTCAATATCAACCCACAGAAGGCGATTATTGTTCCCTTCACGAACGGGTACAACATCGATGTCAGACAACTCTACATCGGTGGGACACCCGTCGAGCACTCATATGAGGTCAAATATCTCGGGCATTCCGAAATTTCCGGCAACGAAGTTGTGGACGGGCTAGCTAGGACCGGTTCCGCAACCCCTTATTGGAACTGAATCCTTTTGTGGGTTGAGCTGACCTCTGCCGAAGAGTTGATACAGGAATGGTCACAGAAGGAGAGGGCATTCTCTGGCCAACAAGACTTGAGTTACGACAAGCTAAAGAGCTGGTCAGCCCACATATAGGTAGACCAATAATCTTTCAAGGGCGGAACTACGGCTCTTGGGGTCCTATCTCACGGGACTCCACAAAGTCAAGTATCACCTCCACAAAATGCAGGAATTCCTCGACAATAGATCTGCTCTCCTTCATAAGATAGGTAAAGCGTCGCTTGTCCCAATAAGGAGCCCAAAAGACCGCCTTTCGGTCGATTTGCCTCTAAAATCTCTGTTGCAAGACTTCCTCACAAATAATAATAAAAGGATGCCTCTAAACGGGTGTACCCGTTCGTATCGTAAATACTTTTTAGCCCCTTTGCATTCATACATACACACATACACAAACGCACGCCGCTTTTTGCGCAAGTAGCTGCGCTTGGCCCCCACTATGAAAAATTAATTCTTGAATAACTTCTAAACTAAAATGATGATCGATGTGGAATTTTCTGGATGTAACAAGAGCATTGACATCTATGAAACCAAAGCGCAAGTCTGAAGTACTTGACTCGCTTTTTTTTTTTATATGTGATGCTTTTTTTTTATGGAAGCCAGTTTTAATAAAATGTAAATGTAAATAAAATGTATGCATCTCTCTCAGTTGTATAGCTCTTAAGATCGCACAACAATTTGTTTAAGATACGCTCATTGCGGATGTGAAAAATCTATCAAATCCTGTAGCATGCAGCCCCTGGCAATGCTCTTACATTAGTGAGAGGGAGTAAGTTTCGCACAAATCCGCTATCTCGCATGATCCCCACAAAGCAAACGGCACGCTTACTCTCTCGCTTTTTGAGATTGTGTGCGAAATGAGGACCAGCCCAAGTTGCTGTGGGACTTCTCGTATAGAACACGAGTGTCACACTTTTTTGTTCCAGGTGACCCATATGTTATTTGGTTAGTGGTTGTACATAAGCAGCATACTTTCAGCAAAAATACTTTCAGTGCTAAGGGTTTGGGGATGCGCCCATTGAGTGCGTGGCAATTCGATTAAATCTATTTATCTCCCTCACTTTTAAAGCTAAATGCATATATGTATACTGACAGATTGCTGGTGACCTCCTCTAACGATCGTACCAAAACTTTTTTGGCTACGCCCACTACAGCGCCCACAATGTCCAAAACTCGATATGTACACAACATCAATGATGCAACATTGCAGGCGCCACCTAATGCATACTTTGGTACTTTTTGTTTGGTTTCATTAGAATAGTGTTGGATAACAGTTCAATTTTCTCACATGGTAAATGAAGTGATCAGTGACCACTGGTTGGTAGATGGCGTTGACTTCTTAGACTTTTTCGTAGTCTTAGAATTTATCATATATCTAGAGTTGACTTTTGTCACAACTTGATCAACTGGTACTATGGTAGTGCAGTGTAAAATGCAGCTAAAATGATTATTTTTAACTTTTACTTATCTGTAAAGACTTTTGGACAAAGTAAAATGACAGATTATAGGAATACAATTTTACTATTTTCAATAATAACAACAACGTATAAAGCACCAAAAAGTGAGCAAGTTGTCTGTATAGCTATTTCAAGAATCTCCCGGTTCTATCATCAGCAGACTTTGCTATCGACCTTTGGTTTGCGTACGGCTTGCCAAAGAAAAGTCTGCTGATGATAGAACCGGGAGGTTCTTGAAACAGTTGCATTTCAAAACGCAGTATAAAGCTCACAAAATAAGCGCTTTTTGTTTTGCGCGCTTTTCTGCTGTTTTTTCGTTTTTTGACTTGTAATTCGCATCAAGTTCAAGCTTCGAAATAGAGTCCCTAAAAAGCCGAAAATGCCCATATCTTCCAGAGCTTTTGAGCTAGTCACCAAATTTGAAAGGTAGTTTACTGGTCATCCCTTTTCAAAATAGTTAAAAAAATCCACCCACGCCACTAGGGCGCGTGGAATTTCGATAAAATCGATGTAACTCCCGCAGTTTTAAAGCAAGTTACATAATTTTCAGACAGATTACCTATAACCTCCTCTGAATATCGCATAAAAAATTTTTGGACACGCTCACTGTGGCGTAGCAAATCGATAAAATCCATATATCTTGGTGTGGATAAGCCGCGATAATCCATAACCTTAACATTTCAAGAGTTAGAGTCACCAAAATTAGGAAGAAGTTTTCTGATGACTTCCTCTAAATACAGAGCCGAACAATTTCGGTCACTATAACAATAAAATATAAGACCGTGAAGGAGTATTGCACAGTCGGTGACACCTGACTGCAACGTTCGAACTTGTTTTTAATTGGAATTTTATGCTGATTCTTATTGGATATGTTAGGTTATTAGATAACTGAACGTGAATTTCGTCAAAAAAGAAATGGTTGGTGTCGATGATGTCTAACACGCGATGTCAAATTTTTTTTTTGAATTTTATAATTGTTTAATATTTTTACTAATACACATTTTAGCTATAACACTGTGAACGAGTGATCCGCTGTCGGTTAGACGGAAATGTGTCGTCCTCTATTCGTCACAAAGAAGATAATAAACTTGCTCTTTGCTATAATTGCCTAAAAAAAGGGATACCAAACTCGTACAGGTAATGGATGCCATTGCCGTGTTTGCGGTGCAAAGCATCACACTCTGCTGCACTTTGATGAATCGCAGTCAGCAGTTCCAAGTTCCAGTTCAATGACTGGTTTGACAGCACCTCAAGCTTCTGCATATGTAGCGCTGCCTTTGAAAGACAAAACTCCTGTAGAAAAATGGAATTCTTCCGTCTCTGTTGTTGATGATGATGATGTTGAGCTCCTGGCTTCCGCAATAGTTCCCGTTAAAAATCGCTAAGGCACATTATTTCCATGTAGAGCTTTTCTGCATTCAGGCAATCTAATGCATATAGTAGCGTCTTATTTTGCTCAAATGCTGCAACTGACGAAAACTCAAACTTCAGCCACTGTCTCTAGTTGCACCTACTATTACCGACAACCACCCTTGCTTTCCTGTTAATACCACCGATTAGAATATTCCCTCCAACATTAAATTAGCAGACCCGGCGCTCAACAGACGTCAGGATCTTCTCATTAAAGCGGATCTATTCTATGAGCTTCTGTGTGTTGGGCAAATTAAGCTTTTGCAAGGATTGCCACTGAAGACTCGACATGGTTGTGTTGTACTCGGTGGAGCTCAAAGGCCAAGTATCATAGCACTTTTAGCAGCTCAAGGCTAGTAAAGAGCAAGTGCGAAGAGCATTTCATCAACAAGTTTTCTCGTCTGTCTTCTGAAAAATTTGCCATTCGATTGCCTTTGAAGCTCAACGGGGATCTGTTAGTTGAGTCTTATACTCAAGCATATCGTCGATTTCTCAGTTTTGAACGAAAATTATTGCGGCAACTGCATCTCAAGGAACAATATTCTGCCTTTATCAAGGAGTACATTGATTTAAATTATATGTCTCGTGTTAACTCTGAGTCGGCTAGTCTTTGTAAATATTTTCTTCCGCATCATTGTGTGTTAAAGAATGACAGCATAACAACAAAGCTTGGCGTTAGATTTGATGGATCGGCTGCAACTTCTTCAGGAAATTCAGGTGGGGCCAGTAGTACTGCCAAAATTCATACAAATACTAATTCGATTTCGCACACATCTAGTTGCATTGACAGAAGATATTTGCAAAATGTCTCACTGCATTCGAGTCAAGTCTCCTGATAATTACCTCCAATGTATTTTGTGGTGAAATGCAGCTGACACAGAGTTACAAATCTATAAGTTGGATACTGTAACATATTGTCTGTTCGCGCAATGCACCAGCTGGCCCTTGATGAAAAAGGATCGTTCCCTATTGGGTCAATTGCCCTGCAAGAGGATTTCTATGTCGACGGTTTTATTTCTGGAGGAAATTCCGTAGCTGAAGCTGTTGCCAAAATGCATTAAACTGCTGGCATATTGTCTCGTGGAAATTTTAAACTTCGGAAGTAGTGTTACAGTCATCCAGAAGTACTCGTTAGTATATCGATGGATGATAAGGAGAAATAATTGAGATATGGTGATGGAAGCGATAATACCATTACTATTGGTCTCGCTTGGGATCCTGTCTCCGACCAGCTACTGTTTTCATTGTCGCCAATAGAAGCCCATTCCAAACCCTGCAGGTATTCCGTTTTGTCCACAATTGCTCGGTTTTATGATCCACTCGGTATGCTACGACAAGTTATTGCCAAGGCGAAAATATTTCTGCAACATCTTGAAAGGCTCTTGTCTTCCAGATAAACCCACTCTTGAGTTGCGAAAAAAATGTGTTGCTGGCTAGGTCTTCGTACTAGATATTACTCCGCCGATGTGTCACATGCTTCAGAGCCAAGCCGAAATAAATCTTCCGAAAGAAAGGTTGGAAGGTTTTCGAGCGCTTGCCGTCACTTTAGTTGATTATCGTGGACCCTTTTTCTACAAGTCGGAAGTTCGTACCAGACCGCCCATAAACTCTAAGTACATAGTTTTATTCAATTTTTTCACAAGTAAAGCAGTACATTTGGAACTTGTTAAGGATTGTCCACTGCATCATTTCTAAGCGCACGAACGAACTCTTGGAATTGAAGCAGATTTTACAATGTGATCCCCATATAGAAACACTTCGTCGATTTTGCTTATCAATCCCCCTCGCTCTCTGCATTTTGGAGGATTGTGAGCAGCAGCAATGAAGGCGACAAAGCATTATTTTTATCAGTCCACTGGCCGGCCTTCGGTCAGCTTCGATTGCTTTTGCACACTTGTCTGCCATATTTTGGCCATCATTATTTATAAATCATTGCTCTCACTGTCAGAGAATCCGGAAGACTTAGATCATCTGTTGTTTGGTTGTCCTCCCACAGCCATCATCGATCCCGATCTCAAGCATCACAATTACAATGGATGGCTGGTAAAGGGTAACGCAGCTGCAGCAAATCTTCTGGTATCGTTGCCGGGAAAAGTATTTGACTCTTCGTCAACAACGGGCTAAGTGGGGCATGTCTTCGAAGCCATTAGCCGTAAATGACATGGTGCTCATTAAGTATAAGAACCTGCCTCCTATGTGCTGGCCATTAGCAAGAGTGGTCTCCCTGATTCCTGGCGGTGATGGCGTTCATCGAATAGCGGACCTCAAAACGGCATCTGGAGTCATGAGGAGGGCCATCAACAAACTTTGAGCTTCTTGAAAGGCAAGCTTCCGTTCGGATCGACAGCAGATAAATTCAGTTTTTTGAATTCTACGATACACAAATTGACGTAACGAATCATTATTGTTTGAAGTTGGTTATTATATGGCTCTGTAAATAACATATGTAAAATATAAACTCGGCTTCGGCAAGGGTCTCTCTATCACTGTAGTTTGTCTCTGCAAGCACTGTTCCAGGCCTCGGTATTGAGCTAACCGTCGGTCGTCGCTAATCTAATATCGCATACTATTGTATCGATATCTTTTGTTCATGGGCGACGCCAAGAATCTTTGTTCGAATCCACACATATGCATTCAATTGCATATTTTCCTTTAATAAACATTTTATAACGCTGTTGCTAAAATCTAATTTTACGTTTTGTCTGCGCAAGGCTTAAATATTGAACCTTTTGAAGCTGCAAAAAAAGCTTAGTAGCTTAATAGATTATATGAATATATTATAGCACTTAAGGAATCTATTGCAAAAAGTTTGAATTTCTATACTCGCTCACAAAGAGAAACGAGTGTTCGTGCAATGCCCATCATGCTGTCCGCGTGTATGAAAGCAACTTTTTCTGCACGATTAAAGCTAGAGACTTAAAACTTGGAATATATATATCTGCCTCAGACAAAGTGTTAAGACTTTTGTGCCACGCCCACTGAGAGGCTGCACAATCGATAACATGTCAATACACCTTAAATCGCAAATCAATACAAAACAAGTAAGATAGCTCTAGTCGGGTGTCTCCGACCAGGAGACACAAAGTCACAAAATCACACACACACAAACGCACGCAGCAAAGTGTGCACTTTGCGTTTTTTTTATATGTGGGGCGAATGGTGGGAGGTATCCAAAACCCGAAATATTCATAATCTGCGTATCCTTTACGAACACATATTAAACTAGATGGCTGTAGCTCTTATAGTCTCCGAGATATACCAAGAAAACGCAGTCTTAAGATCGATTTTTATTGATAATAATAAAACGTAGCCAGATATCGAAAAAAAAAGATTAACTTTTACTGCGTATGGATTAGGAGAATCTATAGTCGTTTAGTTTAGGCCGAGATCGCTGCATTCATACAGACGGACAGACGGACGTATGGACGGACGGACGGACATGGCTAAATCGACTGGGTTCGTCGTCCTGATTAAGAATATATATACTTTATGGGTTCGGAAATGCTTCCTTCTACCTGTTACATACATTTGCACAAAACCGTTATACCATTTTTACCCATTTTCAATGGGTTCAGGGTATAATAATGTTTCCCACAATGTTAGCACTAAAGTGACATCCCTCAAAGATTGCGACATAAATTTTTTCAGACAGATTACTGATAAAATTTGTAAGCCGCGAAAATTCCGATCTCCCACAATGTTAGAGCTAGAATCACCAAATTTGTTGAGCAATTTTCTGATAACCTCGTCTAAATATCGAGCCGATTGGCCCCGCAAAAATCAATATTTTTCCAAAATAACAGTAATAATTAAGACCGTTATCGTCTGCCTTAAGTTGTTATTACGAACGAGTATTTCACAATCAACTACATACGACAGCAACGCTCTTACTTGTTAATATTGTTTGCGATTGTGTAGTAAGGTGCGCAGCATGCAATATATATGATTGTGTGTATGCCTGTACTGACTGCATGGTGGTTAAACTGAATGCAACGACAGCTCGCAGCTGGACTCAGGGTATTTCCTAGTTGGTTACTCCCCACTAGAATCTGACTTGTTTGTATTTTTTTTTTGACAATGCACGTAATATTTAGTTTAAGTGAATTGAGTTGCTTATTTGTGCAAAACTATTTAGGGGTTGTGTCAATTGCTGTTCTCTTCTGCTTGAAGTTTGGCGCGCAGCGCTGTTTTTACTTGTTCACGAAGTGAAACTAGTATATTGGGTTTTTGCAATGTCCGTCTGTCTAGATGATTGCAAATTTTTTCGGCGCTATTGTAGACTTGAAACTTAGTAGTTGTCTGCTTCAGACAAAGTGTTAAGATTTTTGTGCCACGCCCACTAAAAGGCTTGCATTTCGATAATATGTTGATACACCTCAAATCGCACATCGATAATGAATATCGGTGAATATTTCCAACAATTTTAAAGCTAGGGTCACCAAATTTGGTATGTAAATTACTGGTGACCTCCCGCAAAGATTGCGACCTTGACATCCCGGCCACACTCACTAGAATGCTCTCCAGCGCCCCCGCCTAAAAAGTCGGAAATGCTTATATCTTCTACAGTTTTTGAGCTAGAGTCACCATTTTTGGAATATATATTACTGGAAAGCTCCCCCAAATATCGAAGAATTTTCCGGCTGCGCCCCCTCCCGCCACGTCATCACAAAAATCGATATACCTGAAAGCACAAATCGGCAACACGTGTATGCTTCCCACAATAGTAAAGCTACAGCCACCAAATTTGATAAATATATTGGTTATGGTTGCTCCCTCAAAAATGTTGACTTTGATATTCCAGCCACGCCTACTATAACGCCCCCAGCCACCCCGAAACAACGAATCTCGAAAGCATGTATTTTCCACAACCTTCTAGCTAGAGTCCCCAGGCAGAAGGTCATTATTCCTCTAAAGATCGCACAAAAAATGTTTTAGCAACACTCATTGGGGCGTGGAAAACCGATAAAATCAATATATATTTCCCTCGCTTTCAAAGCTAGCTACATTATTTTTATTCGTACTGATTACTAATGACCTCCTCTAAAGATTGACAAACAATGTTTTGTATATTTTGTATACGCCCACGGAGGGCGTGGCAAAACGATCAAATCCATTTATCTGTGGGCGTGTATGCCGCGAAAATCTATATCTCTCATAATTTTAGCGCTAGAGTCAGAAAATTTAGTAAGCACTTTTCTGATGACCTCCTCTAAATATAGTGCCGAAAAATTGCAAAAATCTAAAATTGTCCAACATAACAATAATAACACTAGATAGAAACATTAAAAAGTGCCACAGATGAGAGAAAACCAATTTAAAAATTTTTCTCAAAAGTGACTCTGCATTGCTCGAAAATTTCAGATCCGATTTTTTAAATCGTTAGCCTTTCTGAAAGCTAATTAATATATCTATTATTAAATCACATATATTTTTGAATTTAAATCATCAGTTATTTAATTATATACTTTTGAATTAAGAAAATGAGGCTTTTTTCTGTGGTATTTTTTTACGATTTTTTTACTTTAAAATTAGGGTAAAGTCGGAAAAAAAATTGCATATTATTGCTACCCTATGTATTTTCATAGTTGCTTTAATAAGGCGTGGTTTACGTTGTAATTCATTGAAATCTATATAGCAACATTTTAAGGCTACGTTCGTTTTTGTCGATTAAGCTGATTTCATTGCGGAATATTCTACGAAATTTTGACTTTAGTCCCAGTATATTAATCATTGAAATCGATAGAAAGACCGCAATATAGCAACATTTTAAAACTGGGAACGTTTTTGTCGATTGAGATGATTTCTTTGCGAAATGTTCTACGAAATTCGAAGTTTAGCCCCAGCAAGGCGAATTAATTTTTCTGGCTGTTCGATTTTAAGTATCGTGTCTTTCTGCTTACGGTATAAAAAACCGATTCTCGTGTGAGACTTCACACGCCCATTCCGCTCTGATTCCAGAAACCCTGATTACGTCGCTTTATAGATTTTAATTATTGTAAACTTAGCTGAATTATTGAATTATTGTTGTTTATAGCTGAGCACACCTACGTTGGGTAAAAAAAAAATTCAAGTGGGAATGCCGGAAAATTATTTTTAGTGACAGGTTTGCTCCAAGTTTTTAATCAATTTTGATCCATTTTTGAACGTTTCCAAAAATTGTGCAGAGTGTTGCACAGAAAGTGTGCAGTGGCTTGTCGGAAAGAGTTCCAGGCTGCTTTTTCATCTGGTCTCAAAATAGGGTAATATTCCTCATTTCCCAATAGCTTTCTAATCTGTGGGCCATCGAATGCGCCTTTTTAAATATTTTCCATTTGTGGGAAAACGGTTTTAAGGCACTGTTGTGCTTCACCTTCAGTATTCAATGATTTTACAAAGTGTTTGATCAGTCCAAGCTTAATGTGCAATGGCGGCAATCCCGCTCGACTATCCTATAGGCAGAAAAGTATCAATACTTTGCATAACCAACTTGCCATCCAGTTAACATGAATATATCGTTCAAATCGCAATAAAACTTCCACTCATGCTCTTTATATTTTATACATTCAAACAGTTTTGATTTTGTTCAATACGATTCTTTTATATTAACAGCGCAGGTGCGCACTGAGTAGGCATCTAGTAGATGGGCGACGATAGCTTGAGTAAAGCAGGTCAAAACAAAAACACTGCTATCTGTTTGCAAACACCTTTACTAACGTCGAACATTCCGCCGAACCGAGCCAAGTTCGTGTTCTTAATCGCATGTGGATGGCATGGATGGTGAATGTGAAAATGAGACTTAGGGAGGTTTTGCTGAGATGGTGGCCAAGTTTAGCATCTGTTTGATATTATATATATTACATATATTATAGGATATCAAGGCTTATGCAGGTTGATTAACAGACATACGGGCATGGCCAATTGAAAATGGGTTCGGGGTATAACAAGTAAGAGTGATCTAGTCGGGAGGGCCCGACTAGAAGATACCCTAAGCCGCAAGTAACTTGCAAGGTTTACCAAAATAAAAATATTTAGCTATGTATACATACTAATAAATTCGTATTTATATATATATCATACATTTCTTAAAACTAATTTTTTATATACACATTTAATTTACTAACATACATACATATTATATTCAAATATTTACACTATCCTGAGTAAAAACTGAGATTCCACTGTGGTAACTATAAACAGTTTCAAAAGTCCTAGCACTAATGACCTTAGTGGAAATATTTGAAAACGCCCAATCAATGTGCGAGTCACATTTGGTGGTCCAAGTTTTCAAATCAAATAAGCACCTAAATCCGATATCTATCAAATTTTTATAGAGCCTCCTACACCTATCCAATTTATTTAAACATAAATTAAAATCTACTAAAATGACACTATTATTTTTTTTTCAAAAATTGATTTTTCTGAAATAAATCCTTAAATTGTGTTTTAAACATAGTTAACGGATAAGTCGGACTTTTATAAACTAGTAAAACACCTATAGAGTTATACCGAAATATGGCATATTCAAAAACGACTGATCCTGATATTTTTCTACCGCTTAAACAATGTCAAACATTGTTAACAATATTATTATTTATTACACTGCGTTAGGTATTATCTCTCAATCTTGACGGACAACAATTGTAAATCCTGGAATCCTGTCAATATTTTCGTTTGAGTATGTTGAGGCCTCAACGAAACATAGAACAGACGACTCAATCATTAACCGGTGCGATCGAATGTCTTCAATATGACAGTGAATACTTTCAGTATTATAATAGAAAATATCTGGGGCGGAACGATTTTCTAAGTAATCACAATGGGATCGAAGTAGTTTTTTATTCCGCAATTTCTCTATCTGATTTTGGATCTTATCATCATTCACTTTTGGAGATGGTTATACCTTCTTCAGGTACAACTGGAAACTGCCTACGGTCAATGGTAACTTGCTCAATTCTTCTATATTGAAAACCTTTAACTATTTTCTGAATTGGGGTCCATGAAGTTTCTGTACGCTGCGTGCATTTTGTGCGCGCAAGAACTTCGAAACTTTCCACTGAAAATTTCATCAATAAAATATTTGGAGGGCTGAATGCATCAATATCTATTTGCTTAAAAATGCCTTTTCCCACATTAACTATCCATCCCCTGTATATACATTGACAAGCATGTATTTGGCAGTGGTTTTTAGAAAAGGGACTTACATAATCCCTGTGTTTCGGACGACCTAAAGCTACTAACGGTTTCTAAGATTCTATCCCAATTTGTCGCATTTCAATGTATATCTTTTATAATATCATAAGCGGTAGAAATAAATTGTTCAGTCGGAATGAAGTTCAACTTTAGGATATTAAAGTTGTCAGTTGCCGCATTGGTACTAAAAAGTACCTAAAATCGAAGATCCAACGATCTCCTACTGGTGATCTACTGCCGTAGATCCCCGAAGACTATGACTAAAAACCACCGAATGGCGAAGTATTTTTAAAAATTTGTTTTAAACGGGAGTCGAATTGGGAAATCATTTTGGATCCTACCGCAGATATTTCATCTAAAATAATAAGTTTAAGATCTATTAACTTTGAATGCAATGTATTGAATAATCATAACTTAAGGCCCTTAAATGAGATTTGCTGGTAGAGAAAACATGGAATGCAGTGTTGATCCGCTGATTCCGAAAACAGCTTTATATGGTGTTTAAACCGGGGTCACTACCGCAACTGCAGTGGGATTTCGCAATTGCCGCTTTTGCCCCATAAGAAATATACAGGCTTGTATGTGTGTCAAGCGGGCCGATAGTCCGCTGCTTTGGAAATATTGGCAATGTTAACACTTAGCAGTTCTAGTATATGGGTATTTTTTTTGTGACCTTTTTATTGGATTGAAATGAGCAACGAATGAGTTTTGATTGGGCGCGAAATGGACACCCAAAGACCGAAACGATGGCTTCGGCCACCAGATTGGAGACACTGGGCGTGGAGGTGCTGCCAAGTGAGGTAAAAGTGAAATTGACAGGTTAGTTGTTTTATTATTTCTAAATAATAAATAATATTTATAATTTTGCATTTAATATAACTTATATTTAAATTGCAGATAGATGCAGTTCGTATTTGGATGACGACATGGCTGACGATCTGCTGTCACCAGACATGGAAAACAAAACAGTTATAAAGAGAATCTCCTCTTGTATATGTATATATATGTATACATATGTAGATATATACAGCATACTGAAGCAATCGAAGTATTCCCGTCCATTCGAAAGTTATCTTCACCCTGACCAAAGCGTTACTTTAAATATACGTGTTATTATGATTACCTAAGTATGCTGTTTTATTTACTCACTTATTGCTAGACTTATCTACCAGCATCAGCCAACAACTACGCAATAAAAGTGTTTGACATTGATGTGCCAAGATGAGAGAGGTGCATCATAACAGCAAGTGCCTCGGCATCCTCGATGTCGGACGGCAGAAAGCGTTTTGCTCTTTCACTTTAATTTTACTCATAATTTCAATTTTTTTAGACAATTTTAATTTAACATAATTTTATTTTTTTTAGACAATTTTAATTTACGCCGACACGCAGAGTTAACAATGATCAGGTGTTCACTGACTGCAGTTCCGGTAACGGCTGGTGTAAACAAGTTTTTCAGTTGCGAATTGAGAGACTCTGTTAAGTCCGGTATAAAACCCCTATTACCTGTTCATCAGCTCCTGACTTACTATTGTACATTACGGACAAGGATTGAAAAATTGTTAAAATAAGTCGGCTTTTGTCTACACTAGCACCGCCTCCACCAAATTCGTAAAATACGGATTTGTTTTTGGCATTGTGCATAACATGTGTATCGTATATTTTCTGCTTTAAATTAAGAGACCTGACAATATCCGCCAATCTTTCAGCTGAAAATATAGCTGGAAGTTTTATTAATCGGACGTTACTATCTTCTGAGTCTGCAATATTATCGGCATCATTAATGTTTATTTATTTTATTATTTTCCTCTCTTTCTTACTGAACTGAATGGTCGAGAGCATCCTGAAGCTCGCTACCATCTAAACTATTATATTTTCTACGATTGATCTCAAACAACTCCTTGTTTTGACTACAAAATGATTCGCAATCCTTAAGAACTAAGTCTACATTCTCGTTCCTCCAAGGGAAATATAACATAACTAACTCCCTAGCATATTTCCTCCTTTCAGTATTAATATTAAACCTCCTATATCTAATTATACTCGAAAAAATCCTTTTCTTTACGAAGCCACTACCGAGGGAAGACCTCGGTGTTTCTATATCATCTGCATCATCAATATATTGACGAGTCCCACCATGCCGTTTGCTTAAACTATAAAAAGCTGCAAAATAGGCAATTTATAAATATTTTAAAGCGTCGGGACGCTGAACATAATCGGGTAAATTTTGCGACTATTGTCTGGACTTAAGTATACTAACCGTACGCTCTGGCAATGATGTATTTATATATACTTCAGTGTTACTGTTTTCGGACAAATGCACACCTAAACAGCAGTAAACGGTTTCCTACGCGAAATAAATGTATGGTCTATACGTCTAACTTTTCTTTTATAGTCACATTGCCCCTAGTAATCTCAATAACTGCTTCACGCATTAAATTAGAAATACCATTCTGGCTTCAAATCCAAAAAAACTGTCGGTGGTTCGGTTCACGGTTCGA
Source organism: Drosophila colorata (assembly GCA_035041545.1). Classification (NCBI taxonomy): domain Eukaryota; kingdom Metazoa; phylum Arthropoda; class Insecta; order Diptera; family Drosophilidae; genus Drosophila; species Drosophila colorata. Next base: position 112,469 of record JAWNLD010000657.1, on the reverse strand, counting down.
AACAAGGTTTCGGTTTTGGCATCAGCTCATGAACCTGCTTTTTTCATTTTCAACAATGTCAAAATTCATTTTAATTAAGCTTTATTTAAGTAAATTTATTTACTTCATATTTCGGCATGATCGACCAGCCGCATCAAAATCTAAAAGAAAAATGCGACTTGCCTACTTCTTTTTTTAAGCACAAAATTTGGAGAATCGAAACGCGCCTTGCAAATTTTTAGTACCGGTGATCTAACTAACAATACGTTAGGCGCGCGCTACACACATGTATATGTATGTATATGGGTACATACATATGTAGTGTGCATGTAGTGTAGTGTGTAGATGTACATCAGATCTACCAATAATTTTGTAGCACTTGGTTTTTACGTCAGTGAGCAATAAAATACACAAATGTACCAAAAAAAAAATAAAAGAAAAGCAAATATAAAAGCAGACAGAATTGATGTAGAAACATTGTATGTACATATGTATAAACATATTTCTGTGCATATTTGCGTATTATTTATACATTTAGCAGGTATAACTAAAAATATATAAACTGTATAAAGTACAAATCTAAGAAAATTACATTTTTTTATTTATTTTTTTTTAATTGTGATTAATAATTGTGATTAAACAAACCACTAAATTTATTCACGATGCTCTTGCTGTCATCAAAATGTCGGATTATCTCATTAAAACAATCACAATTGGAATTATAATATTTATAAAAACCATCGAGAACTTTCAATCAACCTGTTTAAAGCTTACGGAATTAAAATGTGAGTTATATTCCTACGAAACAAAGAACTCGAAACCCTACAAAGCGGTGCTATCCGGCCTTGACCAGCTCCCAAATGAAGATGTTAAAAACATGTTGGACTCACCTTAACCACACCAAAATACGATGGGAATACAAAGCAAAATCGTACAATAAAATTACACGATGTTACAACTGCCAGTTGTACGGCCACGGATTGTGCGATAAAAACTTCATGTGCCCACTGTGCAGGCCCTCACACAATTTCAGCATGCCATGACAAGAGCATTGTCAGATGTGCAAATTGTAAGGGCAACCTGCCGGCTCCTGCCGCGTCTCCTATCAGACATTACTACAAAAACGTTCGGCACATCATTATCGCAAAACTAACGGTGATTCTGCCAGGCAGTATTGTCGCTCGACAAACAACAACAATAACCACAGCGCTTATCTACACCAAACCAGTCATCAAAATAACCTCTCTTCTTGATACACCTGACTTGTCTCGCAACCCAGGCACTGCAGCACATTTAAACTACAGAGACGCTCTCACCTCGCACACCTCGCAGCGATCACAACCTGAAGATGCTCAAGTTCTCTTCACTATGGCCGAAATCAACGCTCTTACGACTGAGTTACTCAATAACCTAAAAGGTTGTACTTGTAAGAGCAATCAATTCAGCATAATTACTCAACTTGCTATTAAGTATGTCTACTCCAACAAATAAATTCTTACACTCTCTTAATATCTTGGCATGGAATGCCCGTGCCATTAAAAATAAACGTGTAGAATTAATCAATTTCTTAAATCACAATCACATTCACATCTGCTTAATTAATGAAACCTGGCTTTCTGATAATGATCGTTTTAGTATCCCGAATTATAATCTCTATAGGCGCGATCGTAGTACCAGCAGAGGCGGTGGAGTTACAATTGCCGTTCGAAATGAATTAGCCCATAAACAAATTGATAGCATTAAAACGCATTTAATAGAAAACTGTATTAACGATTCCTGCAGCTTAAATAAAGACCGTAATCACATGAAGAGTTTATATAAATCAGATTTATAAAAAATATCGCGGTTAGAAGGTAACTTCTTAGTCGCAGGAGACCTAAATTCTAAAAACAGAACTTGGAACTGTGAGAGAGCTAATTGCTGGGGTAATATACTAAACAAAATCTCAAAAATAGGAAATGTTAGCATCTTATTTCCTAAGGAGTCCACATATATTCCTGCTAACTACAAAGCCAAGCCATCGACGCTTGATATTATCCTAATTAACGATCCTGAGCTAATTAGTGGGGTTTCTGTCAAAAGTGAGCTATCTGATCACCTACCTGTTATTTTTAATATCTCATCGAGCGTCAAAGTAACGATTAAAACATACCCAGATTTTGCTAGAACAAATTGGAATTTTTTCAAACACCTTATCAATGAAGAATTTCAAACAAATTCTACACAACATGAAGAATCTGCCTCATTTCTATCAATTAGCGACAATTTGAATAAGTTCATGAATGTGGTAACTAGTGCAATTAATAGACCTGTGCCCCAAAAACGCATCCGTAAAGAGAAAGTTGAGATTCCTAACTACATCAAAAATCTTTTCAAATTTAATAACATAATACAGAGACAATGGATAAGGACAAGGCTTCCATTATTCCTAGCTAAACTAAATCATATAAACTCAAAATTAAGACTTGAAGTATTTAAGTTTAACAATGATACTTGGAATAAAAAACTACAATCTCTTGGTAGTCACTCTATATCATTTGAAATATTTGTAAGGCCGTTAAAAAGAAAAGGCAGTTTATTCCTTGCCTGTATGACAAGGACATGGCCTCCATCATCTTGTTGCCAGCTATTTTCCACATAGTTGGAAAGTTGCTAAGGTTGTACCTATTCTGAAACCTGGTAAACCCACTGACTTTCCTGGTAGCTATAGACCTATTAGCTTGCTGTCTTGTTTATCTAAGTTTTTTGAAAAACTCATAAGATTTCGTCTTACCTTACACCTAAACCAACATAACGTTTTTCCTGCTGAGCAATATGGATTTAGAGCAGGCTTTAACTGCACTCACCCGCTCATCAAACTTCAAAATCACGTTTGCGAAAGTCTAAATAATTAGCATTCAGTTGGAAAATTCACACTTGACATTGAGGCAGCATTTGATACTGTATGGCACGAAGGACTAGTTCATAAATTAAAAATCATAGATACACCAATATATCTCTGTAAAATCATAGAAACTTTTGTCTTTCTCCGACTCTTTTATGTCGAACTAAATGGTATTCAGTCCATTAAACGTCATATTTGGCTCAGTACTATGCCCAATTCTTTACAATGTATATACCCACGACATTCGTAAACAAGCTAATTGCACTCTATCAATATTTGCTAATAACACAGCTATTTACAGTTCCGATCTCAGTCTAAATCGGATTGTTAAATCCTTAAAAGACTCCTAAGTGATCTCGAGACCTATTATCATGAATGGAAAATTAAAGTGAACTCTGCAGAGACTAATGCTATTTTCTTCTCAAAAAGAAGAAAATCTTGCCATTTACCTAATAATCCTTTAATAAGAAACTATTCTCCTATATAATGGGTTGACAACGTCAGGTATTTAGGACTAAACTTTAACAAAAAATTAATTAAGTCACATAAGATATCTGCATTTCCAAGTTCTGAACTATGAACTATGGTTGTAAAACTCTCTGAGCATTTTCTTTTAATGTCAGCAAAGATAGTTGAGACGGCCAGCTGCTCTGAATCACCATCTTCGATCATATCCAATGGACGTTGACCCTTTCCAGGAGCTATGACTATACTTTGCATGGCAATGTTTTCTATGGGGACATTTTCGAAAAGTGTTTCCTGGCCTCCAGGCTTAATTATCTCTGTTTCTTTATTCTTATTTTGCTCGGGTGTGGAGGCTTGAGTAGATCTTTCTTCTAATTGGGTTACCAAGTCCCTATCATCAGCTGATGCAACGAAGGGAACTTCGACAAACGAAAAGGAAGCTAGCCACTGTTCGTTAATAGCTATTCGGCATTGAACAAACCCAATATACTCCTTTTACTTTGTGAACTAGTTTGTGGCAGAAGAGAGCGCTAGAACTAAATAAGCAGTGTCATCTTCCTTTCAGGTAATGGAAATACACAGACCCTTACCAGACTTGTCGTACTAACAGCCGATCTGTTAAACAATTGACGAGATACAGAATATCAGTTTGAATCTTCCTGATAAGAAATACATACATGTTATGTAGTGTTTGTTTTGTTTACTTACCAGTATACATTGATGATCTTACTATGATGTATATTTTTCGGGCCATTCACAAAACAAATACAAAGATCAAAACGTTCATATTTTTGGTTGAATTATTCATTTTTGCCCTCCACAAAACTAGACATTCAATCACAGAATAAGGGAATGTAATGTTTGACAACTGTAAATAAAATAAAGATTGTGCTGCTTTAAATTCAAATATTTTTCTAATATAATTAAAAACACAAAAAATACATTTATCTTCGGGTTGCTGAAGATTACATACTCTTTTCGACATATATCATATGCGCGATTAAGTACTATTATCTATTCTTGGTAGCTCAAAGTGCGCTTGGATTTCTAGTAAGGTAAGGAATGCTACGGAATGCACTGTTAAAAAAAAAGTTTACTACGCTGGTTCTCTATAGCGGCCCGAATATTAATTCTCATGAATGTAACCTGTGGTTCTGGCCTGATGTGTTCGTAAGCTGATACGTCCTGGGCAACTTTTCTGGTAGACCTGCTATTAGTTTCAGTGTGGATATCGCGACGGTTGTCGTGGTGTTGTCGCAGTGACATCGTCGCAATCAGGCATTAGCTCCTGCCAAGACGTCATGAGTGCCAATCGCGGAATACAGTTTTGGAGAATTTGCGATTAATTTATATAAAAGTTTCTCGGGAAATCGTTGTTTAAAATCTGGCAGACTTGCTATTGATTTCAGAGACGCTTGGAGTCTCGCGAATTCACTTAGCATACCAAATCATGTAGCCTAGCATTTACAATACAAACAAGTCAGAGTACTCTAGTCGGGAGCTCCCGAACCAAGCTGCGAGTTGTAGTTACATACATTTTAAATCACTTGAAGAAATGCACAAACTGTGCCCTTTATTTACCTGCGTTTGGCCCTCACTTTTGCAAAACGAATTCTTAAATAAAATCTAAACTAAGAGTATGATCGTTTTGAGATTTTCAAAATAACATTTAAATCTATTTACATATTTATGTTGAACATTGGCATCATTGATATTGTGCACATAACGAGTTTTGGACATTGTGAGCTCGGTAGTGAGCGTAGCCAAACAAGGATCATGCTGTCCGTCCGTCTGTTCAACTGTTCATATGAACGCAATATTTTGTGCTGCTATTGAAGCTAGAGACTGAAATTTTGAATATATTCTCTTGTATACCTGCCTCAGATAAAGTGTTAAGGGTTTCGGAATGCGACGGTGCAACATTGCTGGGGCCATATATAGCATACTTTGGTATTTATTATACCCTGAAGCCATTGAAAATGGGTAAAAAGGGTATAATGGTTTTGTGCAAATGTATGTAACAGTCAGAAGGAAGCTTCTCCGACCCAATAAAATATTTATATTCTTGATCACAACGACGAGCTGCATTGATTGTCCGTCTGTGTAGGTGTGTGGGTGTGACTTTGTGAATGTAAAGAGGTTTAAATATATGTAACGACAGCTCGCCGCTGGGTTCAGGGTATCTCCTAGTCGGGATAACCTTACTAGATCCATCTTACTTGTTGTTGTTTAGTTTTGACTGCTTACAGACTCTCTACAGTTTTTCGAATTCTTAGAATTTGATTTTGCACTTGTCATAAATGTAACTTGAGTTGGGTTTTGTCACAACTTGATCAACTAGTAGTGTTAAATTCAATATAAAATGCAGTTAAAATAATTATTTTTAATTATTCGCATTCTCTGTCAAGTATATATATACATACACATAAATATACATATATATTATACTCAAACTTAACACAATTTGAACTGTTATCCTAGGTCAGCTTTTGTCTTGCTGTTTTCGGCGCTGTGAACTTTTCGGCGCAAGCGCGGAAATTATAGCGGCCGAATTGTTCTCAATTCTGCCGTTACAAACATTTTTTGGTATACTCGTTCATTATTAATTGGAATTTTATGTTGATTAATATCGGTTATAGGTTATTAGACAACGGAACGTGAATTTCGTCAAAACGAAATAGTTGGTGTCGAGGATGTATAACAGGCTACTTTGGTAACAATTGTGACCGCGCAGAGGCAAACTTTTCTTGAGATTTTATACTTTTATATTATTATTATTATTAATGCACAGGGTGCATGTTGTAGTTGTTATTACACAATGAACGAGTAATCCGCTGTCGGTTACACCCGACTGCAACGTTCTCCCTTGCTTATAATTAAATCATATCGATGAATATTTCTATAAAATTTAATTATGTTGGCAAATAGAAAGAAATACCTAAATTGACTTAATATGGTTAAAAAGTTTAAGTCTACGTTTTTTTACAAGCCCTGAAAATCTTTGCATTTCTTTAAAATTATACTATGTTCTTTAGGGTTCGACGCAAAAGTGCGATGTAAGCAGCACGAACTCAAAAAGCGTTCAATGGCGCTTAAGGTTAAGCAAGCATTGATTTTATATACCCTGAATCTATTGAAAATGGGTAAAATGGGTATAATAATTTTGTGCAAATGTATGTAACACGCAGAAGGAAGCATCTCCGACCCCATAAAGTGTAAATATTCTTGTTTAGGATCAACAGCAAAGTCGATCGATCAATGTCCGTCCGTCCGTCCGAATGTATTAATGCGTCGTTCGTGGAAACTAGAAGAATTAGAGACTACAACTTTTCGGATATAGACTCGTCTACTCATGGCACGCGCAGCTCAAGTTTATTTTAAATGATCGATATCCCACACCGTTTTCCCGAAATCGATCAAAGTTTAACACAATGTCAAGAGATACCAAATTTGCTTAACATGATAGTTTTAATATACTATACCACTAAAAGAATCAATTGCAAAAAGTTTCATCAAGATCTGAAGTCTATTGACAGTAAGTACTGAATAAGAGCTAGAGAGTTGAAGTTTGGCCGTTTTAATTCGTGTATACTATACGCAGATGATGTTTATTTCCAATTATCGACAACCCGTTCATTTTTTTTATTATAGATATTTATCAATTTTTTACCAGGTTTTTTGAACATACCTCAGAAACTAAACCAAATTTGGCTTAATATGTTCTTGTAAGGCATACGCGCAGAAAAGAAATACTTCGGATTTTGGATACAACACCACTCGCCCGTAATGTGAAAAAATACACAGTACAATTCAAGTACTGTTGTGTAACAACAGACAACATTTTGGTTGAGGGTATCTCTTAGTCGGACGCTCCCGACTAGAGCACTCTTACTTGTTTCCTCTAGTCCCTCAATTCTTTTTATGTGATACATACAATTCTCTTATCTATCTTTGAATATCACCAGATTTAAGTTCAAATTACACTCATAACTACCATGCCAAAAGCCACCTTAGCCATGGCAGCTCTGAGTGTTTTCCTTGAACCGTTGAATGCATTTTTTTATCCATTTACCGCCCATAAAGTGTTTTTGGGTTTGTGCAATGTCCGTCTTGCTGTCCTTCCGTCTGTCCGTATGAAGTTTTTTGGTGCTATTGTAGCTAGAGACTTGGAAAAGATAGTCGTAAATACCCGCGTCAGATAAAATGTTATGGTGGCGTAGCAATTCGATTAAATATATACATCTCCCTCAGTTTTAAAGCTAGATACCTAAAATGTTTGTAATCAGATTGCATAGTATCGTCGAATTAAATGGACGTGTTTCACGATTTTTATCGATAATAATGTATTGGAGTGATCCAATAATAGCGACAGGACGCAGTACGGCACTAAACAATACTGTTTTATGTCTAAGTCAAGTATATAATTAATAAAACAAGTAAGATGGCTCTAGTCGGGTGCCCCAACTAGGAGATACCCAGCGAGCTGTCGTTACAGACATTTAAACCTCTTTGCATTCATATACACATTCGCAAAGTCATACACACACAAATGCACGCCGCAAACTGCGCACTTTACACATCGTCTGCGCTTGGCCCCAATTCAAGAATTCATTTTCCATAGTGGAAAATGAATTCTTGAATTGCTTCTAAACTAAGAGCATGATTATTATGAAATTTTCAGTGCTTAATAAGAACATCCAAATCTATGTACAAACCAAAGCGCAGGACTGCAGTATTTGATTTTCCTTTTATTAATATGGCGGGCGAATGGGCGGAGGTATTCAAAATCCGAAATATTCTCTAGCTCTAGCTTTTATAGTCTCCGAGATATGCCAAGAAAACCAAGTATACAAATCGATTTTTATCGATAATAATGAAACGGAGCAAGATATAAACAAATGATAAACTTGTACTGCATATGGATTAGGAGAATCTAACGTCGAAAAGTTTAGGTTTCTAGCTTTCGTAGTTTCCGAAATCGCTGCGTTCAGACAGAATTGTGCTAATACAATTGCTTTTATCAAAATCCTCATAATGGCTTCGCTACGGATATGTCTGAGAAACGGAAATGGCATTTCACGGCACAAACTTAAACTTATATAAACCTACTAGAAGTTATTACCCCTTACTTCTGACTACATGCACGAAAGACTATGGTTTGCACAATTTTTTTCGTGTTAGGCACAAGGCCGACGATATAATAGCCTATTTCACGTGTTCTACTCAGAACTCTCTCTCTCTTTCACTAATAAAGTCTTTGCTTTCAGGATACCTTAGGGAAATTACTGACCACCCTTAGCTGTGGCATAGCTTGCCGGACGGGCTAAAAGAACCTCTATCGGGTCAGTGATTTTCCATCTCTGTTTGTTTCCTTTCTTCTTTCTATCAAATTCTAACTATTATTACTAAAGTTAAATTGTTCTTTCACTTTTCTTAAATATTTTGTAGAGAATTTAAATTAAATCAAATTAAATTTATATTAAATTAAATTATATTTCCACTACTGACGCCTTCCTATTTAGATGAAGGTTCTAAAAACGTCACTGACAATAATTAGGGTCAAACCTGGCCGGACTGTCAACTAAAATACCGCCATCGTGTTGGTGATGTTATCAGAAATGTTTATAACTTGTTTAGGCTTTAAGCTTTTAATATTTATAAACATTTTTTTTAGTTACGCCCACTGGGGCCGTGACAATTTGAAAAAATCGATTTATTTCCATCGATTTTCAAACTAGCTACATCATTTTTTTGGGACAGATTACTGCGGACCTCTTCTGAAGATCGGACAAAACAGTCAAATACATACAGCTGCGAAAAAAAAAATAGCACCACCAAGAAGAAAATAAAAAATATTCATAATTTTATTAAACGTTTTCAACGTATTTAAGGAAATGTATGAAAAAACAAAAAAAAACCGTCGAAAAAAAGTAGCACCACTTTTCAAATGTGCACGAAAAATGATAAAAATAAGGAATAAGTAACAACTTCATTACTTAAAGATATTTGTCTATTAAATCTAAGATTTTTCTATAAATTTAATATTTATTTGCGTTGCCTTAATTGGCAATAACGGCTGTGTATATTTTGGCATCGATTTAACCAAATCATGGCATCGTTTTATTGGACCAAAGTGATGTATTGCTCGTTGGTTTTGAAGCAGTAACAATCCTATTAATATCAGCGCACAGCTTTTCGATAGGATTGAGGTCTGAAGACAAACCGTTAACCAAATTTTTTCGAACCATTCCTTTGCTTTCTTCCTGATGTTCATGAGGGCAGCATCTCATATTCTGCATAGCGTAGCATCACTGTATCCAAGATATTGACGCAAGCATTTTGTTTCATTATGGTTTTGACCCAATGTATTGGACCTACTCCATAATAAGAAAAACATGCACATACCATTACGCTTGACCCTCCTTGTTTAATGGTTATGTAGTGTATTTTGGATTGTATTTGACGTTTTGAGGACTCCGTACGTAAGATCCAGATACTTTTCCACCAAAATAACCAACTTTACACTCATCTGTCTATAAAATATACCTCAATTTCTGGGCTGGTCAATTTAGATTTTGCTTTTTTTTTTGCCATTAAAAGCGTTTTTTATATAATATATGGCTTTTTGTACCATTTTATTTGAAAACACAATCAATCGCCCAACTTTTCTATCAGATTTTCCATCCAATATCAATTCTTTGATTATTTCGAGCTTTTCCGCACTGCAGTGCTTTCCAAGACTCATTGAATTGAAACTTTTGAATTTATTTTAGATTTGATGATTGAAATAAATAAATCAAAGTCAAATCTCTTAAATAAATGCTTTTTGTCGAAGTAACTCTGCGAAACATAACGGTTTCTATAATGAAAGTGTAAGTGGTGCTACTATTTTTTTCGTCCTTTTTTCGACTTTTTCCCTTAAAAATGCTAAAATATAAAAATGTATAACCATTACAAGCGCAGCATTAATTTTTTCGTATAGGAGGAATACAAAGCAATATAAATACATCAATTTTTGAAAATATCTCAACACTAAATGTTATTTTTTTTATCAATAAGAAAAAGTGTCATGGGATGCGATAATTTTTTTCGCAACTGTATATATTGGGGCGGGTAAGCCACGAAAATCCATATCAAAATTTTAGAGCTAGAGTCACTGAATTTCGTAAGCAGTTTTCCAATAAACTATCTAAATATAGAGCCGATTTCGGCTACGCCCACTTCCTCCCCCACAACTTACAAAAATCGACATTTTTCTAAATTAACAATAATAATTATGACCGTGAACGAGTATTGCGCAGTCGGTTACGCCCAACTGCAACGTTCCTAATTGTTTTTATACCCTGAACCCATTGAAAATGGGTAAAAAGTACAAATATTCTTGATCAGCACGACGAACTGAGTTGAATTAGCCATGTCCGCCTGTCCGTCCGTCCGTCTGACCGTCTGTATGAACGCAGCGATCTCGGAAACTACGAAAGCTAGAAACCTAAACTAAACGACTATAGATTCTCCTAATCCATACGCAGTACAAGTTGATCATTTTTTCGATATCTTGCTCCGTTTCATTATTATCGATAAAGCGATTTAAAGACTTGGTTTTCATGGCATATCTCGGAGACTATAAGAGCCAGAGCCATTTAATTTAGTTTATGTGCTCTTAAAGGATACGCAGATTATAAATATTTCAGATTTTGGATACCTACCCCCATTCGCCCCCCATTAGTACAGACTTGCGCTTTGGTTTGTACATAGATTTGGATGCTCCTATTAAGCACTAACAATTGCATAACGATCATACTCTTAGTTTAGAAGTTATTGAAGAATTAATTTTCCATAGTGGGGCCAAACGCAGTCGATGTGTTTGTGTGACTTTATCAATGTGTGTATGAATGCAAAGAGCTTTACATGTGTGTAATGACAGCTCGCCGCTGGGTTCAGGGTATCTGCTAGTCAGGGACACCCGACTAGAGCCATCTTACTTGTTTATATTTTATTTTATGTATATTATTTTTATTTGCCTGGCCCCTCGTGGATGTATATAAAACTTTTTTATGCGATCTTTAGAGGAGGCCATTGGTTATCTGCCTGAAAAAATATATGTCTCTAGCCTTTATAGAAATGCCACGCCGTCAGTCAAAAAAATCATCCTGCTGAGCATCAGCCTCATCATCAATACCAACCTTTCTTTTGTATGTGGTTTTTTGTGTATGAATGCAGACGGGTTTAATTAAATGTATGTAACGACAGCTCGCCGCTGGGTTTAGGGTATCTCATAGTCAGGCACTCCCGACTAGAGCCATCTAAATTGTTCTCTTTTAGGGCCGTTTAACATTAAGACAATTTATAAATTATAAAATTATCTAGAATAAGATTTGATTAATTATAGTTAGTCCATTAAGAAAAAATGGAGATTCAATAAATAAAATCCAAAATACTATTGATCCCCTCTAATAGTAACCCAAAAAAAATTTGCCTACACCCTCTCATTACCCATTTACCTGTTGGTTACACCCGATGAAAACGTTCTTACTTGTTTTATAATGTAGCAACGCAATGAACGCTCAGGCGAATATTTTGAGTCTTGCAAAAAAACAAGTGAGAGTGCTCTAGTCGAGGAGACAAATCTAGGAGAAATCTGTACGCTATCATTATGTGAACTCATAATAGATATAGGCCCGTTTTCACATCTTGCCGACAAAGTCGACTGCAGTTATAGTAAACTTTACACTAAAAACAGCCTATAACTATTTTCTTTCCCACATCTTTAACAGAACCAGGATGCTATATTTGTAAAAGTCGGTGTTACGCACTTATAGGGTGGATGATTGGTCGTATAAGTTATCACCTGGACTTAACTAAATTTTTGATGTGAGAATCAAATGTCTCTTATCAGGCAATTTATCCACCCTGTAGGGTTGTCGGCAAGATGTGAAAACGACCTTATAAACATAAATGTTGCAAGGTGAACATTAGATAAAATGATCACGGATCTAAAGAGTAGCAGCTGTGTATACAGAAAATACAAAACAAACAAGTAGCGGCTGCACTTAGCCCCACCTTGGAAACAACATTCTTAAATTACGTCTACTTTCTGCACCAAAGCGAAAGTACTTGAAATGCATTATTGTATAAGGTATCCAAAAATGAATACGTCTGCTTTACGAGAACAAAATAAACTAAATTTGGTGGCTCTAGCTCTTGTAGTCCGAGATATGCTAAAAAGCCAAGATTCAACGGGGCAAGATATTGAAAAAATTACGATAAACTTGTTCTGCGTATGGTGTAGAAGAATCTATAGTCGAAAAGTTTAGGTATCTAGCTTTTGTAGTCTCCGAGATCGCTGCATTGATACAGACGGACGGACGAATAGACGGGCATGGCTAAATCGACTCAGACACAGACTTTCTGCCTGTTACATACATTTGCACAAAGCTATTATACACTTTTTACCCATTTTAAATGGGGTTACGGTATAAAAACACACGTCAAGTCTAGGAGTCGAACCCGCGACCTTAGCTTTAGCTGCACCTCATACTGCATCCTCATCTCTTGCGCCACATTTTTTTTTTTTTCTGTATGACAAACACACAATTTAAATAATATTACTCAAAAACATCCGAAAATAATCGAAAAACAAACCTATGAAAAAATTTACAAAAAAACTTAAAGCTATGTGAAACCATTAGCATGCGATTAAATCAATTCAAGGCAGTTTCTAAGACTCATCGAAATTTTTCGATTGGCACAATCTTAACAAGTCAGAATGTCCGAGGGGAAGATAATTCTGTACACATGTACAGAAACACACACCTATAACGGAAACTTAAAAATCTAAACTTTAAACTAAACTAAGGTCGACGCTTTCATACAGACAGACAATGGGTTCAGGATGTAAAAAATCCCAATATTTTTAATTACATTTAAGTCTTATCGTTGAGAAACCGTACTTATAGTTTGCGGGCAGTTCCATTTAAACAAGGACTGCACAATCCACTTTTTCGATTATATGAGCAAGTATTTTGAGTTCCCATTTCTACTACCGACCCATGCCACAATATTTTAGTAGGCAAAAATATTTAGCGTGATTTGTTTGAATAACTAAATAATCAACGAAAGCCCCAAAACTATAATTTCCAATGTGTGCATACGAAAGTAACTACTTACATATTAAGTAAATATGCGACTTTACATAAGCACTATGCGGTAACAAGCGTTAGGCCTATTAAGTTGATAAACAGAAAATAGCCGAAATAAATAGACCAATGTTAAGCCGTCAATGCGAAGGACTTCGCAAATTAGTGAGGAATTGTACACAAATATGCTGTAAAATCAATATGCTAAAATATAGTTTACAAAATTTGTTTTTGTGCCTCTGCATGTATAGTTGGCTTTGTATTTAGAATGTATATATGTATGTATATCGTATGTTTTTTTTGCTTGAGTATAGTTTTTTTTAAATACATTTTTATGCTTTTGAGTATTTTAATCTTATAAAAGGATTCTGCGCAAATATATAATTATATATATGCATATACATAAATATATATATATCAAAATTTTAATATATTATTTACAATCCAAGGTCTTAAATTTACAATACTTACGTTCGACTGATATCCAATAAATTTGAATTTTACATCCGCAGTTTAGTGTACACATATATTTTATTAACGATTCTGTCTAATTATATAAATATCCCAGCATCACGCTACCTCTATACATTCGTATGTACATATGTACGTACATACCCCAAGAATTTAAATTCGCATATTAATTAACCTTCCCGGTAAGGTTATTTCATAAATAAAAAATACTTATGTATCAGAATTCTTGTACAAGCGGACTATATGCATGATGTATATGGATATACATATATAAGGGCTTATGTGCGCCAACAATTTTATTTTGTCATACTTATTGGATAAATCGACATTACATTTTCGCCGTTTAGTAACAAAAATATATGTACATATACATATATCACAAAGCACAAAGCACATACAACTGGATATACATGTGTATATGTTTTTGTTAAGAGTAAGGTAAAAGTATATATATATATATATATATATATATATATATATATATATATATATATATATATATATATATATATAATTATATATATGCATATATGGATATATATATATATATATATATATAAATATATTAAATATATTTATTTATTTTTTGTTTGTTTTTATTTACTCAGTTTTACAGTTTTCTTTTAATGTAATTGTACATACATGCCTCTACATTAACATAGCCAAAAACACAAACACTAGTTTTCAGTAATATTTAGTGGAAGACCATTACCCAGCGAGAAGCAACCCGGGACTAAAACCTATATTCGACTGTTGTTTTAAGAAGTGTAACAAATTTTCTGGCCATGAGATATACGGAGAGGATTTTTGCACAGCGGCATAAGAGAAATGCTGTAAATACACCGAAAAAAGTCAATAATGGACGAATTTATGAAAATGAATAAAAGCCAAACATAAAATAAAGCCAAAATTAAAAATATTAAAAAGGAAGATTTTTATTTTATTAAATTATATTTTTTTACCATAGTACACATATGTGTACTTTACTGTTTATTTATTTTTATTAATACCTCAATCTTTATATTTACATAATTCTGTTACTCGAGGGGGTGACTTTCATGTTTTTAAGATCTACTTTGCATGTACTCGTTAATTTTCTTACCCTTGATTGACTATGTATAATATAAAATTATTAACATGTTACAATATTGGAACTAATTTAGACATTCGAGACTATATGTTGAAAAATATGAGTTTCCAAATAATGTTGTTTTTTTCAAGTGTAGGATTGTATACCAATAAGCAGTAAGGGTAGCTGAAACAATTATTTGCAACTTTGTACAATATAGAATTTATAGCTAATGCTTTTATAATTTAATTTGTAATATTTAATAGATTCTTCATATGTATAAATGTATATATTAATCGTGTGTTAAAATATTGAAAAAAAAAACAAGTTGACAGGCTACGGGCAATTTTCTCTTAAATACACAGAGTGGCTTACTCTTTATGTTTTAGGGTTGTTTTAACTTGTGTTTGTACATTGTACAATCGGAAGTGTCCAACTGCAGTTACAATTTCTGACAAACATATCAGTTATTATTCAATTAATATTATTTAATGGCCGATGCTGTGAAAATATTCTCCATCTATTTTCTAAAGAACATCTGGTAAAATAAAAATAAATTTAAAATAACACATAATAACACACCAACAACAATAAATTATACAATTTTGACTATGGCGAGACTTTTACAGAGTTCATCCAGCATTTTTGAATTTTTAAAAAGCTTTACGATTACTGAAAGCTAATGAATGTCAATCATACAAACTTATTAATTTAAATCATTAGTTTTGCAACTATATAATTTTAAATTAAGAAAATTATATGTTTTGAGCGGTATTTTTTACGATTTTTTGTATTGTATTTTGTTCCTAACACGTATAGTTACATAATTTTAATAATAGGTCCTCGTTTAAGATTTTTAACATTGAAATCAGTGGAGAGAAGACAGCGACATTGGCCGTATTGTAGGTCGCTTGACGTTTTGCTTAAATACTACGATTTTCGACAGTGCCCGAAAGTAGGCAATATTTTTGTTGTATTTATTCTACTACGAGATGCAAGAGTTTTACTACTGGTCGAAAGCGTTGTCATTTCTAACTTTCTAAATTAATTAATTATACCCTGAACCCATGGAAATTGGGTAAGAGTTATAATGGTTCTGTGCAAATGTATGTAACAGGCAGAAGCAGGCATCTCCGACCCCTTCTGTCCATTTGTCCGACAAACTATAAGAGCTATAGACTTCAACTTTACGGCTATCGACTCGTCCATAGCAAGCGCAGATCAAGTTTTTTTTTAAATTATCGATAACCCACACCGTTTTCCTAAAATCAATAAAAAACTATATCAACCTCTAATTTTTAAAGATAATGAGACCTAGAGAAGAAGAATCTATTGCATTAAGATTCATCAAAATCGGTTAAGAAACACATAATTTATTAAAAAAAAACGTGTGGTAAAATTTAACAATCCAATTGAGTTAATCCAAATTTGAGTTAATGTGTTCTCGTAAAGGATACGCAGCTTATGAATATTTCGGATTTTGGATATCCCCATCTTCCCCCATTAACATAAAAGAACATTTGTAATTGCAAGTACAGCCACAATTCTTCCTACTTAGGCAGCTCGTCAACATATAAATGTACTATAGTACAATACGAATGCATTAAAACGAATTTCATCAAAATCGGCTCGGAAACACAAAAGTTATGAAAGAATATGTATTTGTATATTGGCAGACCACGTGGAGGCCTGCGCCAAGCGCAGGCGTTTTCTGCATGCGTGTGCACACTACATATATACACATGTCTATGCACATTCATTTGTGTGAGTTCTTTTGATACCCTGAACCCATTGAAAATGGGTAAAAATGGTATAATGGTTTTGTGCAAATGTATGTAACAGGCAGAAGGAAGCATCTCCGACCCCATAAAGTAGATATATTCTCGATTTATCCATGTCCGTCCGTCCGTCCGTCCGTCCGTGCGTCCGTGTGTCCGTCTGTATGAACGCAGCGATCTCGGAAAATACAAAAGCTAGAGACCTAAACTTTTCGATTTTCGTAACCCATACGTAGTACAAGCTTATAATTTTTTTTTCGATATCTTGCTCCGTTTCATTATTATCGATAAAAATCTATTTTTATCAAATCAAACCAAATCAAGTACTACAGGCTTGCGCTTTGGTTTGTACATAGATTTGGATGCTCTTATTAAGCACTGAAAATCATAACGATCATACTCTTAGTTTAGAAGTTAATCAAGAATAAATTTTCCATAATATGCCCAGCAGTTCTGGTGGTGTCAATTGGCCCTCGGCACGTGAGAGCGGTGGCCAATTGTCCCTTCTATCGGTCTTTAGTTATGCAACGCCGTGCCAGTCCAAAAACGGCCACGAGCAAGCACAGCCTGCGTATTTTTTTGTTTTTGCATTTGCTTTGTTCGGTTTATATGATCGGCTTATTCTATCGCTGCGTAGTAAAAAAATTATATTGCCTTGCTCTTTACACATATGTGTCGATCTCTTTCCCCCGATTCCGATAGTGTGCGGTCATGTGCGTACATGTTGTTGTTTTTTGTGCAATGAAAGAAGCAGAAAAAAGAGCAAAGATAACGCGTTGCTTCGTCAAACTTAAAAAAGATGTGTGACGGGAACAGCTCAGTATGTAGCCAAATAAACAACAACAATAAGTAAGTCCACACAAAATATTCTATTGCCACGAGCGTTTGTGAGTGTATGAATTAATTAAATGTTTGTAACAACAGCGTCACTGGGTTCGGGTATCTCCTAGTCGAGCACGACTAGAGCCAACTTACTTGTTTTTCTTCCTTTTTTCGAAGCGCATGTTCGCGAGGATGTTCGCATATTTATGGCCTGCTTTACGCAAGCCATACTCGATCATTTACCAGTACCCGCTACTAAGTTCGCACCCGTGCAGTTTCTATAAAATAAACCAATAGAACAATAAACTGTTGAAATGCATCAAATGCATCATATAAAGAGCATCAGTGAAAGGTCTACTGAGATTTGAAAGTTATAGCCGTATTATCTGGATAGCAAACTGGTTATAAAAAGCATTGCTACCTTCTCTGCCTCAAGGAAAGACTGGTCATTTTGAACGATGTGCAAAATTCGTTTAAGTGAACGTCGATGACATAAAATTGCCACCATTCCACATCAAGCTTGGACTGATCAAAAACTTTGTGAAGGCATTGAATACTGAAATGAAGCTAGATCTAAAAACTGTTTTCTTCTTTCTTCTTTCAACGGCAAAAAGTAAGGAATTCGGTTGCCCATAGATTCGAAAGTTATTGGGAAATAAGGAATTTGCCTCTATTTTGGCATCAGATGCAAAGGCAGTCTGAAACACATCCCGATAAGTTACTGCACACTTTTTGAGTAACAACAAAAGTATGGATTATATTGGAAGCGTCCAAAGATGGATACAAAATTATGAAAAAAAAATGTAACTAAAATTGCATTTCGTCCATTCCCACTTTAATTTTTTTTCCCAACTTAGTCGACTTCAGCGATGAGCGCGGGGAACTATGTCACCAATAATGAAAATCTATTGACCGACGGTATCAGGGTTTCTGGAATCAGAACATGATGGGCGATTACTTGTGGGGTCTCATATAATAATACCGAATTGGGCATTTAGCATTCATTTTAATGAACGATATCTTAATTGACGATACATAAATGTAACTATAAAATATAAATCATTCAGAAAAATAATTCGGAGCGGCATTCCTTAATTTCGAAGAACATTCGACCAAAACGTACTTAGCTTAAAAATATTGGTATATCGAAGTCTCGCCATCGCACTGATGTATGTAAATACACGGGTAGAGTAACATTTTTTAAAGTTTCCCCCAACTTTAAAGTCAACAAGAAAGATTCCTCTAGTCGAGAGTGCCCGACTAGGAGACACCTTGAACGCAGCGGCGAGCTGTCGTTACATATATTTATTTAAACCCCTCTGCATTCATTCTTATTTTGCTTAGTAAAATAAAATACAAATAGGTAATAAAAATTATTCCTCAGGCTGCGTGCTCGCTAATATTGGCAGACAAATTTAAATATGCCGTAGTTGTGAAATTTCTCGACAAATTTTCACAAAATAGGAAACTAAATCTTTCAAATATTGGTTGCAGTTGATCTGCGAAAGCTTTTTGTGAGTGTGCATGCCGAATACAACTTTTCCCCATTTTGTTGCTCCAGAATATTTAAAATCACCGATATCCCAGCATTAAATTGCACTTGGACCAATAAGTGTGTTAAGTTAAAAAAATAAATAAAATAAAATAAAAATTTAAATAAACAATACAAAAACACCGTTGACACAGCGGAACCCAAACTCTCGTCAGATAGCGCACCAGGCAACCTCTACCACAGAGCTACAGCAACATTTAGATTGCCTCTGTCCAAATCTGAGATTAGAAACACACATGCACAAACTATCGGTTCAGAATTCGAAAAAGGGCTTATGCGTATGAATGTGTATATAGTACATATGTATGTATGTATGGTTGCACACGCATGGAGAAAACGTCTGCGTGTCTGTTTCCTATTGATGAAATTTGCTTTAATGCATTCTTATTGAATTAAAGTTCATTTATAAATTGACGAGCATTATAAGTAATAAAAGTTGTGGCTGTAAACATAATTTTTTTTTTTTTGTAATTAATAGGGCAACATGGGGAAAGTATCAAAATCCGGTTGACTTGTCCAACACTCCGTGAAGGAAAAATGAGCACAATTAAGGTGCTTCAAGCGAACCTGCACCACGCTAGAGGAGCGTCGGCGACCATGTGCAGGATTTTCGCCGAGCAAAACATCAACCTGTCTCTCCTCCAAGAACCATGGTTGATTGGTGGCCAAGTCCGATGATTAAGTTGCGGCTTATGTAAGCTGTTAGATGGCCGATTGGGTGTAGTACCTCGCGCAGCTATCACGCTGGACAAAAACGTAAGGCACTTCCCACTAACAAACTTGATCTGTATGAACTTTATCTCGTCAACTATTGAGGTGGCTACGGCAGAAGGAGCAAAGGAAATTGTAATCCAAAGATCCCATCAGGCGAAACGTGAGGTTCCCTGGTTGAGCGAAGGCCTGGCAAATCAAAGGAAGGAGGTTAGACGGCTCTTTAACAGGGCCAAGTCAAATAGAGACTCATGAGACACATACAGATGCGCGCTCACTGAGTATAATAAGAACATTAGACGCGGTGCCTGGTGCACATACTGCGAAGGTGTGGAGTCACTTCAAGAAGCAGCGAGATTGCAAAAGGTATTGGCCAGAACAGATGGTTCTTACACACAGGATCGACGGAAAACGCAAGACCTACTGCTTCAGATTCATTACCGTGGTTCTGTTATAACCCGGAAAATCCCTGTAATGATGGGGATACTAAAGCACCAGCTAGACGTGGTTACAGTCTGTCGGGTGTTATCTTCGATGCTGACAAGGTCAGGTAGGCCATTAAATCATTCGCTCCCTTCAAAGCCCCGAGAGACGACCGGATTTTCCCTGCCCTGCTGCAACACTGCCTAGAAGATATACTAAGTCCACTAATTGACCTACTAAGGGCGAACCTCACTTGGGGGTGCATTCTTGGAGGGAGGTAAATGTGGTTGTTATTCCCCTTGGATCAACATAAGTCGTAAAGACCAATTAGCCTTACATCCCTTCTGCTTAAGACCGCAGAACGCCTATTTGAGTTGCATATCCGGTACAGATTGCAAGATATCAATTCCGTGCACCATACACAATTCGCCTACATCAAGGACAGAGCGACAGAGGTCACTCTACATCAGATAGTCAGTAAGATTGAAAAGGCATTCGAGGCGAAGAAAATTGCTTTGTGCTGCATCCTAGACGTCGAAGAGGCCTTCGACAACACTGGCTATCAGTCAATAGCCAGGGCGTTAGCATCTAGGGGGTTCACTCCTTCTCTATTATTTGGATAGAGAGAATGCTGAACAGAGACGTTAGATCTTCACTGGACGCCACCACTGTCCGCATCCGAGCGGTCAAAGGGTATCCAAAGGGTGTCGGGGTCCTGTCTCCCCTTCTTTAGTCCCTAGTGATAGATTAACTACTGGTGAAACTATCGGAGTTAGGCACCGAAACCATAGGTATAGGGTCTCCAGAAAGTTCGGCCTAACCATCACCGAATTAATGCAAGTGGAACTCGACACGTCCCTAAGATGGTCCACAGATGTGGGTCTCAATATCAACCCACAGAAGGCGATTACCGTTCCCTTTACGAACCGGTACAACATCGATGTCGGACAGCTCTATATCGGTGGGACACCCGTCGAGCTCGCCAGTTAGGTCAAATATCTCGGTGTAAATCTGGATAGGAGACTTAACTGAAGCTCGCACTTAGACAAAACATTGACCAAAGGCCATGTGGGCATGTCGTTGACTCTTCGGTATAACGTGTAGACTCCAAAGTCATCAGATGGCTGTACAGCATGAAGGTTATGTCTGTTGTCACTTACGCTGCCCTCGTCTGGTGGCCAAAGGTCCAGCAGGGTACACCCATACAAAAATTCAGCAAACTTCAGCGGCTCGTATGCCTACCCCTCACGGGTGTCATGCGTACATGTCCTACTGCAGCACTAGAGACAGTCTTAGGACTGAATCCACTGCATTTGCACATAAAGCAGGGCCTTTTGAGGATTAAACTCACAAATGGGTTGCTAGCAGCAGACATAGGTCATGCTAGTCTAGTAATTCCTGGCAAGGATCTGCGACAGAACGGATTTTAAGACCACGGAACTTTTTATCGGGGCGAAATTTAGGACTCTTATTCCAGACAGTGTAATTTTCTCCGGCAACTCTCACACAGAAACCGGGTGACAGTTTGTTGGGTCCCAGGGCATTCCGAAATTTCCGGCAACGAAGTTGCGGTCGGGCTAACCAGCGCCGGTTCCGCAATCCCCCTTCTTGGACCTAAACCCTTTTGTGGGTTACGCTGTTGGTTATGGTTAAGGAGTTGATAGAGGAATGGTCAAAGAAGGAGACGGGAATCGACTGGTCAACGAGACCTGGGTTAGGACAATCTAATGAACTGGTCAGCCCACATATCGGTAGACAGCCCAAAAATCTTTCAAGGGCGGAACTACGGCTTTTGGTGTGCTATCACCTCCACAAAATGCGCCTATCCCCTGACACAGGGCTTAGACACTGTAGAGAGGATGACGAGACAGCAAGGCAAATTGTATGTGATTGTCCAGCCATTATTTGGAGTTGGAGGAAGTATCTATGCAGAGAATTTTATACTCCAGCACAGATCAGAAATTCCTCGACCAGGGATCTGCTTTCCTTCATAAGGGAGGGTTCCCATGGGAGTATTCGGGAGTGCCCGACTAGGAGATACCCTGAACCCAACGGCGAGCTGTAGTTACATACCTTTAAATATAGCCGCTGCATTCATACACACATACACAAAATAACACATACATAGAAAAGCCAAATACCAATTTTTCCGCATTTTATTAATAAATTTTAAATAAATTAACGGCAAGAAAGCTCTATTGACACAGCGATGATCAGAACACGCGTCTGGTAGCCCGCCAGGTATCACCCCTACCTCGGAGCTACAGCAACAACTTTACCATCTCTGTCTAAATCTGAGCTAAGAATATAGCACACATGGACACACATTGTATATGGAGGGCGAATGGGGGGAGGTATCCAAAATACTTATAATCTGCGTATCGCTTACGGAAAAATATTAAAACAAATTTGATGCCTCTAGCGCTTATAGTTTCTGAGATATGCTCTAAAAACCGGATCAAAAAACCGATAAACACTGATTTTTAAAAATCGATGCAAGCTATCGACCATTCGAAATAGACTTGATCTGCTATATACGAACTTGATGGTATATACGAATCTAAAAATTCAGAGTTCAGCTCTCTAGCCCTTGTAGTCTCTGAAATCAACGTGATCAGACGGACAGACAGATGGACATGGCTAGATCGACTCGGCTAGTGATGCTGATCAAGAATATATACTTTATAGGGTCAGAGATATCTCCTTTTGCCTGTTACATACATTTGCACAAAACCATTTTACCCTTATTACCAATTTTCAATGGGTTTAGGGTATAAAAAGGGACAGATTGAACAGGACGAAAAAAGAAAAAGTAAGAATGCTCTAGTCCGGAGGGCCCGACTATAAGATACCCTGAACCCAGGTATATATTAAACTTTGCAATTAACTTTCAACGTTAAATTACTATAATTAAACTATTAAACTATATGTATATATATATTAACAGAAGTTAACGCAAGTTCATTATAACTTGATATTACACCAGCCACAGACGCTGACATTGCTCTGGGCCGGATGTCTTGCACAACGGCAGCGCACGAGGCGCAAGCTAAGCATTCTAGCGGCCGTTGTGAATCGTATTCAATAGTTTAAGTAACTTTCATTTGTATTCCCTAGTTTAGTTTTATTTCGGTTTTTGATTGCGGCGCATCGGCACAATATAACTGATGGTTCAACTCAATCACTGGTCCAAGCGACCTAGTGATTAATAAATGATTAAAAAATATTTAATTGGCTCCCAACGTTTTTCGAACCATTTTATAATTTGGACACTCTGTGCTGTGCAGTGTCAAATAAAATAATCGACCCACCAGTGCGAATAACAAAGCTGTGCCTGACCTACGCTAATTTTGGTCATTGACACTAGTGCAATTAAAATTCCCTTGTTACAGCGACTTGTCACCAACCTAGCGCGTAAGCGGGTTTGGGCAGCGAAGAACATTGTCACTCATAGACGGCAGCGGGGGATCGTAGAGAGCATTCGTGACCGCGGCGTGGAAAGCAGCAGCAGTAGTAGTAGCACATAGAGCCCTGCTAGGGACAAACTAAAATGTAAGTGGGCCGTCATTTGGCGTAAACTTTTTTCAATCCGCGTGAATTTAAGTTACAAATCTGAAGCAAAAAAATTAAGAAATTCATAAAAATAAAAATTGCAACACATAATTGTGCTCACAGTTCACTTTTGAGTGACGTCAGCAACTTTCGATAAGCATTCCGTTGCCAGTATTTATTCAATTTGCTGTGGTTGATCTGCCCTTGAAACTGTGCTGATATTATTGTTGACAGCGTAGCCCATGAACAACGGCGACCGTTCAGCGCGGGGATCAGAGTCAGACTCCGCTACTATAGATAGGGAAACAGAACCGCAGCCTGCTCTCTCGCGAGAAATCGCGGACAACAAGCGAAAAATAGGAATGGATCCAGACCAGCTTAAGGCTGTGGTGCAGGCCGCAGTGGTCAGCGCCTTGGAGGTACAGAGCGTACGTCAACTCTAGCGCTCCTCAAGCCTGTAAAATAACAGCCTCGTCTGGACGACAAGCGGACAGAGAAGGCAAAGGGTCAATCATATAGCTCACGAGCCGGATCAAGACCCAGAGGCTTATGCTAACGCTGCTGCAACAGCGGAACGGCAAGTCGCCGACGACAATGGTAGCGACTGTGACTCGGACATGGTCAATTTTTAAGGGGAAGCTCCCTGCTGCCCTACATTTGTAGAAGAGTAGCAGGGATCCAGATGAGATTCCTCATCAACACGGGCGCTTCCAAAAACTACATTATACCACTCCACTCACTCAATTCACGGCACCTCTACGATCACACATACGTGCCTCGTATCTTTGTTCGGCCAAAAGGCCACATTCTTTTTGCTCCCTGATTTGTCGACATTTGATGGAATCATAGGGCTTGACCTACTCACGCAAGCATGAGTGTCGCTTTGTCTTTCCTCTGGCCAACTCAAATGTGTCTCAGTAACGGAACCAATCGAGTTCCACAGGTGCGCAGAAGTTAACTTTACGACGCGCCGATGCAGTAAAAGACGCATTTCTAAAGATGCTAAAAAGTAGACACAAAGCCTTTGCGGATCCGGAAGAAGCACTTCCCTACAATACGTCAGTGGTGGCCACTATCAGGACCACTGACGAACAACCAATTTATGTCCGATTGTATCCCTATCCCATGGGAGCAGCAGAATTTGTTAACAAAGAAATACAAAGCCTTCTAAAAAATAGTATCATAAAAAAATCTGTTTCCCCCATAACAACCCCATTTGGGTGGTTGACAAAAAGGGCACAGATGAGTTCGGTAACAATAACATGCGTCTTGTAATGGATTTCCGAAAATTCAATGAGAAAACCATTTCGGACAGATACCCCATGCCTAACATTCCAATGATTCTTGGGAATCTTGGTAAGGCTAAATACTTGTCGACATTGGACCTGAAGTCCGGCTATCACCAGATCACGCTAGCAGAGCGTGACCGTGAGAAAACAGCTTTCGCAATTAACGGGGGAAAGTACGAATTTTGTCGACTTCCCTTCGGGTTGAAGAATGCAGCCAGCATCTTCCAAAGAACTGTCGACGACATACTGCGTGAGCAGATTGGCAAATCTTGCTATGTCTATGTCGACGATGTCATAGTCTTCTCGAAAGATGAAGATTCCCATGTCAAACATGTGGAGTGGGTCTTAAAGATCGTTTTTTTAAGAAAAGCGTAGGTTTTCTTAGTTTTGTGGTAACCAGCAATGGAGCCACAACGGACTCGGAAAAGGTCAGAGCAATTCAAGAGTTCCCAGAACCAAAGAATGTATTCGAAGTCAGATCATTTCTTGGTCTGGCCAGTTACTATAGGTGTTTTATCAAAGACTTTGATTCAATGGCAAAGCCCATTTCTGACGTCCTAAAGGGTGAGAATGGGTCAGTTAGTAAGCATAGATCGCGAAACATCCCGGTAGAATTCTCCGATCTTCAGCGTCACGCTTTTGAAAAGCTGCGCAACATATTGTCCTCAGAAAACATCATGCTCCGATACCCGATAAAAGAAAGCGCGCATTGAGGAAACGAATGCACGAATGTTTTATAAGCCAGGCTGATGTTGCTGATGCGCTATCGCGACAGCAATAGCACAATTGAGTCGACTGAAAAGCCGCTCAATTGTTTCCAAAACCAAATCGTCATTGAAGAGGCACGCGTCGCCGCGAAGCGCAACTTCATTCTTTTCGGAGAAAAGAGACGTCATGAAATAAACTTCACTGATGGCGCAGCCCTTCTTGATGAACTCCGTGACTTAATTAATCCAAAGGCGGTGAATGCCCTTTATTGCGATCTGCACACGCTAGCACAGGTGCAAGATGGCTTAGTGCGCTTAGGAGCGAAATTCTTTTTTTGCCGAACATTATAGAGCGCACAGAGCAGCTCAAGAAAATGTTAAGCAAGTCCTCTCGGAGTACTATTTTCCAAAAATGGCAAAAATAGCTAAAGAAATTGCGAAAAATTGTAGAATCTGTTCAACGGCCAAATACGATAGACACCCGAGAAAACAGGAGCTAGGGGAGACGCCGATTCCCGAGACTCCTGGTGAACTTCAGCATATTTTTTTTCCACAGACAAAAAGTTTTTTTTTGACATGTGTTGACAAGTTTTCTAAATTTGCAATCGTACAACCAATTCAGTCGCGCACTATCAAGGACTTGAAAGTCCCGGTACTGCAGCTCATGAATTTCTTTCCGCGAGCCAAGACAATGTATTGCGACAACGAGCATTCACTGAATTCACTGACAATAAAAACCCTGTTGTTAAACAACTACGGAGTCCATAGTGCTAATGCACCTCCGCTGCATAGCACCTCCAATGGCCAAGTCGAGCGCTTCCATAGCACTCTGGCCGAGCTTGCGCTTTGCCTCGAGCTGGACAGAAACACTAATGACTCAGTCGAAATCATAATGATGGCTACGGTTGAGTATAACAAGACAATACATTCAGTTATCAACAAGAGACCTGTTGATGTCATCCGTGTGCCCGCAGGTGAACCTCAGGAGGAAATATCAGCAAAGTTAAAGAGTGCGCAAGACGCGCTCCGAGCCAGGCTGAAAATAGGGTTTTTGAAGTAGGAGAGGAAGTCCTAGTAAAGAGAAAATGCAGGCTGGGCACCAAGCTCACGCCCTTGTGTGAAGAACGAGTCGTAGAGGCAGACCTTGGCACGACCGTTCTCATTGGAGAGAGGGTGGTCCATAAGGACAACCTTAAGTAGGGCGAGAGCTAAATTTAAATATTGACCCTACGCAACTTGACATTAGTTTTAAGTTTCAATATTTTGCGCCACTTAGCATTACCTTTAAGATTTTAAGCCGCTTGGCGCTATCATTAGGAGACACATATTAATAGTACAGTCCGTTTTGTCTGTTTTCCGCATCTCTGGGTTTTTGCTATCTCTCTTTCTCGTGGGTGCTGCGGCGCGAGTGACCGATTACTCACACACCAAATATATCCCCATTGTTGAGTGCGAAGTTCTGGTATGGGAAGAATTCAGCTTCGTCAGGCACACCGCAAACATATCTGAATATGAGAGAATGGTGAAGGAAACAAGGGGGCTGTGTGAAATGTTTCCGCAGTCGCATATGAAGAAGCTTCTAAACGTGGATGCTGCCATCTCAGGGATATGGTAGAAGCTCTTGGAGTGCACCACAGGGTAGCAAGGAGTTTGGATTTCTTGGGCACAGTCCTCAAAGTAGTTGCAGGAACACCTGATGCTAGTGACTTTGAACAGGTAAAATTCACAGAGTCACAACTGGTGAACTCCAACAACAGGCAGGTAGCTATAAACACGAAAGTTCAAGAAGAAATCAACCAGCTAACGTCAACCGTCAACACATTATTTAAAGCTTCAAAAAAGGAGCAGATAGATTCCGGGCATTTGTACGAGACGCTCTTAGCTCGGAATAGAATGTTGCTAATGGAAATGCAGAATTTGATGCTCGCAGTAACCGTTGCAAAGATTAATAACATAAGCCCAAATATATTAGATCACGCGGATTTGAAATCTGTTTGGCTAGATGAACCCACAGGTACCCCAATAGCTGACCTAATGTCCGTTGCGTCCGTTAAAGTTTTACAATCTGTTAACGCCCTTCACTTTATCATTAAGTTTCCAAAAATCAAAATGGCTTGCAGAAAGGTGACGTTATATCCAGTCGCTCATGAGAATGCTGTACTACAAATTGACGAAAACATTATAGCTGAATGCGGGGATCAAGTACTCTCACTTAAAAATTGTACTTCGACGCCGGGAGGAACCTTTTGTCAACTATCACCGAATAGCTCTTGTGCCAGAGAGATTCATGCTGGTGGTTCGGCAAACTGTCAAATGCAGCCGAGTCATCTGGACCCGATCACAGGGGTCGATGACGGAATTCTGATCATCAATGATCGGCCT
This sequence comes from Drosophila colorata, assembly GCA_035041545.1. NCBI lineage: Eukaryota > Metazoa > Arthropoda > Insecta > Diptera > Drosophilidae > Drosophila > Drosophila colorata. The sequence continues at coordinate 84,249 of JAWNLD010000657.1, read as the reverse complement.
GCTAAAGTTTGCGTTGACAACGGTACTGAAACTTGGGTTCACGGAACAAATCTAATCACGTTCAATAAGTGGGCTCTAATCAACGAGACTAAATATCTGAATCTCAACAGTGTCCAGAGTAAGTTCCCCGGCATTGCGGCATCTCCCCTTCTGAATGTCACCGGCCACCAGGACGTACTGAGTCTCCCTTACCTTCATCGTTTAAATGAACGTAACCTGGAGATCATCAAGGAAGTCAAGGACGAAATCGGAAGTGTCAACAACGTTGTAATGGCCTTCTGGTTGGGAGCCATTTGTTGTGCTATAATATGCGTCGGAGTCACCTATCGTCGATACAAGAAGAACAAGATAACAGCCAAAGAATTTAAGGAGGTGATCGCCGAGATAGGAACGGCCGAAGGCGGCCTTAACTTAAAAGGGGAGCAGTTAACAGAATTTAATACAAGTTCATTGTAACTTGATATTACACCAGCCACAGACGCTGACATTGCTCTGCGCCGGATACTTGAAAAGATCCCACAGAGATGACGCATATATAGTACTGTAGGAATGACTAGGATTGAACCCGAGAATCCAACGATCACCTACTGGTGATAGCTGTTGTAGATCTCCGAAAACTATGACAGAAATACTACCGAACGGAGAAGTATTTTTAAAAATGGGCTTCAAACGGGAGTCCAACTGGGAAAACATTTTGGATCCTACCATAGATATTTCATCTCTAATAATAAGTTTAAGGTTAAATCTGAACCAGATTGATTTACTGGTAGAGAAAACATGGAATGCAGTGTTGATCCGCTGATTCCGAAAGCAACTTTACCTGTTGGGCACACATAGAATTTTAGCGGAACTTGGATCAGTTCCTAGCTTACTATTGTACATTACGGACAAAGATTGAAAAATTGCTAAAATAAGACGGCTTTTGCCTGAACCTGCACCACCTCCAACAAATTCGTAAAACACGGATTTGTTTTTGGCATTGTGCAAAACATGTGTAAGGTATATTTTCTGCTTGAAATTAAGAAACTTGACAATATCGGTCAATCTTTCAGCTGAAACTATAGCTGGAAGTTTTATTAATCGGACGTTACGATCTCCTGAGTCTGCAATATTATCAGTATCGTTAATGTTTAAGACTTTTAAATTAGGATTTATTTCAGGCAATCCTAACACTCTAAATCTATCATCTACTACCTCTTGATTGTCACTATTTTCCTCTCTTTCTTCTTGAACTTCAGTGTCGAGAGCATTCTGAAGCTCACTTACACTATTATTTTCTCTACGATTGCTTTCTAATTCTACATTCTCGTCCCTTCAATATAGCATAACAAGTTCCCTAATGTAATTGCCTCTATCAGTATTAATATTAAATCTCCTTTATCTAATTATACTAGGAGTAAGCCTATTCTTTACAATGTCACTACCTAGTTCACATATTGATGTTGAGTCTTCGGGTAAGTTTTGAAACTGTTGCCTGGACTTAAGTATACTAGCCCGATGCTCTGGCAATGAAGTGTTTATATATACTTTAGCGTTACTGCTTTCGAATAAATACATACCTAAACAACAGTAAACGGTTGCGTGGGCAGATATCTCAGTCCCCGAAATAAATGTATGCCCTGTTTGTTGTAACTCTTGTTGTAGAGTCACATTGCCTAATCTAATCTAATCTCACTGACTGCTTCACGCATTCATTTGGAAATACTTCTCTGGGACTTGTCAATATAATGAACGACTTAATTGCAGCAAGCATAGGGATCTAATATAAACTGTATATCTATATTGGCTCACTGCAGAGAAGAAGGTGACTATTATAAGCGTTAAGCTTCATAGCAGCAAAAGATCGCTGTAAAAATATTTTGGTATTCTTTAAACTAGACCTAAGTGCATTTATATAGCACTCATAACTAAGGTTAAGTTGATTGTGAGACAAAAAGCTGTTAAAATCTATGGCTTCAGCCTTTCAAATAATCCGGAAGATCGGGAAAATTTAGCCCATTTGTAATAGAAGCCTTTGGTTTTCTTTCTAATTTAATAGTTCGACTACATGTTTTACAAAAACTATACCCGATTGAAGGATATTGAGAGGATAGATATAAAATATCTGAACTAACATTTGCGATACATTTACATTCAATAACCTCTCGAGAAATTTTTTCCACTTGCACATCGAGCACTTCGTCGTGCACTTGTATTTCGTGCCTGCTCAATGATCCTATGAATTGGATTGTCTCTAACTTGAGATCGTTGACTCCTATCCCTTCCTCTTTCCAATATTCGTCTTTCTAAGTCACGTCGACGGCGTGCTCTTCGAATAGTATATCGTCCTTGTTCATCTGCCCTATAAACTGGGCCTTGTCTGCGACTCGAGCGTCGCGAAGAGTTTACTATTTGCCTCAGTTGTCTTACTGAAGAACTAGTAGATTGTGTCGCGCGATCGTCTGCGCTAGTAACTGGGTCTTGTCTGCGACTTTTTCTAATTCTCTAAATTCAGCATTTTCTCTAAGCCCTCTTTGAGAAACTACGTTGTTTGCTCTTTGCTGCTCAGCATATTGAGAATTTTGCCTATTTAAGTGATTCCTGGCTCTTTGTCTTTGAGACTTATTTACTGCTGATAAACGTTTTACCCTAAGCATTTTAAAATATGTCTACGTATTTATGAACTAAAACAATATATTAAAACAATATCTAAATGTATATATTTATCAAATATATTTATAAATATCTATATTTATAAACAGACTGCAGAAATTAATAATTAAACTAAAAGATATAATTTAAAATACATATCAAAATATATATATTTATAAACTGGCTGAGAAATAAATACAAATTAGAATTTACAGTAAATATAATTAATATTAGTAATGCAAATTATTTAATATTATTTATAACTTTTAATTATTATTAATTAATTATGATTTATAATATTAAATATTGTTTATTATTTATAATTATCATTAATTATTTAATAATTAAATTAATATATTTAATAAAATCAAAGTGTTTAGAAATAAATAATAAATATTTGATTAAAACTTGCGATTTTTTCGATACTAAATAACACTAACGAGCAGCAGCTAATAAAATACGTAGGAAAATCAACGCGCAGCCCTGAACGCGACGCGTACACGGACTTAGATAATTACAATCACGCAAAAACACTCAACACTGCCCTGCAGTTCGGGGTATCAGCACGGTGTCTGGAGAAATCTCCGATCCGCGGTGCTACGAACCGGTCCCTCGGCAAACCCTCGCCAATGCGTTTGACTGGGACGTTTAAAGTTGGCATGTCATAGGATGGTGTCAATTGGCACGACGTTGCAACACCGGGGTATAGGAATGGAGGCAAGTCTTCGTTCCCCCGGTGAATAGAGGAAGGGACAGTCTGACCAGGGGTCAGACGAGTGGTTGATTGGGACGGCGGTGCACCCCTGAGGGATAGGAGAGTATCATGGGCTTTACCCTGCTTTGCCGGCTACTGTACTGGAAAAATGTTTTACATACTATATATTTATTTATTATCTTAATTTTCCTATGTGTTTCGATACATATGACATCGAAAGGGAGTCTGCAATTATATTATAAGTAATTTATCAGCAATTGCTGATATTGTGGATTTCAACATATAAACTGCCAGCAAAATAAATGACATGAAAAGAAATATGTTTAAATATATATGCAATATAAATACTTAAATAATAAAAATTAAAATGAATGCATCTTCTTACATGTTTGTTCATACATACATATAATCTAAGTAATGAATAAATTCACAATTGGCACTTACCTCTTTTCCTTTAACAAGTAAGATGGCTCTCGTTGGGTATCCTCGACTACGATATACCCTGAGCCCAGCGGCGAGTTGTCGTTACATACATTTAAAGCTCTTTGTATTCATACACACATTCACAATGACACACATACACACACACACACACAAACGCACGCAGCAGGCTGCGCACTTTACACATCGGCTGCGTTTGGCCCCACTATGGAAAATAAATTCTTAAATAACTTCTAAACTAAGAGTATGATCGTTATGAAATGGTTAGTGCTTAATAAGACCATCCAATCCTATGGGCAAACCAAAGTGCAAGTCTGAAGCACTTGATTTGCGTTTTTTTGATTTGCGGGGCGAATCGGGCAAAAAACCTTTGGTATACACGAACTAAAAAAACTAAACTTTACTCCCTAGCTCTTATTGCAGCACTTGCTGTCAATTAGATTATTAAATTGGTCAGATTTTACCACACGTTTTCTTTAATAACTTCTGTGCTTTTTAAACGATTTTGATGAATCTGAATGCAATAGATTCTTCTACTGCTATAGTATATATATAAATATTCCTTCGAACCAAATTTTGTGTCTCTAAGTCTTCTACGAAATAAACTTTAAAAATTAGAGGTTGTTGCAGATTTTTATCGATGTTATGAAAACGGTGTGGGTTAACGATCATTTGAAATAAACTTGATCTGCGACACGACTATAGCCGTTGAAGTCTCTAGCTCTTATAGTTTCCGAGATCGACGCGGTCATACAGACGGACGGACGAACGGACAGACAGACGGACATGGCTAGATCGACTTGGCTGTTGATCCTGATCAAAGATGGCTCCTTCTGCCTGTTACATTCATTTGCACCAAAACATTATACCCTTTTTACCCATTTCCGATGGGTTCAAAATAAACGTCGTGCTTCGCCCCTAGAGCAGACAACCGTTCGCAGTGATAATTATTATTATGTACATACAATTGGCAAATATCTCTTTTCCTTTTTCTTTAAAAAATAATAATTATTATTATGTTTATGTTTTTTTTTTTTGTTACATTTTAATGTTTAGAATCTTCCTTGTACTTACTCATTTTGGGTGTATTTACTTATTGTTGTTGTTAATTTAGCTTCATACTGAGCTGTTCCCGTCACACATCTTTTCACTTGCACTTCGAAAATTCAACTAACATTGACGCAGCAGTGCGTCTTCTTTGCTCTTTTTTTCTGCTTCTTTTCTTGCACAAAAACAACAACATGAACATACATGTCCGCACACTGTCGGAAGCGGGGGAAAGAGATCGACGCATATGCGTAAAGAGCAAGGCAACATATTTTTCTTGACTACACAGCGATGGGATAGGCTGATCATACAAACAGAATTGCTGGGAAATTCACTTACAGACACATACGCACACACACATGCAGGTTTCGATGACAACGGCCAATGTTGGCCGCCAAAAAATATTTGTCTATTTTTTCTGCCTTACCAAAAAATTTCTTTAAAACACAATTTTAAGCCAATAACTATGTCCTTTAACTTTCACTGCCACTAATCAAATAAATCAAATTATTTAAAAAAACCCAAAAAATCGCAATAAATGGTAAATTCGTAATAGGAAATTGAAGATACGCAGAAAAATCGGTGGCATGAGGGCAATCGCAGGCTACAGACTAAATCGATTGACGCTCGCTCTGTTTTGGTGATTGGAAATGTATTCCTGCCATCAAAAATGCGCTCTCTAAAGCTGTTTGCCTTTATCGAAAGCTCATTTACATTAGGCGGGCAAGTATTAACAATTTAAAGCAAATAGTGAAAGATCATTGTAACAAAGCATAAACACTTAAATCGTTTATATTTATTATATTATTTTTTTTTTCATTTTGATTATTTTATGTATAGAAATAAAGACGGTCTTAAGAAAAAAGATCGTATTTTGCATTTGAACAAATTTGAACAAGTAAGAACGTTGCAGTCGGATGTAACCGACAGCGGAATACTTTTTCACGGTGTAAAAACAACGAAAACATGTAACCTCGCATTATGGGTGCACAATAAAGGATAAACGAGTATAAAAAACAAAAAAGGAATTTGCATCCGCGCGGCCTCGTTAGACACCAACGCCATCAACCATTCAACCTCAAGTGTGACGAAATTTTAAATTTTATTCCTATAATCATCTGTCATATTACTTGGTCAAAGAGTGCTTACAGTTTATAGAATAATTAATTAGAAATAATAATTTTAGCTGAATTTTATACTACAAGTGTGGCAAAACTCAACTCAAGTTATATGACAAGTGCACAATCGCAAACAGCCACACACAAATTCTAAGAATACGAAGTCTGGCAACTAACGCCATCTACTGACCAGTGATCAGTGACCACTTAATGTGACAAACTAACAAACTGAACAGTTATCCAACACTATTCTAATGAAATCAAATAATAATTACCAAAGTATGCAACAGATGGCGCTTGATATGTTGCCTGGCATCATTGATGTTGGTACATATCGACTTTTGAACATTGTGGGCGCGGTAGTGGGTAGTACATTTTGGTGAGATCTTTACAGAAGATTATCAGCATATTACTTTTTCCAAGAGTGTTTGCAGATAATGGAATAATTATGAATGAATTAATTATTTAATTAATTTAGTAAATTTAAATTTTTGAATAATTTAATCAATTTAATTAATTAATTAATTAATTAACTGCACCATCACACTACCCGCTGATCAAGTTGTGACAAAACTCAACTCAAGCTATATGATAAGTGCACAATCGCAAACAGCCGCACAGAAATTCTAAGAATACGAAAAAGTCTAGCATCTACCGACCAGTGGTTACTGACCACTTAATTTCCCATGTGACAAACTAATTGAACAGTTATTCAACACTACTTTAATGAAAACAAATAATAAGTAGCAAAAAGTATGCAATATATGACGCTAGCAATGTTGCACTGGCGTCATTGATATTGTATATATATTGTATTATAGCTAAAAAAGTTTGGACGCGATCTTTAGAGGAGATCATCAGCAATCTGTCGGTATACATGTTATGCATCTAGCTTTATAGATTTAATCGAATTGCCACGCCCCCATTTGGCGCATCCCGAAACCCGTAACACTAGTTTCACTTCGAGAAAGAGTATAACAAGTATGATGGCTCTACTCGGGAGTGCCCGACTAGACGATACCCTGAACCCAGCGGCGAGCTGTCGTTATATACATTTATTTAATCTTCTCTTCATTCATACACACATACACTAAAAACCACATACACAATTAAATGCTCGCACTTTGTGCTCGGTTTTAATATTTGCATACAAATTTTAGTATGCTTACTTGTGAAATTTCTCGCAAAATGTTCACAAAATAGGAAAATATATAGGACACTATATCTATATCAAAAGTTGGTTGCAGTTGATATGCGAAAGCTTTTTGAGAGTGTGCATGCAAAATTAAAATTTTTCCCCATTTTGTTGCTCCAGAGTATGTATCTCACATAGCCGGTGTCCCAGCTTTGAGGTATACTTGAACCAATAAGTGTGTTAAGTTTCAAAAAGAAACAAGTAAGATGACTCTAGTCGGGTCTCCCCGACAAGGAGATACCCTGAACCCAGGGGCGAGCTATCGTTACATACATTTAAAGTTCTTTGCATTCATGCACACATTCACAATGTGCCCTTGACACACAGGCTGCGCATGGCACCACTACGGAACATGAATTCTTCAATAACTTCTAAACTAAGAGTATGATCATTATAAAATTGTTATTGCTTAATAGGAGCATCCAAATCTATGTACAGACCAAAGCGCGACCCTGTTATACTTTATATGGGGGGCAAATGGGGGTAGGTATCCAAAATTCTAAATATTTGTAATCTGCGTATTCTTAACGAGCACATATTAAACCAAATTTGGTGGTTCTAGCTGTTAAAGTGTCTGAGATATGCTAAAAAAAAAACCGGATCAAAAAAACCGATAAATATCGATTAGAAAAAACTTAAAAATCTAAACTTTAATCTCTAGATCTTATTGCAGCACTTGCTGCACATTGTATTGTCACATTTGTCAAATTTTACCAAACGTTTTCTTTAGTAACTTCTGTGTTTCTTAACCGATTTTGATTAAATTTAATGCAATAGACTCTTAAGTGCATACATAAATATTCATTCGAACCAAATTTTGTGTATCTAGATCTCATAATCTACGAAATAAGCTTAAAAAATTATAGGTTGTTGAAGATTTTTATCGATATTAGAAAAACGGTGTGGGCTATCGATCATTTCATCGATCTATAGACGAAAAGTTTAAGTCTCTAACTCTTATAGTTTCCGAGATCGACGCATTCATACAGACGGATGGACGGACATGGCTAAATCGACTCAGCTCGTCGTCCTGATCAAGAATATATATACTTCATGGGGTCAGAGATACCTCCTTCTGCGTGTTACATACATTTGCACAAAGCCATTACAACCTTTTTACCCATTTTCAATGGGTTCAATGGTTTTTGAATATTGACATATGATTTACAGCGTCCGGCATTTAAACACTTTGATTGTCGATCAAGTTTAATAACATATGGCAAACATCAAAAAATATGTTAAATATTTTAATATATGAATTCGTGTGTAAAAACATATCACATATATTGTGAGCCGCGATTGCCACATGGCTGCCATATAAATATTGTAGAAACCATAGGGGCCAGCGCCACCAAAAAGCATGAGACTGAAGCCAGCCGTGGAAGCAGTCAGAAGAGGCGAAAAAACTGACTCGCGTGTGTTTGCCGAAATATTAGTGGGGTATTATCTCATAAAAGTCCTCCTACGAGAGCAAGTGTTAGCCTGTTAGGAAAGGGAAGATGGGAACTGGTCGAAGAATTGGGAAGCAAGCCGTGGAAGCAGTCAGAAGGGGCGAAAAAACTGACTCGCGTGTGTTTGCCGAAATATTAGTAGGGTATTATCTCATAAAAGTCCTCTTGGATACGAGAGCGAGTGTTAGCCTGTTAGGAAAGGAAAGACGGGAACTGGTCGAAGAATTGGGAGTCAAGATGCAGCCACACTATTCGAAAGTGCAAGCCGCTGGTGGAGATGATCGATCCATTATCGGCCGTGTCGATCTCCCAATCACGTACACTCTTCATCTACCTTAACCTGGAACAGAGAACGTATTTTAGCATTGATTTCCGGCGAGCGTTTAATCTAGCCCCAGCCGTTTCAGTTTCTGAGAAGCTTCTCTTCCCGAGTCATACCATCGACTTGGTCGAAGAAGCCCAGCCGTTCAAAGACCGACCTTACCCGCTATCGCCAGCTATGTGTGTATGTAGAAAGTAGTAGATGACGAAGTGGATAAGATGCTGAGTTTGGGAGTTATAAAGGATGGTAATAGTCCGTGGAGTAACCGCACCACCGTAGTGCAAAGGCCAGCCAAAAACCGTTTCTGCCTCGATGTTCGCAAACTAAATAATTTTACAGTGAAAGACGCATATGCATTGTCCTGTATAGAAGGAATCCTGTCCAGAATCGATCATCTCTAGCGTACTCTTGAAGTTCGCTTATTGGCAAGTCGAGCTGGATGAGAAGAGCAAACCCTATACAGTCTTCATCGTCCCAGTCAGGCCATTATACCGGTTTCGAGTAATATTATACCCACCGAATTGAGGTCCAACATCTTCGTGTATCTGGATGGCCTGTTAGTGATTGCTACCGATTTTACAACTCACTTAAAGTATTTGAGACGTGTAGGACAAAGCATAAGGCAAGCAAATTTCACCATCGGATTGCTTAACTCCAAGCTCTGCTTCAAGGCATTGAATTACCTCGGTGGCGGCATGCTACGAATGGACCCGGACAGAATCATAGGCATAAAGGGAATCGCCGTTCTCGTAAGGGAGTCCGCTCTTTTTTGGGTACTGCAGGCTAGTTCCGGCGCTGACGGAAATGTTCAAAAATGATAGCGGCAAGTTTGTGATGACTGAGGAAGCTATTCAAGCATTGGTTAGGTTGAAGACCGCGCTGACCACGGCATCTGTGCTTGTACATGCTGATTTTTTCAAGCAATTTTTTGTACAGTGTGATGCGTTCCAGTTTGGTGTAGGAGCTGTGTTGTTCCAAAAGGATGTCGAGCAACAAAAAATACCTATAGCCTTCTTCTGACCGAAGTTGAATAAACATCAACGGAATTATTCCGTCATTGAGAAGGAGTGCTTAGCGGCTATCTAAGCGATCAGGAAATTTCGACCGTATATTGAGGGAATTCCATTTACATGCATCACAGATCACGCCAGCTTGAAGTGACTGATGCCTATGAAAGACCTGAGCGGTGGGCTAGCTTGTTGATCATTGCAACTACAAAGCTACGATTTCAGCATAGAACATCGTAAAGATAGCGATAACATGGTAGCCGATACTCTGTCGCGCTGTGTCGAATCGGTAGGTATTGATCCTGAAAGTCTGCTGGGTTTTACGACCACCGAGTTCAAGTCAGCCGATTATCAAGAAATACTCCAACAAGTGCGACAGAATCGAGACAAATTGCCGGATATTTGGGTCGAGGGAGAGTTGCTTTTGAAATCAGAATCTATGACAGCCGGGCTGATAGAGAAGGCTCATGTGGATCAGACGGCTGGGCATGGTGGGGTCGCCAAGACTTTAGAGACCTTGCGCCGTCAATTTTACTGGCCAGGCATGGCTAGTCTAGTGAGAGATTGGGTACGGCAATGTGTGACGTGCAAGGAGAGCAAAACGTTGAACTTCCGTATGCATTCTTCTACTGCTATAGTATATATATAAATTCCTTCGAACCAAATTTTGTGTCTCTAAGTCTTCTACGAAATAAACTTTAAAAATTAGAGGTTGTTGCAGATTTTTATCGATGTTATGAAAACGGTGTGGGTTAACGATCATTTGAAATAAACTTGATCTGCGACACGACTATAGCCGTTGAAGTCTCTAGCTCTTATAGTTTCCGAGATCGACGCGGTCATACAGACGGACGGACGAACGGACAGACAGACGGACATGGCTAGATCGACTTGGCTGTTGATCCTGATCAAAGATGGCTCCTTCTGCCTGTTACATTCATTTGCACCAAAACATTATACCCTTTTTACCCATTTCCGATGGGTTCAAAATAAACGTCGTGCTTCGCCCCTAGAGCAGACAACCGTTCGCAGTGATAATTATTATTATGTACATACAATTGGCAAATATCTCTTTTCCTTTTTCTTTAAAAAATAATAATTATTATTATGTTTATGTTTTTTTTTTTTGTTACATTTTAATGTTTAGAATCTTCCTTGTACTTACTCATTTTGGGTGTATTTACTTATTGTTGTTGTTAATTTAGCTTCATACTGAGCTGTTCCCGTCACACATCTTTTCACTTGCACTTCGAAAATTCAACTAACATTGACGCAGCAGTGCGTCTTCTTTGCTCTTTTTTTCTGCTTCTTTTCTTGCACAAAAACAACAACATGAACATACATGTCCGCACACTGTCGGAAGCGGGGGAAAGAGATCGACGCATATGCGTAAAGAGCAAGGCAACATATTTTTCTTGACTACACAGCGATGGGATAGGCTGATCATACAAACAGAATTGCTGGGAAATTCACTTACAGACACATACGCACACACACATGCAGGTTTCGATGACAACGGCCAATGTTGGCCGCCAAAAAATATTTGTCTATTTTTTCTGCCTTACCAAAAAATTTCTTTAAAACACAATTTTAAGCCAATAACTATGTCCTTTAACTTTCACTGCCACTAATCAAATAAATCAAATTATTTAAAAAAACCCAAAAAATCGCAATAAATGGTAAATTCGTAATAGGAAATTGAAGATACGCAGAAAAATCGGTGGCATGAGGGCAATCGCAGGCTACAGACTAAATCGATTGACGCTCGCTCTGTTTTGGTGATTGGAAATGTATTCCTGCCATCAAAAATGCGCTCTCTAAAGCTGTTTGCCTTTATCGAAAGCTCATTTACATTAGGCGGGCAAGTATTAACAATTTAAAGCAAATAGTGAAAGATCATTGTAACAAAGCATAAACACTTAAATCGTTTATATTTATTATATTATTTTTTTTTTCATTTTGATTATTTTATGTATAGAAATAAAGACGGTCTTAAGAAAAAAGATCGTATTTTGCATTTGAACAAATTTGAACAAGTAAGAACGTTGCAGTCGGATGTAACCGACAGCGGAATACTTTTTCACGGTGTAAAAACAACGAAAACATGTAACCTCGCATTATGGGTGCACAATAAAGGATAAACGAGTATAAAAAACAAAAAAGGAATTTGCATCCGCGCGGCCTCGTTAGACACCAACGCCATCAACCATTCAACCTCAAGTGTGACGAAATTTTAAATTTTATTCCTATAATCATCTGTCATATTACTTGGTCAAAGAGTGCTTACAGTTTATAGAATAATTAATTAGAAATAATAATTTTAGCTGAATTTTATACTACAAGTGTGGCAAAACTCAACTCAAGTTATATGACAAGTGCACAATCGCAAACAGCCACACACAAATTCTAAGAATACGAAGAAGTCTGGCAACTAACGCCATCTACTGACCAGTGATCAGTGACCACTTAATGTGACAAACTAATTGAACAGTTATCCAACACTATTCTAATGAAATCAAATAATAATTACCAAAGTATGCAACAGATGGCGCTTGATATGTTGCCTGGCATCATTGATGTTGGTACAAATCGACTTTTGAACATTGTGGGCGCGGCAGTGGGTAGTACATTTTGGTGAGATCTTTACAGAAGATTATCAGCATATTACTTTTTCCAAGAGTGTTTGCAGATAATGGAATAATTATGAATGAATTAATTATTTAATTAATTTAGTAAATTTAAATTTTTGAATAATTTAATCAATTTAATTAATTAATTAATTAATTAACTGCACCATCACACTACCCGCTGATCAAGTTGTGACAAAACTCAACTCAAGCTATATGATAAGTGCACAATCGCATACAGCCGCACAGAAATTCTAAGAATACGAAAAAGTCTAGCATCTACCGACCAGTGGTTACTGACCACTTAATTTCCCATGTGACAAACTAATTGAACAGTTATTCAACACTACTTTAATGAAAACAAATAATAAGTAGCAAAAAGTATGCAATATATGACGCTAGCAATGTTGCACTGGCGTCATTGATATTGTGCACCTATCGAGTTTTGGACATTGTGGGCGCGGTAGTGGGCGTAGCTAAAAAAGTTTGGACGCGATCTTTAGAGGAGATCATCAGCAATCTGTCGGTATACATGTTATGCATCTAGCTTTATAGATTTCATCGAATTGCCACGCCCCCATTTGGCGCATCCCGAAACCCGTAACACTAGTTTCACTTCGAGAAAGAGTTTAACAAGTATGATGGCTCTACTCGGGAGTGCCCGACTAGACGATACCCTGAACCCAGCGGCGAGCTGTCGCTATATACATTTATTTAATCTTCTCTTCATTCATACACACATACACTAAAAACCACATACACAATTAAATGCTCGCACTTTGTGCTCGGTTTTAATATTTGCATACAAATTTTAGTATGCTTACTTGTGAAATTTCTCGCAAAATGTTCACAAAATAGGAAAATATATAGGACACTATATCTATATCAAATGTTGGTTGCAGTTGATATGCGAAAGCTTTTTGAGAGTGTGCATGCAAAATTAAAATTTTTCCCCATTTTGTTGCTCCAGAGTATGTATCTCACATAGCCGGTGTCCCAGCTTTGAAGTATACTTGAACCAATAAGTGTGTTAAGTTTCAAAAAGAAACAAGTAAGATGACTCTAGTCGGGTCTCCCCGACAAGGAGATACCCTGAACCCAGGGGCGAGCTATCGTTACATACATTTAAAGTTCTTTGCATTCATGCACACATTCACAATGTGCCCTTGACACACAGGCTGCGCATGGCACCACTACGGAACATGAATTCTTCAATAACTTCTAAACTAAGAGTATGATCATTATAAAATTGTTATTGCTTAATAGGAGCATCCAAATCTATGTACAGACCAAAGCGCGACCCTGTTATACTTTATATGGGGGGCAAATGGGGGTAGGTATCCAAAATTCTAAATATTTGTAATCTGCGTATTCTTAACGAGCACATATTAAACCAAATTTGGTGGTTCTAGCTGTTAAAGTGTCTGAGATATGCTAAAAAAAAAACCGGATCAAAAAAACCGATAAATATCGATTAGAAAAAACTTAAAAATCAAAACTTTAATCCCTAGATCTTATTGCAGCACTTGCTGCACATTGTATTGTCACATTTGTCAAATTTTACCAAACGTTTTCTTTAGTAACTTCTGTGTTTCTTAACCGATTTTGATTAAATTTAATGCAATAGACTCTTAAGTGCATACATAAATATTCATTCGAACCAAATTTTGTGTATCTAGATCTCATAATCTACGAAATAAGCTTAAAAAATTATAGGTTGTTGAAGATTTTTATCGATATTAGAAAAACGGTGTGGGCTATCGATCATTTTATGGACAAGTCTATAGACGAAAAGTTTAAGTCTCTAACTCTTATAGTTTCCGAGATCGACGCATTCATACAGACGGATGGACGGACATGGCTAAATCGACTCAGCTCGTCGTCCTGATCAAGAATATATATACTTCATGGGGTCAGAGATACCTCCTTCTGCGTGTTACATACATTTGCACAAAGCCATTACAACCTTTTTACCCATTTTCAATGGGTTCAATGGTTTTTGAATATTGACATATGATTTACAGCGTCCGGCATTTAAACACTTTGATTGTCGATCAAGTTTAATAACATATGGCAAACATCAAAAAATATGTTAAATATTTTAATATATGAATTCGTGTGTAAAAACATATCACATATATTGTGAGCCGCGATTGCCACATGGCTGCCATATAAATATTGTAGAAACCATAGGGGCCAGCGCCACCAAAAAGCATGAGACTGAAGCCAGCCGTGGAAGCAGTCAGAAGAGGCGAAAAAACTGACTCGCGTGTGTTTGCCGAAATATTAGTGGGGTATTATCTCATAAAAGTCCTCCTACGAGAGCAAGTGTTAGCCTGTTAGGAAAGGGAAGATGGGAACTGGTCGAAGAATTGGGAAGCAAGCCGTGGAAGCAGTCAGAAGGGGCGAAAAAACTGACTCGCGTGTGTTTGCCGAAATATTAGTAGGGTATTATCTCATAAAAGTCCTCTTGGATACGAGAGCGAGTGTTAGCCTGTTAGGAAAGGAAAGACGGGAACTGGTCGAAGAATTGGGAGTCAAGATGCAGCCACACTATTCGAAAGTGCAAGCCGCTGGTGGAGATGATCGATCCATTATCGGCCGTGTCGATCTCCCAATCACGTACACTCTTCATTTACCTTAACCTGGAACAGAGAACGTATTTTAGCATTGATTTCCGGCGAGCGTTTAATCTAGCCCCAGCCGTTTCAGTTTCTGAGAAGCTTCTCTTCCCGAGTCATACCATCGACTTGGTCGAAGAAGCCCAGCCGTTCAAAGACCGACCTTACCCGCTATCGCCAGCTATGTGTGTATGTAGAAAGTAGTAGATGACGAAGTGGATAAGATGCTGAGTTTGGGAGTTATAGAGGATGGTAATAGTCCGTGGAGTAACCGCACCACCGTAGTGCAAAGGCCAGCCAAAAACCGTTTCTGCCTCGATGTTCGCAAACTAAATAATTTTACAGTGAAAGACGCATATGCATTGCCCTGTATAGAAGGAATCCTGTCCAGAGTCGATCATCTCTAGCGTACTCTTGAAGTTCGCTTATTGGCAAGTCGAGCTGGATGAGAAGAGCAAACCCTATACAGTCTTCATCGTCCCAGTCAGGCCATTATACCGGTTTCGAGTAATGAACACGGTTATACCCACCGAATTGAGGTCCAACATCTTCGTGTATCTGGATGGCCTGTTAGTGATTGCTACCGATTTTACAACTCACTTTAAGTATTTGAGACGTGTAGGACAAAGCATAAGGCAAGCAAATTTCACCATCGGATTGCTTAACTCCAATCTCTGCTTCAAGGCATTGAATTACCTCGGTGGCGGCATGCTACGAATGGACCCGGACAGAATCATAGGCATAAAGGGAATCGCCGTTCTCGTAAGGGAGTCCGCTCTTTTTTGGGTACTGCAGGCTAGTTCCGGCGCTGACGGAAATGTTCAAAAATGATAGCGGCAAGTTTGTGATGACTGAGGAAGCTATTCAAGCATTGGATAGGTTGAAGACCGCGCTGACCACGGCATCTGTGCTTGTACATGCTGATTTTTTCAAGCAATTTTTTGTACAGTGTGATGCGTTCCAGTTTGGTGTAGGAGCTGTGTTGTTCCAAAAGGATGTCGAGCAACAAAAATTCCTATAGCCTTCTTCTGAGCGAAGTTGAATAAACATCAACGGAATTATTCCGTCATTGAGAAGGAGTGCTTAGCGGCTATCTAAGCGATCAGGAAATTTCGACCGTATATTGAGGGAATTCCATTTACATACATCACAGATCACGCCAGCTTGAAGTGACTGATGCCTATGAAAGACCTGAGCGGTGGGCTAGCTTGTTGATCATTGCAACTACAAAGCTACGATTTCAGCATAGAACATCGTAAAGATAGCGATAACATGGTAGCCGATACTCTGTCGCGCTGTGTCGAATCGGTAGGTATTGATCCTGAAAGTCTGCTGGGTTTTACGACCACCGAGTTCAAGTCAGCCGATTATCAAGAAATACTCCAACAAGTGCGACAGAATCGAGACAAATTGCCGGATATTTGGGTCGAGGGAGAGTTGCTTTTGAAATCAGACTCTTTGACAGCCGGGCTGATAGAGAAGGCTCATGTGGATCAGACGGCTGGGCATGGTGGGGTCGCCAAGACTTTAGAGACCCTGCGCCGTCAATTTTACTGGCCAGGCATGGCTAGTCTAGTGAGAGATTGGGTACGGCAATGTGTGACGTGCAAGGAGAGCAAAACGTTGAACTTCCGTATGCAGGTGGGCCTAGGAAAAGAGGTGGTGACCAAACGACCCTTTCAAAAGCTTTATATCGACTTTTTGGGGAAGTATCCGCGGTCCAAACAAGGGCATAGTCGTTGAGCATTTCTCGAAGTTTACCATCATGTCTATGACCGCACGCTTGTATGGATGTAAAGAGAATGCTCTAGTTTTATTTCGTAATGTATGTACATACATTCATAGGGTGTACAAAATCGGATATTATATTCATAGGGTGAACAATGTAGCTGAAGTAATTAATGTGATAACTTATTCGATATCATATTTCATTTCATAAGATAACATTTCTCTCCAACGTAATTTTGATTTTCTCTTAACATACATTTTAAGATGCAACTTAATCTAATAATTTCTTGGGAAGCTTACGTTCTCGATTAGATCTACGTAAGTCACCCTCACAATTAGTTGTAGTATTGATTATTGTAGGACTCAATGTATTTAATTCTCTTAATTCTACTAATGGCTGTATGTTTTTTTTTCTTTAATATTTTTCAGGTGTATTCGTATTTATCTTTGAAATCTCTTGGTTATCTTCGTTTGAAATAAGTGAAACTTTTCTAATCTGATCAATATTGTCGCTTTCATATTCTCCCATCGTCTAATTTTATATTATAATGTAATTCGCCCAACGTAGCTGCAACATTACCAAACTTCCCTTTTGTTCCACATAAATAATCTCGCCAAATACATTTTGGTGAGATTTTTACAGAAGATTATCAGCATATTACTTTTTCCAAGAGTGTTTGCAGATAATGGAATAATTATGAATGAATTAATTATTTAATTAATTTAGTAAATTTAAATTTTTGAATAATTTAATTAATTTAATTAATTAATTAACTGCACCACTGCACCACATTAACTTGATATGTTGAACTGGCATCATAGGTGTTGTGCACATATCGAGTTTTGGACATTGTGGGCGCGGTAGTGGGCGTAACCACATAAGTTTTGGTGCGATCGTTAGACGAGATTATCAGCATATTACTTTGTCCAAGAGTGTTTACAAATAATTGAATAATTAAGTAATTATTTCATTAATTCAAATTTTTGTTTAATTTAATCAATTTATTAAATTAATCAATTAATTAACTGCACCATCACACTACCCGCTGATCAAGTTGTGACAAAACTCAACTCAAGCTATATGATAAGTGCACAATCGCAAACAGCCGCACAGAAATTCTAAGAATACGAAAAAGTCTAGCATCTACCGACCAGTGGTTACTGACCACTTAATTTCCCATGTGACAAACTAATTGAACAGTTATTCAACACTACTTTAATGAAAACAAATAATAAGTAGCAAAAAGTATGCAATATATGACGCTAGCAATGTTGCACTGGCGTCATTGATATTGTGCACCTATCGAGTTTTGGACATTGTGGGCGCGGTAGTGGGCGTAGCTAAAAAAGTTTGGACGCGATCTTTAGAGGAGATCATCAGCAATCTGTCGGTATACATGTTATGCATCTAGCTTTATAGATTTAATCGAATTGCCACGCCCCCATTTGGCGCATCCCGAAACCCGTAACACTAGTTTCACTTCGAGAAAGAGTATAACAAGTATGATGGCTCTACTCGGGAGTGCCCGACTAGACGATACCCTGAACCCAGCGGCGAGCTGTCGTTATATACATTTATTTAATCTTCTCTTCATTCATACACACATACACTAAAAACCACATACACAATTAAATGCTCGCACTTTGTGCTCGGTTTTAATATTTGCATACAAATTTTAGTATGCTTACTTGTGAAATTTCTCGCAAAATGTTCACAAAATAGGAAAATATATAGGACACTATATCTATATCAAATGTTGGTTGCAGTTGATATGCGAAAGCTTTTTGAGAGTGTGCATGCAAAATTAAAATTTTTCCCCATTTTGTTGCTCCAGAGTATGTATCTCACATAGCCGGTGTCCCAGCTTTGAGGTATACTTGAACCAATAAGTGTGTTAAGTTTCAAAAAGAAACAAGTAAGATGACTCTAGTCGGGTCTCCCCGACAAGGAGATACCCTGAACCCAGGGGCAAGCTATCGTTACATACATTTAAAGTTCTTTGCATTCATGCACACATTCACAATGTGCCCTTGACACACAGGCTGCGTATGGCACCACTACGGAACATGAATTCTTCAATAACTTCTAAACTAAGAGTATGATCATTATAAAATTGTTATTGCTTAATAGGAGCATCCAAATCTATGTACAGACCAAAGCGCGACCCTGTTATACTTTATATGGGGGGCAAATGGGGGTAGGTATCCAAAATTCTAAATATTTGTAATCTGCGTATTCTTAACGAGCACATATTAAACCAAATTTGGTGGTTCTAGCTGTTAAAGTGTCTGAGATATGCTAAAAAAAAAACCGGATCAAAAAAACCGATAAATATCGATTAGAAAAAACTTAAAAATCAAAACTTTAATCCCTAGATCTTATTGCAGCACTTGCTGCACATTGTATTGTCACATTTGTCAAATTTTACCAAACGTTTTCTTTAGTAACTTCTGTGTTTCTTAACCGATTTTGATTAAATTTAATGCAATAGACTCTTAAGTGCATACATAAATATTCATTCGAACCAAATTTTGTGTATCTAGATCTCATAATCTACGAAATAAGCTTAAAAAATTATAGGTTGTTGAAGATTTTTATCGATATTAGAAAAACGGTGTGGGCTATCGATCATTTCATGGACAAGTCTATAGACGAAAAGTTTAAGTCTCTAACTCTTATAGTTTCCGAGATCGACGCATTCATACAGACGGATGGACGGACATGGCTAAATCGACTCAGCTCGTCGTCCTGATCAAGAATATATATACTTCATGGGGTCAGAGATACCTCCTTCTGCGTGTTACATACATTTGCACAAAGCCATTACAACCTTTTTACCCATTTTCAATGGGTTCAATGGTTTTTGAATATTGACATATGATTTACAGCGTCCGGCATTTAAACACTTTGATTGTCGATCAAGTTTAATAACATATGGCAAACATCAAAAAATATGTTAAATATTTTAATATATGAATTCGTGTGTAAAAACATATCACATATATTGTGAGCCGCGATTGCCACATGGCTGCCATATAAATATTGTAGAAACCATAGGGGCCAGCGCCACCAAAAAGCATGAGACTGAAGCCAGCCGTGGAAGCAGTCAGAAGAGGCGAAAAAACTGACTCGCGTGTGTTTGCCGAAATATTAGTGGGGTATTATCTCATAAAAGTCCTCCTACGAGAGCAAGTGTTAGCCTGTTAGGAAAGGGAAGATGGGAACTGGTCGAAGAATTGGGAAGCAAGCCGTGGAAGCAGTCAGAAGGGGCGAAAAAACTGACTCGCGTGTGTTTGCCGAAATATTAGTAGGGTATTATCTCATAAAAGTCCTCTTGGATACGAGAGCGAGTGTTAGCCTGTTAGGAAAGGAAAGACGGGAACTGGTCGACGAATTGGGAGTCAAGATGCAGCCACACTATTCGAAAGTGCAAGCCGCTGGTGGAGATGATCGATCCATTATCGGCCGTGTCGATCTCCCAATCACGTACACTCTTCATCTACCTTAACCTGGAACAGAGAGCGTATTTTACATTGATTTCCGGCGAGCGTTTAATCTAGCCCCAGCCGTTTCAGTTTCTGAGAAGCTTCTCTTCCCGAGTCATACCATCGACTTGGTCGAAGAAGCCCAGCCGTTCAAAGACCGACCTTACCCGCTATCGCCAGCTATGTGTGTATGTAGAAAGTAGTAGATGACGAAGTGGATAAGATGCTGAGTTTGGGAGTTATAGAGGATGGTAATAGTCCGTGGAGTAACCGCACCACCGTAGTGCAAAGGCCAGCCAAAAACCGTTTCTGCCTCGATGTTCGCAAACTAAATAATTTTACAGTGAAAGACGCATATGCATTGTCCTGTATAGAAGGAATCCTGTCCAGAATCGATCATCTCTAGCGTACTCTTGAAGTTCGCTTATTGGCAAGTCGAGCTGGATGAGAAGAGCAAACCCTATACAGTCTTCATCGTCCCAGTCAGGCCATTATACCGGTTTCGAGTAATGAACACGGTTATACCCACCGAATTGAGGTCCAACATCTTCGTGTATCTGGATGGCCTGTTAGTGATTGCTACCGATTTTACAACTCACTTAAAGTATTTGAGACGTGTAGGACAAAGCATAAGGCAAGCAAATTTCACCATCGGATTGCTTAACTCCAATCTCTGCTTCAAGGCATTGAATTACCTCGGTGGCGGCATGCTACGAATGGACCCGGACAGAATCATAGGCATAAAGGGAATCGCCGTTCTCGTAAGGGAGTCCGCTCTTTTTTGGGTACTGCAGGCTAGTTCCGGCGCTGACGGAAATGTTCAAAAATGATAGCGGCAAGTTTGTGATGACTGAAGAAGCTATTCAAGCATTGGATAGGTTGAAGACCGCGCTGACCACGGCATCTGTGCTTGTACATGCTGATTTTTTCAAGCAATTTTTTGTACAGTGTGATGCGTTCCAGTTTGGTGTAGGAGCTGTGTTGTTCCAAAAGGATGTCGAGCAACAAAAAATACCTATAGCCTTCTTCTGAGCGAAGTTGAATAAACATCAACGGAATTATTCCGTCATTGAGAAGGAGTGCTTAGCGGCTATCTAAGCGATCAGGAAATTTCGACCGTATATTGAGGGAATTCCATTTACATGCATCACAGATCACGCCAGCTTGAAGTGACTGATGCCTATGAAAGACCTGAGCGGTGGGCTAGCTTGTTGATCATTGCAACTACAAAGCTACGATTTCAGCATAGAACATCGTAAAGATAGCGATAACATGGTAGCCGATACTCTGTCGCGCTGTGTCGAATCGGTAGGTATTGATCCTGAAAGTCTGCTGGGTTTTACGACCACCGAGTTCAAGTCAGCCGATTATCAAGAAATACTCCAACAAGTGCGACAGAATCGAGACAAATTGCCGGATATTTGGGTCGAGGGAGAGTTGCTTTTGAAATCAGACTCTTTGACAGCCGGGCTGATAGAGAAGGCTCATGTGGATCAGACGGCTGGGCATGGTGGCGTCGCCAAGACTTTAGAGACCTTGCGCCGTCAATTTTACTGGCCAGGCATGGCTAGTCTAGTGAGAGATTGGGTACGGCAATGTGTGACGTGCAAGGAGAGCAAAACGTTGAACTTCCGTATGCAGGTGGGCCTAGGAAAAGAGGTGGTGACCAAACGACCCTTTCAAAAGCTTTATATCGACTTTTTGGGGAAGTATCCGCGGTCCAAGCAAGGGCATAGTCGCTGAGCATTTCTCGAAGTTTACCATCATGTCTATGACCGCACGCTTGTATGGATGTAAAGAGAATGCTCTAGTTTTATTTCGTAATGTATGTACATACATTCATAGGGTGTACAAAATCGGATATTATATTCATAGGGTGAACAATGTAGCTGAAGTAATTAATGTGATAACTTATTCGATATCATATTTCATTTCATAAGATAACATTTCTCTCCAACGTAATTTTGATTTTCTCTTAACATACATTTTAAGATGCAACTTAATCTAATAATTTCTTGGGAAGCTTACGTTCTCGATTAGATCTACGTAAGTCACCCTCACAATTAGTTGTAGTATTGATTATTGTAGGACTCAATGTATTTAATTCTCTTAATTCTACTAATGGCTGTATGTTTTTTTTTTTTCTTTAATATTTTTCAGGTGTATTCGTATTTATCTTTGAAATCTCTTGGTTATCTTCGTTTGAAATAACTGAAACTTTTCTAATCTGATCAATATTGTCGCTTTCATATTCTCCCATCGTCTAATTTTATATTATAATGTAATACATTTTGATGAGATTTTTACAGAAGATTATCAGCATATTACTTTTTCCAAGAGTGTTTGCAGATAATGGAATAATTATGAATGAATTAATTATTTAATTAATTTAGTAAATTTAAATTTTTGAATAATTTAATCAATTTAATTAATTAATTAACTGCACCACTGCACCACATTAACTTGATATGTTGAACTGGCATCATAGGTGTTGTGCACATATCGAGTTTTGGACATTGTGGGCGCGGTAGTGGGCGTAACCACATAAGTTTTGGTGCGATCGTTAGAGGAGATTATCAGCATATTACTTTGTCCAAGAGTGTTCACAAATAATTGAATAATTAAGTAATTATTTAATTAATTCAAATTTTTGTTTAATTTAATCAATTTATTAAATTAATAAATTAATTAACTGCACCATCACACTACCCGCTGATCAAGTTGTGACAAAACTCAACTCAAGCTATATGATAAGTGCACAATCGCAAACAGCCGCACAGAAATTCTAAGAATACGAAAAAGTCTAGCATCTACCGACCAGTGGTTACTGACCACTTAATTTCCCATGTGACAAACTAATTGAACAGTTATTGAACACTACTTTAATGAAAACAAATAATAAGTAGCAAAAAGTATGCAATATATGACGCTAGCAATGTTGCACTGGCGTCATTGATATTGTGCACCTATCGAGTTTTGGACATTGTGGGCGCGGTAGTGGGCGTAGCTAAAAAAGTTTGGACGCGATCTTTAGAGGAGATCATCAGCAATCTGTCGGTATACATGTTATGCATCTAGCTTTATAGATTTAATCGAATTGCCACGCCCCCATTTGGCGCATCCCGAAACCCGTAACACTAGTTTCACTTCGAGAAAGAGTATAACAAGTATGATGGCTCTACTCGGGAGTGCCCGACTAGACGATACCCTGAACCCAGCGGCGAGCTGTCGTTATATACATTTATTTAATCTTCTCTTCATTCATACACACATACACTAAAAACCACATACACAATTAAATGCTCGCACTTTGTGCTCGGTTTTAATATTTGCATACAAATTTTAGTATGCTTACTTGTGAAATTTCTCGCAAAATGTTCACAAAATAGGAAAATATATAGGACACTATATCTATATCAAATGTTGGTTGCAGTTGATATGCGAAAGCTTTTTGAGAGTGTGCATGCAAAATTAAAATTTTTCCCCATTTTGTTGCTCCAGAGTATGTATCTCACATAGCCAGTGTCCCAGCTTTGAGGTATACTTGAACCAATAAGTGTGTTAAGTTTCAAAAAGAAACAAGTAAGATGACTCTAGTCGGGTCTCCCCGACAAGGAGATACCCTGAACCCAGGGGCAAGCTATCGTTACATACATTTAAAGTTCTTTGCATTCATGCACACATTCACAATGTGCCCTTGACACACAGGCTGCGTATGGCACCACTACGGAACATGAATTCTTCAATAACTTCTAAACTAAGAGTATGATCATTATAAAATTGTTATTGCTTAATAAGAGCATCCAAATCTATGTACAGACCAAAGCGCGACCCTGTTATACTTTATATGGGGGGCAAATGGGGGTAGGTATCCAAAATTCTAAATATTTGTAATCTGCGTATTCTTAACGAGCACATATTAAACCAAATTTGGTGGTTCTAGCTGTTAAAGTGTCTGAGATATGCTAAAAAAAAAACCGGATCAAAAAAACCGATAAATATCGATTAGAAAAAACTTAAAAATCTAAACTTTAATCCCTAGATCTTATTGCAGCACTTGCTGCACATTGTATTGTCACATTTGTCAAATTTTACCAAACGTTTTCTTTAGTAACTTCTGTGTTTCTTAACCGATTTTGATTAAATTTAATGCAATGGATTCTTAAGTGCATACATAAATATTCATTCGAACCAAATTTTGTGTATCTAGATCTCATAATCTACGAAATAAGCTTAACAAATTATAGGTTGTTGAAGATTTTTATCGATATTAGAAAAACGGTGTGGGCTATCGATAATTTCATGGACAAGTCTATAGACTAAAAGTTTAAGTCTCTAACTCTTATAGTTTCCGAGATCGACGCATTCATACAGACGGATGGACGGACATCATGATCAAGAATATATATACTTCATGGGGTCAGAGATACCTCCTTCTGCGTGTTACATACATTTGCACAAAGCCATTACACCCTTTTTACCCATTTTCAATGGGTTCAATGGTTTTTGAATATTGACATATGATTTACAGCGTCCGGCATTTAAACACTTTGATTGTCGATCAAGTTTAATAACATATGGCAAACATAAAAAAATATGTTAAATATTTTAATATATGAATTCGTGTGTAAAAACATATCACATATATTGTGAGCCGCGATTGCCACATGGCTGCCATATAAATATTGTAGAAATCATAGGAGCCAGCGCCACCAAAAAGCATGAGACTGAAGCCAGCCGTGGAAGCAGTCAGAAGAGGCGAAAAAACTGACTCGCGTGTGTTTGCCGAAATATTAGTGGGGTATTATCTCATAAAAGTCCTCCTACGAGAGCAAGTGTTAGCCTGTTAGGAAAGGAAGATGGGAACTGGTCGAAGAATTGGGAAGCAAGCCGTGGAAGCAGTCAGAAGGGGCGAAAAAACTGACTCGCGTGTGTTTGCCGAAATATTAGTAGGGTATTATCTCATAAAAGTCCTCTTGGATACGAGAGCGAGTGTTAGCCTGTTAGGAAAGGAAAGACGGGAACTGGTCGAAGAATTGGGAGTCAAGATGCAGCCACACTATTCGAAAGTGCAAGCCGCTGGTGGAGATGATCGATCCATTATCGGCCGTGTCGATCTCCCAATCACGTACACTCTTCATCTACCTTAACCTGGAACAGAGAGCGTATTTTAGCATTGATTTCCGGCGAGCGTTTAATCTAGCCCCAGCCGTTTCAGTTTCTGAGAAGCTTCTCTTCCCGAGTCATACCATCGACTTGGTCGAAGAAGCCCAGCCGTTCAAAGACCGACCTTACCCGCTATCGCCAGCTATGTGTGTATGTAGAAAGTAGTAGATGACGAAGTGGATAAGATGCTGAGTTTGGGAGTTATAGAGGATGGTAATAGTCCGTGGAGTAACCGCACCACCGTAGTGCAAAGGCCAGCCAAAAACCGTTTCTGCCTCGATGTTCGCAAACTAAATAATTTTACAGTGAAAGACGCATATGCATTTCCTGTATAGAAGGAATCCTGTCCAGAATCGATCATCTCTAGCGTACTCTTGAAGTTCGCTTATTGGCAAGTCGAGCTGGATGAGAAGAGCAAACCCTATACAGTCTTCATCGTCCCAGTCAGGCCATTATACCGGTTTCGAGTAATGAACACGGTTATACCCACCGAATTGAGGTCCAACATCTTCGTGTATCTGGATGGCCTGTTAGTGATTGCTACCGATTTTACAACTCACTTAAAGTATTTGAGACGTGTAGGACAAAGCATAAGGCAAGCAAATTTCACCATCGGATTGCTTAACTCCAAGCTCTGCTTCAAGGCATTGAATTACCTCGGTGGCGGCATGCTACGAATGGACCCGGACAGAATCATAGGCATAAAGGGAATCGCCGTTCTCGTAAGGGAGTCCGCTCTTTTTTGGGTACTGCAGGCTAGTTCCGGCGCTGACGGCATCTGTGCTTGTACATGCTGATTTTTTCAAGCAATTTTTTGTACAGTGTGATGCGTTCCAGTTTGGTGTAGGAGCTGTGTTGTTCCAAAAGGATGTCGAGCAACAAAAAATACCTATAGCCTTCTGAGCGAAGTTGAATAAACATCAACGGAATTATTCCGTCATTGAGAAGGAGTGCTTAACGGCTATCTTAGCGATCAGGAAATTTCGACCGTATATTGAGGGAATTCCATTTACATGCATCACAGATCACGCCAGCTTGAAGTGACTGATGCCTATGAAAGACCTGAGCGGTGGGCTAGCTTGTAGATCATTGCAACTACAAAGCTACGATTTCAGCATAGAACATCGTAAAGATAGCGATAACATGGTAGCCGATACTCTGTCGCGCTGTGTCGAATCGGTAGGTATTGATCCTGAAAGTCTGCTGGGTTTTACGACCACCGAGTTCAAGTCAGCCGATTATCAAGAAATACTCCAACAAGTGCGACAGAATCGAGACAAATTGCCGGATATTTGGGTCGAGGGAGAGTTGCTTTTGAAATCAGACTCTTTGAAAGCCGGGCTGATAGAGAAGGCTCATGTGGATCAGACGGCTGGGCATGGTGGGGTCGCCAAGACTTTAGAGACCTTGCGCCGTCAGTTTTACTGGCCAGGCATGGCTAGTCTAGTGAGAGATTGGGTACGGCAATGTGTGACGTGCAAGGAGAGCAAAACGTTGAACTTCCGTATGCAGGTGGGCCTAGGAAAAGAGGTGGTGACCAAACGACCCTTTCAAAAGCTTTATATCGACTTTTTGGGGAAGTATCCGCGGTCCAAACAAGGGCATAGTCGTTGAGCATTTCTCGAAGTTTACCATCATGTCTATGACCGCACGCTTGTATGGATGTAAAGAGAATGCTCTAGTTTTATTTCGTAATGTATGTACATACATTCATAGGGTGTACAAAATCGGATATTATATTCATAGGGTGAACAATGTAGCTGAAGTAATTAATGTGATAACTTATTCGATATCATATTTCATTTCATAAGATAACATTTCTCTCCAACGTAATTTTGATTTTCTCTTAACATACATTTTAAGATGCAACTTAATCTAATAATTTCTTGGGAAGCTTACGTTCTCGATTAGATCTACGTAAGTCACCCTCACAATTAGTTGTAGTATTGATTATTGTAGGACTCAATGTATTTAATTCTCTTAATTCTACTAATGGCTGTATGTTTTTTTTTTTTCTTTAATATTTTTCAGGTGTATTCGTATTTATCTTTGAAATCTCTTGGTTATCTTCGTTTGAAATAACTGAAACTTTTCTAATCTGATCAATATTGTCGCTTTCATATTCTCCCATCGTCTAATTTTATATTATAATGTAATTCGCCCAACGTAGCTGCAACATTACCAAACTTCCCTTTTGTTCCACTTAAATAATCTCTAACTACCACTCTTTCTCCCTCTATTGCTAATTTCATATATTTAAAAATCATTCTGAGGTAAAACTAAATCTATCCGGGACTGGATTTGCCTACCTAACATTCACATTGATGGACATTTTAATTTTACTGGATGTATGGATCGTCTGTATGCTATTAGAATTTTGTAAAGTTTAGTTTCAATTGTGCTGGGAGTACATCTGGCTGCTAACAATTTATTCTTTATAGTTTGCACATACCTCTCAGCTTGCCCATTCGTTGCAGGATGATACGATGCCGCTTAATTTTGCAAAATTTCATTACTTTTCAAAATTAAGGATTCCTGAATTAAATTGAATCAAATTGTCTTCCATGGTCACTAACAAATAAATTTGGAATGCCACAACGCGAAAAAATTTCTGTACACTTAAGTATTGTCGTTTCTGTTGTCATGTTAGGGACCAAGCAACCTCAGCTAGTTCAGTATTCCCAGGTGTGGGTAACCTGAACCCTGCCCCTAGACGGTACAAAACCTAAAACATTTCAACCTACACAACACTACATACGAACGTACATACATATACACTAATGATCGCACGAGTTGGCAGGTTCGATGTTATCGGCCACAACGTGCCCGCCCTTCCTGCAACGGGCTATTTAAATTTGGAACTTGGAACTTTAATTGGAACTTGCGGCCTTCTTATTCCATGGCCTCGGTGATTCTCTCTCCCTTACGCTTACTCACACATCATGGTTTATTTGTTTCGCTCAAAAATTAAATTTTAATAAACAAAATTCTTTTTTTTTTGCCTTATGTTATATCAACAGTTTTGGCCGCTAGAGGGCAGTACTTAATGGTTGGCGGGCGTTTTAAGTTTAATTGTACTGATATAAGAATCGAGCTGGAGCGAAATCTTGTCATTTATGCCATGTAGTTATGTAGTTAAGGCACGACTCAGATATATTGTGGCTTAATGTTCCCTAAATCCCTGTCCTACCCTATCGGAACTCCAATGAAAGTTAAAAAAAAGTAAAAAAGTCGCGTTTGTGGCCGAAATTTAAATGGCGCAATAGTCAAATGCAACTCCACACGACAATTTGGAGTTATGCGCCATCATGAACGGTGAAAATTGTCGTGCGCATTTGTTGACTCCGTTCCACAATATGGAACACTCAACGTAGGCTACACCCACCTGACCTCATCTCGAAACCCTCAGATCCTTCGCATGGACAACACCCAACGATCTTCCGGCTCCGTCTTCGACTTCGTAGACATTTTTTCCGACGGCACTGACGACACGACATTTGCAAAACCGGGCGAATTTGGCATTGAATGCTTTGCTGAAGTCACTCAGTACGAAGTTTCGCCTGTACACTTCTTGGCCTGGCACCACGTGATACTTGCGCGCATGCTTATCGAACTGCTGTCGACTACGCTCAAATGCTTTGTGCATGTGCCGTTTCACCTGTTCCTGCACTAGCCTGATTTTATCCTGCACCCCCAAATCTAAGATTGAGTGTTCGCCCAGGGACCGTAACTTCCGTGCAAGTTTGCAGCTAGCCCCATTGAGGTACATATGCTGGCCAAAGATTGCAAAAAACGGTGTAACCCCAGTTGCAGAGTGGACGGCATTGCGAATCGCTACCTCGAGCTGCCACGTTGGGCAGTAGAATTACCATCTTAACAAATATAGCGTTTTTGCCACGCCTCCATAAGATGCCTTCGCGTCTACGTGAGCCTGCTCTATCAGCGTCGAACTTAGCGACTCTGGCACCCACAGTTTCCATAGTGCACCCTCGACTTCATCCTCCAGCTTTTCGAACCCAGTCCGTTTGTACAAAAGTTTATCCTGTACTTGTAAATCTGGTAATCGATCCTGATTCTTACGCACCTCTTCCAAAATCTCTCGATACTCATCCGACTCAAACGCTACTGTCTGTATCCCCAGCAACTGATCTAAATCCTTCGACAACTCGGCGACACTGCGTGACAAAGTGTCAGCGACAACATTGTCCGCCCCTTTCCTGTGCTCGATCTGGAAGTCGAGGTGCTGCAGGCGTAGAGACCACCTAGCTAAGCGACCGTCCAAACCTCGCAATGACATGAGCCATTTGAGACTGGCGTGCTCGGTGATTACCGTGAATGGCATCATTTCGATATACGGCCTGAACTTTTGGTCAGCCAATACCGCGGTAAGGGGAAGAACGCTATTAGCCTTTCATTGCCCTCGGCATCGATTTGAAACAGTACCGCCCCAACTCCGAAATGAGATGCATCGCACTGCACATAAAACCTACGCGAGAAGTCAGTGTGAACCAATACAGGAGCGGATGTAAGCGCCTCTTTCAATTCACGCACGGCTTTCGCTGATTCATAGCTCAAATGGAATTTCCCTCTCGGACTTCCTTTTAGTACCTCCGTAAGTGGTGCTGCTATTTCCGCAAAGTTTGTGATGAACCGGCGGTACCATCCCGCGGTTCCCAGAAAACTGCGCACTTCCTTAACGAATCGAGGTTCCGCCGATTCGCCAAATTGCTGCTACTCGGTCAGGGTCGGTTCGTAAGGTCCCTTCACCTACTATAAATCCGTCAAGTTCGCCTGCCGCAGACTTTTTTGCCACCAGCCTCAAGTATTTTATGTGCGTCTCAAAGTCTGGAGCGATAATCAAATGATCGTCCAGATAAACGAACACGTTTGACCTGAGCTGTGTGGGGATTACCTTGTCCATTAGGCGGCATAGTCGCTGAGCAGCATTACAAAGTCCGAAGGGCATCATGACAAATTGATAGAGCGGGCGCCGTGGCACAGTAACGGCCGCATATGCTTTGCTGCCTTTGTATACCCTCGATGTATAGAAGTAGATAGGCGTCTTTGACGGTAACAGCGTTGAGCTTGCGAGCATCTAAACAGAAACGATGTTTATCCGGCTTTCGCACAATTGTAGTGCGGTTACTCCACGGACTATCACTGACTTCGATGGCTTCCAAGGCCAACATCTTGTCTACCTCGCCCAAGACAACTTCCTGCATCGCCGGAGATAGCGGATAATGGCGATCTCTCACCGGTGTCGTCCCTTCAATCAGCTCTATCCGATGCGTTTCCACAGTTGTCTTCCCCAGTCCTACCTTCTCAAAAGCCAAAAACTCTTCTTTTAAGCAAACCCTATACAGCCTTCATCGTCCCAGGAAGGCCATTATACCAGTTTCGAGTAATGCCATTCGGGCTATGTAATGCGGCTTGTTCGTCTGATGAACACGGTTATACCCACCGAATTGCGGTCCAACATCTTCGTGTATCTGGATGACCTGTAAGTGATTGCTACCGATTTTACAACTCACTTAAAGTATTTGAGACGTGTAGGACAAAGCATAAGGGAAGCAAATTTCACCATCGGATTGCGTAACTCCAAGCTCTGCTTCAAGGCATTGAATTACCTCGGTGGCGTCTAATTTTATATTATAATGTAATTCGCCCAACGTAGCTGCAACATTAACAAACTTCCCTTTTGTTCCACTTAAATAATCTCTAACTACCACTCTCTATTAAATGTGTGCAATCCTTGCTAAATTCATATTTTTAAAAATCATTCTGAGGTAAAACTAAATCTATCCGGGACTGGATTTGCCTACTTAACATTCACATTGATGGACATTTTAATTTTACTGGATGTATGGATCGTCTATATGCTATTAGAATTTTGTAAAGTTTAGCTTCAATTGTGCTGGGAGTACATCTGGCTGCTAACAATTTATTCTTTATGGTTTGCACATACCTCTCAGCTTGCCCATGGTCATTCGTTGCAGGATGATACGGTGCCACTTAATTTTGCAAAATTCCATTACTTTTCAAAATTAAGGATTCCTGAATTAAATTGCAAAATTCCATTACTTTTCAAAATTAAGGATTCCTGAATTAAATTGAATCAAATTGTCTTCCATGGTCACTAACAAATAAATTTGGAATGCCACAACGCGAAAAAATTTCTGTACACTTAAGTATTGTCGTTTCTGTTGTCATGTTAGGGACCAAGCAACCTCAGCTAGTTCAGTATTCCCAGGGGTGGGTAACCTCAACCCTGCCCCTAGACGGTACAAAACCTAAAACAACCTACACAACACTACATAAGAACGCACATACATATACACTAATGATCGCACGAGTTGGCAGGTTCGATGTTATCAGCCACGACGTACCCGCCCTTCCTGCAACGGGCTATTTAAATTTGGAACTTGGAACTTTAATTGGAACTTGCGGCCTTCTTATTCCATGGCCTCGGTGATTCTCTCTCCCTTACGCTTACTCACACATCATGGTTTATTTGTTTCGCTCAAAAATTAAATTTTAATAAACAAAATTTTTTTGCCTTATGTTATATCAACAGTTTTGGCCGCTAGAGGGCAGTACTTAATGGTTGGCGGGCGTTTTAAGTTTAATTGTACTGATATAAGAATCGAGCTGGAGCGAAATCTTGTCATTTATGCCATGTAGTTATGTAGTTAAGGCACGACTCAGATATATTGTGGCTTAATGTTCCCTAAATCCCTGTCCTACCCTATCGGAACTCCAATAAAAGTTAAAAAAAAGTAAAAAAGTCGCGTTTGTGGCCGAAATTTAAATGGCGCAATAGTCAAATGCAACTCCACACGACAATTTGGAGTTATGCGCCGTCAAGAACGGTGAAAATTGTCGTGCGCATTTGTTGACTCCGTTCGCCTGGTTGCCCCACAATATGGAACACTCAACGTAGGCTACACCCACCTGACCTCATCTCGAAACCCTCAGATCCTTCGCATGGACAGCACCCAACGATCTTCCGGCTCTCGTGACTTCGGACTTCGTCAGACATTTGCAACCGGGCGAATTTGGCATTGAATGCTTTGCTGAAGTCACTCAGTACGAAGTTTCGCCTGTACACTTCTTGGCCTGGCACCACGTGATACTTGCGCGCATGCTTATCGAACTGCTGTCGACTACGCTCAAATGCTTTGTGCATGTGCCGTTTCACCTGTTCCTGCACTAGCCTGATTTTATCCTGCACCCCCAAATCTAAGATTGAGTGTTCGCCCAGGGACCGTAACTTCCGTGCAAGTTTGCAGCTAGCCCCATTGAGGTACATATGCTGGCCAAAGATTGCAAAAAACGGTGTAACCCCAGTTGCAGAGTGGACGGCATTGCGAATCGCTACCTCGAGCTGCCACGTTGGGCAGTAGAATTACCATCTTAACAAATATAGCGTTTTTGCCACGCCTCCATAAGATGCCTTCGCGTCTACGTGAGCCTGCTCTATCAGCGTCGAACTTAGCGACTCTGGCACCCACAGTTTCCATAGTGCACCCTCGACTTCATCCTCCAGCTTTTCGAACCCAGTCCGTTTGTACAAAAGTTTATCCTGTACTTGTAAATCTGGTAATCGATCCTGATTCTTACGCACCTCTTCCAAAATCTCTCGATACTCATCCGACTCAAACGCTACTGTCTGTATCCCCAGCAACTGATCTAAATCCTTCGACAACTCGGCGACACTGCGTGACAAAGTGTCAGCGACAACATTGTCCGCCCCTTTCCTGTGCTCGATCTGGAAGTCGAGGTGCTGCAGGCGTAGAGACCACCTAGCTAAGCGACCGTCCAAACCTCGCAATGACATGAGCCATTTGAGACTGGCGTGCTCGGTGATTACCGTGAATGGCATCATTTCGATATACGGCCTGAACTTTTGGTCAGCCAATACCGCGGTAAGGGGAAGAACGCTATTGGCCTTTCATTGCCCTCGGCATCGATTTGAAACAGTACCGCCCCAACTCCGAAATGAGATGCATCGCACTGCACATAAAACCTACGCGAGAAGTCAGTGTGAACCAATACAGGAGCGGATGTAAGCGCCTCTTTCAATTCACGCACGGCTTTCGCTGATTCATAGCTCAAATGGAATTTCCCTCTCGGACTTCCTTTTAGTACCTCCGTAAGTGGTGCTGCTATTTCCGCAAAGTTTGTGATGAACCGGCGGTACCATCCCGCGGTTCCCAGAAAACTGCGCACTTCCTTAACGAATCGAGGTTCCGCCGATTCGCCAAATTGCTGCTACTCGGTCAGGGTCGGTTCGTAAGGTCCCTTCACCTACTATAAATCCGTCAAGTTCGCCTGCCGCAGACTTTTTTGCCACCAGCCTCAAGTATTTTATGTGCGTCTCAAAGTCTGGAGCGATAATCAAATGATCGTCCAGATAAACGAACACGTTTGACCTGAGCTGTGTGGGGATTACCTTGTCCATTAGGCGGCATAGTCGCTGAGCAGCATTACAAAGTCCGAAGGGCATCATGACAAATTGATAGAGCGGGCGCCGTGGCACAGTAACGGCCGCGCATATGCTTTGCTGCCTTTGTATACCCTCGATGTATAGAAGTAGATAGGCGTCTTTGACGGTAACAGCGTTGAGCTTGCGAGCATCTAAACAGAAACGATGTTTATCCGGCTTTCGCACAATTGTAGTGCGGTTACTCCACGGACTATCACTGACTTCGATGGCTTCCAAGGCCAACATCTTGTCTACCTCGCCCAAGACAACTTCCTGCATCGCCGGAGATAGCGGATAATGGCGATCTCTCACCGGTGTCGTCCCTTCAATCAGCTCTATCCGATGCGTTTCCACAGTTGTCTTCCCCAGTCCTACCTTCTCAAAAGCCAAAAACTCTTCTTTTAAGCAAACCCTATACAGCCTTCATCGTCCCAGGAAGGCCATTATACCAGTTTCGAGTAATGCCATTCGGGCTATGTAATGCGGCTTGTTCGTCTGATGAACACGGTTATACCCACCGAATTGCGGTCCAACATCTTCGTGTATCTGGATGACCTGTAAGTGATTGCTACCGATTTTACAACTCACTTAAAGTATTTGAGACGTGTAGAGGACAAAGCATAAGGGAAGCAAATTTCACCATCGGATTGCATAACTCCAAGCTCTGCTTCAAGGCATTGAATTACCTCGGTGGCGTCTAATTTTATATTATAATGTAATTCGCCCAACGTAGCTGCAACATTAACAAACTTCCCTTTTGTTCCACTTAAATAATCTCTAACTACCACTCTCTATTAAATGTGTGCAATCCTTGCTAAATTCATATTTTTAAAAATCATTCTGAGGTAAAACTAAATCTATCCGGGACTGGATTTGCCTTCTTAACATTCACATTGATGGACATTTTAATTTTACTGGATGTATGGATCGTCTATATGCTATTAGAATTTTGTAAAGTTTAGCTTCAATTGTGCTGGGAGTACATCTGGCTGCTAACAATTTATTCTTTATGGTTTGCACATACCTCTCAGCTTGCCCATGGTCATTCGTTGCAGGATGATATGGTGCCACTTAATTTTGCAAAATTCCATTACTTTTCAAAATTAAGGATTCCTGAATTAAATTGCAAAATTCCATTACTTTTCAAAATTAAGGATTCCTGAATTAAATTGAATCAAATTGTCTTCCATGGTCACTAACAAATAAATTTGGAATGCCACAACGCGAAAAAATTTCTGTACACTTAAGTATTGTCGTTTCTGTTGTTATGTTAGGGACCAAGCAACCTCAGCTAGTTCAGTATTCCCAGGGGTGGGTAACCTCAACCCTGCCCTTAGACGGTACAAAACCTAAAACAACCTACACAACACTACATAAGAACGCACATACATATACACTAATGATCGCACGAGTTGGCAGGTTCGATGTTATCAGCCACGACGTACCCGCCCTTCCTGCAACGGGCTATTTAAATTTGGAACTTGGAACTTTAATTGGAACTTGCGGCCTTCTTATTCCATGGCCTCGGTGATTCTCTCTCCCTTACGCTTACTCACACATCATGGTTTATTTGTTTCGCTCAAAAATTAAATTTTAATAAACAAAATTCTTTTTTTTTTGCCTTATGTTATATCAACAGTTTTGGCCGCTAGAGGGCAGTACTTAATGGTTGGCGGGCGTTTTAAGTTGTCGAATTGTACTGATATAAGAATCGAGCTGGAGCGAAATCTTGTCATTTATGCCATGTAGTTATGTAGTTAAGGCACGACTCAGATATATTGTGGCTTAATGTTCCCTAAATCCCTGTCCTACCCTATCGGAACTCCAATAAAAGTTCAAAAAAAAGTAAAAAAGTCGCGTTTGTGGCCGAAATTTAAATGGCGCAATAGTCAAATGCAACTCCACACGACAATTTGGAGTTATGCGCCGTCAAGAACGGTGAAAATTGTCGTGCGCATTTGTTGACTCCGTTCGCCTGGTTGCCCCACAATATGGAACACTCAACGTAGGCTACACCCACCTGACCTCATCTCGAAACCCTCAGATCCTTCGTGGACAGCACCCAACGATCTTCCGGCTTCGTCTTCGACTTCGTAGACCGGGCGAATTTGGCATTGAATGCTTTGCTGAAGTCACTCAGTACGAAGTTTCGCCTGTACACTTCTTGGCCTGGCACCACGTGATACTTGCGCGCATGCTTATCGAACTGCTGTCGACTACGCTCAAATGCTTTGTGCATGTGCCGTTTCACCTGTTCCTGCACTAGCCTGATTCTAGCCTGCATTCATCTGCCCAAATCTAAGATTGAGTGTTCGCCCAGGGACCGTAACTTCCGTGCAAGTTTGCAGCTAGCCCCATTGAGGTACATATGCTGGCCAAAGATTGCAAAAAACGGTGTAACCCCAGTTGCAGAGTGGACGGCATTGCGAATCGCTACCTCGAGCTGCCACGTTGGGCAGTAGAATTACCATCTTAACAAATATAGCGTTTTTGCCACGCCTCCATAAGATGCCTTCGCGTCTACGTGAGCCTGCTCTATCAGCGTCGAACTTAGCGACTCTGGCACCCACAGTTTCCATAGTGCACCCTCGACTTCATCCTCCAGCTTTTCGAACCCAGTCCGTTTGTACAAAAGTTTATCCTGTACTTGTAAATCTGGTAATCGATCCTGATTCTTACGCACCTCTTCCAAAATCTCTCGATACTCATCCGACTCAAACGCTACTGTCTGTATCCCCAGCAACTGATCTAAATCCTTCGACAACTCGGCGACACTGCGTGACAAAGTGTCAGCGACAACTGCTTGTCCGCCCCTTTCCTGTGCTCGATCTGGAAGTCGAGGTGCTGCAGGCGTAGAGACCACCTAGCTAAGCGACCGTCCAAACCTCGCAATGACATGAGCCATTTGAGACTGGCGTGCTCGGTGATTACCGTGAATGGCATCATTTCGATATACGGCCTGAACTTTTGGTCAGCCAATACCGCGGTAAGGGGAAGAACGCTATTGGCCTTTCATTGCCCTCGGCATCGATTTGAAACAGTACCGCCCCAACTCCGAAATGAGATGCATCGCACTGCACATAAAACCTACGCGAGAAGTCAGTGTGAACCAATACAGGAGCGGATGTAAGCGCCTCTTTCAATTCACGCACGGCTTTCGCTGATTCATAGCTCAAATGGAATTTCCCTCTCGGACTTCCTTTTAGTACCTCCGTAAGTGGTGCTGCTATTTCCGCAAAGTTTGTGATGAACCGGCGGACCATCCTGCGGTTCCCAGAAAACTGCGCACTTCCTTAACGAATCGAGGTTCCGCTGATTCGCCAAATTGCTGCTAGCATGGCGGTCAGGGTCGGGTCGGTGCGTAAGGTCCCTTCACCTAATATAAATCCGAGATACTTGAGACTCTTAAAGCAGAACTTGGATTTTTTAGCCCGATCGTCAAGTTCGCCTGCCGCAGACTCATTTGCCACCAGCCTCAAGTATTTTATGTGTGTCTCAAAGTCTGGAGCGATAATCAAAAGATCGTCCAGATAAACGAACACGTTTGACCTGAGCTGTGTGGGGATTACCTTGTCCATTAGGCGGCATAGTCGCTGAGCAGCATTACAAAGTCCGAAGGGCATCATGACAAATTGATAGAGCGGGCGCCGTGGCACAGTAACGGCCGCATATGCTTTGCTGCCTTTGTATACCCTCGATGCATGGAAGTGAATAGGTGTGTTTGACGGTAACAGCGTTGAGCATGCGAGCATCTAAACAGAAACGATTTTTATCCGGCTTTCGCACAATTGTAGTGCGGTTACTCCACGGACTATCACTGACTTCGATGACTCCCAAGGCCAACATCTTGTCTACCTCGCCCAAGACAACTTCCTGCATCGCCGGAGATAGCGGGATAATGGCGGTCTTTCACCGGTGTCGTCCCTTCAATCAGCTCTATCCTATGCGTTTCCACAGCTGTCTTCCCCAGTCCTACCTTCTCAAAAGCCAAAAACTCTTCTTTTATTGAGTCCAGCCGACTTTTTCTCTTTGCTTCACAGGTCCCAAGCTTCCGCCTCCAATTCCTGATATTTTTCCTCCTCGTAATGCTCCATTTCCTCAACTACGTTCGGTTCCACTACGATCGACTCTATAGAAACGTTTGGCTTGACCCTACAACGTTAGGGGCTAATCCGAAGACACGCCAGAAATCGATTCCAAGATATGCCTGCTGTTCCAAGTATGGGCAGATGTAGAACGTCATGTTCTCCTCCCTGTCCTTATACACAACTTTTCCCATACTCGCACCCTGGACACGTATCGCTCTATCGGTACCGCGATCTCGGCTAAAAACTGGCGAGAGCCACGCCCCAAGAGACTGACTGAGGCCCCAGTGTCCAAGAGTCCAGCAATACATTTGCCTTCGATGCCACTTTTCGTCTCACAGAGCGTCGTTTCGTTAATCGATCGCGTGCTTTTTTTACTTTGCGAGTAACATCCCGTCAAGCTGCCGTTCCTCAAAAATCCTCATAGCTAACCTATATGACCTTATATCCTTTCTTCGTAGGGTAGCTGCCTTAAATTTATATTTTGCATGCTAATTATACGGTTTTTACTTTCAGACTCATCTCCTACTATTTTGCGGGACCCATTCGTGAATGCGCCTCTCCCACTCTGGTCACGCCCACTCTGCCGTTTCCCGTGCATTCTGGACATTTCGGCGCGAAAGTATCCGGCTTGCCACAGCGATAGGAAAATATCCTTCGCTGTTCGTTTAGACAATCCCTCCAATCATGTCGCTGCTGGCCGCAGTTCCAGCACCCAGGTCTCAGGCTTGCCGACTTCATTTTTATCTCCTCGATTTGCGGCTCGGCCCTAGGCTCGTCGGCAGGATAATCTTGAGCGAGCTAACATTCGGCTTGCCTTGTCCTGCATATTTCGGATTCGTGCCGTATGCTGCACGAGCACTACGTTGACCCAAACTCGCCTCGATCTCGTTATATACTTCTTGTAACTGATCTACCGAGCCCATAGAGTAGGTGTAGCGCACTATGAAGTCCTTCAAACCTTTCTTTATTACCTTTGTCAGCCTTGCTTCAGGGAGTGAAGCTTCTAATCGCGATGCCATTGCCGTCATCGCCTACATGAAGTCATTAACAGACTCTCTAGGGAGTTGTTGTCGTTGCCTTAGCTCCTGCATCCGATCCACGTCGTCCCTGCTACATCTAAACCTTCCTAACAGAACCCTACGGAGATCGTCCCAATTATTGACCTGCCGCTTCCTCACATGTAGCCAATTCCACTCTCTAGCACGCCCAGTTACCAGCACATGAAAATTCTTCAAGACCTCGTCCCAAGGACATTGGAATTACCTCTGAAGGTACTCCAATTTGAAGACAAAATCTTCAACGTCTAAGGATACTTCCCATTTGTCTACTTTGACTCTCGGCGGACCTGAGGGTGGTGTGGGAGTTAGTCGTCTGTGGCTTTCGTCTCCGCGATCTTCACCTCCGGTTGTCTCCTGCCTAAATTCTCCGGTTCTCCTGTTTTCCCGTAGTCTACTGTCTGGTCCTGGATTATGCCAATCCCAACCTTGCCCTCCACTCAGTCCACTCGAGTTATTCGACCTCTTTGGCTTCGGCGGTGGCCTTGGAGCTGGTGTGATGCACCATCCCCGGTCATTTCTTAAAACCCCAACCTGATCTCTTCCTTGAATGAATGATTCCGTCGACTGTCTATAGGTCTCGTGAGCCTGGAAAAAAGCGACATTTATGTTCGACGCTATTTTCGAATCTATAGCGGCTCGCGGCTCTGCTGGAACATTCCTGTCTTCCGGCGGCAAATTATAATTTATGAGTTAAGGATTCAACTTGCCTGGTCGTAGCCGGAAGCCTTGCTGGAGTTCTCGCCAATCCTACGTCCCCTTTAGCTATTGCTCCATCCTCTCCCCAAAAATCTTCTTTCGCAACACTACCTGTTCCTGAGCGCAGCGGATAGGAATGCCTACAGACCTCGTATTTTCACTTTCGGTCATAATGTAACTATACTTAAACTCGGTTAACTAAAAATCTATTTTCCTACTTAAATGCACAAATAAATAACAAACAACTAAACACAATACCGAAAATAGTAATTCACAACAATCATACAATGTAAGGGAGAATCACCATCTGCCGGAATTGACCGTCATTCCAACCCACGTCGACCACCGATCCGTTCCGCTACAAAAAAAACAACAATATATTTAAATGAGACCAACTGATCCGATCGTCAGCTGTGCTGACGGTCCCCAGTTAGCATTTTTCCAATTTGTACGATGTTGACCCAACCCTACGCTCGGTACAATTGTCCTGTGCCATATCCACCAGGCAAGTCACCTGAGGACTACGACAAAAAATATGTATCGCCAAAGAAAAGACGCTTACGGGTACTCCCAAGGTCATCCTCCAACATGCAATCACAATAAAAAACAATGCATTTTTGTAAGCCGCGGTTTCCAATGGCCCGGAGAGTAGCCATCTGCTCTGCGAGGCATTGCCGTTTCGGTTTATTAATATTTATTTATTTTTTTTGAATTCATCAAGCGTGACCCGCCATATTGGTAACACGTTTTGTGGTTTCAGGGGGCAACCTTAGCTAGCGCAGTATTCGCAGGGGTGGGTAGCCTCAATCCTGCCCCTATTATTATTATTATTTGTAAGGGAGTCTCACAACAGAGATTTCATTGGCACAGCGACCAAATTGCGATCTTTTGTGCCAAGGGGCTCCCTATAATGACAAGAGACGCTCTGCTTACCTTATAAAGGAGAACAGATCCCTTGTCGAGGAATTTCTGATCTTTGCTGGAGTAACCAATTCTCTGCATAGATACTTCCTCCTACTCCAAATAATATCTGAAAATATATTTATGGTGGCTCCTCTAATCCCCTTGTCAAGGATATGTCTGGAGCAGGACTGAATGGCGTGGAGATTTTGGTTTTGGGTCCTGTGATCCCCGGCTCAACCCCTTGGCTAGTTTTTGAACCGTTTGTGAACCACTAAAGGCTCATGCAATCATTACAAGGGTTGCCATCATCCCATTCCCTACGGTCTGGAATAAATTTCGCCCCGAAGAAAAGTTCCGTGATCTTAAGATCCGTTCTGTCGCAGATCCCTAAGCCAGGAATAGTTTTTAATAGACAAGAATGACCTATGTCTGCTGCTAGCAACCCATTTGTGCGTTTAATCCTCAAAAGGCCCTGCTTTATCTGCGAATGCAGTGGATTCAGTCCTAAGACTGTCTCCAGTGCTGCAGTAGGATGACACCCGTGAGGGATAGGCATACGAGCCGCTGGAGTTTGCTGCATTTGTGTATGGCGGTAGCCTGCTGGACCTTGGCCACCAGACGAGGGCAGTGTAAGTGACAACAGGCATAATCATAATACTATACACCCATCAGCTTTGGAGTCTAAATTCCACGTTTTACCGAAAAGCCGACTTCATGAGTACCTTTGGTCAACGTTTTGTTTAAATGCGAGTTCCAGTTAAGTCTCTTATCCAGATTAACACCGAGATATTT
Organism: Drosophila colorata; assembly: GCA_035041545.1. Taxonomy (NCBI): domain Eukaryota; kingdom Metazoa; phylum Arthropoda; class Insecta; order Diptera; family Drosophilidae; genus Drosophila; species Drosophila colorata. Next base: position 42,672 of record JAWNLD010000657.1, on the reverse strand, counting down.
GATCTCACTGGAGAGCTTGACGGATGTCCCACAGATGTTGATCTATTTGATATCGACGTTGTACCGTTTCTTGAAGGGAACGATAATCGCCTTAGGGCCGTATTGAGTGCCGTTTGCATCAATTCGGTGACGGTTATTATTATTATTATTGCCAGGTAATTTTCAAACCCTATGGTCCCATTAGTTTATCTATCACTATGGACCAAAGAAGGGGAGACAGCAACCCGCCCTGTGGACACCCTTTGACCGCTCGGATGCGGACAGTTGTGGCGTCCAGTGAAGATCTACTGTCTCTGTGCATAAGAATTCTCTCTATCCAGGTAATAGAGAAGGGGTCAACCCACCTAGATGCTAACGCCCAGGTTATTGACTGATAGCTAGTGTTGTCGAGGGCCCCTTCGACGTCTAGGAAGGAGCACAAAGCAATTTCCCTCGCCTCGAATGCCTTTTCAATCTTACTGACTATCTGATGTAGAGCAACCTCTGTCGATCTGGCCTTAATGTAGGCGAATTGGGTATGGTACACGGAATTGGTATCTTGCAATCTGCCCGGATATGCAAGTCTAACAGGCGTTCTGTGGTCTTAAGAAGAAATGATGTATGGCTAATTGGTCTATACGACTTACGTTGGTCCAAGGGGCTATTCCCTTACTTGGGAATAAAAAGCAAATTTACCTCCCTCCAAGATAGCGGAATGTACCCCCAAGTGAAGCTCGCCCTAAGTAGACCAATAAGTGGACTAAGTATATCTTCTAGGCTGTGTTGCAGCAGGGCCGGGAAAATCTGGTCGCCCTCTGGGGCTTTGAAGGGAGCGAATGATTTAATGGCCCACCTGACGTTGTCAATGTCGAAGATAACACCCGACAGACTAAAACCACGTCTAGCTGGTGGTTCAGTATCCCCTTCACTACACGGATTTTCCGGGTTTAAAGCATAATCAAGGAAATGCAGCTGAAGCAGTAGCTCTAGCGTTTCCCGATCGAACCTGTGTGTAAAAACCATCGGTTCTTTTTAGGAGCCCCACACCATAAGATGACCCTCTGGCCAATACCTTTTGCAATCTCGCTGCTTCTGGAAGTGACTCCACACTCTCGCAATAGGTGCTCTGGGTATCGAGTTTGGCGCGTCTAATGTTATTATTATACTCAATGAGCGCGCATCTGTATGTGTCCCATGAGTCTCTATTTGACTTGGCCCTGTTAAAGAGTCACCTGACCTCCTTCCTTTGATTTACCAGGCCTTCGCTTAACCCGGGAACCTCACGATTCGCCTGATGGGGTCTTAGGGCCGCACTATCATGGCAGGAGGTTAAAAGCACATCTTGAAGTTATCCTGACTCTAATTCTATCTCTTTCGTGGAGTTAATGCTGGCAGCAAGTTGATCAACTTTCGAAGCCCCGAAGACTTTGTACAGGTCCCAATTTGTTTTCTTTGGGTTTAAAGAATTGGAAAGGAGTTCCACTTGGCCTGGGAGATCAAAATTGCAAAAGTGCTGGTGATCTGAAAGAATGGCCTCATCGGTAACCCGCCAAGTTTTAATGAAATCGGACAAAGAACTGCTAACCAGAGTGAGGTCTAGTCTTATTGCCTGATAGCGTTTATAAAAGTGGGTTTGCACACTCTATTTGATAACACAAAAGATTAACTACACAAAAAATATTCAAGAAGGCATTCACCCCTTTTGTTGACATCACTAGTACCCCAGATAGTGTGATGGGCGTTGGCTTCACAGCCAATGACTAGCTGTTAGTTCATCCTTCAGCAGAATTCGACGAGCTGCTGAACCTCCATCGGTGGTGCGTCGTCGGTGTCGCCAGGGAACTATGCAGACGCCACTATAATTTCCTTCCCTTCAATGGTTGACGAAACTAGGTCCCTGGAGATAAAGTTTGTTAGGGGAAATCCAGAAGGATAGCTGCGCGATGCACTCCATCCAATCGGTCATATAACAACTTACATGAGCCGCAACTTAATCCTCGGACTTGGCCATCAATCAACCATGGTTCTTGGAGAAGAGCCAGGTTGATGTTTTGCTCGGCGTAAATACTGCACATGGTGGCCGACCCTCCTCTAACGTGGTGCAGGTTCGCCTGAAGCACCTTGATTGTGCTCATTTCTTCTTAGCGGAGTGTTGGACAAGGCAACCGGCTTTGCCTTGTCGGGAGTCGTTGCTAGCTGACAGTCGCTGCTGCTGCGGCCCTGGTTTGCTTGCGCTCGAGGTCCGGCTGCGGCCCAGACCCAGCAGCCAAGCTAGTGGAGGGACCAGGGTTTGTTGTTGGGGCAGCAGCAGCCGGTAGTTCGACTGTTGCTGGAGCGTCTCTCGTAGAGGGATCGTCGCTGCTCTTTTCCTTAAGTGCTGTGTTCTTAAGGATAAGTCTGGTCCTGCCAAAACAATACCAGACTGGTCCTGCCAAAACAGTACCAGACTTTTGCGCCGCACTTAATCAGCGACTGCAGCGACGCGTCATCCACCATGATGGCTAAGTGCAGCATGGCGCCACTCATGGTTCGCTTCACTACTCTCCATTGGCTGGTGCTGAAGTCGTTCTGGGCACCTATGTGCGTCAGAACCGTCTCGTTGGGTAGCTCCAGGCTGTTGGCGAAGTTACCACGGATGGGTGGATAATAAGATCGCCGCGTTGCCATTTGCTCCGCTTTGACATCAGACTCCGACTTAGAGACTAATGCCTCTATCGGACCCTGCCGGGATAAACTTTTTCTCGACGAGATAGTGGCACACTCCAACTCTTTTTCCAAGGAAGTTGGTGGTCTTTACGGATCCTCATATTGGTGACCAACATCACCGCATGGGAGGGTGGAGGCAGCCCTACAGCTGCGGTGCCAGGAAAACGTGCAAGTTGAAGTCTGGGGTGATGCTATTTGAGCCCCATCAGACTTATTATTTTTAGTAATATTTTGGTTCACTTTGAATCCCACGAGTGAACGGGAAGGTGAGTTCGCCCGCAGCAGAGCCCGTCTACCGCGGGATTGCGTCATTAAATTTACACTTATTTGCTAAATTTACTTTACTTCCGCGTCGAAAACATGCTTTGTTCTCTTTTTACTTTATATGCTACTCTTTTTGTGTTTCCTCTATTTTTACTGTCATACCTTTTTTCCTTGTCACCCATTCTGTTGACTGTAGTTTTCTCGTTGACTCCTTGCTGTAGTTCGTATATTCCTTTGTCCGCCAATTCGTGCGCTGTCGCCAACTTGATCGCATCATGAAAGGTAACGGCTTTCTTCTTCAGAAGACGCTGCTGAATTTTTTTGTCGAACAAACCAAACACAAATTCGTTTCTCAATGCTGTACTCAGATGTGCTCGAAAATTACATCCGTTCGCTAGCTTGCGTAATTCTATCGCGAAATTCGCACTTGCATCACCCTGCTTCTGTGTGTACATGTTGTATCGGAAATTTTCTATCAACTCGTTTGGCTTGGGATCATAATGCTCCTCCAATATTTGTATGATTTCCTCAAAACTCTTACTTTCAGGCTTCTCCGGTAGTACTTTATCCGCCAAAATATTGTATGATTGTGAGCCCATGAAGTGTAAAAGTAGCTTTTGGTACTTTGCTTGCTGGCACCCATTGAAAATGGGTAAAAAGTGTATAATGGGTTTGTGCAAATGTATGTAACATCGCATCTGACATAAAGCATCTCCGACCCCATAAAGAATATATATTCTTGATCAGCATCACTAGCCGCGTTGATTAAGCCCTGTCCGTCTGTCTGTCCGCCCGTCTGTCCATCCGTCCGTCTGTCTGTATGAACGCGTCGATTTCAAAGACTACAAGGGCTAGAGAGCTGAACTTGGATTTTTTAGATTCGTATATACCATAGGCAGATCAAGTTTATTTCAAATGATCGATAACGTGCCCCGTTTTCTTAAAATCAGTGTTTATCGGTTTTTTGACCCCATTTTTGAACATATTTCATAAACATACGAGCTAGAGCCAGCTAATTTGATTTAGTATGTTTCCGTAAACGATACGCAGATTTTGAATATTTCGGATTTTGGACATCTCCCCCGATTCGCAAAGCAAGTACTACAGACGTTCTGAAAATTGCATAACGATCCTATTCTTAGCTTAGAAGTTATTTAAGAATTCATTTTCCACAGTGGGGGTATATCTCAGAAACTATAAGAGCCGGAGCCATCAAATTTTTTGTAATAGGCTGCAATAGGCAATATATAAATGTACTACAGTACACTAAAAATGCATTGATTGGTGGCAAGCGCCAAGCACATACGTTTTCTGCATGCGTGTGCACACATACATACATACATATGTACTTATGTGCACATTCATATGAATAAGTTCTTTTATGAATTCTCAAGCGATTGTTTGTGCGTGGGTGTTTCAAAGCTCAGATTTTGACAGAGTCAATCAAAATACTGCTGTAGCTCGGTGGTAGAGATATTGCCAGGCGCGCTAACAGACGCGATTTCAAATCTCACTGTGTCAACGTAGATTAGATTATTTCCTAATGTCTATTTTTTTTTTCACCTAACACACTTATTGGTTCGAATGCAACTTAATGCTGGAACATATAAATATTCTGAAGCAACAAAATGGGGAAACTTTGGTAGTTGGCAGCCACACAAAAAACTTACGCAGATCAACTTCAACCAACATTTGAAAGATATAGTTTCCTAATTTTGCGAGAAATTTCACAAGTATGGCATTCTAAAATTTGCGTGCAAATATTAAAAGAGAGTTTTAATTTGTATTATTTTTATTTTATTTTACTTAGTGCGGATGTGGTGTCGTGTGTATGAATTCAGGGGGGGTTAATTAAATGCATGTAACGACAGCTAGTCGGGAACTCCCGACTACAGCCATCTTACTTGTTTTTTTTTATCATCGTCGCTAAACTGTCATGTCTATGACGTCACGCTTGCATGGTTGTAAAGAGAATTCTCTCGTTTTATTTCGTACTGTCTGTACATACATTCATAGGGTGTACAAGATCGGATATTATATTCATAGGGTGAACAATGTAGCTGAAGTAATTAATGCGATACTTATTAGATAACATATTTAATTTCATCACATAACATTTACATTTTTGAAAGCGATGCTCGATGCCACGGCGTCAAATGTAGTAAACTTGAAGTACAAGAAGTCATCCACTCAGAAAACGGACGTCAGTTTGTATCCAACACTTTTCAGATCATGATCGAAGCCTTCGGAGTCTCGCACATGGACAGAGCAATGCAGCAGAGCAAGTCAATCGCACCGTGTTGTCCCCAATAAGGGCGTATCTTGAGCATGATCACCGTGAGTGGGATATGTATCTCCCGGAAATATAGGTGTCTATACGCAATGCAGTACACACGGTGTGACTCCGTTCATCACAGTTTTCGGCCATCACGTGTTCCTCAACGGTGCGAATTACAAACTGGCTCTTAATGAGGTTTCTCATTTGCACGCAGCAGACAAGATCCAGATCATTCGCAAGCGAGTCCAGGGTCATTTGCATACGGCGTATGAACGCAGCCACCAGCAGTACGATGCCCGAGCCCTAGTATTCTAGGCGGAGTCAGGCTGAGCGACTTTGGGAAATCCATCAACGCAAAAATTCGCAAGGAAATTCCTAAAAGCCACAGTAGTGCGACGAGTAGGAACAAATTCTTATTAGCTAAATGACATGCAGAGGAAGTCTCTGGGAATATACCACGCCAATAACATAAGGTCGCAAAGCGAAGTCGGGGTGTGCGTCAAGTTGGGGCGCTTTCCATAGACATCATAGGAACAGGTCGGCTAGAGTGGGCGCAGACCAATCACAAGGAGTCCGGAAGAAACCCCTTTGCTCCCTCAGATTCCCGGTGGTGCATCGGGACTTTTGCCTATCGATAGTGACAGTCGAAACGGTCAGCTGGGCTGCTTTAAGCTGAGCTGAGCAAATCGGGATACAGGCCGTGAGCGAACCGGGGAACAGGTCGTGGGCGAACCGGGGAAAGAGCGCAGAGAGCGGCATGTGAATCGCTCAGACACATGCCCGCACACAGGGCAAATAGAGATCTTTTTTTTTTTTGGCTATACAATGGCAATAGCGCAGCTGGAAGTTGCTTCGGCTTAGAAATTAAGGCGAAATTTTATAAGCGCGACGTTAGCGAAGACGAGCGAACGTCACTTTTTTTTGTTAGCGCTGTCAGAGCGCAAATTTATTATTAGAACGTTTAATGTTAGTTTTTAAGCAAATACCAAAAACCATAAAAAAAAAAGAACAGCCGGAGAATCAAATTTGGTTGTGAAACCATAATCCAGAAGCACAAGCTGTTCGCCTTGCCATTTGCATTGTTAAAAATAAAATAATTAAAATTAACTTAAGAAATATTGTTATTACTAATATATATTATTTTGAATGGCTTTAGGACCTTTGAGTGGAAATTTTTCATTTCGGCGTTTTATGACTTCATTTACTCAGGCACTTTCTCCATGACCACCAACTTATTTTCTTCTTTGTAAATATGTATGTTTTTAAATCCCTCAATATGTGGACACAACTGCAAGATCGAAAACTATTTAATATAAAATTACTTTGGTGGTAGTTGCATTTTGATTCCATGTTGGCGAGCTAATTTTTGTCTGTTTGGATACGTTAATATTATCACAAATGTGTTATACTAAATATTGTATGAAAACGAGTTGGCAGAGGCGAGGCGCTCCACCCAATCGGTCATATAACAACTTACATGAGCGCAACTTCATGAACGCGGAATAAAGTTGCGCTCATGTAAGTTGTTATATGACAGATTGGATGGAGCGCCTCGCGCAGCTATTCTTCTGAATAAAAGCGTTAGGCACTTTCCTCTAACAAACTTTATCTTCAAATTATAGTGGCGTCTGCATATTTCACTGTAATGGCGTGTTCATCGTCGTCAAAACTTATGACTAAATCATCTACGTAATGGTGTTTCAGAATTGCGCCCACGTCTTCTGGCATTTCTCCTATGAAGCTTTCTGTATTGCGATTCTTGATATACATCTGCACAATATGGTGAACACAATGCCGAAAATTTTGTCATGGCAAAATGTTGAATATGTTGAGAAGCATCTCCTATACGCCAAAGGAATCGTTGGGCATTCTGATCCTCAGGTTGAATTCAAATCTGCAAGAACATTTCTCTGATGTAACCGGCAACTCCAATTTCTCCCTTTCTGAACTGCAATAATATTGATATATCTGTGTTGAATATATATTTTTATATATATATATATATACCTTCAGAATATATTCATTATATATATATATATATATATATATATATATATATATATGCCCAACACCATGCAGAATAAGCGAGACTAGAACTCAATGCTAAGCAGCATAGCACTATTTCGCTCATGAGGTTCTCAGTTTGGCTCGCGCTTTCAGCGATCTCACTCGCTCTGGTCGTCAAAATTGAGTGCAAGTGATAAGTGGGGTTCCACGAGCACGGAAATCACATGCAAATACTGTTTAATTCATAGGTTAACAGGATGGGCCAATTTTTTTAATTTTTTATTATAATTTGTGACATAACAGAGATCTTAGTAGCACAGCGACCAAATTGCGGTCTTTTGTACCAAGGGGCTCCATATGGCGACAAGAGACGCTCCGCCTTCCTTATGAAGGAGAGCAGATCCCTTGTCGAGGAATTTCTTATCTGTGATGGAGAAACAAATTCACTGCATAGATACTTCCTCCTACTCCAAATCTGAAAAGATATTTATGGTGGCTCCTCTTATCTCCTTGTCAGGGATATGTCTGGTGCAGGACTCAATGGCGTGCATCTCAGATTGAAAAACACTGGCCACATACCCATTGCAATCCCCGCACCAAACCCTTAATTAGTTTTTGAATCGTCTTTAAACCTGCGATCATTACAATGGTTGCCATCATCCCATTCCCTACGGTCAAGTTCGGTGGTCTTAAGATCCGTTCTGTCGCAGATCCCTAAGCCCGAAATAGTGTTTCCTAGACTAGCACGACCTATGTCTTGTGCTAGCAGAGTGAGTGAGTTTAATCCTCAGAAGGCTCAAAGAAGCTACCTTCTTTATGCGCGAATGCAGTGGATTCAGTCCTAAGACTGTCTGCAGTGCTGCAGTAGGATATGTACGCATGACACCTGTGAGGGATAGGCATACGAGCCGCTGAAGTTTGCTGCATTTGTGTAAGTGACAACAGGCATAACCATAATACTATACAGCCATCTGATGGCTTTGGAGTCTAAACCCCACATACAGTAATACAGCCATCTGATGGCTTTGGAGTCTAAGCCCCACGTTTTACCGCGGAGCTCGACCGGTGACCCAACAATGTAGAGTTGTTCGACATCGATGTTGTACCGGTTCGTGAAGGGAACAATAATCGCCTTCTGTGGGTTGATATTGAGACCCACATCTGTGGACCATCTTAGGACCGTGTCGAGTTCCGCTTGAATTAATTCGGTGATGGTTAAGCCGAACTTTTCGGAGACCCTATATATGGTATCGATGCCTAGCTCCGATAGTTTCACCAGTATCACTCGGGACTAAAGAAGGGGGGAGACAGGACCCCGACATCCTTTGGACACCCTTTGACCGTTCGGATGCGGACAGTGGTGGCGTCCAGTGAAGATCTAATGTCCCTGTGCATAAGCATTATCTCTATCCAGGTAATAGAAAAGGAGTCAGCCCCCCTAGATGCTAGATGATTGTGTATGGTACACGGAATTGGTATCTTGCAATCTGCACCGGATATGCAATTCCAACAGGCGTTCTGTGGTCTTAAGAAGAAAGGATGTATGGCTAATTGGTCTATACGACTTAGGTTGATCCAAGGGACGGTTCCCCTGCTTGGGAATACCCCCAAGTTAAGCTCGCCCTAAGTAAACCAATTAGTGGACTAAGTATATCTTCTAGGCTGTGGTGCAGCAGGGCCGGGAAAATCTGGTTGCCCACCGGGGCTTTGAAGGGAGCGAATGATTTAATGGGCTACCTGACCTTGTCAGCGTCGAAGATAAAACCCGACAGATTGTAACCACGTCTAGCTGGTGGTTCAGTATCCCCATCATTACAGGGATGTTCCGGGTTTATAACAGAACCAGGGAAATGCACCTGAAGCAGTAGCTCTAACGTTTCCCGTCGATCCTGTGTGTAAGAACTATTATATTTTTTTTAGGAGCCACACACCATTATATAACCCTCTGGCCATTACCTATTGAAATCTCGCTGCTTCTGGGAGTAATTCCACACTTTCATCGTCCTTATTATACTCAGGGAGCGCGCATCTGTATGTGTTCCACGAGACTCTATTTGACTTGGCGCTGTTGAAGCTGTTGAGCCGTCTGACCTTCTTCATTTGATTTGCCAGGCCTTCGCTCCACCAGGGAACCTCACGTTTCGCCTGATGGGGTCTTAGGGCCGCACTATCATGGCAGGAGTTATAAAAGCACATCTTGCAGTTGTCTTGACGCTTCTATATCTTTCGTGGAGTTAAAGCTGGCAGGAAGTTGATCAACTTTCAAAGCCCCTAAGGCTTTGTACAGGTCCCAATTTGTTTTCTTTGGGTTCAAAGAATTGGAAAGGAGTTCCATTTGGCCTGGGAGATCAAAATTGCAAAAGTGCTGGTGATCTGAAAGAATGGCCTCATCGGTAACCCGCCAAGTTTTAATGAAATCGGACAAAGAACTGCTAACCAGAGTGAGGTCTAGTCTTATTGCCTGATAGCGTTTATAAAAGTGGGTTTGCACACTCTATTTGATAACACAAAAGATTAACTACACAAAAAATATTCAAGAAGGCATTCACCCCTTTTGTTGACATCACTAGTACCCTCTGGGGTACTAGTTAGTGTGATGGGCGTTGGCTTCACAGCCAATGACTAGCTGTTTGTTCATCCTTCAGCAGAATTCGACGAGCTGCTGAACCTCCATCGGTGGTGCGTCGTCGGTGTCGCCAGGGAACTATGCAGACGCCACTATAATTTCCTTCCCTTCAATGGTTGACGAAACTAGGTCCCTGGAGATAAAGTTTGTTAGGGGAAATCCAGAAGGATAGCTGCGCGATGCACTCCATCCAATCGGTCATATAACAACTTACATGAGCCGCAACTTAATCCTCGGACTTGGCCATCAATCAACCATGGTTCTTGGAGAAGAGCCAGGTTGATGTTTTGCTCGGCGTAAATACTGCACATGGTGGCCGACCCTCCTCTAACGTGGTGCAGGTTCGCCTGAAGCACCTTGATTGTGCTCATTTCTTCTTAGCGGAGTGTTGGACAAGGCAACCGGCTTTGCCTTGTCGGGAGTCGTTGCTAGCTGACAGTCGCTGCTGCTGCGGCCCTGGTTTGCTTGCGCTCGAGGTCCGGCCGCGGCCCAGACCCAGCAGCCAAGCTAGTGGAGGGACCAGGGTTTGTTGTTGGGGCAGCAGCAGCCGGTAGTTCGACTGTTGCTGGAGCGTCTCTCGTAGAGGGATCGTCGCTGCTCTTTTCCTTAAGTGCTGTGTTCTTAAGGATAAGTCTGGTCCTGCCAAAACAATACCAGACTGGTCCTGCCAAAACAGTACCAGACTTTTGCGCCGCACTTAATCAGCGACTGCAGCGACGCGTCATCCACCATGATGGCTAAGTGCAGCATGGCGCCACTCATGGTTCGCTTCACTACTCTCCATTGGCTGGTGCTGAAGTCGTTCTGGGCACCTATGTGCGTCAGAACCGTCTCGTTGGGTAGCTCCAGGCTGTTGGCGAAGTTACCACGGATGGGTGGATAATAAGATCGCCGCGTTGCCATTTGCTCCGCTTTGACATCAGACTCCGACTTAGAGACTAATGCCTCTATCGGACCCTGCCGGGATAAACTTTTTCTCGACGAGATAGTGGCACACTCCAACTCTTTTTCCAAGGAAGTTGGTGGTCTTTACGGATCCTCATATTGGTGACCAACATCACCGCATGGGAGGGTGGAGGCAGCCCTATAGCTGCGGTGCCAGGAAAACGTGCAAGTTGAAGCCTGGGGTGATGCTATTTGAGCCCCATCAGACTTATTATTTTTAGTAATATTTTGGTTCACTTTGAATCCCACGAGTGAACGGGAAGGTGAGTTCGCCCGCAGCAGAGCCCGTCTACCGCGGGATTGCGTCATTAAATTTACACTTATTTGCTAAATTTACTTTACTTCCGCGTCGAAAACATGCTTTGTTCTCTTTTTACTTTATATGCTACTCTTTTTGTGTTTCCTCTATTTTTACTGTCATACCTTTTTTCCTTGTCACCCATTCTGTTGACTGTAGTTTTCTCGTTGACTCCTTGCTGTAGTTCGTATATTCCTTTGTCCGCCAATTCGTGCGCTGTCGCCAACTTGATCGCATCATGAAAGGTAACGGCTTTCTTCTTCAGAAGACGCTGCTGAATTTTTTTGTCGAACAAACCAAACACAAATTCGTTTCTCAATGCTGTACTCAGATGTGCTCGAAAATTACATCCGTTCGCTAGCTTGCGTAATTCTATCGCGAAATTCGCACTTGCATCACCCTGCTTCTGTGTGTACATGTTGTATCGGAAATTTTCTAGCAACTCGTTTGGCTTGGGATCATAATGCTCCTCCAATATTTGTATGATTTCCTCAAAACTCTTACTTTCAGGCTTCTCCGGTAGTACTTTATCCGCCAAAATATTGTATGATTGTGAGCCCATGAAGTGTAAAAGTAGCTTTTGGTACTTTGCTTGCTGGCACTCGTATAGATTAAGTATTATTTTCTTATGCATTTGGCATGATCTCTTTTTATTTTATGTTATTTCGGTATTTCGCTATTACTTGTACTGTAAAAAGTAATTTGTATACCCATTGAAAATGGGTAAAAAGTGTATAATGGGTTTGTGCAAATGTATGTAACATCGCATCTGACATAAAGCATCTCCAACCCCATAAAGAATATATATTCTTGATCAGCATCACTAGCCGCGTTGATTAAGCCCTGTCCGTCTATCCATCCGTCCGTCTGTCTGTATGAACGCGTCGATTTCAAAGACTACAAGGGCTAGAGAGCTGAACTTGGATTTTTTAGATTCGTATATACCATAGGCAGATCAAGTTTATTTCAAATGATCGATAACGTGCCCCGTTTTCTTAAAATCAGTGTTTATCGGTTTTTTGACCCCATTTTTGAACATATTTCATAAACATACGAGCTAGAGCCAGCTAATTTGATTTAGTATGTTTCCGTAAACGATACGCAGATTTTGAATATTTCGGATTTTGGACATCTCCCCCGATTCGCAAAGCAAGTACTACAGACGTTCTGAAAATTGCATAACGATCCTATTCTTAGCTTAGAAGTTATTTAAGAATTCATTTTCCACAGTGGGGGTATATCTCAGAAACTATAAGAGCCGGAGCCATCAAATTTTTTGTAATAGGCTGCAATAGGCAATATATAAATGTACTACAGTACACTAAAAATGCATTGATTGGTGGCAAGCGCCAAGCACATACGTTTTCTGCATGCGTGTGCACACATACATACATACATATGTACTTATGTGCACATTCATATGAATAAGTTCTTTTATGAATTCTCAAGCGATTGTTTGTGCGTGGGTGTTTCAAAGCTCAGATTTTGACAGAGTCAATCAAAATACTGCTGTAGCTCGGTGGTAGAGATATTGCCAGGCGCGCTAACAGACGCGATTTCAAATCTCACTGTGTCAACGTAGATTAGATTATTTCCTAATGTCTATTTTTTTTTTCACCTAACACACTTATTGGTTCGAATGCAACTTAATGCTGGAACATATAAATATTCTGAAGCAACAAAATGGGGAAACTTTGGTAGTTGGCAGCCACACAAAAAACTTACGCAGATCAACTTCAACCAACATTTGAAAGATATAGTTTCCTAATTTTGCGAGAAATTTCACAAGTATGGCATTCTAAAATTTGCGTGCAAATATTAAAAGAGAGTTTTAATTTGTATTATTTTTATTTTATTTTACTTAGTGCGGATGTGGTGTCGTGTGTATGAATTCAGGGGGGGTTAATTAAATGCATGTAACGACAGCTAGTCGGGCACTCCCGACTACAGCCATCTTACTTGTTTTTTTTTATCATCGTCGCTAAACTGTCATGTCTATGACGTCACGCTTGCATGGTTGTAAAGAGAATTCTCTCGTTTTATTTCGTACTGTCTGTACATACATTCATAGGGTGTACAAGATCGGATATTATATTCATAGGGTGAACAATGTAGCTGAAGTAATTAATGCGATACTTATTAGATAACATATTTAATTTCATCACATAACATTTACATTTTTGAAAGCGATGCTCGATGCCACGGCGTCAAATGTAGTAAACTTGAAGTACAAGAAGTCATCCACTCAGAAAACGGACGTCAGTTTGTATCCAACACTTTTCAGATCATGATCGAAGCCTTCGGAGTCTCGCACATGGACAGAGCAATGCAGCAGAGCAAGTCAATCGCACCGTGTTGTCCCCAATAAGGGCGTATCTTGAGCATGATCACCGTGAGTGGGATATGTATCTCCCGGAAATATAGGTGTCTATACGCAATGCAGTACACACGGTGTGACTCCGTTCATCACAGTTTTCGGCCATCACGTGTTCCTCAACGGTGCGAATTACAAACTGGCTCTTAATGAGGTTTCTCATTTGCACGCAGCAGACAAGATCCAGATCATTCGCAAGCGAGTCCAGGGTCATTTGCATACGGCGTATGAACGCAGCCACCAGCAGTACGATGCCCGAGCCCTAGTATTCTAGGCGGAGTCAGGCTGAGCGACTTTGGGAAATCCATCAACGCAAAAATTCGCAAGGAAATTCCTAAAAGCCACAGTAGTGCGACGAGTAGGAACAAATTCTTATTAGCTAAATGACATGCAGAGGAAGTCTCTGGGAATATACCACGCCAATAACATAAGGTCGCAAAGCGAAGTCGGGGTGTGCGTCAAGTTGGGGCGCTTTCCATAGACATCATAGGAACAGGTCGGCTAGAGTGGGCGCAGACCAATCACAAGGAGTCCGGAAGAAACCCCTTTGCTCCCTCAGATTCCCGGTGGTGCATCGGGACTTTTGCCTATCGATAGTGACAGTCGAAACGGTCAGCTGGGCTGCTTTAAGCTGAGCTGAGCAAATCGGGATACAGGCCGTGAGCGAACCGGGGAACAGGTCGTGGGCGAACCGGGGAAAGAGCGCAGAGAGCGGCATGTGAATCGCTCAGACACATGCCCGCACACAGGGCAAATAGAGATCTTTTTTTTTTTTGGCTATACAATGGCAATAGCGCAGCTGGAAGTTGCTTCGGCTTAGAAATTAAGGCGAAATTTTATAAGCGCGACGTTAGCGAAGACGAGCGAACGTCACTTTTTTTTGTTCGCGCTGTCAGAGCGCAAATTTATTATTAGAACGTTTAATGTTAGTTTTTAAGCAAATACCAAAAACCATAAAAAAAAAAGAACAGCCGGAGAATCAAATTTGGTTGTGAAACCATAATCCAGAAGCACAAGCTGTTCGCCTTGCCATTTGCATTGTTAAAAATAAAATAATTAAAATTAACTTAAGAAATATTGTTATTACTAATATATATTATTTTGAATGGCTTTAGGACCTTTGAGTGGAAATTTTTCATTTCGGCGTTTTATGACTTCATTTACTCAGGCACTTTCTCCATGACCACCAACTTATTTTCTTCTTTGTAAATATGTATGTTTTTAAATCCCTCAATATGTGGACACAACTGCAAGATCGAAAACTATTTAATATAAAATTACTTTGGTGGTAGTTGCATTTTGATTCCATGTTGGCGAGCTAATTTTTGTCTGTTTGGATACGTTAATATTATCACAAATGTGTTATACTAAATATTGTATGAAAACGAGTTGGCAGAGGCGAGGCGCTCCACCCAATCGGTCATATAACAACTTACATGAGCGCAACTTCATGAACGCGGAATAAAGTTGCGCTCATGTAAGTTGTTATATGACAGATTGGATGGAGCGCCTCGCGCAGCTATTCTTCTGAATAAAAGCGTTAGGCACTTTCCTCTAACAAACTTTATCTTCAAATTATAGTGGCGTCTGCATATTTCACTGTAATGGCGTGTTCATCGTCGTCAAAACTTATGACTAAATCATCTACGTAATGGTGTTTCAGAATTGCGCCCACGTCTTCTGGCATTTCTCCTATGAAGCTTTCTGTATTGCGATTCTTGATATACATCTGCACAATATGGTGAACACAATGCCGAAAATTTTGTCATGGCAAAATGTTGAATATGTTGAGAAGCATCTCCTATACGCCAAAGGAATCGTTGGGCATTCTGATCCTCAGGTTGAATTCAAATCTGCAAGAACATTTCTCTGATGTAACCGGCAACTCCAATTTCTCCCTTTCTGAACTGCAATAATATTGATATATCTGTGTTGAATATATATTTTTATATATATATATATATACCTTCAGAATATATTCATTATATATATATATATATATATATATATATATATATATATATGCCCAACACCATGCAGAATAAGCGAGACTAGAACTCAATGCTAAGCAGCATAGCACTATTTCGCTCATGAGGTTCTCAGTTTGGCTCGCGCTTTCAGCGATCTCACTCGCTCTAGTCGTAAATTGAGTGCAAGTGATAAGTGGGGTTCCACGAGCACGGAAATCACATGCAAATACTGTTTAATTCATAGGTTAACAGGATGGGCCAATTTTTTTAATTTTTTATTATAATTTGTGACATAACAGAGATCTTAGTAGCACAGCGACCAAATTGCGGTCTTTTGTACCAAGGGGCTCCATATGGCGACAAGAGACGCTCCGCCTTCCTTATGAAGGAGAGCAGATCCCTTGTCGAGGAATTTCTTATCTGTGATGGAGAAACAAATTCACTGCATAGATACTTCCTCCTACTCCAAATCTGAAAAGATATTTATGGTGGCTCCTCTTATCTCCTTGTCAGGGATATGTCTGGTGCAGGACTCAATGGCGTGCATCTCAGATTGAAAAACACTGGCCACATACCCATTGCAATCCCCGCACCAAACCCTTAATTAGTTTTTGAATCGTCTTTAAACCTGCGATCATTACAATGGTTGCCATCATCCCATTCCCTACGGTCAAGTTCGGTGGTCTTAAGATCCGTTCTGTCGCAGATCCCTAAGCCCGAAATAGTGTTTCCTAGACTAGCACGACCTATGTCTTGTGCTAGCAGAGTGAGTGAGTTTAATCCTCAGAAGGCTCAAAGAAGCTACCTTCTTTATGCGCGAATGCAGTGGATTCAGTCCTAAGACTGTCTGCAGTGCTGCAGTAGGATATGTACGCATGACACCTGTGAGGGATAGGCATACGAGCCGCTGAAGTTTGCTGCATTTGTGTAAGTGACAACAGGCATAACCATAATACTATACAGCCATCTGATGGCTTTGGAGTCTAAACCCCACATACAGTAATACAGCCATCTGATGGCTTTGGAGTCTAAGCCCCACGTTTTACCGCGGAGCTCGACCGGTGACCCAACAATGTAGAGTTGTTCGACATCGATGTTGTACCGGTTCGTGAAGGGAACAATAATCGCCTTATGTGGGTTGATATTGAGACCCACATCTGTGGACCATCTTAGGACCGTGTCGAGTTCCGCTTGAATTAATTCGGTGATGGTTAAGCCGAACTTTTCGGAGACCCTATATATGGTATCGATGCCTAGCTCCGATAGTTTCACCAGTATCACTAGGGACTAAAGAAGGGGGAGACAGGACCCCGACATCCTTTGGACACCCTTTGACCGCTCGGATGCGGACAGTGGTGGCGTCCAGTGAAGATCTAATGTCCCTGTGCATAAGCATTATCTCTATCCAGGTAATAGAAAAGGAGTCAGCCCCCCTAGATGCTAGATGATTGTGTATGGTACACGGAATTGGGATCTTGCAATCTGCACCGGATATGCAAGTCCAACAGGCGTTCTGTGGTCTTAAGAAGAAAGGATGTATGGCTAATTGGTCTATACGACTTAGGTTGATCCAAGGGACGGTTCCCCTGCTTGGGAATACCCCCAAGTTAAGCTCGCCCTAAGTAAACCAATTAGTGGACTAAGTATATCTTCTAGGCTGTGGTGCAGCAGGGCCGGGAAAATCTGGTTGCCCACCGGGGCTTTGAAGGGAGCGAATGATTTAATTGGCTACCTGACCTTGTCAGCGTCGAAGATGATACCCGACAGATTTTAACCACGTCTAGCTGGTGGTTCAGTATCCCCATCATTACAGGGATTTTCCGGGTTTATAACAGAACCAGGGAAATGCACCTGAAGCAGTAGCTCTAACGTTTCCCGTCGATCCTGTGTGTAAGAACTATTCTATTTTTTTTAGGAGCCACACACCATTATATAACCCTCTGGCCATTACCTATTGAAATCTCGCTGCTTCTGGAAGTAATTCCACACTTTCATCGTAGGTCCTTATTATACTCAGGGAGCGCGCATGTGCCCGATGACTCTATTTGACTTGGCGCTGCTGAAGCTGTTGAGCCGTCTGACCTTCTTCTTTGATTTGCCAGGCCTTCGCTCCACCAGGGAACCTCACGTCGCCTGATGGGGTCTTAGGGCCGCACTATCATGGCAGGAGGTATAAAAGCACATCTTGCAGTTGCTTGACGCTTCTATATCTTTCGTGGAGTTGGAGGTCCCAATTTGTTTCTTTGGGCTTAAAGAATTGAAAGAGTTCGCTTGGCCGGGAGATCAAAATTGATGGCTGGTGATCTGAAAGGTGGCCTCATCGGTAACCCGCCAAGTTTAAATGAAATCGGACAAAGAACTGCTAACCAGAGTGAGGTCTAGTCCTATTGCCTGATAGCGTTTATGTCGGTTTGCACCCTCTATTTGATACATATAATTGACTACACAAAAAATATTCATGAAGGCATTCACCCCTTGTTGTTGACATCTCTCAGCACGCTCCAGTAGTGTCGATCGGCGTTGGCTGTCGAGCAGCCACTATAATCTGAGCTAGTTAGTTCATCGCTTCAGAAGAATCGGAGCGCTCCTCCATCGGCATCATACGCGTGAATCGCGGGAAAGTTGCGCTCATGTAAGTTGTTATATGACAGATTGGATGGAGCGCCTCGCGCAGCTATTCTTCTGAATAAAAGCGTTAGGCACTTTCCTCTAACAAACTTTATCTTCAAATTATAGTGGCGTCTGCATATTTCCCTGGCGACACCGACGACGCACTGCCGATGGAGGTTCAGCAGCTCGTCGAATTCTGCTGAAGGATGAACTAACAGCTAGTCATTGGCTGTGAAGCCAACGCCCATCACACTATCTGGGGTACTAGAGATGTCAAAAAAAGGGGTGAATGCCTTCATGAATATTTTTTGTGTAGTCAATTATATGTATCAAATAGAGGGTGCGAACCGACTTTTATAAACGCTATCAGGCAATAGGACTAGACCTCACTCTGGTTAGCAGTTCTTTGTCCGATTTCATTTAAACTTGGCGGGTTACCGATGAGGCCACTCTTTCAGATCACCAGCACATCAATTTTGATCTCCCAGGCCAAGCGGAACTCCTTTCCAATTCTTTAAGCCCAAAGAAAACAAATTGGGACCTCCAACTCCACGAAAGATATAGAAGCGTCAAGACAACTGCAAGATGTGCTTTTATACCTCCTGCCATGATAGTGCGGCCCTAAGACCCCATCAGGCGAAACGTGAGGTTCCCTGGTGGAGCGAAGGCCTGGCAAATCAAATGAAGAAGGTCAGACGGCTCAACAGCTTCAACAGCGCCAAGTCAAATAGAGTCTCGTGGAACACATACAGATGCGCGCTCCCTGAGTATAATAAGGACCTACGATGAAAGTGTGGAATTACTTCCAGAAGCAGCGAGATTTCAATAGGTAATGGCCAGAGGGTTATATAATGGTGTGTGGCTCCTAAAAAAAATAGAATAGTTCTTACACACAGGATCGACGGGAAACGTTAGAGCTACTGCTTCAGGTGCATTTCCCTGGTTCTGTTATAAACCCGGAAAATCCCTGTAATGATGGGGATACTGAACCACCAGCTAGACGTGGTTAAAATCTGTCGGGTATCATCTTCGACGCTGACAAGGTCAGGTAGCCAATTAAATCATTCGCTCCCTTCAAAGCCCCGGTGGGCAACCAGATTTTCCCGGCCCTGCTGCACCACAGCCTAGAAGATATACTTAGTCCACTAATTGGTTTACTTAGGGCGAGCTTAACTTGGGGGTATTCCCAAGCAGGGGAACCGTCCCTTGGATCAACCTAAGTCGTATAGACCAATTAGCCATACATCCTTTCTTCTTAAGACCACAGAACGCCTGTTGGACTTGTATATCCGGTGCAGATTGCAAGATCCCAATTCCGTGTACCATACACAATCATCTAGCATCTAGGGGGGCTGACTCCTTTTCTATTACCTGGATAGAGATAATGCTTATGCACAGGGACATTAGATCTTCACTGGACGCCACCACTGTCCGCATCCGAGCGGTCAAAGGGTGTCCAAAGGATGTCGGGGTCCTGTCTCCCCTTCTTTAGTCCCTAGTGATTCTGGTGAAACTATCGGAGCTAGGCATCGATACCATAGATATAGGGTCTCCGAAAAGTTTCGGCTTAACCATCACCGAATTAATTCAAGCGGAACTCGACACGGTCCTAAGATGGTCCACAGATGTGGGTCTCAATATCAACCCACAGAAGGCGATTATTGTTCCCTTCACGAACCGGTACAACATCGATGTCGAACAACTCTACATTGTTGGGTCACCGGTCGAGCTCCTCGGTAAAACGTGGGGCTTAGACTCCAAAGCCATCAGATGGCTGTATTACTGTATGTGGGGTTTAGACTCCAAAGCCATCAGATGGCTGTATAGTATTATGGTTATGCCTGTTGTCACTTACACAAATGCAGCAAACTTCAGCGGCTCGTATGCCTATCCCTCACAGGTGTCATGCGTACATATCCTACTGCAGCACTGCAGACAGTCTTAGGACTGAATCCACTGCATTCGCGCATAAAGAAGGTAGCTTCTTTGAGCCTTCTGTGGATTAAACTCACTCACTCTGCTAGCACAAGACATAGGTCGTGCTAGTCTAGGAAACACTATTTCGGGCTTAGGGATCTGCGACAGAACGGATCTTAAGACCACGGAACTTGACCGTAGGGAATGGGATGATGGCAACCATTGTAATGATCGCAGGTTTAAAGACGATTCAAAAACTAATTAAGGGTTTGGTGCGGGGATTGCAATGGATATGTGGCCAGTGTTTTTCAATCTGAGATGCACGCCATTGAGTCCTGCACCAGACATATCCCTGACAAGGAGATAAGAGGAGCCACCATAAATATCTTTTCAGATATTATTTGGAGTAGGAGGAAGTATCTATGCAGTGAATTTGTTTCTCCATCACAGATAAGAAATTCCTCGACAAGGGATCTGCTCTCCTTCATAAGGAAGGCGGAGCGTCTCTTGTCGCCATATGGAGCCCCTTGGTACAAAAGACCGCAATTTGGTCGCTGTGCTACTAAGATCTCTGTTATGTCACAAATTATAATAAAAAATTAAAAAAATTGGCCCATCCTGTTAACCTATGAATTAAACAGTATTTGCATGTGATTTCCGTGCTCGTGGAACCCCACTTATCACTTGCACTCAATTTTGACGACCAGAGCGAGTGAGATCGCTGAAAGCGCGAGCCAAACTGAGAACCTCATGAGCGAAATAGTGCTATGCTGCTTAGCATTGAGATCTAGTCTCGCTTATTCTGCATGGTGTTGGGCATATATATATATATATATATATATATATATATATATATATATAATGAATATATTCTGAAGGTATATATATATATATAAAAATATATATTCAACACAGATATATCAATATTATTGCAGTTCAAAAAGGGAGAAATTGGAGAAATTTTTCAAGCGTACTCCCAACGTTGCGTCCTGCAGTTCTAAACGAAGGATCGATAAAAACTTGGTTGTACAACAAGTGTTTTTCCAATAACAAAGATAACATTATTTCCACAGTTGTAGGTTAGACAGCGGCAAATGCTTCTTGACTAGCATTTACAAACATATGATATTCCATAAACAATAAGAAAATAATACCAGATTTCAAAAAGTATGTATTTTAACAATTTCTTCGCACACTGTAATGGCGTGTTCATCGTCGTCAAAACTTATGACTAAATCATCTACGTAATGGTGTTTCAGAATTGCGCCCACGTCTTCTGGCATTTCTCCTATGAAGCTTTCTGTATTGCGATTCTTGATGTATTCTGCACAATATGGTGAACACAATGCCGAAAATTTTGTCATGGCAAAATGTTGAATATGTTGAGAAGCATCTCCTATACGCCAAAGGAATCGTTGGGCATTCTGATCCTCAGGTTGAATTCAAATCTGCAAGAACATTTCTCTGATGTAACCGGCAACTCCAATTTCTCCCTTTCTGAACTAAAATAATATTGATATAAGTTGATTAGTTTGTTCAGGACCCTTTAATAATAACGAATTTAGGGAAACTCCGTGTTATGTTTCTGCTGGGTCAAAATTTAATTTTTGAGCATAGCCCTTATTTAAATACTTATTTATTATACCCTGAACCCATTGAAAATGGGTAATAAGGGTAAATTGGTTTTGTGCAAATGTATGTAACATGCAGAAGGAGGCATCTCCGATATCTCCCATAAAGAAAATATATTCTTGATCAGCATCACTAGCCTAGTCGATTAAGCCCTGTTCGTCTGTCCGTCCGTCCGTCTATCCGTCTGTCTGCATAAACGCGTCGATTTTAGAGACTACAAGGGCTAGAGAGCTAAGCTTGGACTTTTTAGATTCGTATATACCATATGCAGATCAAGTTTATTTCAAATGATCGATACCTTGACCCGCTTTCTTATAATCAGTGTTAATCGGTTTTGTACCCGGTTTTTTGGGCACATCTCAAAAACTATAAGCCACAGAATGTTTCTGAATATGTACTCGTAAACAACTACGCAGGTTATGTATATTTCGGATTTTGGATACCGCCCCCCATTCGCCACTCATATAAAAAAAAACCAAAAAAATCGCATATCAAGTACTACATACTTGTCCTTTGGTTTGTACACAGATGCTCTTCTTACGTCTTGAAAATTGCATAACGATCCTATTCTTAGTTTAGAAGTTATTTAGGAATTAACTTTCCAAATTGGGGGCCGAGCGCAGCTGCTTGATCATATCTCAGAAACCATAAGAGCCACAGCCTCCAAATTTGGTTCAGGCTGCTATAAACCTGATCTGTAGTACAATAAGAATGTTTTTAAATAAATTTCATCCAATGGATTGGTCTTGGCAATATCACAACAAGCTGGAACTTCTGTATTGTCACACCAAATTTTACATTGGCTTATATGATGATTGTTTTCACATAACGGACATTCAGAAATTTCGTTGTTGACTTAGACTCTCAACGAGGGGTAGTCAGCTAACTAGCCTGGCAAATGTGCTGTTGACGACAATTTGCAGATGACAGGAATGCAACTACACAGCGCTCCTTTGAAGACAAATTTATTACCTGATCAAGTTTGTTGAAGGCAATTTTTGAGAAATCCTTTATTTTTGCAAGTTGTGGACGAACAAGTATTTCTCCACGTCCAAAACGAAATTTTAGTTCAACATTTGGAACATCTTCCCGGTATATCAGCATGGCTTCTATTGCCCCTTTTGCGTATCCAATTAGACATTTGTATAGTCGGATCAGATTTTGTCGGTTATTATAGTTGAACTCGCTTGTGGTATCATTGTGGTTGGCAATGAATAACGGTCATTGCGCAGCTGTGCCTGAAAATTACATTTTTTTTTACACACTGTATCTGATCTGATCGGATAGACAAACCAAACGAACTTTAACGGACCATAAGATATAATCTATATCTTATAAGATTGGATAACTGAGATGGTGTTGTTCTCCGTCTTTACCCACTCTACCTGTACGAACAAATCAAATGCATGCTCCTACCCTATGCGTGCCCGCGGTGTTACTAACTTAAGGTGCCCTAACAAAAGATAATTTATTCCATTCTTATTAGCGCATATTCTTCAATTAAAATCCAATATATTCATGTAATACAAATTAAATTTAAGAGTTAAATTTACCAAATATATATATATGCGTACGTATTCAAATGTAAAGAGAAAATTTTAAAAAATAAAGAGAAAAATATTAAACTCACTAGCAAGAGTTAAATTTGTTTATGTTCTTGAGTGCAAAATCAGTTTGTTCCAACAAAAAAAAATTACGAGAATTAGCAAAAAAAATAAATGAGCTTTGATCTACGAACGCCCTAGCAGTCTTATGCATTGCCAAAAGAATAAAAGAGAAAAAGAAACGTAAAGCAAGCAAGCACACTGCTGCAGCTGGTCTACACTGATTAGCTTGCATATGTCTGGCCAGCGTCTGCGACTCGCGCTCAAAGATAGGCACTTTGTTTTTGTTGCATTTTTTCACACTTTATTATTCGGCTATGCCGTACTGACGACCTTGTAGAGTCCATCAATGCCAGCAGGCCTGTTGACGTTGATTGACTATATAATTTAATATTTATGTGCGGAAGCAGCAAAAGCAAGCAATGGCCCAAACTATACTGGAACATAAACAAATTATAATTCTTGGGGTGATTTCAAACTATTAATAGAAAGAGTTATATTGGCTAGTATTGGCGCTGTGTTCCAACACGTGTTGTCAGCTCGTCACGTGTCCAATCGAACGTGATCAGGCGAAGTCCGGTGTTGTGCACCATGGACATTTGCTAGTGCAGCGTGTGGGTGGTACTACAGTATGGGCGTGTGTGCGGTGTTACGGCATGGGCGTGGTTCTGCACCTGCGTAGAACTTGTGGCGCACACGTCTAAGGCAGCCGCGAAATGCGCGACTGCCGGTGTGGTGCAGGCGGTCGCAGTTGCGGAGTTAAGCCGGGGATCGTTGTTATCTCAATGGATAGTTTCCGCCCACATCGAAATGAATATCGTTTGTAGAGGACAAAAAAAGTCGATCCGAGCCGGCGAAAATCAATTATGAGAACGGATGCTAAGAAAAGGAAAAGATAAATATTCCTTTCTTGCCACGCGACTTCACTAATAATTACCTAAGCAGAGCTGCACACGGCGTCCTTCAGCAAAGCTTTCTTTTAGTGGAACGCATGCGCAGAGCGGAAGACTAACTAGGCTAGAAAAAGCAAGCATTTGACAGAGCAAAATCTCTCTTAAGCTGCATCAACTGCGCAACTGCAGAAACTACCCACTCGTTCAGCTTCGATAAAAGCTTTACACGCACGTCCCTGAAATTGTGCAGACCTTTTAAACTGCACGTACTGCACGAATTATTCGCACCCTCACAAAGTGCGACAATACTTTCCTCGTGAGGGCGGGTGGAAATAGATTCATGGCATGGTCATGTCTCTGCCAAGGGTGCTGACTCATGGCAGTCGGGCAAAGAGAAGACAACTCTTCAGAAAAGTACCCCAATCTAAGGTCGAACAGCATATGTCGAAGAATTCATGATCGAGGAGGTGCTCGGCCGTTAGTATGCACACTCTAATACCTGTCACCCTCCAGTTTTATTTTCAACCTGCCGCGGTAGACGGGCTATACCGTGGGCGATCTCCCCATCCCGTTCACTCGTTGCATTCGAAATGAACCAAAATATTAAACAAAATAATGAGTCTGCACGGTCTATTTCTGGTACTGCAGCTGTAGTGCTGTCGGTCTCCACCCTCCCAAGCGGTGATATTTGTCATCAAGGGGAGGATCCGGAAATACCACCAACTTAATTGGATAAAGAGTTGGAGTGCGCCACTTTCTCGTCGAGAAAAAGTTTGTCCCGGCCGTGTCTGACGGCATTGGTCTCTGAATCGGACTCTGACGTCACACTCATTGATCTCGACAAACTATCCAGGGACATCTCTCATAGATCCGTTCTGACGGATGCAGGCACTCAGGTAGCACTTCTACATTTAGACCTTGCTATCGCCTTCATTAAAGGTGGCGATTTTCTCGTCCACCCTATTGTGTGTGACGCCAGGTGCGAAGCCAAAGTTCAAGGTGTTGTTCCGAGAATGGAGGGCTCATGCTCGTCTGCTATGACGATTGAGCAGCCGAGTGTGTGAGGGTGAACTTAAGCCATATCAAGACCTGCAGCTCGCTCGAAGTTGAGCTGTTGGAGGAAATCCAGTTCGTGGGGAAGTATCTGCGGTCCAAACAAGGACATAGTCGTTGAGCATTTCTCGAAGTTTGCTGTCATGTCTATGACCGCACGCTTGTATGGATGTAAAGAGAATGCTCTAGTTTTATTTCGTAATGTCTGTACATACGTTCATAGGGTGTACAAGATCGGATATTAATTCATAGGGTGAACAATGTAGCTGAAGTAATTAATGTGATAATTTTTTCAATAACATTTCACTTTCATAAGATAACATTCACTCCCACGTAATTTTGATTTTCTCTTCACATACATTTTAAGATGCAACTTAATCTAATAATTTCTTGGGAAACTTAGCTGCATTATTGCTTATTGTAGGACTCAATGTATTTAATACTCTTAATTCTACTAATGGCTGTATGTTTTTTTTCTTCTTTAATATTAAAGGGTATTGATATTAATTCAATCTTTGATTTTTCAGTTGTGCTGGGAGTACATCTGGCTGCTAACAATTTATTCTTTATAGTTTGCACATACCTCTGAGCTTGCCCTGCTTTTGGCCACCTGTTGGAATCACACAAATTAAACCACATTCAATCATTTCCACTTGCACACCACACCGAACTTCAATTTACAGTACTCGTTATATGGGGTCTGTGCACCTGTGCATTCAAAACACAAACTTTTGTATGCCTGGCCAAATTTCTGAAATCCAGCTATACAAATGTAAATTTTTTCCGAATCGTTTCCTGCTGTATATCTTATGAACCAGATAAGCTATCACATGTTGTGCTATATTTTTCGTCTGGTTTAAACGATACCTTTCGATCGGTATGAAACTTGAACTGATCGGACTATCATAGCAAAACTTGAAAAGTTCGCGTATATATTGCTAACCGCTTTTGCACACTACCACCCTTAGCGCAAACTACCCTCCGCAGTACTATATACTTAGAGTTTCACAAACGTAGACGGTTCTAGTTGCGGACGATTTCAAGTTGAAAACGTTTTCAATTGAATTAAACAAAGTTTAAGTTCGATAGTTAATTTTGATTAAAGTAAATAATAATAATAGTAGTATTTTTAAGGCAACACAATGGTGATTTAAATTTAATTCTTCCAAATTGGCTTAAATTTCGTTTTTCATAAATTTTAGCACTATCTGTTGTGTAGGCAAGCTTAAGACCCTGGCAGCCATAGCTTGCCTTCTCAATATTTAGCATCAGTATTTATCACCCCCCATATCAAAAAAATCTCTTTGGTTTGTACACAGATTTCAATGCTCTTGTTACGTCCTGAAAATTTCACAACGATCCTGTTCTTAGTTAAGAAGTTATTTACATGCTTACATGTGGATGTGTTGCTTTAAGCAAGCCGAATCCCCCCATCTTCTAGTAGCCGCTACTCAGTTCATACCCGCGCTGTTAATATGAAATAATCCTATAGAACAATGGCTAAACTGTTTGAATGTATCAAATACGAAGAGCATGAGTGGAAGGACTGCTGCGATTTGAAAGTTATAGCCATATTATCTGTATGGCAAGGTGTTTATACAAAGTATTGCTATTTTCTTTGCCTCTGGGATACTCGAGCTCGCCAAAACGAGAAGCACCGTTGCACATAAAGCTGGAACTCATCAAAAACTTTATTAGATCATTGGATACGGAAAGTGAAACACTACAGTATCTAAAAAGTTTTTTTCCACTTCTTTCAATGGCAAAAAAGATGGACGGCTTATTCTATGGCCCACAAGCAGACAGAAACGTCCAAAACTGATTTAAAATGTTGAACAAATTTCACTACAAATAAATTTGCTACGTTCCTACTTGGATTTTTCTGCCCAACTTAGGCGAGGTCAGCGATGAGCACGGAGAATGATTTCGCCAACAATTAAAATCTATGAAGCGACTGTATCAGGGTTTGTGGAATCAGATCATGATGGGCGATTACGTTTGAGGTCTAATACCGTAAGCAAAAAGACACGGCACAAGAACAATTTGTAAAATACCAACTTAAGTATCAAATATTAGGTCTTATTTTTAATAACTATTTACTGATTGTTTTATGACCGTTTATCTAAAGATTGGGGGCCTAGTCTAGGTCAAAGCCTACAAATTTTCGACAACAGTAATTTTGCCTTAATTATGGAGAGGAATGATGAACGATTCCTTCCAAATAGCAAGGAAAGTTGAGGGTCAAGAAACAATTTAAGGTTTTGGGGATAGGCTTGCAAAATGTTTTTGCACAGTACCTAAGCACACAAGCAGGAACACTATTAGGACCAGGTGAAGACTCTGGTTTGATTGTGTTAAGGTTACAACATAGGGAAATTTTCGTAATGATACCATACAAAATGCAGTTTGACGACTGTAACTGATGTGGATAAGGCTGATTAATCCTAGTGGATGTGGAATAAGTAGTTTGAAAAAATTATGCGGAGAGATCGGTGATGCCCTGAACAGTGTTCACACTAGAGTTTTCAAACGTTATTTTAGAAGGCAAAATATACAGCTTTCGTTTGGAATTTACAAAGCTAAAAATTGCTGAGGATTATGATTGGGACCAGTCGGTATGCTGAATAAGATCATTGAGATCATTAGTAAAATAAGACTTTTAAAAACTATGGATGCGATCCGCAGATTTTGGTACCGCAATAGGCATCGAAGTAGGTAAATCAATGACCAGATCCAGGGTAGGATGAAAAGGGTCAACATTGCTAGCCGAATCCAACACAAATCAAAATCAATCAAATTAAAAATCAATCCTTTAAATTGCGCACTGAATTAACTTGAGCAAGGGACAACTCATGAAGATCGTCAACGAAGTCATGTGACCTGGAAAGCAGCAGAAAATTTGAATTCAGAGGTGAGAATCAAGCCACACCGGGAAGATTAAAATCGGTAAGAACGACTAAAAGGTCCATATCAAATATTAGGGAAGAGATTGATTGAACGACGGAAAAGTGGTGAAAAATGACAGACATATCATGAAGGAACATGTGATTTAAATAAAAAAATTTCCCAAACAGACTTTGACTCGAAAGAGCTTAATATCCAAAGGGCGGACTCAACTGCTAAAAGGCCAGCACGAGAGACTCGATCACATCTGTAATAATTATATTTGGAAGCAAAAACTGCCGAATGCGAAATGTCCGGTTTTTAGCACGTGTCTGTAAAAGTTTAGTATTAAAATCAAAAGAAGCGCTATCTACGAGCAGATTAGTGAGTTTCGATTTAAGACCTCTAGTGTTTGATAAATAAACTTGATGGAGTACAACCAAATTAGTATACATAGTATAAGTTAGTCGTATCAGCATTAATTTTAATAAACAATAGTTGATCCATTAATAGAATAGATTATAAAATTAGATTATAAATATAGTCAAACAAATTAGTTCGGCGCGGCATTCCTGGGACTTTAAAGCCCGAATTTCGTCGAACATTCCGCTAAGAAATCATCTATATCGACAAAGCCGCAACAAGCATTTAAATATTATATCGCCGTCTCTACATAAATTGCATTTATTAATGTCTTAAACGACGTATAATTAATGCATTTAATTATATATATGTGTGATGAATAAAATATATATATATATATTTTTTTTTAAACAAAGTAAAATGGCTCTAGTCGGGTGTGCCTGACTAGGAGATATCCTGAGCCCAGCGGCGAGCTGTTACATACATTTAAACCTCTTTCCATTCATGCACACATTCACAAAGTCACACGCACACATACACACAAACGCACGCAGCAAGCTGCGCACTTTACATATCGGCTGCGCTTGGCCAAAACTATTATACCCTTTTTACCCATTTTCAATAGGTTCAGGGTATAAAAATACCGCACAAGAAACTATAATTTTCTTAGTTCAAAAACCGTGAAAGCAGCGGTCCAGCCGGCAGGAGCTGCCAGCACTAAGCACCGAGGAAGATGTTTCCTCCCATACCCGAACATAGGCAACTTGGTGAACCTAAGTGCTAAGGCAAGTCCTAAGTGGAGCATACCGCAAATGGTACCTGAGATATCTGTGGAGGGGCATACGTCCAGAAGAGTCTAAGAGAAGAGCGTTGGAGCACAGGGCCAAAACTGTGGCCCCCGAGCGAGAGTCAAGGGCCACACAGCGAGTGGTAGCAAGCGGCCGCCGCACCAGACCACGCCAAACATGGAGTTAGGGACGCTGCCAAAGAGACCAAAAAGCAAAGGTGAAAACCGAACTGCGACAAACGGACCAGGACCGTTTCAAAGCACCAAAAGGAATCGGGTATCCAATACCAACGCTGCCAAGGCCAAAATGGAGACAATTGTCTTAACAAGAGATCACTGCGACCGAGAGCGCAATGATTAGGGAAAAGAGCAGCACCAGCTCGCATTCCGACTGCACAAAAGGAAGAGTACTCAGGAGGGATAAATCTGAGCAGGCTAAATGAATGGAAGAAAGTAAGATCAGCCGTAGAAGTTGAACTTCTAACGGAAAGTCTTAACGAGAATATAAAAGACCCCTATCATGCATTTTGTTAAGAGAGGGAGATAACCTCCAAAAGAGATAGCCCGTGGTGGGGTAAGAAACTAGATAGACTTAGGGAAGAAGTCAGCTGACTGTGTAATGCAGCAAAGAGAAACAGTGAAAAATGGGATCAATCCACTGCGAAACTTAAAGAGTTTAACAAAGAGATTCGGAATAGCAAACGATCCCATTTCCGTAACTTTTGTAGTAACTTAGAACAGGTACCACATGCAACTATAATTTTTAAAGCAATTTCTGAAGGCAGGGGCATATCAGAATTCTGTCTTAAGAAAACAGACAGGAGAAGGTGACACTTCTACTACAAGCTCATTTTCCCACGTGCAGAACCATAGATGTGTTCGGAGCTGATATCATTGAGCCAGGGAGGGTCACGGCCAGGAAACCAAACTGTAAATTGGCTTCAAAGATTATCACCTAACACAAAATAAAGGGCAGTTGGCATTTTCTTGCCATACAAATGTCCAGGAGTCGATAGCATCCTGTCGATACATCTACAAAAGGGCCTGGATTTCTTACTGCTATACCTAATTAGAATTTTTAAGGCAGCATAGCTTTAGGGTACATACCTGAAGCCTGGAGGGTAGCCAGGGTTATTCAGATAGTGGACAACTACATAAGGCTTAGCTAATGTAATAACCATCCACTGCGCTATAAACAATACGCATATCAAGCCAGCAGATCGATAGAGACTTCGCTAGTAGAAATCAGAAGGTGATAACCTGAACCCAGATGCGATCTGTTGTTACGGGATTTTGGATACCACAAATCCGAATATTGATTATCTGCGTATGCTTTACGAGAACATATTAAACCAAATTTCGTGGCTCTAGCTCTTAAAGTTTCTAAGATATGCTAAAAATGGTTCAATAATCGAAAAATATCGATAAGAAGAAAACTGGACCGGTTATCGATAATTGAAAATGAACTTGATTTGCGTATGGTATACACAAACTGAAAAAACAAAACTTCAACTCTCTAGCTCTATTTCAGTACTTGCTGTCAAAGGGATTCTAAGATTTGTAAAATCTTACCTCACGTTTTCCTTAATAACTGCTGTGTTTCTAAACCGATCTTGTTGAAACTTTTTGCAACTTTTTGCTATATATATATTAAAATATTCATGTCAAGCAAATCTTGTGTCTGTAACTCTCAAAATATGCGAAAAGAGTTTAAAACATTTGAGGTGGTGTTAGATTTGTATCGGTTTTAGGAAAACGGTGTGGGTTATCGATCATTTAAAATAAACTTGATCTGCGCGTGCGATGGATGATTCTATATTAGAAAAGTTAAAATCTCGAGCTCCTATAGTTTCCGAGATCGACGCGTTCATACAGACGGACGGACGGACGGACGGATAGACGGACATGGCTGGATCCACTAGGCTGTTGATCCTAATCAAGAATATATATATTTAATGGAGTCGGAGTTGCCTCCATCTGCCTGTTACATGCATTTGCACAAAACCATTTACCCTTTTTACCCATTTTCAATGGGTTCAGGGTATAAAATTCAGTAGAAGCCAAAGAAGTGGCCCTCTGTGCTTTAATGGATATTGAGGGTGACTTTGATAACGCTGCGCATGATGTAGTAGTTAGGTCACTCCAAAAAAGGAGTCTCGACCTAGACCTAACAAGATGGCTGGGACAACTTTAAGAAACCAGGATAGCGGAGGTGGCAGTTAGCACCACAACAGTCAGGGCTATTACTACCAGGGGATGTCCACTATCACTCTTACCGTGGAGTCTGGTAATAGACGAGGATAGAATGCTAGGGAAATGCTGACGACATAACCATTGCCTGCAAAGGGAAATTTGAGCACACCTTATGTGATAGGAATACGTTAGGACTGCACGTACATCTAGAGTGGTGTAGGACTGTCGGACTTAATATAAATCCAGCTAAACAACAACTGTGGCCTTCACAAATCTGTACACTCACTTAGACCAATGACACCAATCAGAATTGGGAACGTGACAATACCGCTCTCCACGGTAGTCAAGTTTCTGGGCGTCATCCTAGCTGAAAGACTGAGATGGAAGCCTCACACTGAACAATTTATCAACAATTAAGAACGTTGTAGTCGGGCGTAACCGACTGCGGAATACTCGTTCACGGTCTTAATTATTATTATAGTGGAAAAATTTAGATTTTTTTGGGGGGGAAATTTTTTGGCTCTTTATTTAGATTGGATTTTCGCGGCTTACCCGCCCCAAGATATATGAATTTTATGTATTTGCCTTGGCCCCAGTGAGCGAATCCAAAACATTTTTGTGCTTTAGAGGAGGTTATTAGTAATATGCCTGATGTATGTCTCTAGCTTTAAAACTGAAGGAGATACATCGATTTTATCGAAATGCCAATGCCCCAGTGGGGGTGGGCTTTAAATTTTTTAAGAATCTTTAAAGCGGGTGACCAGTAATTTACCATACAAATATAGGGACTCTATCAAAGTGGGCGTGGCCGGAATATTAAGGTCGCAATTTTTGGAGACTCTAGCTTTAAACTTGTGGGAAATTATTGATTTACCAGCCTCCTAGTGGGCGTGTCACAAAAATCTTTGTCTAAAGCAGACAATAAGCAGATAATAAGGATGAAGTAATGGTTCGACCCATTGTTAGCTCCGGCGCTGCGATATGGGCTGCTCGCACAGAACTGGAATGCTTGAGGAAGCAACTGGGTAAGCTCCAGAGGTTTGCGTGTACATTTATTTCACTGTCTTCCATCAGCTCTGGACGTTCTACTTGGGCTACCGCCCCTACATATCTACAGCAAACAGGTTGCGGAAATATCGCATATAAGAGTCGCAAAGGGGGGTCTAAGACAAACGTCAGCAGATTGAGGTTGCTGGCGCAATACCCGCAAGACTAACCAGAGCCCAAATATAGTTTCGACAAGCTCTTCAGAGTACAGCTTAGCAGCAAGAAAGACTGGACCAAACTGTCTACAACCTACCATGTGAAACCACATGCAATAAGCTGGTATACAGACGGATCGCTCACAGAGGATGGTGCAGCAGCTGGAGTCTCTGGACTCAGAGTCCGTTACCACGAAAAACTAAGGAAATCACTAGGGAAGCAGAGATCCACATCATAGAGAGGTGTGCCTCATTTAACCTTGAAAGAGGGTACACCCATAAATACATAGCCATTTTCTCGGACAGCCAACCATCAATAAAAGCGTTGACTGCTTATAAGGTGGAATCTGAGATTGTATGGCCGTGCCAGGGTCCCAAAACAAGTTAGGCAAGACCAACAGGGTAACCATCTACTGTGTTCCAGGTCATGCTGTGATTCCAGGGAACGATGTAGCAGAGAACTAGCCAGAAAGGGGGAGAGTTTTCCATTATGGGGGCCAGAACATTTTTGTGAGATACGATCTGGCATATAAAGCAAAGTATTCGATCAGAGACACGACGTGATTGCGAAAAATACTGGCAAAAGTCACAGGATGCAAGACAAAGTAAGAAACTGTTAGGCAGTTTTAACAAGATACGCAACGATGGGTGTCTGAATATGAGCAAAAGCTCACATCGCTTTCTGACAAGCAAGCTAAAGATTGTGAAGGATGGCAGTTGCAGATTGTGTATTGAGGGTGTCGAAACACCGGAACACATCCTAGAGAACTGTCCAGCAACATTCAGATCAAGACTATCTCAGCTGGGTGGCGAGACTCTTAGCACAAAAGAAATTAGAGCTCTTAAACCAGAAAAAATCAGTGCATTTTTGAAAGAAGTGGGATAAGGAGCAATAAATTACTAAAGAGAAGGACAATAGATGCAGGCGGTCGCAGTCCACCTAACTCTATAAATAATAATAATAATCATGGTATAAATAAATATTAAAAAAATTACTCCGACTGTTGGGGCATAGTAACCAAGACATTAAACGCAATTTTGGGGTACAGGAATAAGACTCCTGTACTAGGTAATAAGGCCCATGGAAAGGCCCGAGTGTGCTCAAGGCTGTGGGGTATCGACAAGCCACCCTGGCTTAGGGCGGTTATTGGACCCTAGGCATTACCACTGTCCAACCATAGGTACCAATCCTAGAATCCAGCTTATCTGTGTTGCCGCTCGTGTTGAACGGTCGTAGGAAACTTTTCTGTTTCGTACGCGCTCCGGGAAAACTTCACAAAAATGGACTTAATAACAAAATAAAAATAGCAGTGTATTGGACTGATCCAGTAAAATTAGTGTGTAAAGCTAATAAGCTTTTTCTTAGCTATAGCGAAAGAAGACAAGGTAAGTTCGATTTTAAATACAATTTTATTTCCATAAAAAAAGTGAAAAATGTACTGATAAATGCGATGCCCAATATAGCGACAATATAGAAGCAACGACAAGATAGCAATTGATAACTAAATGAGTGTGGGCATCTTGGACGATATAAAATAACTTATCAGATAGCTAAGAGCGAA
This sequence comes from Drosophila colorata, assembly GCA_035041545.1. Taxonomy (NCBI): domain Eukaryota; kingdom Metazoa; phylum Arthropoda; class Insecta; order Diptera; family Drosophilidae; genus Drosophila; species Drosophila colorata. The sequence goes on along the minus strand of JAWNLD010000657.1, from coordinate 8,526 downwards.
TCCGTCAAGTTACTACAATTCGCAACTGCTCAGCTTAGATAACATACAAAAATGTACGTTTGCGTACGAAAGCAGTGCACAACGCAATCAAAGCAAACAATAATTGTTGGGTATGTACATGCCCTTATTAAATCGAGAACATAAGTGCTCTTTTATTCGACTTTTTTATTACAGAACAGTGTCGGGGGTTATAGCTCAATGTCCTTTATATATAGTATACAACTCTGCTCTGTTGCTAACATATACATTTAATGTTAATTATAATCATTCATGTTAATGTTAACTAAATATCGTTAACAATGCCTTGTTTCTTTAGCTACCTATTTATTTTATCTTTTACTACTCTCCCATGCATCCGTGGTCTAAGGACTGTTATTGGAGTTTTATTGATGGCTTGTGACGAAATCTCTACATTGTCATTCTTTTTTTATGTATCTCGACACAAGTGGGCCATATCCCCAACTGCTGTATTTTTAGGCTGTGGACTTGAATAATTTACCATCTTATCTGATTGTCATTTGATGATACGATTGTTGCGTGTAAATGCACATAAATCCGATCGCTTACCTAATTTTTTTTTAAATGTTGCAGGTAACCAGCAAGAGTTATTCGGATGTCTCGAATCTCAAATGTATACTTACTGCCCTTTTCCAAAATCTTCCTTTCTGTTTCCCTTGTAATACTTTACGCTTTTGTTCTGAGCTTTTAGCAGGGTTTCTCTAAATTTGGATGGTTTCAAAGGATCAAGTCTGCTTTTGACATTACGCTTAAAGAAAAGCTTTGTCGGTCTTTCACCAGTGGTGCAGTGCTTAATGTTTCTGATGTTACCATGTTAGAAATCGGTTCAATACTGTTTCTAACTCTTCATGCGGACAAATTGTAACGATAGAGTATATGGATTTTTTAAAGTCTTCATAAATATTTCAGCCTGGCCGTTGGAGGAGGGATGACCAGGTGCACTAAGTATATGCTCAATGTAATTTCTTTGCATGTTTGAATTCATATCAGTAAAATTATCGCTTATAAATTATCGCTACCGTTAACATCAGTGTTTACTTACCTATAACGACAAAATAATTCTCTTAGTTTCGTAATGTTGAGCTGAGAAGTTATGCTTTTTGTTTCAAAAACTTTTGTCCACTTTGAAAACGATTCGACCCATCATTATTATTTTTAATGGGTCCAGCAAAGTCAACTGCTATGGTCCTTACTTTATAGTTGCGACTCGTGTAGGGAGGTTGAAGGTGAAATGCAAGCTTTTATGGCGTAAAAAGTCCGCGCTTACTACTCCGGTCAATCAGCATTTTATTTCGTTTCCTACCCCTGTAGCTTCGGGGTGTAATGTTGACACAAGTTCGGTTACCGAAAGTGTGAGCTCGGAAAAAACCAAGTCAGTCATTTTGTCAGATTTGCTTGTGTTGTTATACAGCAACCAACAAAAAATGTATTATTAAGTTAATAGATGCCTCAGATGACAGTCTGACTTGCAGTTGGGCTGTCGCACCTGCTCCACCAAAGTAAAACATTTTTGCTTTTGGGCTTGCCTCTTATAAAGTTCAAGCCACAAGTGGAAAATTTTAAATTTGCATCTGGCCAGAACACTTAATTTAAAACAGTACAAAGGCAAAAGAAAAATTCGGCTACGCGTTTGTTACCAACAGCCTCGGTTGCAAGCGTTAAGAAATTATAAACCTCAATCGCGTTTGCCTATCAAAGCGTTAGAGACTTAATTTAAAACTCAGTAATCTCTATATAGATAGCGTTTAAAATCGGACATTTCCGATTCGGCAGTTTTTGATTCCAAATATAATTGCTAGAGATGCAGTGGAGTCCACTTTTTCGTCTGAGCTCCCTTCCTTCTACCTTTGGACATTGATATCGTTGGAGTAAAAGTTGGTTTGAGTTTTAGTATTTACACCGTTTGCCCTTAAATTGCACTACCGTCCGATATGTTTCCGTCATTCAATCAATCTCTTCCCTACGAACTGATAAAATCATTTTGCTTGTTCTTGGCGATCACTTGGACCTCATTTATGAAATTTAAACATTCTATTACCTTTACCTATTACCAAGTCACATGACTTTACTTATTATCAACATGAGTTGTCCCTTGCTCAGTTTAATCCAGTGCGCAACTCAAAGGACAAATTTTTTAATTTGGATTGACCCGCTTTAATGACCTAAGGACCCTTTTTATCCTACTCTCGATCTGGTCACTGATTTACCCACTCCTGTGCCTATTGCGGTACAAACACCTATGGTTGTATCCCTCTTTTTTTGGAAGGCTGATTTTATTAAGTTTAATGGTCTTATTCAGCATACCGACTGGTCTTAACTGTACAATTGTGCAGACATCGATACTGCCATTACAATTTTTTATGTTACCGTGAAGTTACCATATTTTGATGTCTGCGTTTCTCTTGTGTAACCAGCGAACGAACATTGATTAGGGCATCACCAATCTGTTGCCAAAAAATTTTCAAAATACTTGTTCCACATCCAATAGGAATAATCAGCATTATCCACATCAGCTACTGTCGTCAAACTGGATTTTGTCTGCTATCATTACCAAAATTTCGTACTGTGCGACCTTAACAGATTCAAACTAGTGATTTCACCTAGTTACGATGACAGGAACACTGCCTGCGTGCTCAGGTACTATGCAAACACACTTTGCAAGCCAATCCTAAAAACATTTTGAATTGTCTGTTGATCCTCATTTTTCCATGCTATTTGGAAGGAATCGTTAATCATTTCTCTCCATAAATAAGGCAAAAAGGCTGTTGTCGAAAATGATGGAGGTATTTCCAAATTGTGTGCTATTCCAAAAGCACTTACGAAAATTATAGCACCTCAACTGCAAAATTTAAGCATAGGTGATGCGTAGATCTGCCCCACTAACCTTCAAGAGTTATCTTCTCTGGTAATTGATTGGTCTAAAAACAAAATGCGGGTTTGAACCGAGCCGGTTTGAACCCGGAACATCCATAGTGTTTAAATTTTGAACCGAACACTCAACTCAATCAGTGTTGCATTTGACTATCGCAGTCATTTATTTATCGGTTACAAACGCGACCCTGATGGGGAAATTTATCGGAAACGCCTGTTCATCGCATCACGATTAGCGTGAGTTGACAGGGCAAATTCAGAGTGACAGAGAGAGACAGCCATTGGGGACTGCCGAGAAGATGACAGGCAGAAAAAAATAAAGATTCGACAACACGTTTTCTTGGCGGGACTGCGATGAAGGGAAATGGTGAAGTGTGGCTATAAAAGAAAAATGTGAATTCATGGTTATGCACAGGCGCACAGACCCCATATAACGAGTGCGATTTATATTAAAGTTCGGCGTAAGTGTGCAAGTGAAAATGTCTGAATGTATTTTAATTTAGTATTTGTTTCCAACAGATGGCCAACAACTGGTCACGCCGCAAATTTAATTTTGAGGCCTATTTTCCACTTTACTGCGGCCCAATATTTTCTTGGAACATATATCTACACACCGCCTGCCTTCATACGCTATTTTAATTGGAACCACCACCATCTCATCTCTCTGCGTCTTTCCAAACCGACAAACTCAGTGAGTGAGTGCCAGCAGAAGCCGACACCGCATCAGTCTGCCGCGGCCCTGTTGCTATAGAAGCCGAATATCAGCCGCCTATATCGTGGTATTCTCGGCTATACAAATCGCATATACGTATACACTAGTGGCCCAAACATCCGAAAGGATTCTTTTTCTGCGACCAATTGGGCCGAAAGACCAGCGCTTACAAGTCCAAATAATTGTTTCATGTTTGCCAATTTAGCTATTAAGAAACTTGCCTATTTATCCGTCTATTTATTTATTAATTTATCGTCCTATTTATTTAATTACCTCTTGCATATTTATTCATTTATTTATCGCGTATTTATTTATATATATTTATTGATCTATTTATTAATTTACTTATTCAATTCTTTATATTATTTATAGTGTATACGGCATTCAGATTTTGCCAAATTTGCTTACATTGGCTTATATCTATATATATATATATCACATTCTGGCCACCGATGCGAGGCAGAAGTAGCTGTCATATATTAACCAACCCCCACCTCTTTTTACTTTTATTGAAGCTCCGATAGGGTAGGACAGAGATTGAGGGACATTAAGCAACAGCATATCTGCGCCGTGCCCTATTTACAGTGGCATAAATCAACTCTTTCTCTCAATTCATATTTGGCAATTTTGCACCTGCTCGATCCTAAATCTATATGATTAAATTTTAAACGCCCGCCAAACATTAAGCACTGCCATCTAGCGGCTAAATTGTTCATTTAACATAAGTCAAAAGAAATGTTTATTTAGTACATTTTATTTGTGAGCGAACCAAAAATGATGTGTGAGTAAGCGTGAGGGAGGGAGAATCATCGAAGCCATGGAATAAGTCGGCCGTCAGATCTTATTAAAGGGCAATGGGGTTGAAATTTAAATAGCCGTTGCAGGAAGGGCGGGTACGTTGTGTCCGATAACACCGGGCCTGGAAACTCGTCCGATCATTGGTGTCTGTAAGTACGTTCGTATGTAGTGTTGATTAGGTCGCATTGTTTTGGAATTTTGTACCGTCTAGGGGCAGGGTTGAGGTTACCCACCCCTGGGAATACTGTGCTAGCTGAGGTTGCCCCCCGAAAGCACAAGACGTTATACAAATATAGCGCCCAAACTTTTGAAAACATCAGGATCACTGGAGCCGTGTTCGTTGAAACGGGTTCCTGTAATCAGCGAGTCACGCGTGATAATATTAAAAAAAAAATATATATATATAAGTTAACAGATGTTAACGCAAGTTCATTGTAACTTGATATTACACCAGCCACAGACGCTGACATTGCTCTGGGCCGGATTTCTTGCACAAAGGCAGCGCACAAGGCGCAAGCTAAGCATTCTAGCGGCCATTGTGAGTCGTATTCAATAGCTTAAGTATCTTTCGTTTGTATTCTCCAGCTTAGTTCTATTTCGGTTTTTGATTGCGGCGCATCGGCCCAATATAACTAATAATTCAACTCACTCACTGGTCCGAACGACCTAGTGATTAATAAATGATTAAAAAATATTTTATTGGCGCCCAACGTTTTTCGAACCATTTTATAATTTAAACACTCTGTGCTGTGCAGTGTCAAATAAAATAATCGACCCACCAGTGCGAATAACAAAGCTGTGCCTGACCTACGCTAATTTTGGTCATTGACACAATTGCAATAAAAATTCCCTTGTTACACCGAAGCCACTGGAGCTCTTCGGGCAGCGACTTGTCACCAGCCTAGCGCGCAAACGGGTTTGGGCAGCGAAGAACATTGTCACTCATAGACGGCAGCGGGGGATCATAGAGAGCATTCGTGACCGCGGTGTGGGAAGCAGCAGCAGTAGTAGTAGCACATAGAGTCCTGCTAGGGACAAACTAAAATGTAACTGGGCCGTCATTTGGCGTAAACTTTTTTCAATCCGCTTGAATTTAAGTCACAAATCTGAAGCAAAAAAATTAAAAAATTCATAAAAATAAAAATTGCAACACATAATTGTGCTCCCAGTTCACTTTTGAGTAACGTCAGCAACTTTCGATAAGCATTCCGTTGCCAGTATTTATTCAATGTGCTGTGGTTGATCTGCCCTTGGAACTGTGTTGATATTATTGTTGACAGCGTAGCCCATGAACAACGCGTTTCGCTGTTACAGGGACCGTTTAGCAGCGGGATCAGAGTCAGACTCCGCTACTATAGATAGGGAAACAGAACCGCAGCCTACTTTCTCGGAAGAAATCGCGGACAACAAGCGAAAAATAGGAATGTATCCAGACCAGGCGGGTCGCAGGATCCAATGGGCCGAAGAATAATTCTGCCAACAATATGTATATTTACATTGCTGAATAAAACGGATTTTTTTGCATATATATTTTATTGTTTTTGTTTATGTTAATTATTGAAAAGTTTCAAAATATCGTAAATAAATCAAAGCAATTTCAAATATGTGTGCTTCCCGCCAAATATCTTCATAAAATTTCTTAGCACTGAATCCTGGCAATGCTTCTGTTCATATGTGTACTAGCAGGCTTCATGAATGAACAACCTGAGGTTGGTTGAGAATTTCTTAACTTTCTCTAAAACTGCACTTCCGATTTTTTTCAAATATATTTTTAAAGTTGCTTATACCATGTACCTATAGGTTGATATAGCGTGCATTGTGGAACATTATCTGTGAAGTGAGATATAAGCCTTCAAACGCAAGGCAAATATTTTTAGCACACTTTATTTGGGGCTGGCACCCAGGTTGCGACATATCGTTTCGAATATCTCAGAAACGTTACTAACCATTTAAGTAAATCTTTCAGGTAAATATAGGTTAAACTATGGCCTTTAATCGTGTATACGAGGTTTTGTGGGCCATAATCTCTAAATGACTATATTTTTGAGAATGAGAATGAGAAATGAGAAAGTACATTCATTTAATAGATAATTTAATTCATAACAATTTTGCATTTACATTTGTTTGATTTAGTGATAAAAACATAAATAATCGAAAAAATAAAAAGGTGGTTCCGGCCCCAGGACGAAGATCCGAAAATTGACGAAAGTGACCGTCGGTAATTTGACACACATATAGTTCGTTCAATGAAAATTGAACGAACGAGCCTGGTTTTTTAATTGAACTAAGATGTACAATTCTACGCCTGACATCCGCTTCTTCCATACATTTCTCCGAAAACTCTCGGTCAAATAATTTGAGAATGGAACTTTGGTGGTGGTGACACATAGCATTTTTTTTTGATATTCAATAAAACTAATAAAATATTTCAAATTTCTCAAGAAACCCTACTTATGATTTTGATGATTTAAAAAGCAAAATGGTTGTCTTTTTCATTTCTTGTTAATAAATTAACATGCATAATGGGACATTGTCTGTGAAAATATATATTTAATTTACTAAATGTAAAATGGATGCCGCACACATGGTGCCACATAGCTTTATTTTTTGACAATGACGAAAATAAATAAAATTAAAAAATACAAATATCTCCAAAACGCTACTAACGATTTCATGATTTAGAAAGAAAAAGTTTTCAATATCTGCCAGCTATTTTGCGTAAGCCACTGAATGAATAATTTAAAAATATGTGCTTATGCATATTTACATTGCTGAATTTTTTTTTATATATATTTTATTGTTTTTGTTTATGTTAATTATTGAAAAGTTTCAAAATATCGTAAATAAATCAAAGCAATTTCAAATATGTGTGCTTCCCGCCAAATATCTTCATAAAATTTCTTAGCACTGAATCCTGGCAATGCTTCTGTTCATATGTGTACTAGCAGGCTTCATGAATGAACAACCTGAGGTTGGTTGAGAATTTCTTAACTTTCTCTAAAACTGTACTTCCGATTTTTTTCAAATATATTTTGTAAGTTGCTTATAACATGTACCTATAGGTTGATATAGCGTGCATTGTGGAACATTATCTGTGAAGTGATATATAAGCCTTCAAACGCAAGGCAAATATTTTTAGCACACTTTATTTGGGGCTGGCACCCAGGTTGCGACATATCGTTTCGAATATCTCAGAAACGTTACTAACCATTTAGAGAAAACCTTTCAGGTAAATACACGATTAACTATGGCCATAGTTAATCGTGTATTTACCTGAAAGATTTACTTAAATGGTTAGTAACGTTTCTGAGATATTCGAAACGATATGTCGCAACCTCGGTGCCAGCCCCAAATAAAGTGTGCTAAAAATATTTGCCTTGCGTTTGAAGGCTTATATCTCACTTCACAGATAATGTTCCACAATGCACGCTATATCAACCTATAGGTACATGTTATAAGCAACTTACAAAATATATTTGAAAAAAATCGGAAGTACAGTTTTAGAGAAAGTTAAGAAATTCTCAACCAACCTCAGGTTGTTCATTCATGAAGCCTGCTAGTACACATATGAACAGAAGCATAGCCAGGATTCAGTGCTAAGAAATTTTATGAAGATATTTGGCGGGAAGCACACATATTTGAAATTGCTTTGATTTATTTACGATATTTTGAAACTTTTCAATAATTAACATAAACAAAAACAATAAAATATATATAAAAAAAAATTCAGCAATGTAAATATGCATAAGCACATATTTTTAAATTATTCATTCAATGGCTTACGCAAAATAGCTGGCAGATATTGAAAACTTTTTCTTTCTAAATCATGAAATCGTTAGTAGCGTTTTGGAGATATTTGTATTTTTTAATTTTATTTATTTTCGTCATTGTCAAAAAATAAAGCTATGTGGCACCATGTGTGCGGCATCCATTTTACATTTAGTAAATTAAATATATATTTTCACAGACAATGTCCCATTATGCATGTTAATTTACTAACAAGAAATGAAAAAGACAACCATTTTGCTTTTTAAATCATCAAAATCATAAGTAGGGTTTCTTGAGAAATTTGAAATATTTTATTAGTTTTATTGAATATCAAAAAAATAATGCTATGTGTCACCACC